>JAJJWX010003600.1:0-698846 GCA_023529315.1 Papaver bracteatum | reverse complement strand
TTACCATTGTTGCCGTTGTTGCCATTGTTGATAAACTAGAATTAGTTTTAACAAGATTCTTGATTAATCACAAGTGATATATAAATCACCGCAGATTACTGCTTGACAAGCAAAATAGCTTTAGTGTTTATATACTAAACACCAAACAGAAAATCTGTTTGTCACTAAACTAGTGGCTAGGAATTGTAGAAAAACTAGTGGTTAGAATGAGTGTTAACACATAACTTCGGTCTGTGTCATTATCCCCCTCAAGCACAAGGTAGGAGAAACTACTTTGAGCTTGGATCTGAAAATTTGAGAAAACCTTGGACCATGTAACCCTTTAGTAAAGATATCTGCAAGTTGCTCCAAAGTAGACACATAAAAAAACATCAAGAGCTTTGTTCTGTACAAGTTGTTGGAAAAACTTACCGGGCTGCAATGGAGATGAAACACAAAAAACAGACTGTGGTTGTACTCAAAAGCTTTCAAGGCTCTGGTGATTTCTTTTAGACAAATATTTCTACCCTTCCAACGGTTGTGAATTTACCTTGGTATGTGGCTCCTTTGCCTTCGAGGATCTGTGAAAGCCTACAGCCAGAAATTGGATTCAAGGTTTGCACCCCTTGACCCAATCAAGAACACATGAAAAGAAAGTTACGATGATGCTTTAGAAGAAGAGAGAAAACGGAGAAAGGGTTTTCAAGATATGATATCGAAATGGGTTTGGGAATCTTTTACTTATAGGGTTTTGCATCTGTTGGGAAAAGACATGTCCTTTCACCAACGAGGTTTCTCTTCTAAAGAGATCGTCTCTTCATCAAGGAGACCTGTCAATTCGACCCACGGCTGAGGGGAGCTAAGCCCCGGGACCCCTATAAATAGCGGTTGAAAATATTCCAACATTCTCCCCTTATTTTCAAAACCATAAAACAAAGTTAAAAACTTTTAAAGCCGGGCGGGCTGCATCAGGAAGTGACGCCTCGTGCTAGAGTGGGATCAAGCCAACGTAGTTCTAGCACAATTGAGACTAAGCATCATCGCTGAAATCAATACATAAATGATAGGTACCTTCAGGGTTTGAACCTTCACTTAGTGTAAGAAAGTCAAAGCTTTATCGATATTCTATGGTGAAACTAGTCTTGAACCAAGAATCCCTTATGAACAAAGCGAGTCTCCACACATATTGATTCCATAAGACATGTGTTAAACAGCCAAGCACTATAAAGGCCTTGTGCTTATATCCTTTTTCATGAGTCTTCTTTAGAGAACGGTCTTCTTCTCTTAGGAAACGTCCCACATTTCCATACTCATATAGGTAAGTCTCGAAGGTGTTTCTGCGAGACACCTTTTACAATCCACGGACTCATTAAGGATTTACATCCATCCTATTTTCTTGCGGAAAAACCAGCACTAACTTGAAATGGGAAGTTTTATGCTAGTGCTCCATAATCTACAGCCATAACTTGTTGGTACCACATTGAACCTTGTTTATCTTTTTCAAAACATAGGTTGGGTTTCGCTATGGGAGATCAACCTTCCTTCACGGACCTTAGTCCCATTTCATTACATTTTATTGAAATAATCGAATATGGTAGACTCTTTGTGAATGGGTCTACCAAATTCCTTTTGATTCAATAAAGTTAACCGTAACCACTCCCCTCTTGAGTAGTTGCCTAACCAATTGGTGTCTCAGACTCGCATGTCTACACTTTCCATTATAAGTCTTATTAGAGACATTATAGATTGTAGCTTGATTATCACAATTAATCAAAACTCACGGAGATGGCTTCTTCCAAAGTGGAATTTCCATAAGAAGGTCCTAAGCCATTCTGCCTCTTTGCATGCATTCGTTAAAGCTATCAATTCGACAACATTGTTGAATCGAGATATACAAGTCTCTTTCTTGGAACTCCAAGACACAAGTAGCACCCCTAAAGTAAAAATCCATCCGTGATGTCGACTTGGACTTGGATTCTACATTGTTCCAGTTAGCATCGCTGTAACCTTCCAATACAAATGATAGCCTTGGTAATGCAAACCAAAATCAATTGTTCCTTTCAAGTAAGCCATAACTCGAAACCGCTTTCCAGTGTTCCAGAACGATTACTTGAAAAATGACATAACACCCCCACACGCATGGGCTATGTCCGGTCTTGTGCAATGCATAGCATACATAAGACTCCCAATGACACTGGAATACTCAAGTTGTGCATGAGTACGACCGGTGTTCTTCTTTAACTTGATAGTATGGTCTAAAGGAGTAGGTGATGGATCGTCATCAAAGTGATCATACCTTTTGAGAAATTTCTCAATATAATGAGATTGGGTTAAAGCCAACTCATTCCCTTTTCTTAGGATCTTAATTCCCAAGATTACATCAGCCTCTCCTAAATCCTTCATATCAAAGTTAGAGCCAAGAAACTTCTTTGTTTCTTCCACCATAGATATGTCAGATCCAAAAATAAGCATATCATCAACATATAAACAGAGAATCACACATCCAGAACTATCATGCTTACTATAGATACATTTATCTGCATCATTCACCACAAAACCAAATGACAAAATCACTTCACAAACTTCTCATGCCATTGCATGGGAGCTTGCTTCAAGCCATAAAGAGATTTAACCAATTTGCAAACCTTCTTTTCTTGGCCCTGGCAATATGAAACCTTCAAGGTTGTTCCATATATATCTCTTCTTCCAAATCTCCATTTAGGAAGGCAGTTTTGACATCCATTTGATGAATAATTAACTTGTGAATAAGCAAGTGCAATTAAACAACGAATAGATGAGATGCGAGCAACAGGAGCATATGTATCAAAGTAATCAATTCCATGTCTTTGCCTATAACCCTTAGCAACCAATCTTGCTTTAAACTTACCTTTTGTACCATCGGCATTTACTTTTCTTTTGAATACCCATTTACTTCCAATAGGCTTTACGCTGAGGTAAATCGCAATATATCCAAGTACCATTAGTAAGATGGGAATCTTTTTCATCATTGATAGCCTCTTTCCAAAAACTATCATATTTGGAACTAATAGCCTCAAGATAAGTTTTAGGGTCATCATCAACATGCGTAACATATTTGGTAATATTAAGAATTGTATTCTTATCACCTTCTACAAGATATGTTATAAAGTCCTGACCAAAGCTTGTCTCTTTCTTGCTCTCTTACTCCTTCTAGGTTCGATATCTTCTATGGGTTCAGAAATATCCTCTATGTCTTGAGTAGGAATAGAATGACCATCATTCTCATTAGTCTCTTCAGATTCTAGACTAGGTAACAATGAATTCTCAGTGGGTTGCATTTGAGAACTGTTCCTATTTAGGTTCTCAAAAAATTCCACATCTACATATTCTATAATCTCGAAAGTATCAAGGATTAAAAATCTGTAGGTGATACTATTAAGAGAGTATCCCACAAAAGCACATTTATAAGCCTGTTTCCCAATTTTGGTCTTTTAGGATAGGGCTTTCGAACATATGCCAAACAACCCCAGACTTTAAGTCTCTTCAAGTTTGGTTTCCTTTTAAACCACAACTCATAAGGAGAAACATTCTTCTTTTTCAAAGGAACCCTATTCAAAATATAACATGCAGACAACATAGCTTCACCCCATAAAGAATTAGGCAAACTAGAACTTATAAGCATGCAATTAACCATATCAATCAAAGTTCTATTTTTCCTTTCAGCCATGCCATTTTGTTGAGGTGTATAAGGTGCAGTAAATTGATGAATTAAACCATGCTCTTGACAAAAGAATTTAAATTCATTAGGAAAATACTCACCACCACGATCAAAACGTAAAGTCTTAATTTTCAGTCCTAATTGTGTCTCTACTTCTGCTTTATATATTTTGAACATGTCAAAAACATCATCCTTAGATTTCATCAAATATGTGTAAGCATATCTAGTACTATCCTCTATAAAAGTGACATAATATTTATTTCCACCACGAGTGGCAGAACCATGCAAATCACCCACATCACTATGTACTAATTCAAGTAAGGAAGAATTTCGTACTACAGACTTATGGGAAATTCTAGTTATCTTTGCTTGCACACATATTTCACATTTAGAAGCATGATCAAAATTGCAATCAGAAATCAAACCTAATCGATTCATGTTTCTAAGGGAACCATAATTTACATGACCAAATCTACCATGCCATAGATTAACATAGTCAACAATATAGCGGAACCATTATTTATTATATTAAGCTTAATCATCCCATTACAAGCATATCCTTGTCCAACAAACACACCGTTTTTGGACAATACAAACTTATTAGACTCATAAGTAATCTTGAATCCAGCCTTCATTACAAGGTCATGGGAAACAAGGTTCTTTACAATGTCGTGGACATGTAATACATTAGTAAGAGTGACAAGTCTTTCCTAAGTAAACGAGTTCAACGAGTGCCTTTCCCAATGACTTTCTTTGTGTTGACCGTTTACAGAGACAACCGTTTCCTTCTCCACAAACCGGGTTCATAAGTCTTGTAAAGATTTCTATCCTTACTGAGATATGGACGGTTGTATCATTGTCGTACCACCATCCACTCCCGAGTTTAAAGAACAACATTGGCGGCTTGCACTACAATCACAAGATTGTCATCGACCATATTTGCCTCTTTTTTCTGGTTCTCACTGTTGTTTCATTTTGAGACGACAGTCCACGAGCAAAATGGCCGGGTTTGTCCACGAAGTAGCAATTGCCCTTCTTCTTACTCTTCTTGTTGGGATGATTCTTCTTCTTAAAGCGGGTATCATTCTTAGGTTTCAAGGAATTTGGTGTCTCTCGCTATTCACCTTAGAATGGTTTTCAGACTGTGAACTATCCTTAAGTTCTCGTTTCACGAGAGTCCTCTTATGCGAAGATGACGCTGTAAGGCCTCTAAATCATAGTCGGTCTAGGCATGCTTAAGTTTCTTCTTATAACCATTCCAGGAAGGGGGAAGACGAGAGATAATAACACCAACAATAAACGCAGGAGGAAGTTCAATTCCAGCATCCTTAAGATGATTAACAATGAGTAAAAATTCACTGACCTGGGCAATGACTGACTTACTCAATAACCATCTTAAAATCCATGAAGTTGCAAGTCGTGAATTTCTTGTTGCTTGCCTCAGAAATCTTGTATTTGTTGTCAAGCACAGTCCATAATTCCTTTGCGATGTAATACTCCGATGTGCATTGTAAACAGAAGTTTCCAGGGCATTCAAAATATGACCACGGCACATGAAATCATCTTCCCCGACGCTTTTTACATTTGTTGATCAATTCAAGAGTATCCTTGTCGATCTTTGCAGAATCGCCTCCAAACCATCTTCAAGTATATACCACAACTTGATGGTGATCAGGAAAAACTTCACAGTCTCTTGCCAACGAGTAAAATTTTCACCATCAAAACGTTCCAGACGAGTTAAGGTTTGGTTCATCACTTGCAGGGATTGTGCAGTAGCATTTGAAGTTGAAGATTCACCCTCCATTGCCAGAAATTATTTGTCTAAAACTGTTGGAAAAACTTACCGGGCTGCAATGGAGATGAAACACAAAAAACAGACTGTGGTTGTACTCAAAAGCTTTCAAGGCTCTGGTGATTTCTTTTAGACAAATATTTCTACCCTTCCAACGAGTTGGCAATTGCAACAGGTATGTGAAATACTGCCTTCAGGATACAGTGAAAGCCCTACAACCGAAAATTGGATTCAAGGTTTGCACCCCTTGACCCAATCAAGAACACATGAAAAGAAAGTTCTGATGATGCTTTAGAAGAAGAGAGAAAACAGAGAAAGGGTTTTCAAGATATGATATCGAAATGGGTTTTGGAGATGCTACTTATAGGGGTTTTTGCATCTGTTGGGAAAAGACATGTCTTTTCACCAACAGGTTTCTCTTCTAAAGAGATGCGTCTCTTCATCAACAGACCTGTCAGGTCGACCACAGCCTGGGGGGCTACGCCCCCCAGGACCCCCCTTGGTAGCGCGGTTGAAAATATTCCAACACAAGTTCCCTAATGAAATGATAATCCAGGTGAACATGTTTCATCTTTGAGTGAAGAACAGGGTTAGAAGCCAAGGATATAGAGCTGATGTTGTCACACCCAAGTCTGGGAATAGATGGCAGAGAAAGATGTAAATCATTGAGCAGATAGCATATCCAAACAACCTCAGAGGCACTATGAGCTAGTGTCCTATATTCAGCTTCTGTAGAACTTCTAGCCACTGTTTTTTTTTTTCTTGGAGGACCATGAAATAGGATTAGAACCCAAAAAGATACAATAACCTCCAGTAGATCTTCTATCATCAATATTACCAGCCCAATCTGCATCAGAGAAACCAAGAAGAAAAGAAGATCCTTTACTAAATTCAATCCCATAAGTAATGGTACCCTTAATGTACCTCGAAGTATTCTCTTTCTAGCTGCTAAATGAGTTGTGGTAGGATGTTTGCATATGATGACAAACCAAATTAACAGCAAAAGATATCTCGAGGCCTGGTCCAAGTGAGATAATGCGATTACCCACAATAGACCTATATTCACTTGGATTGTCAAGGAGAGTGCCATCGACTTTGACAGTTTTACATTTGCTTTTAGGTGTACTACAAGGCTTAGCACCCTCCATATGTGTTTTCTTAAGAAGATCAATAGCATATTTAGTCGACTAAGAAATAAGACTGAAGCGATTCTTTTACTTCAAGTCCCAAGAAGTAATGTAGATCTCCCAAATCTTTGAGTGGAAATTTCTTTTGTAGAGCGAAAATAATCAAGTAAGAAATGTTGAATTGGATCCTGTAAGAAGTATGTCATCTACATAGACAAGAGCAACTGAAATTTGATCACCTTGCTTGTGCACAAACAATGAAGAATCTCTCTGAAGACACAAACCGCAAATCGTGAGAGCAACATTTGAGTGTTTCATACCAAGCTCTGGGTGCCTGCTTTAACCCATAGATAGATTTATGAAGTAAGCACACATGATGTGGCTTGTCAGGATCAACAAATCCAGGTGGCTGAGTCATAAACACTTGCTCCTTGAGATCTCCATGAAGAAAGGCATTACCGACATCTAATTGATGTATCTTCCAGCTTATATTGAACAGCCATTGAAAGAACAATTCTGATAGTAGTTGGCTTGGCAATGGACAGAAAAGTATCTGCAAAATCTATACCTTCTTCTGATGAAAACCTTTAGCAACTAGTCTTGCTTTATGTTTATCCAAAGTACCATCGTGGATTTTGTTTCACTTTGAAACCCACTTGCACCCAACAACATTCGATCCGGAGATGGATCAACAAGTGTCCAAGTACCTGCATCTTGTAAAGCTTTGTATTCATTGTGGAGAGCTGGTAGCCAGACTAGACTCTGCTTGGCCTTTCTAATATTAGTTGGGACAGTAGTATCACATAATAAAGCAGCAGATATTTGATGTTTAGTGGCAAAATAAGACTTAGGTTTCACAATACCATTTTTGGCTCTAGTAATCATGCTATGATCATTATGAGCAACAGAATGAGAAGTAGAAGATGGAGGTGTGAGTGGCTGTTGAATTGGAGAAGGAGATGGAAAATGCAATGGTTCCTCAGAATTGTTTGAAGATAAAGCATGATAAGGAAAAGCAGATTCATTAAATTGCACATGTCTAGAGATGTAGACTTTTCCAGTTTGTGGATCAAGACACCTATATCCCTTATGAGACTGACTATAACCAAGAAAGACACATTGTTTACTCCTTGGTTCTAGTTTAGTTTTAGTGTAAGGCTTAAGCCATGGGAAGCAAGTACAACCAAAAACTCTAAGAAGAGACTAATCTGGTGGTTTATGAAATAAGACTTCAAAAGGAGATATAAAACCAATGGATTTTGTTGGTAGTCTATTGATAAGGAAATTAGCTATGTGAAACACATCAACCCAATACTTGAGTGGTAAACCAGATTGTTGAAAAAGAGTCCTAGATACTCCTAGAATGTGCTTATGTTTTACTTGAAGAACTCCATTTTGTTCGAGTGTGAGGACAAGACATTTGATGAGTGATGCCTTTAGATTGTAAAAAGGCGAGTTAACAAGGTGTTTACAAACTCCCCCCCCCATCGATCGTATGCATTTAACGAGATAAAGAAAGGAAGTTTTCAATGTAAGCAACAAATGAAATGAAGACACCTTTGAAGTCGATTTATTAATCAAAGGGAAAATCCAACAAAATTTTGAATAATCATCTACAATATTAACATAGTAGAATGATCCAGAAATGTAGCAACTGAACATGGACCCCAAAGATCCAT
Source organism: Papaver bracteatum (assembly GCA_023529315.1). Classification (NCBI taxonomy): domain Eukaryota; kingdom Viridiplantae; phylum Streptophyta; class Magnoliopsida; order Ranunculales; family Papaveraceae; genus Papaver; species Papaver bracteatum. The sequence continues at coordinate 690,572 of JAJJWX010003600.1, read as the reverse complement.
GTGTAGCAATTCTAAAGGTGTAGATGTAGAATTTGTAGACAATTGAAAAGGTAATTTCTTACTTCTACAAGTTTTACATTCATTACAAAAGAAAGGTTGACTAGACAGATTTGTAATGTTGAGCTGATGTTTGAGTTTCTGAATTGTTTGAAAAGATGGATGGCCAAGCCTTCTGTGAAGAGTGGTAATGTCAGGAGTGTGAGCTGAGAGAGCTTTAGCAGATGAAGTAAATTTGATAGGATAAAGACCATGTTTATGTGGCCCTTGCAAAAGAGTCCTCCCAGAGATCAAGTCCTTCACAATGAAACCAGTAGAAGAAAAAGTGATCTCACAATTATTGTTAGAAGTAAATTTTTGCACAGAGAGGAGATTATGGGATGCATTAGGAACTAGTAAAATGTTGTTTAGATAAAAGGACTGATCATTAGCATTTTTACTAGAATCACCAAAATGAGTAATGTGCATACCTTGGCCATTGGCTGTAGTAATCTCCTAAACCTTCAAATGGAGTAGAAGCAGTTAATGAAGATGGATCGAAGTAATATGTTGATTAGCTCCACTATCAAGATACCATTCATCATCAAAAATGTCACCGCAAGTTGCAAGCATAATCGTAGATTTGCTTTGTGGTTGTCTGCCTTGATAGGAGAAATTCAACCTCTGAGTACAAGTTGGAGCCAAGTGACCTTTAGTATTGCAAAGTTGACAAGGTTGCTCATCATTAGGTCCAAAGCTTCTACCAGAGTTATTCTTTGAGAATATAGCTGGATTTGGAAATCTCCCACTGGTAAAACTTCCTCTATTGCCTCTTGAAGAATTCCCCTCTTTGAAATGACCACCTCTAAAACCTCCTCCTCTAGGATAGTAATTGGAGTTAGCAAAGAAATGCTTTAGCATCAAAAGAATTTCTTGTAGTAGAAATTACTATCTCCTCGATGCATGCAAATTATGCAATTCTTGAGCAAGAATAACAGAGGAGTTCTAATACGTATAGAAGTTGCAAAGGAAGCATAATCAAGACAATCCATAAAGAATACTCACAACTAACTCATTATCTGAGATCGGACACTGCAAAGAGCAGACAAGTTGATCTTGTAATTTCTTGACTTCAGAAGAAAAGTGGAAACCAACTTGTCATCTTTAAGGTTTGAAGCTTAGTTCTTAATTGAATAGCATGAGTTGTCAAGTTTGAGCAAATCTTGCATTTATTGATCTCCATAAACCTGTGAAGTTTCAAAGACAAAGAACATAGCAGATCACGAAATCGAAATCGTAGACTGGATCCAAAGAATGAGTGTGGAATCCTCAAAGATGCCAAAGTGTGTATTGTGGATTAATAACATCATCCGTTGCTCTAGTGCGATTGACGTACATTGGAGGACATTGAAAAGAGCCATCTACATACTTCATGACTTGAAATTTGCGAAACAACGGTAGCATCAAAGATTTCCAGGTGAGGAAATTATCATCTCTGAGTTTAAGAGGGATGATGTTTGCAATGGTGTTCAGTGGAAGAGTTGAAATTTTGATTGGATCCATATCTCAATACAGGATCAAGAAAAAATAAAAGAAACAATATGTGATTTGGTGAAGTAAATCAGAGGAGCTAATGACAAGAACCAAGAACCTGTAAGAGGAATTGAATCTGTAAGAAGAAGCAAAGACTTGCAAAACGAGATGTTGGATCGAAAATACCCTCAGAATCTCATGGATTCTGAGTCTGATACCATGATAAACTAGAATTAGTTTTAACAAGATTCTTGATTAATCACAAGTGATATATAAATCACACAGTACAACAGCAAGCAAAATAGCTTTAGTGTTTATATACTAAACACCAAGAACAGAAGAGTACAGGCTGTCACTAAACTAGTGGCTAGGAATTGTAAGAAAACTAGTGGTTAAGAATGAGTGTTAACACATAACTCAGTCTGTGTCATTAATTGTTACCATTACCATTACCATTGTTGCCATTACCATTGTTGCCGTTACCATTGTTTCCATTACCATTGTTGCCGTTGTTGCCATTGTTACCATTATCGTTGTCGCCGTTGTTACCATTGTTGCCGTTGTTGCCATTGTTACCATTGTTGCCATTGCCAGGGGGTGGTGATGATTCTGGCGGTGGCGGTGATGATTCTGGTGGTGGTGATTCTGCAGTTGGTGGTGATGTACCAGGTGGGGTTGGTTCCCCCGATGCATCACAACACGACCGACTATTGATTTGATTGTTGCGGCCACTATTAACAACGGTCATGGTACCCCTAGCTTGGGATCCCTGGGCATAAACACCAAGCATTATTATGATCATGATTAAAGAAAACAGCTTCGTATCTCTCTCCATGGTAGACCTAATTATCCTATTGTCTTCTCCTTAACTAATCTAGCTCGCTCACACTATTTCCTTAGTTCATCATTCCAGTTAATTTATAGCATGAAGCCATGAACTAATGAGGGTGTAATGGTAAATGAAATTTAAATAATATTTAATAACCATCAAATCACTGAACTACTTTAGTTTGTCCTATTTATATCATCATGCATTTAAAAATGTGAAACAAAATTGTGAAAGTCACTGTATGTCGTCGATACATAGCTACCCTGTGGCTAGCAGCTAACCGTTAGTTGTTTTTTTTTTTTTTCCTGCTTACAAAATAAAATATTGGAGCCGGCGCCATTTTTTCTTTCACGCCGTTATAGCAGGGAACACCTAGAGTTATTGTACATAGATTTTGTTAGGTGTTCTATTAGTGAACCCGTTTGTATTTAATCCATTTGATATGTTTGTATTTCAGGTTGAGCAGTTGAGCTTCAAAATTTTGAAGGGACTTCCTTGGAAAACAGTTATTATGTAACTAGTTCTGATTGCTTGTACTTTTTCAGTTACTGGTGCTCATTAGTTAATATGAAAATATAGCTAATAGGGGTTAACGAGAAGATTAACTACACGAACCCCTACTTACGTTTCCAGCTACTGGTGCTCGTTAACTAGTTCTGGGATTATAATAGACTAGAGGTCTAAAACGTGCCGGCCCGGCACACGAAGTCGCGTGCTTCACGTGCCATGTGCCGTGCTGTGCTGTGGCAACGATTTATACGTGTTGTGCCGTGCTGTGCTTTACTAGTCAAAAGCTAGGCACAGCACAGCCCACGGGCACAGCACACGAATAAACGTGCTGTGCCATGCTGGCACACGTGTTATAAACAATTTTAAATCACTTAATGGTATACATTAAGTCGGACATTATTACGAGAATCTAAATAGACAACATATCATTTGTATTTGTTTCAAGTAAAATCAACAAGTTTATTCAATAAAAAAGAAATAACCCATCAAATATAAAATTAGATAATTGTCATATAAATTAATGTTCTAGTCAAATATAGGTAACGACATTATAACAACGATATTAGAATATATTTTCCAAATATTTAGGTATTATATGTGTTGTTATAAAAGTAAGTCAGTATAAAATGTCAAAACTAGCTAGAATAGTGACTATTTTGTGAAATATACACAAAATGTGATTTATTATGCCTTGTTATATGGTGTACTTGTGCATGCTATGACGTGCATTCTTAACGTGCTGTGTTGTGCCGTGCCACGTGTTAATCTGTGCCGCGTGCTGGGCTGGGCTATTGTGCCTGTTAGTCAAACCCAACACGTCCCATTTAACTAACGTGTTGTGCCGTGCTGGGCTAAGTCACACGTCTTTGAAGGATGGGTCATGCTCAACTTTTAGCGTCTTTGGTCAAATTTGTGCTCATGCTGGCACAGCCCAGTTTACACCTCTATAATAGACCATCTCTAATTAGTTAATAGGGGTCGTTATTGGTGTAGTTAATCTTCTTATATACGCAATCTATCTATTCTATTTCTCATTTTTACAATAAATCCAAGAATAATAAGAGACACTTAATGCAAATAATATTTCAGGTTAATGGACAAGCTGTCTATTTTACCAATCTCACATTTATATGATATAATCAATTTTTTTTTTTTTTCATATGATGCAGAGATACATATGTTTTTATGGCATTCCAAACCCTAGACCATGTCGGTGCAAATTTGGATTAGGCTAGTCCATAGGTCTAATTCCAGACCCTTTAGGACATTTGATCCTCGAATTTGCAGCACAAATATATAATCAAAGGTAGAAAATATATCACCCCTCACAAAAAACTGATTGGGTATTGGTTGGTTTCAACACAGGATAGTTATCGAACTTTTATGGAAGTGGAAATTGAAGATATCAACCAAGCTACTCATCTTTTTGAGATATTGTCTTTCTTTTGCGATTTGGCGGTTTGTTTGGCCGGAAAGAAATGAGTCAAATGACATTCTAATAGTGAAGAAACAAGGGAGAAAAACTTTAAGCTCTATTATTTTAGATATTAAGTTTTCTTTTTTCTTTTTTTTTTTTTTTTTTTTTAGAGAAGAAAAGGATATATATTGAAAGCAAAAATTATTTACGAGAGTTCCAACGAATTTAACCCGAAAAAGAAATGAAAGCTATTTACAGAATAATTAAATCTTCCTAGTTATATAGAATTTGATTTGTTGAATAACCTTTGAAGATGTTCGTATCTAAACTCCATAGACAAATGTCCAATTATTAAGGTGTTGTTACTTAGCTGGTCTATTAATGTTGATTCGTTTAAAAACATTAAACTTGATGAATTGGTTTTCGATTCTACGATTTTGTTTAGAGAGTAATCGGTTGTAAATTCTTTATTCGTTTCTCGTATCTTTCACAGGGGCTATCTTGGCATTTGTTTTATATTTTTTTTCATTTTGCCTCTTTAAAAGAAAAAGAAAAAAACACAAACTAAGTTTACGTATAGATGAGCTTTAGTGATTTCGTGTGCTAAAGAAATGCAAAACAAAGTTTAGATATAGAGGAAGACTAAAATATGGTGCTTCAAGGTGATTAATTTAAATGTTAATGAGAGGCTGCTAAATCCAGAGGCACTTGCCAGGAGAATTCTCAGCGCATTCTTATTTGTGCGCACCAGCAAGTGATGTGAGTATCTTGCTTGTCTCATGGGCTATTTTCATAACCTAAATTAAGTCAACCTGTAATTCAGTATGCCGTGCGATGCTTTACCAGCTATTCCCATAATTAGAGGTGTAAAACGTGCCGGCCCGGCACAGCCTGGCACACGAAGTCGCGTGCTTCACGTGCCATGTGCCGTGCTGTGTTGTGCCAACGATTTAAACGTGCTGTGCCGTGCTGTGCTTTACTAGTCCAAAGCTAGGCACAGCACAGCCCACGGGCACAGCACACGAATAAACGTGCCGTGATGTGCCGTGCTAGCACACGTGTTATAAACAATTTGAAATCACTTAATGTATACATTAAGTCGGACATTATCATAAGAATTTAATTAGACAACATACCATTTGATATTATTTCAAGTAAAATTAACAAGTTTATTCAATAAAAATAAATAGTCCATCAAATATAAAATTGGATTATCGTCGTGTAAATTAATGTTTTAGTTAAATATAGATGACGATATTATAACAACGATATTGAAATATATTTTCCAAATATTAAGATATTATATGTGTTGTTATAAATAAGTCAGTATAAAATGTTAAAAACTAGCTAGAATAGTGACTCTTTTGTGAAATATACAAAAAATGTGATGTATTATGCCTTGTTATATGGTGTACTTGTACATATTATGACGTGCTTTCTTAACGTGTTGTCTTTGGTGTGCCCACGTGCTTATCCGTGCAGCGCTTTGTCTTTGTGCTACTCATGCCAATTATTCAAACCAGCCACGTCCCATTTAATTAACGTCTTTGTCGTCTTTTGACTAAGTCATGTCTTTGGATCAATTGTGCTCAAATTTTAGCGTCTTTAAATTTTCAATAAGTGTCTCGTCTTTGGCACATCCCACTTTACACCTCTACCCATAATTACAGTAATATAACCTCGTTATTCTCATGACCTATGAATCAGTGTTAATGTAGCCGAGTACTACACCAATTAAATTCATGGTACGGATAGAGGGGTTTGGCATTGGGACCAGTCCAAATGGCTGGATTTGGATAGAGGTCTGGGTTCATCATTATATGCATGAGTACCACAAAAATAGTCGTAGCTGTATAGTGAGGTTCTCCACGATGCCTTCAATTCTCTTTCTAATTCTTTATGCAAGAGCACGACAAAAATAGTTGGTTCAATTACATGGTTATTAAGTCTCAAAATATCTCTCTCTCCTCCCTACCTTAAATTTTTTTGCAAACTTGAAATGGCGCATTTTCTAGAAAATGGAAAATATATATTTCTCTAGTTTTAGTCCACGAAAACAAGTAATTTTTTGTATTCACTTCAAAATCCGAGAATTGTATGTGGAACTATTTTTTATTAGTTTTTCTCATATTGCTTTTCTTTTTTGAAAAAGACAAAGATAATATAGAAAGAAAAAAAATAAAAAAATAAAAAAAAATAGCAAGGCGCTTAGAGAGCTTAGAACAGGTTTGCAACTATTAACTACTCCCTCCATCTCCCTATCTTTTAGATACAGAGGGAGTATGACATAATTATTATTTCTGATTAACAAATTGTAAAATGAACGTCAATGTAAAGTCCAGTTTTCAAAACGTTTTTGCATTCCAACGGTATGCTTCAACAGGTCCCTTGGATTTCCAACGTTTTTGAAAACCTGCACCATCTACAGTCGTGTATCGGTGGAACTACCACCATATACAATTTTACCAGCGGAATTACCACCATCAAGCGTCGTACCAGTTTATGGGGGTAGGGATGGATATCCATGGTGGCCAATTCAGGCTTCAGAGTCAGCATCAGGATCAGCTTCAATGGAAAAGCAGAAACAGTTGTGATCACCTACAATTTTACGGAAAAATATTTGAGGTGAAAAACTTGAAGAGAATATATATTCTAAATAAGAGATACAATTACTTAAGGTTGTCTGCCTCTATTCTACTATAACAAGTCCAGTAAACCAGCGCAATTGCGGGGGCTAGTTTGTTAATATTCACCTGGTTATTCTATTCTCTTCACCTCTCTAACTTACATATAAGTAGGTTCTTGTCTATGAATTTTCCTAATCGAAAATGTGATATCTAGCTATCCGCATATATAGTCTCAAATACTTTGCCCTTGTTACCATTGTGTAACAAAAAAAGGAGTTTCGGATCAAGATCTATTAGCCACACTAAAATGACTAACATGAATCCAATTGAAGGTTAAAAGGGAGTGCAATGAGAAAACAAAAAACAGATGTACAACATTTTGTAAGGAGTACTGCCAGTCATCGTTGCACCTAAGGTCGTCAATGGATGATCAACAATAGACAGAATTATTGTTTTTCAGTTCAATTCCATAATTTACCGATCAAAAAAAAAAAAAAAACAATAGACAGAATTATATACATGCATTAATGATTTGCTTAAATTTTAATTGAACTGAAAAGCTTATATGGTACTTCGAATCCTTTTTTTTTTGACTGGGAATGCTTTAACGGCAATACTTCAACTAAATGCTATGAGCTAGGCTGGAACTCGAGAAAAACATCAATGTCACTAATCACCGCACTAGGGGTTTGTTTTAAGAGAATAATATTTGGAGCATTTGTTCCATTGATTTGGCTGATGATAGCAGCTGAAGATCCTAATCGCAATTAAAATATCAAAGCCAACAATCAGATCCCTACTCCGAGGTTCCATCAGTAAAGAGCTCCATTCACACACGCACCTGGTTTTGCTTTTGCTGTAACTACTGTAAATTACTTCATAATCAAACTTTATAACATTTTGCTGGAAATACCACGACCTTTACGTAGTGCGACAACTCTGTAATCACTTTTAGTCAGAAACAACCCTGTCAGCCTGAATTGACAGGGGAAAAAAAGGAACCAAAGGATAACAATGTGATCATATAAGAAGTAAGTCAACTATTTATCGATGATGTTCAAATTATTGTATTGAATCTTACCTCCAAGTTCTTTTCTCAACAAAATCAGGTCACGAAAAGATCAATTTAAAAAGGTCAATGCAGGATCGCGTGGTTATAGTACAAATGTAAAACTAAAGAAACACTCTGGAAGCTCTGAAGTTACCTATCATATGACATTTGCATCATTAATTAGCCACTCACTACAATATTAGACGAAAGGAATGAAGTACGACTCCGATAGAATTGTTGAATTCAAAAGAGGTTAAAAATTTATTATTGAAACAAAGTATATAATGCTTCTTACAACTCCTGATAATAAGAGAAAGGAATAGATTAAAATTAAGCAGCAAAATAAATATTTTAACAAAACAAAGTAGAAAACTTCATAAATTTATGCAAATTTGGTGGAGAAGACAGGAGACCAACCTTAGCGGTGTAAAAACAACATACAAAGTTAAGAACCACTTTCAAGAATATGTCATCTAATTTAAAGGGGCATTTTTATCAACATTTTATCATGTTAATCTGCTGTATAAGAAACTCAAGACACTAAACCAAATAATGGAGACAACGGTTGATGAAATATCATATATTTAAGAATATGATGAAACAATTTATGTGCATCTGAAAGAGTGATCATTTTCTACCTGTTTGAACATATTTCAAATTGTCACTCGATAACATGACTTACGAAAAATTTAAATACTTCCGCAAAATCATAGGAACGGAAAAGCAAAAGATCTATACCTCGTCAGTCTTGTTGAAAGGAGATTTTTTTAAGTATTGTTGGACTACCGTCAAAGCTTTAACCGATGCTTAACCACATATCAGAGTGTGAACCATGTTATCGTTACACTTGTGCATTTTCCAAACTCTGATTTTTTGACATTGTAGATAGTGCATCACAAACTTTAGTTCCATAGTTCACTTCCCCTAAACGCATCTCTTTGTGTTTTTCTTACTGAGTCCTTAAATCACCTGCAATTGGCCAAACGAAACCTATCACAAAACTTATTATGCTCTTACTATTCTAAAGGAAATCAAATATGGCTATGGTTTCTCTAAAATAAAATTTTGTACCTCTCGTGAAACGTAGTTGTTTATAGGTGAAAATAATTTATGCTGATTTTGGTAATTGCGGTGTGAAGGTGAGAAACTGTTTAAACCCTAAACAATGTACTGCAAGGGAGTAATTTATATTCTAGAGATCAATCAGTACAAGTCCGTCCTAAACCAAGAAATGGTCGTTCCAGACTTGCTTCGGTCATAAAGAGTAGGAGAATGGGTTGGTTTTGGGGATGGAAGCAAGGAGAGTGGTGAGACCAGAATAATTGATTCTGGAAGAACAGTTGGGTTTCTACGGCTTGTTATCAGAAGAGTAAGAGAGCTAACAAGGAGAGCTAGCAAGTAAGTATTTTTTATTGTTGTCTTGTCCGAATGAACTTGTTGTTCGGTGGGGAATGGTGTGATTCGAACCCAGCACGTCGTGTGCGTTAGGTAAATGCTCCACCGATATCTCCCAGTTTGTGTTGATGTCTCCAATGTTTTTGGAAAACATGTAACACGTTGTTGTGGCTTGGAAAGTCGAGCTCGAGGAACTTTCTAGCCTGGTGACCTTCGACGGTCGAGATGTTGCATCTTGATAGGAGGGGCAACCGTTAATCGTTGCACGCCTTCGTTTTGGTAGTCGCGTAGTGAGGTCCAACAGGGTGGTACGACTAGGGTTGGCATGAGCGGCCAAGGGTTCGCCATGGCATGGCTACGACTAAGGCGAGGGCGCTTTGCTTGGAATGACGTGACTAGCATGGCTAGGGCTAAGGAAAAGTGTATTTGGCATGGCGTGGCTAACTTGGCTAGGTTAGGTTTGGCTTGGCATGTGGGGCCAAGGGATAGCCATGGGCACATGGCGTGACTAGCTTGGGCTAGGCGCGTGACAAAGCTAGGGTTTTGGTCCAAAGGTCGTGAGGGGACCTTAGACGGCCATGATTTGCTCCTGGGATTGAAAGGAAACCGCTGATTGTTGCACGCCTTCACTTTAGTAGTTGCATGGGGAGGGCCAGCATGGTGGCGCGACATGAGGGTCCATGGCGAGACGTGTTTGGCATGACGCGGTTGGTGTGGCTAGCTTTGGATAGGTGCGTGACCAAGCTAGGGTTTTGGGCCAAAGGTCGTGAGGGGACCTTAGACGGGCAGGATTTGCTCCTGGGATTGTAGGGCAACCGTTGATTGTTGCACGCCTTCACTTTGGTAGCCATATGAGGAGGGACAGCATGGTGGCGCGGCATGAGGGGCCATGGCGAGACGTGTTTGGCATGGCGCGACTACCTTGGCTAGGTGCGCGACCAAGCTAGGGTTTTGGACCAAAGGCTGTGAGGAGACCTTAGGCGACCATGATTTGCTCCTGGGATTGAAGGGAAACCATTGATTGTTGCACGCCTTCACTTTGATAGCCGCATGGGGAAGGCCAGTATGGTGGCTCGGCATGAGGGGCCATGACAAGACGTGTTTGGCACATCACAGCTAGGGCCAAGGCAAGGGCGTTTATCTTGGCTTGGTGTGACTAGCATAGCTTGGGCCAAGGCAGAGTGCGTTTGGCATGGCGTGGCTAGCTTGGGCTAGGTGTGGATGGCATGATTTTCCATTGGCACGGAGGTGCGGCTAGCATGCTTTGGTGCGGTTAGTGTGGCTGGCATGATTTTCCATTGGCACAGAGGTGTGGCTAGCATGGTCGGAATGCTTTGGCGCGGTTAGTGTGGCTGGCACGTTTTCCATTGGCACAGAGGTGCGGTTAGCATGGTTGGCATGCTTTGACGCGGTTAGTGTGGCTGACATGATTTTCCATTGGCATAGAGGTGCGGCTAGCATGGTTGGCATGCTTTCGCGTGGTTAGTGTGGCTGACATGAGTGGGAATCAGGGTTTGGCTCGTCATAATCCTAATTTGAAAAATATACTCGGGTAATTATTTGACACATTAAAGATTTCAGTAAGTGTGCCTAGTAAATGCTTGTTGCTTTAAATGTTGTGACACTACTGTCTGCTAGGGTTTAGTGTTTTACGATTTTAACCCTGAGCTAAAAACCACCATCAACAGTAGTATAACCAAATATTGCATGTGACTACGCAGATCAATATTTTTTTTCTTCTTTTTGCTTCGGCATCGACTGTAGCCTGTTGGTCATGTCGATTCAATGTATCCATGGGACGCTTTCTCTTGCCTCTCGCATTGACCGGAAGTTGTTGGAAATGTCTATCCATTGCAAGCCTTATCAGACCTCAATCTCAATATAATAACAAATGAAAAAATGTTTAAAAGTTTCATTCTGTAGATACACGGACATCGTCGATATGCAGTACCCTCATACTTCCCCGCAAGTGGATTATCAGTTACATATCAAAAATCCTGTGAAAATCCAGGGATTGGTTTTAGTATTTACCATAGATTTAAAGAAAAACGCATAGATTTAATAATCGATTGCTGGATATCCTCAAATGGACATCGCAGTATATCCCAAGCAATATTCTAAAAACAAATAAAAAAAAGGTTTAATAATAATGAACCTATCGGATTTTCATTCAAAATTTTTACGCTGATGAGAGAATGCGTTACTTACCATCCCCATGAACATTTTATGAGCACCAAATCCACGACAAAATCCACTGGCTTTAAGGCGGGCTTTGAATCAGTTGAGAGCATGCTTTACTTTCCATTCTCATGAAATTTTTACCAACACTAAATCCACAACGAAATTTATGAACACTAAAGCCATAACCAAAATGTGTACAGAACACTGGCTTTGAAGTTTGAACGCCTGCTTTGAATCAGTTTGATGTGTGTGTCATATATATAAGTTACTGACAGATAAGTTGTAACCTTTCAACGGAACTCTTCAGTTTGACGGAGCAAGGATTTTTTCACAAGGGGGGCGAAGTCGATTTTTCTTTTTACACTAACTATGATGGAAAAAAACCAAACCACGAATGTACCAAATAGCAGGTACGTTAAAAGCTTGGGCTGATATGGACAGGCTGCAGTATATGTTCGTCTAACTTCGTCTCGTCTCGCCTCGCTGAAATGCTATGTGCTATGTGCTATATGTTGTTAACATCAATATTCTCACACTTGGGGACGCAACCCTGGATCACGTTGCAAATCACTAATATTATTGCTAATTTTTCCTCGGATAATTTGATGCTTGGCTATTAGCATAAAAATAAAAATGAAACACACCACAAACACAAGCATTAAAATTCTTACCTTTCTAGGTGAAAAACATTAATTTTCATCTCCATTCCTGTCCATATCATATGTCTTTGTACGTACCCACAGTAAACTGGATTAGTTCTTGTGTACTGTTAAACAGAGTACCAAAACAAAGGGGAAATTGACAAATTACAAAGTCATAAACAAACAAACCCTAGCTTTTAAATTTGAAAGGAAGCAATCCAGTTCGAAAATCAACAAAAAGAAGTAAAACTAATACCTTCAATATGATCACTTTCTTCTTCATCTAGTTTAGTTTCATTAATTCTTCTCTTAACTAAAACATATACCCACGTCTCTTAAGCAAATAAACTAAAAAGAAACACGTGTGATATAAACCATAACTTGGATACATGAGTGTTGAGGTTAAGAAAATCCGTGATAACAGAACTAATCCCCACTTCCCACGTAATCGCTCCACTCCACACGTACAAATTTAGTAAAATATCTCTAAGTCAACTTGAATATATTTACAAGGGGCTGGCATTGGATATTTTTGCTAAAGCAATGGAAATTGATTACAAGTTATGGGATTTTCCAAATTTTAGGGGAGGCGGTAGCCACCCCTACAATACACACAGCTCCGTCCTTGGCTTTTCGCAATAGTTTTTTGAGCAATGACCAAGAGTCGTGACTTTTCACGATTTTTTGTCTTTACTTAAAAGATACATGAGAAATCGTATCTCCCCGAAAAGTAACGATTTAGTGTCCTTAGGTTCAGAAAATCTCTTCTGAACAGTGACAAAGCGTTTATTGCTTTCCACGTGGCGTATCTTTATTGGACAAAATGTGGGGGTTGATGTGGTTCCGTCACGTCAGCAAAATCATTCTCCTTTATATTAACAAGAATTGATTTATATTAAGAAGAATTGATAAAGCCACGGAAAGGAGCTAGTTAAATGGATCGTGAAGAATATCTTAAATTATGTTCATGTACTATTGATTCATAATCTGGGTCTTTCTTTAAACATTGATTCGAGAATACCAGAAAATACTCATTGTTTCAGGTCTTGTTGTACTCAAATTCTTATTTCTCTAATACAATCTTTCTTTCACGATCAAAAAATAAAAATAAAATAAATACTCAATATATCTTGATCAACTAATATAAATTCCTTCGCGGTATTCCAAATATAATCAACTAATTTGTGATCCAACAATTCAGCATGCCAAGTGCTTCGTATGGAAAAAGATGCACATTTCTCCTTCCCTAAATGAAAGAGAGATACCTTCGGTTAACGGGATCAAACTGAGAAATAGGGAGTTTGATGCCTTTAGCTGGGTTTATTTTACTCCTTCGTTGCATGAACTACTTCCATTAGTTGGCTTAGGTCTCAATCCTTGGCTTCTTCTTCCATTTTAGCGGATTCCGGGATTTCACTTCATCAAGATCTCATTCAATGCTTGTTCAAACACTAAAAATTTAGATAACCTTTGACATAACAAATCCCTTGGGGAAAAAAAGAGCTCTCGATTCGAAATATCTGGAGGACCAAATGTGGAACAGCAACAATCATTTTCTTTTCCCTGTTCATCATTTAAACTTATAGGCATCACTTGGCACTTATGTACAATTATGAGTAGTATGGTATAATCGATCAAACAAAGTACTGGTATGGTACAGTGCACATACAATGACGGTTATAAGATTAATCAATGAATCTTCAAATAAGCAAGGAAAACACTAGATATCAAACTGAGAAATGGTAAGATGAAGATGAACTTGTTTTCTGTTATTGAAAGATAATCAATAGCAATTACAATTGATTAAACCTTGGAGGTCGGCGGAGTTTGGGAGTGTTGCCAGAGAAAAGGATGCACTTACAGCTCGGGTTCATGAACTAAATATACTAGAAGAAGATGGTCCTTTGCCGAGGCATCAGTTAGAAGAAAGGATTCATTGCAAACTAAAGTTGAGAGGTATTGAAACGTTGGAGGCGAGAAAATGGCAGTTGAGGGCTAAGCAAAACGAATTCAAATGGGGAGACTCTAACACAAGATACTTCCATAGCATAGCCACCGCAAGAAGAAAACGTAATACAATTGCTAAACTTCAAGTGGGAGGGGGGACTGTTTTGATCAAAATGTTATCAGGGAAGAATTACGAAGTTTCTACATTGGTCTTTTGTCTCAACAAGCGGAGGTAATCTCTGAAATGGACAACCTTTGTTTTCCAAAAATCAAGGAAGAAGACAAAGTTTGGCTACAGCGTGAATTTACGGAGACGGAGGTGTGGGACGTTATAAGGAAAATGGGGTGTAATAAGACCCCGGGACCGGACGGGTTTACAGCTGAATTCTTCAAGAGGTGCTGGAGTGTGATTAAAGAAGACATCATGAATCTTGTGAATGATTTCCACCATTTCGGCTTGATAGATTGGCTCTTCAACTGCTCTTTTATTACTTTAATCCCGAAGAAAGAAGACTCTTGTACACCAAAAGAATTTCGACCGCTAAGTCTAATTGGAAGTGTTTACAAGATAATTTCCAAGTTGCTCGCTGTCAGGATGAAGAAGGTAATGCCGGAATTAATAGCAGACTTTCAAGGTGCTTTCATTCACGAAAAAACAAATTCTCGATGGAGTTCTTATTGCCAACGAGTGTGTTGATAGTAGATTCAAGGCTAAAAAACCTGGTATTCTATGCAAGATTGATATAGAGAAGGCTTTTGATAACGTAAATTGGCATTCCTTATTTACTATTCTTGAGAAGCATGGCTTTGGTGCTAAATGGATATCCTGGATCAAATGGTGCGTAACTTCGTCACATCTTTCTGTTTTGGTTAACGGTAGCTCTACGGAGAAATTCAAACCAAGTAAAGGACTTAGACAAGGAGACTCTTTATCACCTTATCTCTTCTTGTTAGTTGTGGGGGTTCTTTCCAAGATGATAAATGACGCGGTAGAACGAGGACAACTTACTGGTTTTCAAGTTGCGGAGAGTGGTTCCATTATTTCGCACCTCCAATTCGCGGATGATACCCTTATCTTCTTAGATGCAAGTGTAGCAGAAGTGAGAAGACTTTTTATCATCTTAGTAGTTTTCGAATCCATTACAGGTATGAAGTTAAATTTGGACAAAAGTACCATGATTAGTGTGGGAGCCGAAGCGGTGATTGAGGCTTTGTCCAAAGAGCTTGGATGTAAGACAGAGAAGCTTCCTTTCAAATACTTAGGAATGCCAATTGGTGAACATTGGCGTAGCACTACAATATGGGACTACGTTTTGGCAAGAATGGAGCAAAGGTTAGCTACTTGGAAGAAAAGAACACTTCACAAAGTAGGTAGACTTGTTCTAATAAAAAGTTGTCTAGCAAGTTTACCTATTTATTACTTGTCTTTATTTCATTTTCCGGTGACCGTGGAAAATCGAATGGTGAAGATTATGCGAAATTTCTTATGGGGTGCAGTGGAGGGAAGAAGAAAGCTAGTTTGGGTTTCTTGGAAAAAAGTGAGTTTGACAAAACAGAACGGAGGTCTGGGTGTAAAAAACCTTAGGATTACCAATAAATCTCTTTTAGTCAAGTGGATTTGGAGATTCTCAAGAAACAAACATAGTCTATGAAGGAAGATTGTGAATCAAAAATTTAAGAGAAACAACGAATTGTTAATGCCGGATATTGATAATAATCCTCAGTGTCGGAGTCAGTGAAAAAATGTGATTAATTTGATCCCTGCGATTCAAGACTGGGCGGTCTTTACGGTGAGAAACGGAAGGGGTATTCATTTTTGGAAGGATAAATGGGTGCAAAGGGGTCGTTTGCAAGATATTTTTCCGGTGGCCTACAAAGCTTCAAGAGTTATGGAAGCTTCAATTGCCGAGATGATTGTCAATGGGAGATGGAATTGTGAGTTCAAGAGGAGATTGAATGCAAATGAGAGACTTGAGTGGGATTTGTTACGTCGAGACACACCCGTACCAAGGTTGGAAGATGGTGATGACGAGGTGAACATCTTAGAGAATTTTAGCACTAAAAGGTGCTATGAGCTCTTGTCGGGTACACAACTTCCGTGCAACTTTGATAGACATCTTTGGAAGCATCACATCCCTAACAAGGTAAGTTTCATTCTTTGGGCTTCATTCCATGATTCTCTTCCTACTAGAGATATATTGTCTCATAGAGGTATACAAATACAAAGTGATTTGTGTGTGTTGTGTGGAACGGAAGAAGAAACAACAAATCATATGTTTATGCATTGCTCATTTTCTTTCACCATTTGGGATTACTTCATTAAAGCATTCAAGATCTCATGGCCACTGCCGGGAACGATTTTACAACTTTTTGATGCTTGGGAATCGAACGTCTTGCAAGGAAAAGGTAAAGCTACTTGGAATATTATTCATTATGCAATTTGCTGGACTTTGTGGAAGGAAAGAAATGGGAGAGTCTTTGGTGGGCGTAGGAAAGATACTAATGAGATCACTGATCTGGTTAAACATTTAGTGGTTCTATGGTCTTTTGATTCCGATACTTTTAAGTTTGTTCCCCCTAGTCTCATTTGGAGCAATTGGGAAGCACTCATGAGTGAATGATTAGATTTGTGTAACACGTTTTCTCTTTAATATAACCTTCTTTTTCAAAAAAATAGCAATTACAATTACAGACACTGTATCAAAGATGAGTCTAGTAACTGTAGCCAGAATTGAAACAAAACCACAAGAAAAATTTCTAACAAACTGTTATATAACAGAAAGGAGGACGACACAGCAGGTCCATTATTACAAACTGAGCAGTGATATGATCTCATCAACTCCTAGCTTTATTCTCATTAAATACGAGAACCTCTCCGAATCAATAGTTCCAATAAGATAAGTAACAATAACTAGTAGTGATCAAGGGATAAGGACTGTATCCGTAGTAGGAGCTGTATCGGTAGGGAAGTTTGTGTCGGTAATGGGAGTTGTAGCGGTAGGACAGTTTGCATCGGTAGTAGGAGTTGCAGCAGTAGGGCAGTTTGTGTCGATTATAGGAATAGGGGTAGTAGTTGGACAGTTTGTATCGGTAGCATGAGTAATAGTAGTAGTAGTAGGACAGCTTGTATCGGCAGTAGAAGTGGCTGGACAGTTTGGATCGGTAGTAGTAGTTGTCGGGAGGTTTGGATCGGTAGCAGTACTAGAACTAGGACAGTTTGTATCAGCAGTAGGAACTGTTACTCGAGGAGAATCTGGATTTGAGCTAGTATCAGGAACTGTTACTCGAGGAGAATCTGTGATTGATGGCTCATAAGGAACACGAGCAACCGTGATGTTTGTCGATGAAAATGTTGTGATGAACAAACACAGAACATGTAGAAATACTTTAGAAGAACCCATGGCTATACTTTAGGTTTGATTATGGAAAGATGAGATGGAAGCAACTTCAGAACAGAACTTGTTGTGGGATGAGTTTTGGTTTGTTAGACGTTCATTTATATAGGCAATTAAAATGGCTCAAGATTTAATTACTGGATCCATCTATCTGTTGACATGTATATGTCAATGGACCATCTCTAATTATTAATTGATGTGCTAAAACTTGAATACAGATGCACAAAAATGTAATAGGGATTGTTATCGGTGTAGTTAATCTTCTTAAATATGCAATCTATCTGTTCTATTTCTCATTTTTACAATAAATCCAAGAACAATAATAGATAATTAATGCAAATAATATTTCAAGTTAATTGACTAGATATCTAGTTAATTAATCCCAACCCTGCTTTAAAAAAAATAAAATATAGCAGGGAACATATTTTTCACCAGATTTATCTAAAGTGCAGACACCCCTGACAACAAGTCCGTGTTGAGTGTTCACTTCAAAATCAAAGAATGATACAGTATTTGGAAAATAAGCAAAATCGATGTCAGTAGACTTACAACCACTATCCATGAATACTATTATTGTCTTTATTTAAGAACATGTAAATGAACGTAAATCGAAAGTTCAGTTTCAACATGTTTTTGTATTCAATGCTGAGTTTCAACATGTAAATCGAAAGTTCAGTTTCGCATGTTTCCGTGATGCGATGAAAATATATGGCCACCGCCCACCAAACTGATCAATGCTGAGGTTCAACATGTTTTTGCATTCAACAATTTGTTGAAGGTATGAATGAAATTACTCGTTGCACTGTCTTGATCAAATTAGAATCCGGAACGTAAAACTGGTCGTTCCTTCTGAGGTGTCCCTCTTTTGTTTGGTAAATAAATGTTTTAGATTATTGAATATCCCCATTGAAATGCTTTTCCATTTTATGGAATAAGACCTAGAATAGCTACTCACAAAATGTGAGAACCCCATACAATTTTTTGTGCATTATGATTCTCTTTCCAGGATAGATTCATTAATATTTTCCGTTATGGGATAGATCCCCAAACGAATTAGAGAAAACGGGATACATTCCCAATTTTTCCATGCAAGAAACTAAATAGGAGTTACAACCAGGGACGTAGGTCGTAGGGAGCTTCATACGTCAGTAGATTTACAAGTACAACCATGACACAATTACTATCTTCAACTACATGTAAAATGAACGTCAATGGAAAGTTCAGTTTCAACACGTTTTTGCATTTCAACAATATGTTGACTTGTCACTTAACAAAGAGTATTACCATTGATGGATTAGTTAGAACATGATGTATCTGTTGGGGGAGGCTTACGAAATCCGAGCCGCTATGCGCAATACGAAACCTACACAAGAAATGACAAACAAATGCGGAAATACACAAACTACGCAATATAGAAGCAATCACACAACACCGGCAATTACGTGGAAAAACCCCTCCAAGGTGAAGGGTAAAAAACCACGGGAAAATCTTCCACTATAACAATAATGGGTTACACACAATTCTCCCAATTTGGGGATAACAACATCCTCAAGGTGCCTATAGCACTTGGATACCAATTTGCCTAAATTACACTCATCCCTAAGGATGGATCAACAATTCATTCACCAAATAGATAATAGACACTATCAATTTGACAATAGGAAGTGATTGAGAAACTTACTACTAGGGTTTGAACAAACCCTAGAAATCACCAAGCTTGGATAGAAGAACAAGAGCACAAAAATTGATGGATTAAGCTCACCAAGATCTTTCCAAACACTTCCTTAGCAAACCCTTTTCTTCCCTCAAGCAAATCTCACAAATTTCTCCCTCTTTTCAAGCTGCAAAGCTCACTCTCACTGCCTCTCTTATTTTTCTCTCTTTCACGAATGAAGAAAAATGAAGTCGAACATCTCCTGATGCCTTTTTCCCTTGTTATAACATAACAAGGGCACTGCTACGTAGCTCCCCCAATATGCTAAGGGGCATCCAGTGACTGTTTGGGATACATAAGGCGTGAAATCCCAACAATCTCCCCCTCACGACTTATGGCAAGGTACCCGTCACCACCAAACCTGCCCTGCTGCAGAAATACACATGCTTGTATTTTGGTAGCGACTTTGTCATCATATCAGAACCATTGTCATCTGTATGGATCTTCTCAATATACAAGACCTTCTCCTCGAGAACTTCTTGTATCCACTGATACCTAATATTGATGTGCTTGTACCTCGAGTGAAAACCAACCTGTACGTTGCAGGAGACACCGTTAGTGGCCGAAGAAGGTACCATTCTTAATTGTATTAAATCTTTCCCTAAGGGAACTTCGTGTGGAAGGGATGGCCTTCGGGCACAACATTTGTTGGATGCTTTCTGTGGGTAAGGCTCAACTGTGGCTGCTGATATGGTCACGGCCATAACTAGGGTTGTTAATCTTTGGCTTGGTGGGAGATGCCCTCTTAACCTAGCGGAGTTCATTGCATCGGCTCCCCTAACACCCCTCCTTAAACCGGATAAGAGCATTCGTCCCATTGCTGTTGGGACAATTTGGCATCGACTGGTGTCCAAAGCGGCGATGAAAGGGGTTGGTAAGGACATGGCAGCGTATCTACAGGATTTCCAGTTTGGTGTAGGTGTTTCAGGTGGTCTTTGAGGCAATCCTACATGCTTGTGAATAGGTTTGTCAAGAACATCATGTAGACGCTAGCCTCTCTATGCTAATGGTTGACTTTACCAATGCTTTTAACCTAGTTGACCGAACGGCTATGCTTTCTGATGTACGTAAGCTTTGTCCATCTATATCGCCTTGGGTAGAATACTTGTATGGTCAACCTGCACGGCTCTATGTGGGGGACTCCTTTATCTACTCATCCACAGGAGTACAACAAGGTGACCCTTTAGGGCCTTTGTTATTTGCTCTGGTACTTCATCAGCTTATAGCTAAGATAAATGAGCACTGCATATTATCCCTATATGCCTGGTATCTTGATGATGGCACTGTTATTGGCGACACCGAAGAAGTGGCAAAAGCACTCACTATTATCAAAACAGAAGGGCCTGCGCTGGGGCTTATACTGAATATTAAGAAAACTGAAATATTTTGGCCCTCTTGTGATGGACGAAGGATAAGTGATGGGATGTTTCCTGTCGAAATATCAAGACCAGATAAGGGAGTCAAACTATTAGGTGGTGCAGTTAGCCTCGACGATGGTTTTGTGAAGGGCCTTGCCATTAAGAGGGATGAAAAAGCAGTGGATTTGATGCAGATTTTATCCAAGCTCCATGATCCTCAAAGTGAATTGTTCCTTTTACGAACGTGTATGGGTATCTCCAAGCTGCTTTTTGGCCTTCGTATTTGTCACCCAGACTATATTATGGAGGCGGTAGATATATTTGATAGAGGCTTGCGAGAAGTGGTGGAAGGAATCGTGGTGTGCGGGGGACCATTCTTTGGAGAGCTACAGTGGAGACTATCTACTCTACCTATCAGATATGGAGGTCTTGGACTTTACACTGCTAGGGAGGCGTCTGAGTATGTTTTTGTGGCTTCACGTGTGCAATCTTGGGGATTACAGGATCACATATTGAGGAGTAGTGGTGTGGACGGTATGGATGATAATTTTAATAAGGCTTTGGAAACGTTAGAAGTGACTCTTCCTGATTTTGATCTTAACAACTTCACCAATAAAGACAACGCCCCCCCTAAAGCACAAAGCATCCTGGCGAGTGCTCTTTTTGGTAAAGTGGCTAAGGACATTGATAGAGTTTACATGCTAACGGAGAGACAGAAAGCGGTTTTTGGTTGTTTGCAAGCAGCACATGCCAAAGATTTTCTTCTGGCTATTCCGATGGAGGGGCTGGGGCAGAAGATGTCTCCTTTGGAGTACCGGTCTATCCTCAAATACAGGTTAATGATCCCGCTTTATCCCTCTGACTCTCGCTGCCCTTCTTGCATCACAGGTTGCTTGGATTCATATGGTGAACATGCAGTTCATTGTAAAGTAGACCCTGGTTATAAATATAGACATGATCATGTGAGGGATATTTTGTATGATGTACTGTGGAGGTCTGGCATTTCGGCAAAGAAAGAAGCACATGTGCATTTCCTGACAGACCCACTTGAATGGAGATCGACACTAAGACCAGCTGATGTTCTTATTTTTGGATGGGCTAATGGGAAACACACATGTGTTGACCTCACCGGGGTATCTCCATTGGTAGGCATTGGACATGGCACCTTTACAGTCGGGCGAGCAGCGCTAAAGGCTGCCCCAGGTAAGATATCGAAGAACGAGAAAGAATGTGTTGACAATGGGCATGCTTTCGTCCCCTTTGCTTTTGATACTTTTGGCTATTTGGCTCCAGAAGCAGTTGGACTACTCAAGAGGGTCCAGAAAGTCATGCGCAGCAATGTAATGACCCCTGGCTCACGAGATTTTATTTTTAATAGGATAGGTTTTGCTATTCAAAAAGGGCTAGCGGCACAGCTTGTCGCTCGCTTGCCTAGTATGTAATTTTTAACTTTGTAATTATTTAAACTCAATATTAAATTATTATTTAATTAATTTTAGTTTGATTACTATTAAAGACAAAGTAAATTGACACAATACTTTCATTTTTGAGACAATTTGTTTTCGTCTTAAATAGTTTTTATTGAAGACAAATTAAATTGACACAAAATTTTCATTTTTGAGACAATTTTATTGGCCATAAATACCTATCATTAAAGACAAATTAGTTTGTCCTGGAATTTATATTTTTGCGACAAAAACCTTGCTCTCAAAAACATGTCTTTCGGTGTCGAATTTTTTCGTCTTTAAAATAACTTTCACAGACAATTTTATTTCGTTGGCGAAAGAGACCTTTGTTGACAATTAATTTTTAGTTGTTAATTAATTTTTCTCGTGACCATTCGTAATTTTGTCGCGAAATACTTTCCCAGACGGGGTTTTTGAGACAACTTCGTGAAAAAAAAAAATCAATCTCAGAAAATATTTTGAGACAAAAACAGGGGATTTCCTGACAATTATTATTGACACTAAATCCCCATTTTCTAATAGTGTTGTTAGGTTTATATGATTTTAACCAAGGAAAGCAAGAAGACCCAAAGCACTTAAGATTATTATAGCTAGGATTTTTGTGAAATAATTTTTCAAAAGGTGACTGAAAATTGATAAACTTTGTTGGTAATCTATTGATAATGAAATTGGAAG
The DNA here is from genome assembly GCA_023529315.1 of Papaver bracteatum. Taxonomy (NCBI): domain Eukaryota; kingdom Viridiplantae; phylum Streptophyta; class Magnoliopsida; order Ranunculales; family Papaveraceae; genus Papaver; species Papaver bracteatum. The sequence continues at coordinate 667,857 of JAJJWX010003600.1, read as the reverse complement.
TGAGAAAAGCATTAAGCCAAAAAGATTCTAGAAGATGTGATACAATTAAGAAAGTTATACCAATGTCTAGCAAATGTCTATGCTTAGCTTCTGCAACACCATTTTTTTCAGAAGTATGTGGACATGTAACTTCATGCTTAATGCCATGGAGCGCAGTAAAACTATCAAGTTTAGAGTTGATGAATTCTCAGCCTCCGTCAGATCTGATTGTGCTAATTTGGAGAGATAAGAAATTTCCAATTTGTGCTTTAAATGTGTAGAGCACATATTTGAAATCAGATTTAGCATATAAGGAAAACAACCAACAAAATTTGGTAAAATCATCTATAATGTTGACATAATTTAGATAACCACTTTTAGATAAAAATGAAGAGGGAACCCAGAGATCCATATGCAAAAGTTCTAAGGGTCTAGAACTACACTAGTACAAACCTTCACATAGGCCACGTTTTTTGGTTTACAGGCCAGCCACGTTTCGGGTTATTTGCGTGGCTATTGGTCATCAGTATAACTATAGCCACATTTTGTAATAACATGTAGCCATAGTGCACCATTTAGTCATAGGTTTAATCCTAAACCCATCGACTGTAGCCATAGGGTATCATTTGGTCAAAGTTTTCAGTCTAATCCCATCACATGTAGCCATAAATGCGTATATGGCCACATTAAATAATTTTGTATGTGTCGAAAGTGTAGGATGGAAATAGACACGCCTATTAATCCGTGGTGGAAAGTGGATTTATTTAGCCACATTGGTTTGTTTATGTGTCCATAATATCTGATTTATTAGACACGCATATATTAAGGAATTGTCACATTTTATCAAACATGACAAAACATTGACATATGGTTACACCATATTATTTTTTTTACGAGGATTATGATATGGATACACGAAAAACAAATTGTGACCATAGCGTCGGATCCATTAGTCACATGAGATTGAATTTTAACTTTTAAAGTACTAGCCATGATTTTTACTGAGTCTTTTCTAGGACTAATGCTCCTAGTATGCTTAATTTTCAAGAAACATATGCTGAGATAATGTTTATGCTTGTTCACTGCAATATAGAAACCTCAAGCTCTGGTGTATAGTATGATACATTACAAGTGATATGGCTTCCAAGGGAATTGCAATAAAGCGGGTGCAGCCGTGTATAGTGGAGTTCTATGTGTTACTTTTTCCTAGAATTCCCGATATACATTATTGATAACCACGCCAAAATACAAAATGGGAAACCATATCTTAAACTTTTCATACAAATCTAGAAGGGAATGCAAACGACAGGAGCCATCTGTGAGACCAACCAAACCTGTTCAACTTATCAATTCACAAAAGCTTGTATATTTTTATCCAATATATTTAATGAAAAAATTTAGATCTCCAACCAATATTTTTTTATCTACCTCTTTCCAAAAGAAAAAAAAAATATTACATCAAATTGATATTGGAGCCAGTCACTCCAAAACTACGATTGCAGTAGGAATGTGTCATTTTGGCTTGCGTATAAGTAAACCCCGGCAGTCAGTTCGGAAGTAATCATTTCGAGATTCTTTACCAAGTCTTGTGGATCTACAGGCGGCAAGATATTATCATTCCCAGAAAAGATTACTGTACTGAATTCCTCATCGTTGCCATCATCACATGCATCTCTATAATTTTTGGGAGGTGTCACGAAAACAATAGACTTTTTCCTATCTAACTGGTGTTTGACATAAAATACCTTCCTAGCTTGTGAGGCTAAAATAAAAGGATCATTTTTGTATCCCAACATAGTAAGGTCAACAATCTTGTAGCCAAGAGCATCTCTTTTGACCCCATGTTTATTATCAACCCAATTTCACTTGACCAAATGAACTTTTCTTTCAGAGTAATCTAACTCCCAAATGTCTTGCAAGACACCATAATAAGAAGCTTTACCATATGTTACGCCATCATCTCTAGATATGTGCATGTCATTTGCCGCGACGCTAACCCCACTATTCTGGTGAATTCTACCATCACGGGATCTTGTGCGGAATATATATCCATTGATGCGATACACTGGATCTTGTATTTCATTACCTCGTAGTGCGGGCCGTGAGATATCCATCTTAAGTTCTCTGAGATACTTTCTCTGTCGGCTTCCAAATATTTCTCAACCTGAAATTCATTATTACGATGAACCTTGACTTTAAAGGAATATAACAAATCAAACAAGAAACACTATCTACAGCCTATTACCTCATTTTTTAACCAATCGCCAAAAGAGTTAGAGTGCTCTTTCTCCAGCCATGCTCGCTTTTTAGTAGAATATTTAGTTTCCAAATAGAGCTTGTGTCGGCTGGATGTACAATAACCAATGTTATTATATTTTGTACCAAAAAAAAAAATACAGGAAAATAAAAAAATTAATACTTACTCTATGTAAGGCTTAATTTCAGGCGTGTTCTGCATTACATAGAAATGTGCTTGTCTCAACTGTTCAGGAGTAACTATACACGGCTCTTTAGCTGATAGCGGCTCTCTCTCCTGAGATGTATTATGCCTATCCAGTGGAATACCAATTGTCCTGATGCTTTTATGGTACTCACAATATATCTCAATAGTCTCTTCTGCAACATTTTCTTCGGCAATGCATGCACAAGGTTGATTCTTGTTTCGCACATGCCCCTTTATAACCTTCATACACCTTTCGAAAGGATACATCCATCGAAAGAAAACTGGACCACATAATTTCACTTCCCTGGTAAGATGTACAGTTAAATGAATCATGATGTCTAAGAAGGATGGAAGAAAATACTTCTCTAGTAAGCATAACGTCACACAGAGATCCTCTTGCAATTTATCTATCTCTTCCACCTTGATTTCTTTGGCATATATTGATCTGAAAAAGAAACAAAACCTGATAATAGCATATCTCACAGGTGTAGGCATAATTGACCAAATAGCGACGGGCAAAAATTGTTGCATAAGCATATGATAATCATGTGATTTAAGCCCGATCAGATTACGCCCTTTTAGGTTAACAAGGGTGGAAAAATTCGAACAATACCCTTCTGGAACTCTTAACTCGGATAGTGTCTTCAAGAATATGTCTTTTTCTTCCATGGTTAATGTATAACATGATGCGGGAAGTATCGTTCTTTTGTCATCTGTCTTAGGGTGTAACTCCGATTTTAACCCCAAATGCACCAAATCCTTTCTGGCGTTTAATCCATCTTTTGTATTCCCGTTATGCAGCAACGTTCCAACAAGACTTTGTCCCACATTCTTTTTGACGTGCATGAAATCAATACAGTGTTGGACATCATTATAACGCCAATATCTAAGTAGTCGCTGCCATATGTTGTACTTGTTCCAGTAAGTGGTTTCCCTGCCTTCCTCTTCCTCACCTGAACTATCAACTTCCTTTGATACTTTTCTGATGCGCTTCATATTTCCACCTTTTCCAGGTGTAGCTTGCACGTCCTTTTCTTGAGTATTCATTTTTCTGATGCGCTTCATCTTTCCACCTTTTTCAGGTGTATCCTGCACGTCTTCCCCTTGATTATTCGTCCCCTTCTTTCCCCATGAATTCTTTATACATTTGACCTCCTCATATATTTCTTACCCGGTCATTGGTTCTGGAGCAGTCTCCCACTATTGTTTTCCGCCAAATGCCTTCTTCTGCCTTCTGAATGGATGCTCATAGGGTAAAAATCTTCTATAACCAACATAAACATTCTTGTTCGAGTCATGGAGCCTAATACTGTGAGTTTTTTTCCGACACACCACACAACCATGATATCCAGCGTAGCGACAACCACATAATGTACCAAGAGCAGGATAATCATTTATCGTCCACAAAACAACTGCACGTAGAGTAAACATTTCTTGGGCAAATGCATCCCATGTTCTCTTTCCCTTCTCAAATAAGAATTGAAAATCTTTAACAAGAGGTTCTAAAAAGACATCGATGCTGTTTCCAGGTGCACCGTCTATAAGTAACGACATCATGATGAACTTTCTCTTCATACACTGCCCCGGTGGAAGGTTGTAAATCACAACCAAAACTGGCCATACACTATGATGTTTGGTGCCTGTGTTTACATCAACTCCATCATCCGAAACAGCTAACCGCAGATTTCTTGGATCACCTTTAATTTCTGGGAATTTGTTATCTATCTCTCTCCAAGCATGTGAGTCTTCCGGATGACGTAAAACACCGTCTTTGTTTCTAGTGGTATGGTGCCATATCAAATCTTATGCTCTGGGCCTCGATTGAAACAACCGTTGAAATCTTGGGATGATGTCAAAGTACCACAATACCTTTGCTGGAACATTCTCGTACACTTTACCATCCCTGTCAACTTTCCATCTGGGTGCTTTACAAGTAGGACACACTTTTTCATCCTTGTACTCGTTCCGATAAAGAATACAGTTGTTGATACATGTACTTTCCATCTGTTGCTTTCAATATTTTCTTTGCCTGATATGTACTCCTCGCCATTAAATTACCTTCTTTGGGAAGCATGTCCTTTAACAAGGGTAACAATTCATTAAAAAACATGTCTGATGCACCGTGCTTACTCTTCAACTTGAACAACTGCACAATTTCAGACAACTTTGTGAAGTTGGGACATCCTTAGTATAAGGGCTTTTCAGCATCTTCAAGTAATTTTTTAAACTTTACAGGGTCATATGCGAACTCTTCTGTAGCCTGCATCATATCTATAGTGTCTGGAGCATCAGTGGGAGTTCCCATTCCAAAATCTTCATCTAGAGAATCAGTGGGAGACCCCATTTCAAATTCAGCGTGCATACCATTGTTGACGTTAACCGACCTACTACTAGTTATTGCCTCATCCTTTTCCCCATGATTATTCCAAATAGTATATGTTTGATCGATTCCATTTAAGAATAAATGATCTTCTACGTCGCCAACTGAGCATGCACAGAAATTGAAACAATCTGTACATGGACACGGCATAAGAAATTCATCATATGTCTCACCCTCCTCCTTGAGATGGTTGACAGCATACCGCAGAAATGCCGCGACTCCTTCTTTATAGCGTTTATTCGTTCTATCAGTACTCATCTAGGATTTATCCATTCTGAAATGCAAAGAGAACCAATAACTATTAACACCTGAATCAGATAGATAAATCATCTACAGAACACACTATCTTATACAATAAAGCAATGTTAGCAGGAATTTAGCCCAAACACAAACAATATCTCAAGTGTTTTTCAAGTTGCTCAACTAGTTTCAATTGTTATACTGTTTGAGTATGCTGGAATTTGGATAAGCATGAACCAAAGATGTAGGCCAGGTAGAACCGCTGACTCTACTGGGATACTTGATCTCCAACTCAGTCACGGTCACGTTTTTTAAGTGATAAAATTGTAGAGGCTATGCCTTTACAAGAAGAGGCAGACGGATGAAATCCATTTTCGTGCACAAATGCTAAAAACAGAAACGTGTACATTTTCAGCTAAATCCAAAATCAGAGAGACAGTTGGTTCTCCCAAGTACCGCTTCTTAAAAGAAAGAGCGATAACTAAGCTACAGAACCAGAAGATCAATTGCATCATTTGCACTCCAATGAAAGCTGAAACTGATAAATCAGTTCAGAAATACAAGCCTTGCAAAAAATTGATTGTAAAATATGCTTTTTAAGTCATATAAATAGATAGAAATAGTCATCTAGGTTAAAAGGGAACATCGATACAAATCATGGACACAATTAGGAGGATAATCCAACAATAGTACATTTGGTCTGCAGATGACTCCAAGTATAGGGGTGTTAGTGCTGTTTGAGCTTAGCTGAGTATGTCAAAAACTAAGGTTGAATGAAATCGAATATAGCGCTAAAAATAATCAATTTATTAACAGGATTTTGTAGATAAATTGATTGAAATCGAACACAAGGTTTTAAATCAAAAACTAAGCAGAAATTTAACTTTTTTCCCCAAATTTTGGATGAATCTAATTGATTTTCAACAATTTCTTCAACTTTTCTTCCTTTGATTTTAGTCCCTGCAGATAAAATATACATTAATCAAAGAGCAAATAAGGGATTAGACAAAAGTAAACCCAACACACAAAAAAACACAACCTGCAGTCAAAAGTCACATTGATGAAGTTTATAAAATTGGTGGATCGTGGCCATTAAATTACACGGAACCAGGACAACATTCTTTGTAGATCACAGTTCACATGCTCAGTATGAGGAAATCACATTGATGTTAAAAATAGTGGGTGCAGAAATGCAAGTCAAAGACGAAAATTTCCAAAATTATATCTGATACTACCAAGGTGGAATTGCATAATTTGCATTATTTCTTTTACTGGGAAACAAAGATTGTCGCCCATCAAACAAATAAAATGAAGGAAGATGGTAAACTAATGTCAGCATGGGTCTTCTAACTAGTCACAGTTTTTACATAAAAAGAATATTAAAGAAATCATACTTATATGTTAGTTTACGGCTTGCAGGAAACATATATTATAGAGAGTTAGGGGTAAGGTTGTTGCTGAGCACTCAAGCCCAATTCTAGTGCAAAATTAGAAGAACAATGCAGTGTATCAGGTAGGTTATCAAACAGAAAAACTGTTCTGCAGATGACTCAAACAATAGGGGTGCTAATGTTGTTGATCTTAGCTGAGTTGTAAACTTAGAAGATGTCACTTGATGCATGCAGTAAAGTTCGAAACTAAGGAAGGTCAAACCATATGCTCTTTTATAGTAACCATTACGAAAAAAAAATAGAATTCAGAGGATTTGGGTCAAAATTTAGTTAATAATCAAAACTGAAGTATAACCTTAATACCTTAATAGAAGTTAACTTAATCCCTAACAAAGATGTTATTCTTGCAATCTATTGAAAAGTTTCTAATGAATTTTTTAAGCAATCAACACTTCCCATTCTATCGAAATGCTGTAAAATTTGTAAACGATAGAGAATATTCCAAATTGAATGGTAACGGTTCAATCCTAAGTTCCTAAGCTGTTGAAATAAACTGTGATCAACCAATGAGAAATAAACCACAACAGTAATAGGAATATTATTGAGTCGAGAAAGAACCTCCTTTGTTATTCTTTTCAGTTAAGCACAATTAACTGCTCTTGTGCAAGTCCATTCTACTTATGAATAATAGCATGTGATTATCCTGCAAGAATATACCCAATAAGTTAGTTAAATCTCCATTCTCTGGAACTAACTTAGCAATAACTAATAAATATGTTTCATTTCAAAACTGTTGTTATCCCCTCACTTGACAATTTAGACATATAAGTCTTTTAATTACCAATAAATTCAGCACTAAAGTAATGGTGACAGTTAGACTATAAGTTGAATAAGACTATATGTTAAAAGAAATGGTAAATTAGAGTCAACAGTGATCTAATTGATTAAGTACTCTAATTCATTAACTTAGCAATATCAGGTCATAATATGGTTGGCACCAGATGGGTGACTAGAGTTGAGTCTAATATGGTACATATCCACTAGATGACCGGAAACGGTGGGTGACCGACCAAGAAATAAGGATGGTACTAATTCGAGAATGCAAGAAATTATGATTAATATATCTATAAGATGAAATTAAGCCCTGAACCTTAATACCCGAGCAACCAAACAAAAATAAAATGGGAAATTACAAGGCTTACCAGTGATTATGTGTGTTCCTTCAAAATAATGAACTGCTTCAGCAATGGAAACAAATCTGATTTAATGATTGAGAAACTGAAACATAAATTGCAGAACTTGCTTAGATGATCAATCTGTCACTTGATGCATGCAGTAAAGTTCTAAGTGGTACTATGTATAATATAAAGAGTTTAAACTGTGGCCAATTCATAGTGCAGCAGCGAAGATGAAAATTTAGCAACTAAAGAGTCGCCTAAATCAAAAGGCCAATGCTGATATCTAAGTAAAGCATACAATAAAATGTGTAGGTAATTTTGCTTTTTTTTCTGTGGAGAAAAAAATACGAAATACTTAAAACCGGTGCATGGTACAGCAAGGCTTGATAACATACCTATAAGTAACTTTGAATCAGTTTTAGTGATTCTTTAAAAAAATTCCTTCATTTTGTGGCTTTTCTCTCCTCGTCTCAAAGTGCTGATTTAGTAGAAATTAGATCCAGAAACAGCAATTCCCAGGAAACTGTTGAAAAAAGTTAGGAATTTTATCATTGCAAAAAGTTCATAATCCCTGGAACTGGAAACTCAATAATTTCACTGAAGAATAATGACACCCATGAAACGGAATAGAAGGATTCCAAAAACACATGAATGTAGAGAATGTAGCCAAAGATTGTAACAACAAAAACACGGAATTGAAGCATATAATATCTAGTCGTTAAGCTCTCTCAATCAACAAATTATTCTGATAACTAGACGCCGTAGAATTGAAGAAGACAAAAGAAAACGCTCTTTGCCTGCACTAGCTTATGAAAACCAACTATACCAGCTGATTTTAAAACTAATTTTTTTTTTTATAAGTAGTTATCAAATCTCAGATTGTCCCAGCACATTCATTTAAGTAAACGGGGGTTTTAGCTTAAAAGAATAATTTGGTATATAAGTCCCTTGAGAGAAAAAATGAAGCAAAGTACAAATGTTACTGCATAGAACACAATACTTAAGTAATAGCTCGCAATAAGATTGAACACTATGTACTAAAACAAGACCAATTACCATCCACACTAGTCTTGTAGCTAGCATTTTGAAAACTGGAACCTCTTCCTCAAATATTGATTCACATAAGCAGAGGATGTAAGACATCAAATATCCTTACACAATGCTCCAGTAAGTCATGATTCCGTTACTAATACAGTAAAGCTAACAACATTCACAGAATACTATAACCATTAAAATTGAAAATCCATGTTAAAATTAACTAAACAATACCAATTCACAGTAATTTATAGTCACCTAATTTTTATATATAATCTCTCCCTGGTAAATCCACTAATAGCTTAAAAAAGACATATATGTAACTGCATTATAACACACCAAGTCTAATAATGTTCATGAAGTATGATTGAACAATGATAGAGAAATAAACTACAACAGTAACAGGAGTATTATTGAGTCGAGAAGAACATAATAGATGCTCCAGTTCAAATTTAACCTTCCAAAGATTTGCCTCGATTCAATAATCTAATACATTCAGTTAACATGATTCATATCACATGTAAACTCATATTACAACTAAACTATCTAGCTAATGGCTATCACTAAAAAATTGATTGAAATAGTTTATGAGGTTCTAATACAGAACCACAAAATAATCAACTTTTTAATAGGATTTTGCAGAGAAATTGATTGAAATCAAAGTTGTAAATCAAAATATGAGCAGAAATTTACCTTTCTTCCCCAATTTCTTAAACTTTTCTTTCTTTGATTTTAGTCCCTGCAGATAAAATACACATTAATCAACAAATATTGAAGATTTAATAAATCAGAAATGGGGCAATGTTTGTAACTGAAGTATAACCTTAATAGAACTTGATTGAAATCGAAAACAATAACAAAATAAGCATAAAAAGGATATACCTTGCTGTATTTGATCGCTGATTTTAGGGTTGAGATTTATAGATATTCCAAAACACCAAGCGGGAATAATCCCCTCCCAAAAGGATTTTCTTTTGATTCTCATCCCGCCCAAAAATTGTGAGGGTTCAAATCGAAAGTTTTTTGACCGAGATTATTACCGCTTGATATTCTTCTTCCATTCAACACCATCATCCTACGGCGATGCCGATATATTTCCAAAATTGTAGAACAAAATTTCAATGAATAACCCCTAATTTTCTGGCAAAATATCAGATGGAGCAGAAATTTTCTACCTAAGATAGAGATGAGGATGAATACGCTAGATCTAGACTTGACTGTGGAGGAGAAAACTATTTTTGTTTCCATCAAAGACATCGTGAGTTTTTTTTTTTTCCTTTCTTTCTTTTAGTTGGGCGAACAATTCTTTTAGTTGGGGGGAGTACAAGGCAGCCTAGTTAGTAATTCGGCGTATCATACGCGAATAATTCGCGAACTTTTCCGAATAATTCGTTCCAGAATAATATGGCGGAATTACTCTACTACCGAACCTAGCACGCATGCTTTCTGGGCTTAGCGAATAATTCGCGATTTATACGTATCCCGTTACGTACTACTACCGAATCACGAACCGTTGACCGATTTTTGACAGAAGTAAAGGCTTTAGTCTTTTATTTGCAATGATCCTTGACTAGGATTGACTGACACCAATAAAAAAATACATAGGTTTTTTTGTTAAATATTGGGGTTACATGGCATGTTGCAGCCAATATTGGGGTAGCTTCAACTTTTCAAATTGAAACGATCTGTATCAAAATTTAGTTACATGATCAAGGCTAGACATTTTATTTCAAAATTTGACCAAGTCGGAACGGGTTCGGGAAAAGATGAAGAAACAATAATTTTATCATTTAGAATTGAGGCGATTTGGATCAAATTTAGTTACATAATCAAGACTCGACACTTCAAATAAAAAATTTATCGAGGTAGAATGAGTTCGAGGAAAACTGAAGAAATTGTAACTTCAACTTTTCAAATTGAGACGATCTGTATCAAAATTTAGTTACATGATCAAGGCTAGACATTTTATTTCAAAATTTGACCTAGTCGGAATGGGTTTGGGAAAAGATGAAGAAACATTAATTTTATCATTTAGAATTGAGGCGATTTGGGTCAAATTTAGTTACATAATCAGGATTCTACACTTCAAATGAAAAATTTATCGAGGTAGAATGAGTTCGAGGAAAACTGAAAAAATTGTAACTTCAACTTTTCAAATTGAGACGATCTGTATCAAAATTTAGTTACATGATCAAGGCTAGACATTTTATTTCAAAATTTGACCGAGTAGAAACAGGTTCGGGAAAAACTGAAGAAACAATAATTTTATCATTTAGAATTGAGGCGATTTGGGTCAAATTTAGTTACATAATCAAGACTCGACACTTCAAATGAAAAATTTATCGAGGTAGAATGAGTTCGAGGAAAACTAAAGAAATTGTAACTTCAACTTTTCAAATTGAGACGATCTGTATCAAAATTTAGTTACATGATCAAGGCTAGACATTTTATTTCAAAATTTGACCGAGTCGGAACGGGTTTGGGAAAAAACTAAAAAACTTGAACTTCATCCATTCGAATTCAAGCAATCGAGTTAATACGAGTTCGAGAAAAATTGAAGAAATTGAATTAATCCTCTGAGAGAACTGTGGATATTTTGATTGAATTAAATGGAAATACTTGATTGAATTAAATGGAAATAGATGCATAAATTAGTCATATCGAGTATAATCACTATGAGTGATTATGATCCAATGATATTTTTATTAAATTATGTAAAATTCTACACAACTGGATTGGCTTAGATGATAATCAGTCATATCGAGTTCGGTCTAGTAATCTTATGAGAGAATTGTCGATGATTTGATTAAATTAAATGGAAATACATATATATTGACTATCAATCACCCATAATGACGATGAACAAGTGATTTTTGACTGGTAACTCGCATAAGATTACTCGAACGTACTTGCTATGACCAATTATCAACAATTTTGATCAAACTATTCACAAATTTGCATAAATCGAAAATCACTATATCATAGTAATTATGACTCAATATACTCGTTATGAATGGTTTATCCTTATGTATTTCGATAATACTTCAATCAAATTGTCCCCAATATTCCCATAAGACTACTTGACCTTACTTGCTATGACCAATTCTCAACAAATTTGATCCAACTATTCACAATTTTACATAAATCGAACATCACTAGATCATAGTCATTATGGCTGAATATATACTCACTGTGTTTTGTCTATCCATTTATTTCTATGTACTTCAATCAAACTATCCACAATTCTGGTCTACATTACAAGATTATACTCGTCAGTAATGATTATCAGCAAATTCATTCCAATTGTACACAATCTTTGGTTATTCCATTGAACCTTTAGATCATTGTCGAAATTATCAAATAGGGCTCGGTATAATTGATTACACGCCTGATTATATGTATTCAAATTTTCCTCAATTTTTCCCTAACATTACTGGATCCACCCTTATTTTCCTAATTATCCATAAAATCCAATGCAATTTAAATCAAATTTACTTTGTTCCAACAAAGAAAACAAAACACAAAATTGGTTTAAAATATCAAAATCAACAATTCCTAGGTGAACAGGACATTTAGATTTTCATAATGTTTAAATGGACAAAAATGTAAAAATTGTTAGGATGTAAACACTTTCATCCTACCCATTTTCAAATACTTTCTTATTTTTAATTTACATCAGGATGCATCCAGTTTCATCCTTGCTATTTTTTAAGTCAGGATGAATCCACATTTTTTTGGTGTTTATTTCACCCATATTAATTTTTACTCGTCCATTTAAACCATTTTTTAAAAATATTTGGACAAATAACCTGTTGGAGTATTTTCAACTGCGCTAAGGGGGGTCCTGGTGGGCGTATCCAAACGAATCCAGAAAGTTCAAATTTAATATCTTTAGATCACATGGTTTAACCCACCAGTCCAGCCCAGTCCATTATGGTTTTAAGGTTTTACTTATGTTATTTCCACATTCATCAAATAGGATGTCCTTAGTAAATCTAACGGTGGACGATAGTTATCATTTGCCCAACCAACAGTTAGATCAATAGACAAGAACCTCTTATCTTACGCTCTGTAACACCTCAAATTTCTTTTTCTTTTATCTTTCCTCCTCAACCGATGTTACAGATATAGAGCGGAGAGAACTAGAGATAACTAAGCCGAAGGGAACTGAAAATCAGGGAAAGTTTGATATTTGTTAAAGAAAAAAGGGAAATCAGGATTCTAAATTTTGGAAATATTTTTAGCTCTACCGTAGGATCAAAATCAAATTTTGTTTTCTTAGGAGATTTTTTCCGAAAGAAGAAATCGTAGATGAAATCAATCTTTTTTTCAGTTCACCCTAAATAATTTTGAGCTGGATGAAAATCAAATGCAAAATCGTTTGCGCGGGATTTTTCAATCTGTTCGACTATTTAAAGAGCCCTAAGATGATGAGGAATTACATCCGATTTCATCTCTTACAAAGGTAGATCTTGTTCTCAATTTTTCCTTCGTCTAGAAAGCTTAGTTATTAAAACCCTAATTGATTCAAACATTAATTTTTGCTTCATACCCAATTGATTCAAAGGTTAAGTTTTGACTCAAACCCTAATTCTTAATTTTTGATTCAATGGTTAATTTTTGACTCAAACAAAACCCTAATTGATTTTAGTTTCCGTGTTTTTCTTTTTTTATTAGTATGAGTAATTGGTACTTCACATGTTGATCTACATTCTTGTTTTAATTATTGGTTTCTGACAGAAGGGAATATATGTGGATACAGAGATTTTATAAAAGTCGGTCAATTTTTAGTGTTTAGTTATGCATCTTATTTCTGAACATAAATCAAGGTGTGTAAGAAGAGAAAATAGATTATTTTCATATTTGATTCATTGGAAACAGGGTTTATGCACCTGTTTATGTCCTTTTAATAAGAAGTTCATATTTGATTATTTATGCATCTGATTTCTGAACATAAATCAAGGTGTGTAAGAAGAGCAATAAAATTGATAGATTATTTTCATATTTGATTCATTGGAAGCAGGGTTTATGCACCTTTTTATGTCTTCTTGGGAAATTCTGGATGAATATATTACCCATTGTTCTAGTGTTTAGTCTAGATACATATATGCATGTTTAATCTTTTCCTCTGTCATGCTTAGGATCTTTATGCTTTTTCTTTTCTCAAGCCATCAACAGTAAAGCACCGATAGCACTCACAATTTTGCATATAAGATTCATGGGTTCTATTATCTTCATCAAGATATTTTGATGTTGTCCTGTTCACATTACTGTATGTATTATGCTTTCGAGTCTATGCATCACACATAGATTTAACTTTCGAGTCTTTGCATAATTGTGCATGTTTGAACCGGAGTCTTGATTGAGTGCTTTTAATGCTATAGTAAAAACCTCAATGAGTGATCATTTTACTGCCTCGGAGGTTGTTAGAAAAACCCTTATGGACATAAGTCACCTTACAATTAGATCTATAAAATAGTTTACAATAGTTTCATAAAATAGTTGTGATATAATATCATGTTTTATAATCAAATCATCATTATGCTATTTGGATAGACTGTAAGTTGTGTTTCAATTCAGACCATTTTTGATTGAATCATATATGTATGTATATGCAGTTTCCTCCTATTTTCTGCTGTTCTTGTTAACTTTTTGTTTTTGTATCAAAACAAATAACTGAATTGCCCTGTTCCAGTCTACATCCAACAATGAAGTCGGAAATAGTCTTTATCATTCATCCCTTGAGCCCATACTTGCCGAGTGCCAAATACTCTTCTTTGAGAAATTTATTGGACTCTGTATAATCAGGATATCCTCTCAATTATATCCAAGACACAGTATGTTTCCCCTAGCTACTCGGTTACATATTAGATTATCTGTGATTAAATCGGAAATTGGGTTAGATAGGATTGATATAGTTCTGTAATAATACAATCTTACGCTTGTCTGTAGCTAAATAACTGAAGACTTTTGATTGAATCTGATGCTTACTTTTGAAGTTGATAACAATTCACTTTGGGATTTTTAGTTTACTTGGGAAATTCTAGCAACGTTTATGAGCTGGAACTTGGATTTGTCACGCCTATTATACCTATTTTAATACTTATATATTGTTTTAGTTCAATGTGCTCTAGTTACTAGATTTTACCTATTTTTCATTTATGAAATTATGTATACTTACTAACCCTAAAGTTAATATCGCTTATTGTAGGTTTGTTGTAGTGGAGAAGCTGAAAGACCAATTCCTAGTAAATAACCAACAGACTTACTGTGTTCCTGATTTTGTCAAGGTCATTATCTTCCTGAAGTAGTTTGTAGCCTTTCCCCTTTTCACACTTTTTCAAAGAGTTGAGAGAAGCATGCCATGTGTTTGTTGTGAGAATGAATTATTCTTTCATTATTATTAAAATATTCTTTATTGAACTGTGTTTCAATTCATACCATCTTTGATTGAATCATATATGTATACGCAGTTTCTGATATGTCTACACACGAGATTTCGAGTCTGGAGATAGAGTATGATGCTGATGAGTATGCTGACAATGAGATTGCAGCCCTGGAGGATGAAGCCTTGCAGAATGGTGTAGAGTCAGAGGATGAAGACGAAGAGAGCGATGGTGGTGGCACCAGTTCCGATGGTGATAACTTAGGAGCTGATGAAGATAGATCCAGTTCTGATGATGAATCCACTGAAAGTCCTGAACATCATGGTAATGTCTGAACTGTTATACTAGCTTGTTGGTTTTGGACTTAAGTAGAATGAGTATACTCTTACACCATGTTTACTCTTATATTGGATTTTTAAACTATAGAAGACACAGGGGCTCCAAAAAATACAGCAGAGTCTGAGAAGAATACTGTTAGATGTTTAACAAGATTAAAGAAGAAGAAGAAAAAATTTAAAGGCCAAAAAAAAGTGATAGAATCTGATAAACTTGGTCGATTTAAGGGGGAGTATAAATATGAAATTGCTAGTTACATGGGTGTATTGGTGCGTCGAGACGTTGGTCTCAGGCACTTGAAGTGGAAGAAAGTGAAGTCAGTGCTGAGGGATAAGTTATGGCATTAACTATTAGTATGTATATGCTGATCTATATTCAATTTTAATTATATTTTTGTTATTAAGTTTTGTTAGGTTACCTGCCATTAATATCCGATTCATATTTTGGCAGCGGTTTTATGCAATTGAGGAGACTATGAGAAGACAAATTATGAAATATTTTGGTGAACATTTGCGCAACTTCAGAAGAAAGTTGTATGTAAAGTTTATAGAGCCCAATTTGGGTAAACCTAGTAAACTAAAAAAAAAATCCTAAACCATATCGTTGTATTGTGAACCAAGAACAATGGGACGGGTTCGTAGAGTGGAGGTTGTCTGATGAATGCAAGGTTGTATATCACACGTTTTAATATTATTATTGATATTAATTTCATTAATTAGTCTAAATTTTTTAAGAATGAAATTCTTTAAATCTGTATGCTCAGGAATTGTCCACTAAGGGAGTGAAGGCGCGTAAGAGCCACAAATATAACCATAGGATGGGAAGAGCAGGGTATGCAGGGATGCTGGAAAAATTAGTAAGTCCAGTTTCTTATAAAAAATTAGTATTATTTCCATACGATGATGTCCCGTTAGCTCGATATATTCCTTTCCAAGTTTTTATCTTGCTAATTGGTAGGTGAACGTTTTTTTTGAAAATTAACGGTGGTTGTTGGATCTAGATGGAAGTCCATTGTAGTATGCTTGAACATAGGATTCTCTAGGATTGTACTTGGCATGGCCAATTCATCTCGGCATTTTCAGATTTTGAGTTTTAAAGTTTTTTGGGAGAAGATCTTAGTCCCACATCATGTAACTGTCCGTCACTGTTTTTCGCGTGTAGTACTCCAGTAGATGCAAATCCATTATCATTTAACTTCCATGCATATCTACTTAATTACATTCGTTTCGGAGAACATGTTAAATAAATTGAGTTAACGTTTCTACTTAATGATATTTTGATTGCAGTTTTTTGTTCCAAGTAATCATATGAAAGAGGCATGTAGTTTGTCTGTGCATACTGCATTTCCAGGGATGTACCCATGTATTTCAGTAGATTTTACGTTTGTGTACATAGAATGCACACATTGTTAGGGAAGCACCCTTCAGTTTTGTTCTACTTCTCTTTCTCCAGCAATAAGATTACCTCTAATGATATGAAGAGTATGTATCTAATATTTTCCTTATGTATTTGATAATTACTAGATTAAAGAGAAAGAGATTCGTGAAGATAAAAATCCTTCACGGTCTTTACTGTGGAGGAAGGAACATCAAAACAAAAATGGATAATACGATGACGATGATGTCAGGGAAAAGACATCACAGCTTGTAACACGACTAAAACTACCTAGCTATTTGTTCTGTGCTTAAGTAAATGTGCAAATAAGTTTGTTTTAATTGATTAACAATTTTAATAATCCCCTAAATTTTTTGTGCAGGAGGAGTTTGATAAGAAGCTGGAAGATGGAACTTTGGAGAAAAAAGAAGGCACTGATTCTATCACTTTTGTGTTTGGGGAAGAACATGGTGGGCGTGTCAGATGTGCAGGCAAGGGAGTGACTCTAACAGCATACTGGCACCTGCCACGAAAAGGAGCGTCCAAAGAGCACATTGAACTGAAGAAACAGCTGGATGATGAAAGACGCACAAACCAAATGGAGAGAAAGGAAGGATGAAGAAATCAAGGAAATGAAGGAAGCAATGAATGAGCAGGCAAAAATTATGAGCAGCTTAGTGTCTCAGCTACAATCTCAAGGAGTATTGAAAAAGACAAAAAACAAGAGAAAAAAGGCACGGGTATGTTTAACATCATCTAAGTAATTTTGATCAAGTATATATTTCCTAATAAAATTGAAGTATCTTATATGTCAACTGCACTTTACAGAAGTCTACTATTAGAGAGAATTCTATTATACCTGAGGCGCCTGTTAGAAGCAATTCTTCGACTGAAAGGCGGGAATCTAATCAGTCTACGGCATTGAAAGACAATTCTGAATTCCAAATAGTATGTTCTTTTTTCCAAGTATTTAAATATATATATATATTGTTTTGAGAGTTCCATATGTTGATGTTGATGCAACATATCTGTTTGCAGTCTGGAAAACACAAACAAAAGTCTCTTGCATCTGAGCATCTTTGCCTTAATTCTCTGGAAGAGTCTCGATCGAAAAACAAAACTGAACTTTCAATGGTATGTCTATTTCACAGGTATTTAAATATATATTGTTTTGAGAGTTGAAACTGTTGATGTCAATATAGCATATATGTTTTGCAGATTGGTGGTAAATGCAAACTAGCTCATGCTTCACTGAGAAATATCATTGCATTGGGTAGCGTTCTTCTATCAGTGCAAGGTCAGTTAGTACATGGAGTTAAACTCAAGGATGATTGTGTCAGAGTGACGGTTGAAGAATCGATACTCAAGAATCATTGTCTTCCAATCCCATCTACTCATCTCAAAACAATAGAGGATGCTAAAAAATATGTTGTAGCTTGGCCTAAAGAGTTTGTGATCTGTTGCTCTACTGTAAGTTGCTTTATTATAAATGGTTTATTACCTTCTGCATCCTGAGCATATAACTGTTAACATGGTTTGTTTCCATAATTATACATCCACTTGCTTGCTGCAGGGCTAGCCACTTTCAGACCCAGATGAACATGATGTCGACCCTGATGAACTTTCAGACCCTGATGAACATGATGCCAACCCAAACACTAAGAAGAGAAAGAAGAAGAAACCTTCAAATACAAAGAGTGGGGAACTGAAGTCTCGGAGATCCAGCAAGAGACTCAAGATTGCATCCTAATTATTAAGAGAAATAGTCGAGGACCGTAGAATTTGGATGTTTAAACTTGTAAATCTCCCTTGGAAATTTTGTTATCTTATGGTTATTGCAGAATTGATCAGATATTGAGACGTTTATCATATGATTAATAAAATTATTTTGGTTCAATTCTAATTGGAATTATTAATTTTTGTGGATGGTTATTAAGGTGAGGTTTGATACACATGATAGAAAAAAGTGGCCAATACGTCCCCGAAGTCTCGATATAGTGGCCAATACTGTGGTTGTGGTTGAATATAAAACACGCCACCATTTAGATTTTAAACAATGGCCAAAAGAATAAATTGGACACAAAAAATTGTAATATCTGAATGGCTAAAAGCTTATATTTGCCACACTGAATACGTTTTGTGTCATTTTATAAAGTTTCTTGCCATGGTTTGTTGTAGCTTCTGTGTCTGAAAGATGAACAACAGCCACGGTGCTACAAATTCTTAGTGGCCATAACTTATTAATTGTCCATGTAAAGTGTTTATCACGTGTCCGAAAATAGCGATAGCCATGATAATAGGGGATTAAACGTAACTACAAGTCATGTATTGGCCATGTTAAATTATTTTCCGCGTGTCCAAATGATAGATATGGCCATGCTTGAGAAAAATTAGTGTGGCTGCAACTCATGAATTGGCCATGACAAAATAAATTTTGCGTGTCCAATTGATGACAAAGGCCACGGCTATAATAAAATTCGCGTGACCAAATGATAGAGATGGCCATGGTTGAGAAACATTAGTGTGGCTGCAACTCATGAATTAGCCATGACAAAATGAATTTTGCGTGTCCAATTGATGAAAAAGGCCACGGCTATAATAAAATTTGCGTGGCCAAATGATAGAGATGGCCATGGTTGAGAAAAATTAGTGTGGATGCAACTCATGAATTGGCCATGACAAAATGAATTTTGCGTGTCCAATTGATGACAAAGGCCACGGCTATAATAAAATTCGCGTGACTTTAAGGTAAACTTTAGCCATATGTAATCAAATTGTGTGTCTATAAGGATCCTATGGCCATGGTGATAGTGAAAATGCTTAAGTACAAAAAAAAATGAGTACCATATAGACACGGTTATAGAATTATGGCCACGGTAAATCATATTTTATAGCCACTCAAAGTTTATGTAGCCATACAAGTACCTCTTTGTCACGGGACCTGTTGCCACATTTTTGGAGTCAAAAAAATCCGTGACCAAAAGCCTATGGACACGGTGATTAAGCGTGGCCAATGTGAAGATTTGTACTAGTGCTAGTACTAAAAGAAAGAGTAAATGGTTGTTTATGTGATCTGACGTTGACAGGTATCACAAAAAAAAGGTTGTTTCATTACACATTATTATCTAAACAACTACACACTCTCTGAAGTGTTTAAAATGAGACATGTGCTAGTCTTTGATGCCAGATATCTGGAGAAGCAGAGTTGATGTGAAAAGATTTAGTGTCTTTGAGATTATTGGGGAAGTGAATGGTATCAAGACCATTAAGCTGAGGGCCCTGCATCAGAATCTTCCTACCGTGAAGATCATACACAGAATTACCAACAAATGAAAAGGTTATAGTGCAGTGATTGTCTGGGGTAAATTTGTGAACTGATAAGAGCTTAAAGGAGGCACTAGGAACATGAAGAATACTTTGAAGAGAAATGACCAGATGGAGTGCTAAAAACATAGTTACCAATATAAGAAATACGCATACTTTCACCACTTACGGTTTGGATATATTCATAGCCAGCATAAGAAGTATAATCTTCAATTGGTGAAGTGTAAAATACTACTTATTACTACTAAAATACTACCCCAAAAATACAAAAATATTTTCTTGTCATAGTTTCAAGAATATTAAATTTAAAAAACTAGTCTTTAAATGGGAAGACATAATTAGAAGATAGTTCTTTTAAATGTTTGGAGTTAAACTGTTATCTGTAGACAGTTTTGGTTTGTAATTCTTTCATTATTTCCGTGTACATATAAAATCTTATCGTTTTGTTGATCAAAAATAAAATAAAATAAATAGATGCTTGATATATACTTGTAGCTTTATTTCGATGAAATACAAACACTTCTGCAAATCATTATTTATTTATTGTTTCGTATCATCTCTAACTGCTGATGGATATATATGTATTAGAAGATAACAATAAATATGCACGAAAATACTATAGAGAAAGGGGACTAGTGCAATTAATCATCTTTTTAAGCAATCTATCCATTTTATTTCTCATTTTCATAATAAATCCAAGAGTATAATAGACACTTAGTGCAATGGATATTCTAGACTAGCTAGCCACATATTTATCACTTCCACAAGTGATGTGTAGCTACTGACGCCATAAAAAGATGGTTCACAAATCATAACAGTATATAGCAATATATGAGTTCAAAGGGACTTTCTGTAATAGAATTTTCTAACTTGTTTTATACAATGGATACCTTGCTGTATGTAGCTTGAACTTAACAAGCTTCTAGACTTCTAGTAATCCATTTAATAAGCTCAGAAAGAACTTAGTTTCATTATTTCATAGACAACCCGACCGATTCTTTATAGGAATGATGCGTGTTTTGAATACTCTTTATAAGAATGATGCGTGTTTCAGTGTTTGCCATTATTTACAAGTTAGGCGGATAACAAAAAATTATTTACACAATAGTCACAGCGCAATTGCCATATCAATACAAAAACTCTTAACATATCGTCCCTATGGACAACCCTAAAACAACTAGACACAAACCAAACCCTTAAACCGGGACCCACTGCTGTCTTCCGCGAGCCTATCGGGATCCACGCTAAAAAATGTGAGAGAAAAAACAAATATTATTTTTGGGTTGTCGAGCAGGGCGGTACGTCTAGAAGGGCTCTATCAATAAGGGGTAATCTTTTTCAACCCTTCTGAACGTACCGCCCTTCTAAACAACCCAAAAACAATAATCCATTTTCCTCTCATATTTTTTTTCGGTGGGTCCCGGGGGCGCGGAGGACAACAAGGGTTCAGCCATTGTTTTTGGTATGTGTCCGGTCGTCTTATTATTGTTTGCTTTAGGCGGTACGCCAATCATTTTTCAATCTTTTTGATCAAGTGTGTGTCGTCAAAAGCAAAGAAAAGAAGTTCAATATTAACATTTGTGAATCTCTATAAGAAAAAAAAGAAAAAAGGAATAAAAGAAGCTTAATTACTATCACCATCGCTATCTTCCACCTGAATACATCTCCACCATGAAATAAAAGCATCTCAAATAGATTAATTAGTTTGGTGACTGACCATTTTCAAATGTATTCATGTAGCAGATTCCAAATCTAAATACACATTTTTAGCATCCCACCTCATCAAGTAAACATGCTATATATCGACGACATACAGTGCTTTCAGTTTTGTTTCACATTTTTAGATGTATGAGAATAAGACAAAAGCAAATATATTTACATCTTAGATCCCATTACGCCCTCAAAGGTTCACACTATAAATTAAATGGAATGGTGAACACAAGAGACAGTATGAGCGAGCTAGAGATTAGACAAGGGAAGAGAAAAAGATCTAGTCTATCATGGAGAGAGATATAAAGGTTTTTTTCCTAGTCATGATCATAACTATGCTTTCTGTCGATACAACTTACTACCCTAGGAGTTTCATTATCCTAGGTGAATCTAGTGATACCGGCAGTAGCACTGACGGGGGCAGTGGTGTCACAACCATGGTTAATAGCGGCTACGACATCACAATCGACAATCAGCAGTGTTGCGATACATCGTCAGGGGAACAACAACCAACTGCACCAACTGAAGAATCGTCTGAACCACCACCACCACCTGATGCCTCATCACCGCCTCCTGGTATAACTATTAATTTACCTGTACCTGTACCTGGTGTACCTGTACCTAGTCTACCCGTTTTTGGTCGTAGATATGGTTTTCCCTGGTGGCCATTTCAGGTTTCGAAATCTAGACATGGTGATTTGGGTCAGCAACTCGGCCAGCTCTAGTGAAAGAGCAGAAACAATTGCAGCCGTAGAGGCTGTCCTTAGGCACATGACCAACAATGCAAAGAAACTATCTTTTCGGCGAAAGACTCGAAGATTGTTGTCGTCAGATACTAAATAAGAGCCACAATCACTTAATAGTAAAAAATTAGGAGTATCAAGGATCAACTCCCACAAAAACCAAATTAGCAACAAGATCTTCAACTCTATCAGAAACTTCATCAACAACTCCGTCATTTAATCCATCAACAAGATCCGGCCGACTAAACAAAACTCCCTTGCCGAATCAGACCGATTCACCAAGACTCTGACCATTTCACCAAGACTCAGAAGACCGAAGACTGCTCTTGTTATTTTTGTTAACCAGAAGACCGATGTTGTTACCATTGTAACTGTTACTTCTATAAAAAGACCTGGATTTTTTAAAAATCTCACTGCTGCAAGTCTGTAGTGGCGCAAATTTTTTTTTGGTTAAAAAATATTTGGCCTTTCGGTATTGATTTGCTACTGTTAATGTCACCAAGCTCTTTGTGTATGGTTGGAATGGTTGATCTTGTTGAAATTTCCGGCGAGAATTGAGGGAATAGTAAGATTTTTAATCAATGAATTTCATGAAGACAAAAAAAAAAAAAAAAAAAGATCACCGATTAAATAAACAATAAAATTCAGACAATTTTTTTGGTCGTGGTTTAGTCTTTGCCAGGATAAGATGGCATTGGAGTGATCTATTATTTTCACTTGTCCTCTTTAGGTTCAATTACCATCAGCATCCAAATCGCTAAGTTCCACCTAATTACGGCTCCGCCATTGTAAGAGTTGGATTTCGCGCCAATAATTTTGAAATGGATTAATTAGTTTGGTGACTTAGAGCAACTGCAGTCATACGACTATAACTAAAGAGTAAAGACTAAAAAGATTTGAAAAATTTGGTTTTACTCCTTGTGCGACGCTACGGTGGGAGACTAAAATTTGGTGGGGCGCAACAAATCAATTCCGTCTCATTTGTTTTTTATGATTTCTTTTATTAATCAGGCGAAACAATCACATTCCGCCCCATTTATGATTTTGTCTTTTTTTATTTGGGGCGTAACTTTAGGTACGAAGTTACGCCCCAATCAGGCGTAATGGTATTTTGCGCCTCATTTTTTTTTTGTCTTCGGGTGTAATTTTCATCTACGCCCCATCAGGCGCAACTGCAGTTTACGCCCGATCAAAGAGCAAACCAAAGACCAAATTTGGTTTAGTTTTTGGTCTTTACTCTGGTATTTGCTCTTTACTCGCTCCGTAGTGTCTGCGTTTTCTCCCCAAATTTGGTCGATGGTCCATGACTGTGGTTGCTCTTAACATTTTCAAATGGATCAATATAGCAGATATCAATAACTATAGGATATTTATCATCTCACCACATTAAGCAACATGCTATATATTGATTCTTTTTTATTTTATTTATTTTATTAAAAAAGAAATGGAAAAAAGCTTAGAACAAACCAGGCCCCCATTTTAATTACACTGTGCCGTGTAACGGCAATTTATAACTACCTTCCGGTGAGTAACTAATTCCCGGGAAAAAGTAGTTCTCAAATTATTATTTTTCCCACCCTGTACATACATCAAGTTTTTAACTTCAATTTTGACTTCTTCCCTGGTCTTGGGTCTCTTTCTTGCCATGACTCTTCTATTGCGTTCATCCCAAATTGCCCAACAAACTGTAATTATGATAAGCGGCCATATCTTTCTTCCTTTGTTTTTTCCTTTCTTGAACTTCCACGCTTGTAACTGTTGAGTCATTGTTCCTGCTTGAACCCATCTTATATTGTATCCTCCAATGAAATAGTTTCATATCTCATGAGAAAATTCACAATGCAGGAAAAGATGATCCACTGTTTCTGTCTGTAGATTGCAGAATGCATATAACGAGTCTTGAATTTGGCATCCTCTTCTTAGTAGAATGTCTAATGTGGGAATGGAATACTGAGGGGCAACCACATAAAAATTTGAACTTTTGGAGGAACCATCCGGATCCATATGCAAGAGTATGGGATTGTATGCTATATATTGATTGAAAACATACAATGCCTTCATTTCACATTTTTAGATGCATGATGAGGAAGACAAAATTAGTTCAACTATTAATTAGATGGTTATGTAGTACATTTACACTATAAATGAAATGGGACGGTGAGCCAATTGTTTTCTGGTTTTTCCTCACATGATCACTATGCTTTTTGTGGATAGTACTTCCTACCCTAATAGTTCCATTATCCAAGGTGGTGTTGGTGCGCGCCCTGGATCCCAAAGGCTGGTAAAACGGGCAATATTAGTTGTAACGTGATCAACGGCCACGGCGGAACAATATTGAAAGCGGTGATAATGCGTCGTCACAAGAACTACCAGTTTCTGTTCCCACACCACCTACAATTGACTTCGCGTTTCCACCGATCTTCCCCGTTGAAGACCTTGACAAAATAACCTTTCACGTTGAACTTTGATGAAACTTTCATTTATTATTGGCCGAAATATGTCTTTTCTAATATAAAAGTTATAGTAAGGACACTTGGCATAACTATATTGGTTGAGATATTAAAAATTGGGTTATACTTTGTTTACATCAAATATTTAACTTTTTTGTTAGTAACGCCTTTAACAAAAAGAACGTGTACAACACTTCTATAAGAGGTTTGATCTGATTAATATATTTACACAGCATTTACCCCTAATACTTAATTATACGTTAGTAACACCGTCTTAAGTGGATAATACTTCAATCGAAACTAAATATATAATACTTCGGTTAGGTTAGCCATAAGGCTCGGTAGTAGGCTCCACTATTAAAATAATAACCAATACATCTCAAATTGTTTAATGCATTAGTTTGGTGAATGACCATTTTCATATGGATTAGTTTTTTTTTTTTTTCTCGGTCATTTTCAAATGGATTAATATAAATATATCAAAATCTATATACACTTTTTCATCATCCCATCGCATTAAAGAAAAATGCTATCTATGGACGACATACACTGCCCTCAATTTTCTTTCACATACTTAGATGCATGAGCAAGACAGAAGTAGTTAATTATTTATTTATTTTAATTCGGCTGAATTAGTTAATTATTAGATGCATTGGTTATTAAATACATTGGTATACCAACAATTACCAGTATGCCTTCGTGGGTTCACACTATATATAAATAAATTAGAGGGAATGGTGAACACAACAGTAGATGGTGTGAGCGGGCTAGAGATTAGTTAGAGAAAGAGAAAAAGATAAGTCTACCATGCAGAGAGGTACAAAGGTATGTTTTCTAGTCATGATCATAACTATGTTTTCCGTGGATAATACTTACTACCCTGAGAGTTTCACTATCCTAGGCGGTGTTGCTGCCCAGGATCCCCAACCTAGTGATACCGGCACTATTACTAACGGGGGCACAGGTGGTGGTACCGTAACCATGGTTAATAGCGGCCACAACAACACAATCATCTATCAGCAGTATTGTGGTACACCGACGGGACAACCGCCATCTGATGCATCGACGGAACCACCCCCACCTAGTATATTGGAGGAACAACCACCACCTAATATATTGGAGGCACAACCACCACCTACATCCATATCGGCACCATTTCAATTTGTACCAGTTTATGGTCGTAGGTATGGTTTTCTGTGGTGGCCAATTCAGGTTTCCAAATTTAGACATGGTGATTCTGGGTCGGCAGCGTCTGAGCCAGCTCTAGTGAAAGAACATCAGAAACAATTGCAACCGTAGAGGCTGTCCTCCGGGTATGTGACCTTCAAATCTAGGAAACAACATTTTCGGAGGAGGCTCAAAGACTTTCCTAAGAGCGTATATATAACAGATAAGAACCACAATTATTTATGGTTATCAGCTTCCATTCCATAAAATAAATAAAGTCGCAGAAGGGAGCTAACGTTAAGAGAAGATTAAATTATCTTCCTATATTTTTGATGCAGAATAAGTGTATAAGTGAAAATATGTAACTTGTTCAAGGAGAATTATAAAATGAAAAACCTGCAACTACATCACAACTCATTCACTTCACTCTTAACTCTACTCGTATCATCCATATTCTGGTTCTCTCTGTATACCGGAAAACACTTAAGATGTTGATCATCATCATAACCAAATTCGACCGCAGACTCAAAACATAATCAATTTATAGTTTCTATTAATTTGTATATTCCTTCGTAAAACCATACACTTCCTAAAAGTTCCCATCAATGTTTGTTTAAAACTTTAGAATTTTAGAATAACCTCGAAATACATAAGGAAAATTTTGAGTTTGGTGCCCATAGAATGGTATACCTTTGTGGTTGGTGTCTGGCTTTGTCCAAATTTATGTTGGGTACCCGGTCAACAGATTGACCACGTTTGACAGTTTTGACCGTCCAAATAAAAGTTAAGTAGCTGAAATTACTGACCATGAACTAACTTTATTTTTATTTACTAACTCTACCCTGAAGAAAGTTAGACGCCTGGACAGTCTAAGCCACCTTGTCTCTCCATCAGTCCACCTTCTTCACTAGGTTGATCATTGGATTTCTTTAATTCTGTCTCCATCGGTCCATCCTAACAACTTGAGCTCCTGTTTACCACCTCTTTGTAAATTCGAACACCATTCTCAACCTCAAACTTGACCCCAACAAACCACTCTCTTCACCAATTTTACTCGACCAAACTGATTCAAAACTAGCATGGTTTTATACCCAAGGTTTGGTTTTCCCTGGGGGCTAATTTATGATTTCAGATGTAGACATGGTTATTCTAGGTCAGCATCAGGGACAGCTCCAGTGAAAAAGCGGAAACAGTTGCAGCCTTAGAGAGGTTGTCCTTTGAAGACTGTCCTTGGACTATATAAGTACCGAATAAAATCCACAATTAGTTGTAATAATATGCCTCTATTCTTAATAATCAGGTGGCGAAACAATCCAGTGAAGAATCGTTTGCATCACTACGTATAACAGCAATGGAATCTTAATAAGATCCAACCGGGTTAGAAACAATAACCACATCAGATGGCCAAACTAGCCAAACAAGACTAATTTGCATCACTGCACATAGCATCAATGGGATCTTGCTTAAATCCAACCGAGTTTTGCTAAATACAAGTGAATCAAAGTAATAACAACTAAGATTTTCAAAGTGATAGTAGCTAAAGTTTTCAAAGTAACAGGAACATAGGTCTTCTTCTGAATCGGTAATAAGAGGTCTAAATAGGACTGAGTTGGGATGAATCGACATGGGAGTCTTGATAACAGTTGCTAGAACAAATGATGAACAAAGACTATTACAATTAATACGTTAGTTAGAAAGATATAATATCTTCATCAAACTAGAATGATTAACATTAATTAGTTAGGTAAACCATATCATCGTCGAAGCCTTTATACATATGACGACACCAAACCAAAGATTAAGCAAGCAAAAGATATCAGATTCAATCGATACTAGGACAATTTTAATCACACGTCAAAACCCATGGTACTTTCTAGCAACTGAATAACGGAAAATTGCCATCTACAATTACAAAATTACTCGACTTGGACATTTTTCTCTTTTCTTTTTTGCGACCATATTTGCGAGAGAATTTTCGGGGCTCTTAGCCACGATAGGTAATGTAAAAGAATACCATTGGATAGGGAAATTTTATGGGAAGTCCAGATACGCAAAGTTCGCTAAGAGCAACCGCAGTGGTGAGAGTATAACCAAAGATCAAGGACCAAAAAAAAAACGACTAAATTTGAGTTTAGTCCATAGTGTGACGCTACGGTAGCCGAGTATATTTAGTCGAGCGGATGTATAATCTTCGTTTGGTTGTGGAGAGTACGTATAAAGTTCATCCCATTGAGACTTAGATATATTCTACGCTTATTGTGGGGCGTTGCTAAAGATTATGCCCGTTGTGGAGCGTGCATATAGTTCACGCCGGGAGAAGGGGCGTATATATAAGTTGTCCCAAGAGGTTCGTATTTGTGATAGCACAGCCGTCCCTACTTAAATCAAATTAAACTGGTCAAACCAAATGTTCCAAGAGAACTATTTTCATAAGACTAAGTCCTATGGGCTAGATTTGGCGGCTAGATAGCCAAAAAGTGTTGATTAGAAAAAATGCGTTGTCTTATTGTTAACAATATTTGTCTCTCTAAATATATCTCGCATGTGAAGTAGTAGCGAGATAGTTTCGTTGAATGGTTCAGCGCATCCGAAATCACTTTCTCGCGGAATGGTTCAGCGCATAAAGAATATTCCAAGATATCTACGCTGAATGAAAACATGCAAAACTAATTTATGACACCGAACGATTCAGCGCAACCTCGTTGTTTGGTTCTGTGACTAGCATATTAGATTAGCACTTCCATAAGGCTTAGTAGGTTACTCTAGCTTCTAATCTAGATGCTAGATTAGAAGACCATTAGACTTACCCTTATTACGACAGCAATGCTATCGCGTTCACTGTAGGGATGGCAATTTGCCCCACCCAAAGCCATCACCGTAGGGACCCGCCCCTACGGATTATGGTTTTACCCGTATAAACGGGGAACGGGGCGGGTATGGGGAATCCCCGAAAATGGTGATGCGGGGATGGGGTGGGGATGGGATTCAAGTTCCCCACCCCATACCCGCCCCATATCATAACCTATTATATTTGAACGAGGAACTTTTTTGGAAGATAACGAAGAATATCATGATGAAATGATTAACATGGAGGAAGATGATTAATAATAAGGAACTAAAAAGTAAAAGGAATCATAACACTCAATTTTGGATCAATTGTTTCCTTTATTTTTCAGTTTTAGTTGGTTATTATAAACTTAAAATTTCAAAATGCACGCTTATTATTATTGTTTGAACCATTATAATTATTTTTAAATTATAATTATTTACAAAATTTTAAATATTTATTGTAATGTTATGGTAACCCATGGGAAACCCATGCCCTACGGGGATTCCCCATACCCGTCCCCGCCCCATTTTTATGGGTAACGGGTAGGGGATGAGTTTTGGTTTGTGAAAAATACTAGAATCCCCCTACTATATGGGTTGAATATATACAAGCCCCACTAAATGGATCCTAAACTATCAACTCCATTCTTTCACATTTTCATATTTCTAGGCCCAGAATTTTTATTTTCAGGACTTGATAATAAAGTGACATTTTCGTAATGACAGTATTACCCTTTTCTATATATACAAGAATAAAATCAGTAGATACACTTTCATTTCTCAATTTTCTTTCTCTCTCTTGCCTCTCTCTCTCGACTCTGTCTCTCTCGTCCGTAGAGAAAACCATTTCTAGGGTTTTCTCAGATTCATTTTTCACTTTTCGAATCAATTAGATTCAATAGAAATTTCGTAAAATCATTCGTCATTGAAGATCAAGAGATTCTGCTGATGATGTTTATGGATTTGTTAAACTTAGTTCGAACACCTCTGTTTTACGAAGAAGAAGATGATGTTTATGGATCTCTGTTGATGATGTTTAATCGATTTAACAACTCAATCAAATAATCGATTGAACTTAATAGATTTGATCTACGTCTGTATTTTTCAGTTGATTCGAAGATTTCTCAGGTATTGATTTAATTTTATAGATCTGAATGATTTAAGATTTTTCGGTTGATTTGTAAAATTAATCAATTTATAAATCTGAATGATTCAATTCTAATTTATTTAACAACAGATCATCAATCTACGAACTCTCAATTGATTCTAGTTCCTTGTTTCAAATCTACTCCATGTAAGGTTTTTTGATTTGAAGTTGTTGTTTCAATTAACTTGTGTGAATCAAAATTCGATTTTAGATTTGCATTCATCTACTCTCTCTGTTTGTATCAATGTAATTTTTTTTTAAGAATCTTGCATAAAATTTTCAGATCTGTTCTTCGCCAAATTCATCGTAACTCTCAATTTCAAGTTGCGATCTAAAAATTGATTAGAGATTTGATATCAACAATTCATCATCTCTATTACCCGTAGATTTAATTTGAATTTTATTCGCTTTTTAGTTTTCGATTTCATATGTTCTTGGTAGATATGAAGTGGAAGTTGTTTTTTAATGATGTTAGGAAACGACATTTAGATTAAGTTTTTGCTGTTATTTACTAGATGCTTCGATTTGATGAAATTTAGCAGTGGAAGATATGCCATCTGTAAAGCACACATGTGCAGGAGGTGAAAGAACAATTCAATGAAATGAGATTTAGGCTTTAGCCTAATTTTCCCTAAATTATATCTATATCTTTACTGTCCTTGTCGTCTGTTGCTGCTTCCCGTACCTCTTCTCTACCACTACTACTCAACCATGAACGTGCTGGTAATTCCAATCTCCATTAAATAAGAAGACCAGATAAAATTCATTTCCATATATTTTTCCCGAATTGATTTCATCTTTATGTATTTTTTTTAATGGAATTCACAGGCAAAGATAACGATGAAGAAGAAAGACCTAGACAAGGAAGAAGACCCATCACAACAACGCTCTGTTTCATGGGTCGAAACCCTTGACGTTGTTTCACGCCAGTATAAGTTCGAACCAAATGGTAGTTTATCTGTAAGTCTATCTCTCACACACTTTTTGAATTTTCATTTTTAGGGTTCCTTTACTGCGTTCAATTGCTCAAACTTCATAAACCCTATACCCTAGTAATATATAATAAATCTCTGCAAATTGATCCAATTTCATATGGTGTTAAAGTTATACTCATTATCAAACACAACAATAAGTTTTATTAAGCTGAATTAAGATTATTGACCTTTCCATGTAGGTTAAGCTGGTAGACGACTCTAGACCGGTCGCTCATAAAGTCTTTGAATCATTTCTGAATAAGTTTTTTCCATCAGGATATCCTTACAGGTAACCTCATCAGTCACTCTTGGAATTATTAATATAGTTTTGTTTTTTACAATTTTGTCTTCTAACTTTTGGTTTGCAATTTTACTGGTGATTCAGTGTAAATGAGGGGTACCTTAGATACACCCAATTCAGATCAATGCAACATTTTACTAGTGCTACACTCTCAGTATTGTCAACTCAGGTCTTCTTCTGTTTCATGTATGTTAGCGGTTTATAGTCTTTTTAATTACGGTTCTGGTTTGGAGTGGGTTCAGAGTTTCTGAAATTTGCACCATTCAAATTAGTCTTTACAGTTCAGTACATGCTTGCAGCCAAGTAATTTTCTTAGTTTGCATCTAAGAACAACAATAGCTAAGGTAGCCGGAATGTAGTTGGGCTTCGTTATCCCCCTAGAATACTTGCAAGTTCAGCTATTCAGGGCATAAAATGTGAGCCTAAGTCAGAATCTCATATGGAAGTTTAGTAGCTTGTTTGGTCATACATTGTTTCTTAATAGTGTTAAGCTTATACATCTTCTTATCCCTATAGCGCATGCCCCATCCAAGTAGTTTATCCACCAAGCAGATAGAGCTGACGTACTTTATTCATCAAGAAAGAATCTCATCTCATATATATGCAACTTGGATCTGTCCTCTTATAATTGTAGTTATACATCCTAAAGGGTGTTTTAGTGTACAATTAGACTGATTACTCATATTTGTGTGGTGGCCTAATCTTAAATTTGGACAGTCACTGCTATTTGGTGCAGGCTTGCGACCTACCCCTACACATGCAACTGATGTCAGTTGGGTAGGAACTAAGTTGAACCCCATATATATTTTGTAATTGAAGATCTTTCTTAAGTTACTCTTATGTTCAACCTTGCTGATATGCCAGATTCTAAAGGATGGAATGCAACATGTGGGGAAATTAATCTGTAGTAACTTGGGCGCCAGAATGGATTCAAAGCCAAAGCGTTGGAGGATACTGGGTGTGTGTTTTGTATTTGCATCCTTCTTTATCCATTTACAGGTTGGTTTGGTCATTGGCAAAGGAGGAGATACGATAAAAACTACAGGTTGGTTTGGTCATTGGGGAAATTAATCTGTAGTAACTTGTGTTTTGATTTATAGGTTGGTTTGGTCATTGGAAAAGGAGGAGATACGATAAAAACTATGCAAGCGAATTCAGGAGCTCGTATTCAGGTGAGATATATTAACCAATTATGCTTATCGTGCTTCCGAACTGCTGATTTGCGTAGTACTTCTCTCATCTTGTCTCTGTACTATATGGTCTGCAGTATTTTGCATATGATTTTTTTACTGAATTTTATGTTTCCTTTTCTTGTTCCAGCTGATTCCATTGCATCCACCTCCTGGTGATACATCAACATAAAGTACTGTGTACATTGATGGTACAGAAGAATAGATTGAAGTTGCAAAACAAATGGTCAATGAAGTGATAAGCGAGGTATGTTTTGAACTCCTAATTCGCATGAAATTCACCTATTATTAATTTTGTTGCAGCTCAACTGATTGTATCATTTTTTAGATACGCCATGATAACATGATTGATGGATGTGTTTAGAGTGGTCAATTAGTTTTATGAATGCATTTACAGTAAAATATATCATGTCTGTACAATATATCAACCTCTAGGATTTCATCTAAAATAAATAAATTCTAGTATTCTTTGGATATGTGCACTTTCTGGAACTACAGGTTTTCTAAATATTCAACTAACATCATTCTGGGCCCTCAAGAAGGTTTGTTGCTGCTTCTGAGTTGCTAATCTATGATTTTCATGACTCATATTATACTATTTCTTTCTTTCTACACTTCTACTTCATATCTATTATGTGCAGTAATTTATGTTTGTGAGGACTGGAAATGTATGGTCCTCAAGGTGCTTAGGAAAGTGATGATGGCTAAATATTTCTTACTAAATATTATATAGTTAGTATTTACATGCCACTATATATGTGTAACTACTGGTTACACATGCCACTATGCATATGTAACTCCTAATTACACATTCAACAGGCATGTGTAACTCTTAGTTACACTACCCATATTCATGTGTAACTCTCAGTTACACAAGTCAGGTGCATCTGTAACTCTCAGTTACACATGATATATGCATGTGTAACTCCTCTTTACAGTAGACACATGCATGTGTAACTCCTAGTTACAAATGATAAAATAAACAAATTTGCAACCAAAAAATTCTGCATGCTACGTATCCAAATCATATGCATGTGTAATTGTCAATTACACATGACATATGCATGTGTAACTTCTAGCTACACATGCTAAGATAGGTTATCATTAACTTCCAGTTACACATGCCAATTATGAACAAACCTTGTAACCAAAAAATTACGCATGCCAGTTACACAAGCTTTTATGGATGTGTAACTCTTAGTTACACATGTCAGGTGCATCTGTAACTCTCAGTTACACATATTATATGCATGTGTAACTCCACTTTACACTAGACAGATGCATGTGTAAATCCTAGTTACACATTCTAAAATGAACAAACTTGCAACCAAAAAATTCCACATGCTACGTATCCAAGTCATATGCATGTGTAACTGTCAATTACACATGATAGATGCATGTGTAACTCCAAGTTACACATGCTAAGATGGATTATCATGTGTCTTTTCTGTGATCTTTGTTCTATAATTTTTCCTTACAATTCTCGTATATTTTTTTTTCTTTTTATTCATCCAACCTAATCCATGGATGTTTATTTCGTTGCAGATATGCAAGCATTTTGGAATGAGGAAGACAAGGAAGAAAGGCAAAACTTCTAGTATAGGTTTCAGTGGCTTATTTCTAGTGTTTTAACTCATTTATTGTGTTCAGTAACGATCGATTACTATAGCTGGTAAACAGAGATGTTATTGTAAATGAATATTAATACGATAGATGCATTTTTTGTATATATATATTTTTTTTCTGTTGTGTAACTGTTGACTACACATGCCATATGCATGTGTAACTTGTGGATACACTTGTCATATGTATGTGCAACTTCTTATTACACATATCATATGGATGTGTAACTTTTAGTTACACACTATTGAATACACAAAATGAATGTGTAATTTTTATACATGTGTAACTTCCAGTTACACTAGCAATATCAATGTGGTCGGAGGTGGTGGTGGGCGGTCGGCGGCGGCGGTCGACGACGGTTGGAGGTGGTTGCCGTCAGTGGTGGTCGGAGGTGGTTGGTGGCGGTGGTGGTCGGAGGTGGTTGCCGGCGGTGGTGGTAGGAGGTTGCTGCCGGCAACGACGGTGGTCGGAGGTGGTTGCCGGCGGTGGTGGTCGGAGGTGGTTGACGGTGGTTGGAATATCATCACATAATATTTTAATAATTTTGGGCCTAGATTTAAATTTTATTTAATTATGGGCTTCACAATAAGCATAAGGGTATCAAGGTCTTTTAATAATTTGGGGCCTAGATTTAAACTTCTTTTAATTAAGGGCCTCATATTATGGGTTATCCATAGGTTGGGCTTGAGCCTAATTTTCCCTTTTGGTTTTTTAAACGGGGTAAGGGATGGGATTCAAGTTCCCCGCCCCATACCCGCCCCATTGCCATCCCTAGTTCGCGCAAACAGATATTGAGACGCCACCTAATGGCGCCGAACTATTTAAGTCACAGCAGATTATTGGTGACGAAAAACCTAGCTATTATGACATGCTTTTGGCGTCCCAATAGGGAATCATTTTGTAGCCTATGCTTTGGCGCTTATTGTAGACCAGGTCAAAATTATAAACCAGTACATGTTAGTCAACCATTGTAAGAGTGACCTAACGTACAGAAACGAATTGTTTTGAGGACATGAGAAGGAATTTTTTAATACATGTGCTAAACCCATGTTATGATTATATAAGGAAATAATTAAAGATAACCACAACCGAAAGTTTTTACCTAGGTAATGTTTTTTTAACTACTTTTATCGGAGTTAGAGAATAGAATCTGGTGAATATCTTCCACACTCAACTGGTGGAGATATCTCTATTATTTATACTTGACGAATGAATCTAAAGTTGCTACACAGAGAAACACTGTTGAATGTAAACAGTTTGAATAACAGGAAAATAGCTAACATAGTTGGAACTAGTTATACACCTTATTTGATGTTCAGTTACAGTCTTCTCTTGAGTGACAGTCAGTAGAAACTGAAGTAGTTACTTGCTTAACACTTCCGCTCAAGTTGTACTTGAGTTGTCGAATGTGCAACTTGGCTCGTAAAAATTGGAACCTTGGTGATGACAAACCATTTATGAAGATTTCTTCCAATTGATCTATGGAGCTTATAAAACAGACATGTAGCTGTTTACTTGCAAACCTTTCTCTGACAAAATGATAGTAAATCTCTATATGTTTCGTACGCGCATGAAACACAGGATTGGCTTTGAGATATGTAGCACCTAATTTATCACACACAAAAGGATAGGGGTAGAGTTTGAGATACCCATCTCATGTAGAAGAGATTGTATCCAAATTAACTCAGAAGTAGCAATAGCAATCCCTTTGTACCCAGCCTCAATACTGGATTTGGATAATGTTCTCTGCTTTCTTGCACTCCATGAAAACACAGTATACATTTGTTGAACGACGATCATCCAGATTCCCTGCCCGGTCTGCATCCGAGTAAGCATGTAAACTGAAATCTTGAGATGGCTTCAGATGAAGACTATAATTCACAGTATCTTAGAGATAACGAATTATCCTCTTAACAAGTTCCCAATGTTCAACATAAGTATGATGCATATATTGACAAACCATATTTACAACAACTAAAATATCAGTCCTAGTAAGATGTAAATACTGCAACGCTCCCACAACGCTACGGTATAAAGTAGGATCACCAAACCTTTCAGAACCTCCTTTTTGTATCTTCACATTAAATGACAGTAGTGTACAAACAAGTTTAAATCCATCTAGTTTTGTCCGCTTGAGCAAATCAGCAACATATTTTCTTTCTGTAAGCACCAGTTCTTGGCCTTGTCGAATCACTTCAACTCCTTGATGGAAAACTCAGCACCCAAATCTGCAATAAGACTATCAATTGAAAAAGGATCAGAACCTGAGACAATAATGTCATCAACATACACCAGTACATAAGTTGTTGATCCATTTGTTTTCAAAACAAAAAGAGAGTTGTCTGTAATTGATGCTGTGAAACCTAGCTGAATCAAGTATGTACTGAGCCGTGAAAACCAGGCCCTAGGTGCCTATTTTAGCCCGTACAAATATTTATGCAGCTTTCAAACGTGGTTTGGGTAGTTTGGATCCACATAACCTGCCGGTTGCTTCATATATACTTCTTCTTCCAGGTTTCCATGAAAAAACGCATTCTCCACATCAGACTATTTCAACGACCAATTATTCATGACTGCCAGAGATAGTACTAGATGGATTGTTCAAGGTTTAATTATAGGACTGAATGTCTCCCCATAATCAACTCCTCCTTGTTGGTTAAACCCTTTTGCCACCAATCGCGCTTTACATTTATCGATGCTGCCATCAGGGTTTTTGTTTTACCCTACAAACCCATTTTGATCCTACACCGTTCATTCCGTTCTCATGCTTTACCAAAGAATATGTATCATTCCAAATCAGTGCATTTATCTGGACATCCATAGCTTTTCTCCATGAAATCCTCATCTGGTAATGGATGTTTTTTAGCAGTCAAACACAACCTTTTAATTGGCTTTTTAATGCCATCCTTCGCCCTTGTCACCATTGGATGAGTCACAGTTGTACTTTGGACAACTTGATATGTAGTAGCGTCAAAATGTAGCACTGTGGAGTCAATTGATGCTGCAGAATTTGGAGGAGTAAACTCAGGATATTGTTGAAGTTGTGGAGGAGAAATATTTATATGAGAGACCGACTGAGAGTTAGTTTTAGACAATCGTGCAGGTGATGACACTTGATCTTCATGGGTATGTGCTGGTGTTTGTACAACAAGAGCTCCCTGTATCAATGGTAAGTTACCAAGTCTAAACGGTTTCTTAATTAAGACACTTATGTTAGATGGTAAAATACCTGGATTTGGCACCGGAGATTGATGCTGGAGAGATAAAAATGGGAAGGTGGATTTTTCAAAGCGCACATGTCTTGAGATGTAGATTCTATTTGTTTCCTGATGCAAACACATATACCCCTTGTGTGGATTATTATAGCCAATAAAGACACAAGGTAATGCTCTGGGTTCAATCTTGTTATGGTTATATTTTCTAAGACAAGGGTAAGCTAGACATCCAAAAACTCGCAAGAATGAGTAGTTTTGTGATTTTTGGAACAATAATTCTATTGGAGTTATTTGTTCTGAGCTTGATTTTGGAAGCCTATTAATAAGATAACAAGCCGTGGTGAAGGAATCTTCCAAAAATGACACATTCATGTGTGCATGAAATAGTAGAGCCAAACCAAATTCGATGACATGCCTAATACGGCATTCTGCCAAATCATTTTGAGAGGAAGTATGTGGACACGAAAATCTGTGTTGAATGCTTGACTCATTGAGGTATAATGTAAACTTCTTTTATTCTAATGCATTATCAGATTGAATTTATTTTATTTTATTTTATTTTATGATCTGTCAGGTTCTCTATTTGTTTTCTAAAGAGAATGAAGGTTTGGAATGCATCTGATCTTTGAACTAGAGCAAAAACCCAAGTATAGTGAGAATATACATCCATAAATAAGATATAATAATGAAAACCCGTTCCGGATAAATAAGGAGAAACCCAAATATCAGAGGCAACCAAGCTTAAAGGCATGTCATAAACAATTCTGCTAAGGGAAAAATATAATTTCTTGCTTTTACTAACATGGCAAGAATGACAAAACTCAAAACTTTTATTTTGTACTGGAATGGAAAACTGATGATATATCTTGGAGACCATACGTAGCATATGATGTCCTAATCATTGGTGCCAAAGCGGAAGATAAGAGGAGACCAGTGCTCGTGGTTTTATTGGTTGTTCTAGCTGATTAACTCCTTCAGACATATAAATCCCATTCTTATTGAGTCCTCTCAATAGCGTTATCCCCGTGCGCTTGTCCTTTACAACAAAGAGAGATGTGTGAAATTCAAAATAGACATCATTATCTTTACAAAATCGCGAAACTGACAGCAAATTTGTTTTGATCTGAGGCACTTGATAAATATTATTTAGTTGAAAAGATCTTGACTTAAATGTGAAAGATCCATTACCAATGTTTGCAATTTGCATTGCATTACCATTGCCAACATGAATTTTCTCAGTGCCATTATACTCATGGGGAATTTTCAGATTGCACATATCTGCAGTGAGATGATGGGCGGCACCAGTGTTTATCACCCATTGATTGTCACCATTTCCTCCAAGTAATGCTATATAAGTTGCTGGTGGTCGTTGAGTGTTGTTGTTCGGCTTCTCATAACGAAAACAACATTTTTCTCCAAGATGTCCTTTCTTTTTTGCATTTCTGACATGCATGTTCAAATTGGTTGCTCTTCTGAGATTATTGATTGGGACGATTGGGATGATTGCTCTTGAGCTGATAAGACCCTCTGTTTTGGTTATTGAACCTTCTTGGATCTGGTTTGCTAGAAGATGCAGAGTTTGAAACTGCTACATTAGCAACAAGGGACTGCAACAATAATAATTGCTGCTCGACCCGCATATCAAAGGTGAGAATATGAGAATATAAAGAGTCTATTTCCATCCCCTCCACCGTACTTAAAGCAGTTACAATAGGGTCATAACTCTGGTTTAGCCCATTGTTGATTGCCTTCTTTTTTTCATTTGAAGGCACTATGTAACCTGATTCTGCTAACTGAGCAAATAAAGCTTTAGCATCAGTCAAATATGTTTTCAAAGTTTTATTACCTTTGGCCAAGTTATGAAGCTGTCTCTTGAGGATCATTTGATGAGCAAATATTTTTGGTGCATACTCCGATTCCAGCTTATCCCATATTTCTTTTGATGTGTCAAGTTCTGCAACTGTGCTTAAGAATTCAAAAGTTAAAGTTGAATTCAACCATCCAACTATCAAGGAGTCTTGTGCTTCATACACAGTAAAGTCAGGATTGATAGCTTCACTGTTTGGCAGAGTTCTTGCTGGTTTTTGTTTGCTTCCATCTATGAAACATGTGAGATCATAACCCTTTGGGATAGGTTTAAATTGAGCCTTCCAAAGTAAATGATTCATCTCAGTATGTTTAAGAGTAACAAGATGGTGGATTTGTACTTGACGGAGATTGTTTGTAGTGTCTGCCATTGTAGGTAATTAGGGTTTTTGTGGCTTTGTTTTGAGTTGTGTTTTTTTTTTATATTTGCGGAAGGAGGCTCGGATCAAGTATGATACCAAGTTATAGAATAAAATCTTGTGAATATCTTCCACACTCAATTGGTGGAGTGGAGATATCTCTGTTATTTATACTTGGAGTATGAATCTCAAGTTGTTACAATTTGTTACACAGAGAAACACTGTTGAACGTAAAAAGTTTGAATAACAAAAAAATAGCTAACATAGTTGGAACTAGTTAGACCCCTTATTTGATGTTCAGTTACAGTCTTTTCTTGACTGATAGTCAGTGGAAACTGAAGTACTTACTTGCTTAACACTCGGCAAAGAACCATGGTTAAAACCAGAGTTTAAATCCTATTCTTTAGTTTCTTTTACAAAAAAACTTGTATATAGCTCTCATAATTTCCTAACATGAACAATTCAACCCCTTGCAAAGTAATTTTGTATCAGTTTACCATTATAAGTGTACTTGATAATTATAAGAACGAGAATAATTTTCACTTTTATTTTTTTAATAAAATCCATTGACACCTAATAGTTCAAGAAATGAAAATCATAGTTCTCTAGAAGTATGACCTGGAAACCTTGTATTTGTACTAGAAAGGAAAAATTCAATATCTCCCCTATTATTATTATTTTTTTATTAAATAAAATATTCAATTATTATTATTAACTGGATTTCATTTTTATTTTTATTTTGATCGTCATTGACTCATAATCGACTACATATAATATGATATGATATCATCTTTTTAAGGATTTCCAAAGATTACATCAAACAATGGTGTATTATGATTGTTGACTTTATCTTGTAAAAGAGTTAAGACAAGGTGCATATCAAATTGACATAACAATTGGCCAATTAACATGATTGAGAGGAAATATGATTACATTAGTATCTTATTTCTTTTGTTCAATAAAATACAATAAAGTGTAACAATAAATTAAAATAATAATTATTGTACATTTTCACATAATAATTTAAAATAAAAAAATGTTTAATCATATCAAATAGTAATTTACAATCATCTATAATAGGAGTTTTCTAGATTGTGTATTCATAAATAAAATAAAAGAGAGTAAAAAAAATCTTTATAAAAAAATTGGAAGTCTTCCAAAATCTTACATATTTTGCAAGACTTTTATTAAGGAAAATATATACACAAAAGTCACTCAAAGTCTTGAAAATAAGTAAGTATGCAAAGTCTTTGAATTTTCAAATTTACAACGAGTAACAAAAACTTTAGAAGACTTTTTGACAATCTACAATGAGTAACATAAACTTTGAAAGAGATGTTAAAATTATACAACGAATAACACAATACTTTGTAAATCCATTAAACTCTTTGGAAATCAATAAAAGTATTTATTGAGTAAACCCCTGTAAAAAATATATTTTGTGAAAGCTATAATTTTCACAAAACTAATTACATGAAAATTTGGAATTCTTCACAAATTGCACTCGTGAAAAATGGAATTTTCCATGCCGCACTTGTAAAAAATGGAACTTTCACAAACTAAAAATTAGTTTGAATTTACACGTTAGGAGTTATTTTTGGCATTATTTGCAACATTTTTCACCAAATGTCGCATATTTTATGGAGTTATTTTAGGAACTATGATTTGAAGAAATTTTCACCATTCATGGCGTGTTTTAGGGAGGTATTTTAGGGAGTTAAATGCCTTCCCATTTATTTATTATATTTAATTTTCTTAAATAAATTAAAGGTTATTTTTGTAAATAAATCTTATTATAACTAATTTTGGATTTTTCATTTTTGTAATCTTATTGGTGGGTTTCTTATGTAGAAAAAAATAAAATTGGGCTAGAAAAAAAGTTCTTCATTTAACAATCATAAAAACTCCTAGGTATTTGATTAGGATATGTAAAGAATCATAAAATATCCATGGTATTCAATTAGGATTTATTTAGATTCCACATACATCCTGGGTATTCAATTCATTTAAGATTTCTTAGGATAGTTCGGGGCCAAGATATATATGGATTCTGATGGACATTTTTAGCCAAAATATGTGTTTTATTATCTCATACCAATCTCAACTCAAACCACATGAGTTTCATGGATTTTTATGGACAAATTATTATTTTTATGGTTTAATTTTTTCTCACAATATGTTATGTTTTTCCACCACCGCCACCCACCACCACTACTATCGACCACTACCACCACCACAAACCACCAACCTCCACCACCACCACCAACAATAACAACAATCACCATTGACCACGAGCATCGACCTCCAACAGCCACCATCGCCCAACACCAACAACCACAACCCCCAACAAAAACCACCACTGACCGCGAGCACCCACCACAACACAACCAGCACCACCTCCAACAATAACCACCAACAATCACCACCTCCACCAACCACCACCACATACAACAACCACCAACACTTATTGATGTTTTTTTTTTTTTTGAAAATGAAGCATGATAATCTTTGTTTTCTCAGTTATATTACTATTTGGTAGTCCACTTTAATTTTAATTAATCGAATTAATTCTAATTCAATTCATTGTAATCCAAATTATATGGGTGCGGATCGGCTGTCCCCTACTTTCCTGTCTCTTCCTGTCCCGACCAACAAGAATGCCCCACCTGTTCGTGCTCTATAAACGTAAACAAAATAGCCAACGGAGTTTGATATCGGTTGTCTTCATCTTTATAACGAGAGGACAAAAAAATACGAGAGAGATATATGATAAAGTTCATATTGTTGATGTTCAGTAACAGTCCATAACTAATTAACTTAAAATCCCAAACCAAATAATTATAGCTTAGTCTAAATCAATCCAAAGAAACATTTTATTAAATATAAATTGTACTGTATTCTATTTTGTATGAAACATTGTATGAAATATCCTAAAACACAGCATCATGACTCCATCAGGGCTTATTTAGCTTTTGTCTGTTTATTCTACTATTTTACTGTCTTGTTTATTTATCTTCTGTTTTGTTTGTTTTTCTTGTTTAGTTTCTTTGCTTCTTTGTTAGGTTTATGTAAATCCATTGTAATATATTTTGCTTAGTTACTGTATTCTCTTTTGCTAATACCTTGTAATAGATTGTTCTTTCCCTTCTGTTTTTCCCTGTTTGCTCATCCTGTTTAGTTTTCTTAGGACTATATAAGCTTGTGGTGTTTTTAATTCCAGGAAATTTGATAATTCAACTCTAAATTTCATTCTTGTGAAGTTAGTTTTGGTCATTATCTTGGCCCTTTTTGTATTTAGTATGACTGCTTATTCCTTGTAACAACTCATCCTTCAATCTGCTTGTTTTGTCAGATCCTTGCTTAAATCTCATTAACTGTTATTACCTTTCTTTGTTTTCTTTCCTTTTTCCTGTTTTTTAATCCCTGTGGCAATCCCAATTTTGCACTGCCTGTTTTTTCAGCTCTTTGATAAAGCCCATTAACTGCATCTCTCTTCTTTTGAACCTTCTTGGTCTGTTCTTCCAGGATAATTTTCTGGTTCTTTCCTCTAACTGACTGCCAACCTTTGTCTGTTGTTCTTTACCCAAATTATAATAGTAATTTATTCGCTGTCAGTTTTTCTTTAGCTAATTCTAGCCAAGCAGAAAACTTTTCAGTACTTTTTACTAACACTGTATGTTTTTGTGGCTTAATTCTTAATCTGTGCAGCTTACCCTTCCAACCAGGCCTGCATCCTTTGGCTATTTTTTGGTGGATTAAAGTCCTTACCACCAGGCCTGTATCCCTTTCTTTCATTTTTCCTGGTCTACTTCACTTCCTTTTTTTTAATCACTCACACTGTTACAATCCTTGTAGTAAAGTTTTGGGGTTAGTTTTTTAAAGGGTTTCCTAAGTATCTCATAGGACAATTGTACATGACTGTGTGTTGTGTTTTCTTTTCCTTCTAACCCTTGATCTTATTTTGGTCCTTAAGTCACCCCCTATTTCCCTGTTTTTCTGATTTATTATATGAAGCTCCTCTCTTGGAATGTCCAAGGTATTGGGACTCCAATAACCCAAGACCATTTCAATTACCTCAATTCTTTCAACAAGCCTGACATAGTTTTTATTGTAGAAACCAAAGCCCCTTTGGATAGAATGGAATCTTTCTTTATAAAATCTCATTTCTCCGACTGGTTTATTGTTCCGTCCGTGGGAATTGCAAAAGGGTTAGTGATAGCGTGGCATAATAATATAGAGATGAAATTGATTTCATCAAATTTAAATGTGTGTCATTTTGATTCAAGAATTAGAGATAAGGAGGTGATACTAACCTGTGTATATGGCGCAGTGGAATCGGAAGACAAAATTGAACAATGGTCTTATATTGCTAACATTGCACAGCAGGTAAACTAACCTTGGGTACTTATTGGAGATTTAAATGTGATCCTGGATCCGGACGAGAAACAGAGCGGAAACAAATCTAGTTCCAGCAGCAAGTCATTCATTATTCAGACTATAGACTCCATGAGACTTCAGGATGCAGGTTATGAAGGAGCTCCTTTTACTTGGTCAAATAACAGACAAGGCAACGCGAATATTTGTGAAAGAATTGACAAAGCTCTTACGTCATATATGTGGATACAAAATTTCCCGAATACCAAGGTAAGTCATCTCCCTAGAGTAGGGTCTGATCATACTCCGCTCTTACGAGATTCTCACCCTGATAAACAATTATTACAAAAACCATTTAGATTCATTAGATCTTGGCTATCTCATCCATCCATTTATGCCTTAATTACCAATTCTTGGACCCTCCATTCCAATAGTGATCAAAATAATAACATCTTTTCCAAACTCCAACTCCTCTCGTCGGACCTCTCTAAATGGAACTCTGATGTTTTCAGAAATATCCACAAAAAATCAAATCCCTAA
Organism: Papaver bracteatum; assembly: GCA_023529315.1. Taxonomy (NCBI): domain Eukaryota; kingdom Viridiplantae; phylum Streptophyta; class Magnoliopsida; order Ranunculales; family Papaveraceae; genus Papaver; species Papaver bracteatum. The sequence continues at coordinate 623,303 of JAJJWX010003600.1, read as the reverse complement.
ACAATAGAATTGACTCCTTACACAAATCAGGTAATTACTCTGCTAGTCTAGAAAAAATTAAAAATCTTCAGACCGAATTAGGAGATTGGTACAAGATAAAAAATGACTACTACCACCAACTCTCTAGGGACAAATTCTTTAAGGAATATGACCAAAACACCGAATACTTTCACGCTACCGCCTCCAATAGGAAAAGAATAAATGCAATTCATACCCTTAGAGAACCTTCAGGCCTATGGATTTCAGAAAGAGATCAAATCAATTCACTATTGATAAACCATTTCTCTCAAATAGGCACCTCACAGATACCTAATTATCTGGAAGATTTATCCAACATTATTGATCCCTGTATTTCCGAAGAGGAAAATCAAACACTTATCTCGATTCCTTCAAAACAAGAAATTTGGAACACTATCTCTAACATGAACCAATGGGGAGCTCTAGGACCGGATGGGTTTCAACCAGGCTTCTTTAAAGCTAATTGGGATATTTTAGGGACATATATAATTCAATCAGTAAAAGATTTCTTTATATCAGGATCTTTAGACCCGAATTTAAATTATTCTTACATAACTCTTATCCCAAAAATATCCACTCCTCAAACTCCAGCTGATTTTAGGACCATTAGCCTGAGTAATACTATCTACAAAACCATATCAAAAATTCTTTCCAATCATCTCAAACCAATCCTTAATAAAATTATTTCTCCTAACCAATCAGCTTTTCTCCCAGGTAGACAAATCACAGATAATATCATCATTTCCCATGAGCTTATCCACACAATGAAAACTTTGAAAGCCAGAAAAGGACATTTTTCTCTAAAATTAGGTCTCTCAAAAGCTTTTGACAGGGTGGAATGGAATTTCATTAAAGCATCCCTAAATGCTCTAGGTTTTAGTGATTCCTGGGTAAACCTCATTGCACAATGTATTTCAACCACTTCCTTATCCATCCTTCTAAATGGTTCACCGGTCCCATCTTTCAAAACCTCTAGAGGGCTTAGACAAGGTGACCCCCTCTCCCCTTATCTATTCCTCATCTGCATGGATATCCTTTCTAGGCTACTAGACAAAGCGGTTTCTGAAAGGAAAATTTCCGATTTGAAAATAAATAAAAATGCCCCCAACATTTCCCACCTATTCCTTTGCAGATGATTGCTTTATTTTCACAAAGGAAGATTTAGGGTAAGCGAAAAACCCTCTAGACATCTTATCCAGGTTTGGAGAAATTACGGGTCAAATGATAAACCTTCAAAAATCCGGAATTTATTTCAGCCATAGAATTCATCCGAAACACGGAAAAATCATAGCCAAAATTCTAAAAGTTCCCTTAATGAAAAAAAATGATAAATATTTAGGAACACCGCTCTTTTTTAATAAAAAACGAAAAGAAAATTTCGAACCACTCCTACAAAAATATTATGCCACATTCCAGGGTTGGAAATCAAAATTACTCTCTCAAGCTGGTAGAACGGTGTTAATAAAATCAGTTCTACAAGGTTATCCTACTTATCAGATGCAAATACTGGATCTTCCTAAGGAAACTATAGATCAAATGGATAAAATTCAAAGAGACTTCTGGTGGAATAAAGATAAGCCCAAAAAAAGATGAGGTTATTTTAAAGCTTGGGTCAGCATATGTAAACCAATCTCTCAAGGAGGTCTGGGAATTAAAAACCCACATCAATTCAATATAGCACTCCTAACGATGTTAGCAAGCATACTTATCTCAGAATATGATCAACTCTGGGATAAACTTCTGAAAGCAAAATACTTCCCCAATAACCACCCTTTAGAAGCCTCTAGGACTTCAAATTTATCTTGGACTTGGACAAGCATACAAAAAGGTCTAAGCCTTATTAAAGGTAATTTTGTGTGGCAAGTAATAAATGGAGCTTCGATAAAAATTTGGGAAGATAAGTGGATACCCAATGAACACACCATTCAGCAACCGCTGGCTTCTACTGATCCGGTCCCTCAAAGAGTAAGCGAGCTGATTACTCATGATGAAAATTGGGATCAAGATAAACTAGATAATCTATTCACTCCGACCATTAAAGAAAAAATCCTTGCAATTTCTCCTAATACTCAAGAACAAGATACGATAAGATGGCAAAGACCACCAACTCCTGGTTCTTTCTCAGCGAAAAATGTCTACAACTTCCTTATAAAAGAAGACCACGAAAATAACAACACTATGGATTTTCCCTGGAAGAAAATATGGAAAATCAATGTGATTCCTAGGATTAAAATTTTTATTTGGAAATTAGCCCAGAAAGCACTCCCAACCAATGCCAGAATAGGAGCTCATAATAAAGATTTTATCACGGACTATCCTATGTGCAACGTTCAAACCCAGGAAAGAGAGCAACACCTAATAAGAACTTGCCCTTTTGCGAGGGCTGTCTGGTTTGGAATCTCTTTAGATGCAATAAATTCAAGAATTAATTCAGATTCAATAGTAACCTGGATTAAAGAGTGGATCATGGGACCAGATTTCAATATCCATTCAGATAAGATCGCAACAATATCCTGGTTCATCTGGAAGTATAGATATGCTCAGTAGTTTTCGACAAAATAAACCCAAACCCAAATTCTCTCATAAAGTAAATCAAAAAATTCTCACAACAACGTCCTCAAGAAAATATCCACAAGAGTAAAAGGATACAGCCAGGAATGAATTTCAAGGAAAAATGGACAAGCTTAACATCAGATTGGATTATTTTTATAGATGCGGCTTTTAAAAAGGAAAATTCCACCATGGGATATGCTTATATACTCTATTCTTTGGACAACAAGACATTTATGCATATAGCAGCTGGATCTGATAGGGCTACTTCGTCTTTCCATGCGGAATCAAAAGCTTTATTGAAGGCCTCTACTTGGTTAAGTGAGAATATTTTATCCAGTGTCTCCTTAGTTACAGATTGCAAAATGTTAGAAGAAACAATCAGAAATGAATGCAAAATCCCAGATTGGAATGCGGAGACCACCATCAAGGAGACTCATAAAACTCTACGAAAGCTCCCTCGGGCTCAGGTGCACTATATTAATAGAAGATACAACTTTGCAGCTGACCACATAGCAAAGGAAGCTCGTGCAAAGAATATGAGGAATTTCTCAAACAAAATAGAATTAAGGATTTCACAATCTAGTGTGACGTCCAATATATTTGAAAAAAAAGATATTGTAAATCTTATGTACAATTTTGCTTGATTAATATATTACTTTTTCCATAAAAAAAAAACAAATATCAATTGTACTGTTGCCTGATTTAATAACTCCACAATGGAGTTATACCCAATTTAAATGGTAGGATTTAGGGACCTGATTCTTTGAGTAGTGATCTGTGGATGGTGGATATGAAAACTCTAATCCTTAGCTCTTTTTCAGTTTTGAGTTTCTCTTAATTATAACCCTTTTGTTTTTGGTAATTCCATATCTCCAGTAATTTTCTTCCTCTTCGGCCACGTTTGAATTCGTTGTTCTTTGACGCATCATCGGTTTATGGATCTAAACTAGGTTTTTGTTATCATTTTTGATTTTTTTTGTTTTCTAAAACATAGAAAATGTTTTATAAAAATTCATTGCTTATGCTTCTTTGAGATGATTGAGAGATGCGATTCAAGTTGATCAGGGAGATTAAATATAAAATTCTTCATTCAGAAGACGAAGAACCAGAAAGACAAATACTTTCGTGGTCAAAATAACGTTGTTAGGTTAATGCAGTTTTTCCTTGAGTTGCTGATAAAACATTATAGCATCAAATTGGTGGCGCGCTCCGATTGGTCGGGGCAGGAGGAGACAGGAAATTAGGGGATAGGCGATCCGCATTATATATATTTAAGAATCTTTCAGATTCTTTGAAGAAACATTATAAATCCACTAGACCAAAATCAAAATTTTCTGGGTGAAAATGACAGTTAAATTCTGTTTAAATGGACAAAAATTTAAAAATAGGCAGGATGTAACCAGTTTCATCCTGCCCATTTTCAAATACATTTTCTTATTTTTATTTTACACAGGATGCATCCAGTTTCATCTTTGCTATTTTTTAAGTTTAAGCCAGGATGAATCCAGTTTCATCCTTGCTATTTTTTTTTTGTCCATTTCACCCATAAATTTTTTTACTCGTCCATTTGAACCGTGTTTTAATTTTTTTTGGACAAATGACCTATTTTCCGAACTAATATATATTTTTATCCATATAAATTTTGATCCAATACACCCCTTTTGCGTATAAAATTTGCAATTCAAGTATAGCTGGTATGACGAATATTTTTATTTTCTGAAATTATTCTAAATTGTTAAAGTTTAAACAAGCATTAGTCGAAAAGATATCGAACCTAACGTACGTATCCCCATGGAATTTCCTTATAATGACAACGAAGATATTGAGTGTTTTCCTGTATTCTCGAATGTTCTCAGAATAAGAGCCAGAATACGGATGATACTAGTAGACTTAAGAGTGAAATGAACGATTTAAAGATGTAGCACTTAGTAGCTTTTTCTTTTTATTTCATCTCGTTAAACAAGTTGCATACTTTCGAATGATACACTACTTATTTTGCACTAACAGTACATCAACATACTTTATAAATCTGCCCGATCCGTATAGCTCCCTTTTGCGGCTTTACTTATTTTGTACTGTCCTGAGATAAGTCGAGACTAACTAGACCCTTATGATAGATGATTATATTCTGTATATATAGCGTAACCTAGAATAAAGGCAGATGACCGTAAGTGATTGTGGCTCTTATTAGTAATGTGGGTCAGGTGCCCAAAGGACAGCCTCTACGGCTGCAGTTGTGTCTTCTTTTTCACTAGTGTTGGCTGGGATGCTGACACAGAATCACCATGTTTGAATTCTGAAATATGAATTGGCCACCAGGGAAAACCATACCTACGGCCATAAATAGGTACAAATTTATATGGTGTGGATCTGGAGTTATCATGGTTACCCTGGTTACCATTGTTGCCATCACTGCCACTGTTGCCATTGTTACCATTATCATTGTCGCCGTTGTTGCCATTGTTTCCATTGTTACCATTACCATTATCGCCGTTGTTGCCATTGTTGCCGTTGTTGCCATTGTTGCCATCATTGTTACCATTGTTTCCGTTGTTGCCATTGGTACCATTGTTGCCGTTGTTGCCATTGTTACCGTTACCATTGTTGCCGTTGTTGCCATTGTTACCATTACCATTACCATTGTTGCCATTACCATTGTTTCCATTACCATTGTTGCCGTTGTTGCCATTGTTACCATTATCGTTGTCGCCGTTGTTACCATTGTTGCCGTTGTTGCCATTGTTGCCATTGCCAGGGGGTGGTGATGATTCTGGCGGTGGCGGTGATGATTCTGGTGGTGGTGATTCTGCAGTTGGTGGTGATGTACCAGGTGGGGTTGGTTCCCCCGATGCATCACAACACGACCGACTATTGATTTGATTGTTGCGGCCACTATTAACAACGGTCATGGTACCCCTAGCTTGGGATCCCTGGGCATAAACACCAAGCATTATTATGATCATGATTAAAGAAAACAGCTTCGTATCTCTCTCCATGGTAGACCTAATTATCCTATTGTCTTCTCCTTAACTAATCTAGCTCGCTCACACTATTTCCTTAGTTCATCATTCCAGTTAATTTATAGCATGAAGCCATGAACTAATGAGGGTGTAATGGTAAATGAAATTTAAATAATATTTAATAACCATCAAATCACTGAACTACTTTAGTTTGTCCTATTTATATCATCATGCATTTAAAAATGTGAAACAAAATTGTGAAAGTCACTGTATGTCGTCGATACATAGAATTTTTCCTTAATGCGGTAGGATGATAAAAATGTGTATATAGATGGATAATTTTACACGTACCGCTGGGATTAAGAGGAAAAATTGGTGGGCCCCACCCGAAGAAAACAGGGAGGACGATTTAGATTCCGGCTAACATAGCTACCCTGTGGCTAGCAGCTAACCGTTAGTTGTTTTTTTTTTTTTTTTTCTGCTTACAAAATAAAATATTGGAGCCGGCGCCATTTTTTCTTTCACGCCGTTATAGCAGGGAACACCTAGAGTTATTGTACATAGATTTTGTTAGGTGTTCTATTAGTGAACCCGTTTGTAATTAATCCATTTGATATGTTTGTATTTCAGGTTGAGCAGTTGAGCTTCAAAATTTTGAAGGGACTTCCTTGGAAAACAGTTATTATGTAACTAGTTCTGATTGCTTGTACTTTTTCAGTTACTGGTGCTCATTAGTTAATATGAAAATATAGCTAATAGGGGTTAACGAGAAGATTAACTACACGAACCCCTACTTACGTTTCCAGCTACTGGTGCTCGTTAACTAGTTCTGGGATTATAATAGACTAGAGGTCTAAAACGTGCCGGCCCGGCACACGAAGTCGCGTGCTTCACGTGCCATGTGCCGTGCTGTGCTGTGGCAACGATTTATACGTGTTGTGCCGTGCTGTGCTTTACTAGTCAAAAGCTAGGCACAAAGACAGCCCACGGGCACAAAGACACGAATAAACGTCTTTGTGCCATCTTTGGCACACGTGTTATAAACAATTTTAAATCACTTAATGGTATACATTAAGTCGGACATTATTACGAGAATCTAAATAGACAACATATCATTTGTATTTGTTTCAAGTAAAATCAACAAGTTTATTCAATAAAAAAGAAATAACCCATCAAATATAAAATTAGATAATTGTCATATAAATTAATGTTCTAGTCAAATATAGGTAACGACATTATAACAACGATATTAGAATATATTTTCCAAATATTTAGGTATTATATGTGTTGTTATAAAAGTAAGTCAGTATAAAATGTCAAAACTAGCTAGAATAGTGACTATTTTGTGAAATATACACAAAATGTGATTTATTATGCCTTGTTATATGGTGTACTTGTGCATGCTATGACGTGCATTCTTAACGTGCTGTGTTGTGCCGTGCCACGTGTTAATCGTGCTTGCCAGCGTCTTTGGTCAAGCTATTGTGCTGTTAGTCAAACCCAACACGTCCCATTTAACTAACGTGTTGTCCGTCTTTGGCTAAGTCACGTCTTTGGGTGGGCTGTGCTCAACTTTTAGCGTCTTTGGTCAATTTGTTTGTGCTCATGCTGGCACAGCCCAGTTTACACCTCTATAATAGACCATCTCTAATTAGTTAATAGGGGTCGTTATTGGTGTAGTTAATCTTCTTATATACGCAATCTATCTATTCTATTTCTCATTTTTACAATAAATCCAAGAATAATAAGAGACACTTAATGCAAATAATATTTCAGGTTAATGGACAAGCTGTCTATTTTACCAATCTCACATTTATATGATATAATCAATTTTTTTTCATATGATGCAGAGATACATATGTTTTTATGGCATTCCAAACCCTAGACCATGTCGGTGCAAATTTGGATTAGGCTAGTCCATAGGTCTAATTCCAGACCCTTTAGGACATTTGATCCTCGAATTTGCAGCACAAATATATAATCAAAGGTAGAAAATATATCACCCCTCACAAAAAACTGATTGGGTATTGGTTGGTTTCAACACAGGATAGTTATCGAACTTTTATGGAAGTGGAAATTGAAGATATCAACCAAGCTACTCATCTTTTTGAGATATTGTCTTTCTTTTGCGATTTGGCGGTTTGTTTGGCCGGAAAGAAATGAGTCAAATGACATTCTAATAGTGAAGAAACAAGGGAGAAAAACTTTAAGCTCTATTATTTTAGATATTAAGTTTTCTTTTTTCTTTATTTTTTTTTTCGAGAAGAAAAGGATATATATTGAAAGCAAAAATTATTTACGAGAGTTCCAACGAATTTAACCCGAAAAAGAAATGAAAGCTATTTACAGAATAATTAAATCTTCCTAGTTATATAGAATTTGATTTGTTGAATAACCTTTGAAGATGTTCGTATCTAAACTCCATAGGCAAATGTCCAATTATTAAGGTGTTGTTACTTAGCTGGTCTATTAATGTTGATTCGTTTAAAAACATTAAACTTGATGAATTGGTTTTCGATTCTACGATTTTGTTTAGAGAGTAATCGGTTGTAAATTCTTTATTCGTTTCTCGTATCTTTCACAGGGGCTATCTTGGCATTTGTTTTATATTTTTTTTCATTTTTCCTCTTTAAAAGAAAAAGAAAAAAACACAAACTAAGTTTACGTATAGATGAGCTTTAGTGATTTCGTGTGCTAAAGAAATGCAAAACAAAGTTTAGATATAGAGGAAGACTAAAATATGGTGCTTCAAGGTGATTAATTTAAATGTTAATGAGAGGCTGCTAAATCCAGAGGCACTTGCCAGGAGAATTCTCAGCGCATTCTTATTTGTGCGCACCAGCAAGTGATGTGAGTATCTTGCTTGTCTCATGGGCTATTTTCATAACCTAAATTAAGTCAACCTGTAATTCAGTATGCCGTGCGATGCTTTACCAGCTATTCCCATAATTAGAGGTGTAAAACGTGCCGGCCCGGCACATCCCGGCACACGAAGTCGCGTGCTTCACGTGCCATGTGCCGTGCTGTGTTGTGCCAACGATTTAAACGTGCTGTGTCGTGCTGTGCTTTACTAGTCAAAAGCTAGGCACAGCACAGCCCACGGGCACAGCACACGAATAAACGTGCCGTGATGTGCCGTGCTAGCACACGTGTTATAAACAATTTGAAATCACTTAATGTATACATTAAGTCGGACATTATCATAAGAATTTAATTAGACAACATACCATTTGATATTATTTCAAGTAAAATTAACAAGTTTATTCAATAAAAATAAATAGTCCATCAAATATAAAATTGGATTATCGTCGTGTAAATTAATGTTTTAGTTAAATATAGATGACGATATTATAACAACGATATTGAAATATATTTTCCAAATATTAAGATATTATATGTGTTGTTATAAATAAGTCAGTATAAAATGTTAAAAACTAGCTAGAATAGTGACTCTTTTGTGAAATATACAAAAAATGTGATGTATTATGCCTTGTTATATGGTGTACTTGTACATATTATGACGTGCTTTCTTAACGTTTTTGTCTTTGAAAATTTTGTGCACGTGCTTATCCGTGCATGCGCGTCTTTGTCTTTGTGCTATCTTGTGCCAATTATTCAAACCCAAAGACGTCCCATTTAATTAACGTCTTTGTCGTGTCTTTGAGCTAAGTCATGTCTTTGGTCAATAATGTGTGCTCAAATTTTAGCGTCTTTGTCTTTGGGCATGCTCGTCTTGGCACATCCCACTTTACACCTCTACCCATAATTACAGTAATATAACCTCGTTATTCTCATGACCTATGAATCAGTGTTAATGTAGCCGAGTACTACACCAATTAAATTCATGGTACGGATAGAGGGGTTTGGCATTGGGACCAGTCCAAATGGCTGGATTTGGATAGAGGTCTGGGTTCATCATTATATGCATGAGTACCACAAAAATAGTTGTAGCTGTATAGTGAGGTTCTCCACGATGCCTTCAATTCTCTTTCTAATTCTTTATGCAAGAGCACGACAAAAATAGTTGGTTCAATTACATGGTTATTAAGTCTCAAAATATCTCTCTCTCCTCCCTACCTTAAATTTTTTTGCAAACTTGAAATGGCGCATTTTCTAGAAAATGGAAAATATATATTTCTCTAGTTTTAGTCCACGAAAACAAGTAATTTTTTGTATTCACTTCAAAATCGGAGAATTGTATGTGGAACTATTTTTTATTAGTTTTTCTCATATTGCTTTTCTTTTTTGAAAAAGACAAAGATAATATAGAAAGAAAAAAAATAATAAAAAAAAATAAATAGCAAGGCGCTTAGAGAGCTTAGAACAGGTTTGCAACTATTAACTACTCCCTCCATCTCCCTATCTTTTAGATACAGAGGGAGTATGACATAATTATGTATGACATAATTATTATTTCTGATTAACAAATTGTAAAATGAACGTCAATGTAAAGTCCAGTTTTCAAAACGTTTTTGCATTCCAACGGTATGCTTCAACAGGTCCCTTGGATTTCCAACGTTTTTGAAAACCTGCACCATCTACAGTCGTGTATCGGTGGAACTACCACCATATACAATTTTACCAGCGGAATTACCACCATCAAGCGTCGTACCAGTTTATGGGGGTAGGGATGGATATCCATGGTGGCCAATTCAGGCTTCAGAGTCAGCATCAGGATCAGCTTCAATGGAAAAGCAGAAACAGTTGTGATCACCTACAATTTTACGGAAAAATATTTGAGGTGAAAAACTTGAAGAGAATATATATTCTAAATAAGAGATACAATTACTTAAGGTTGTCTGCCTCTATTCTACTATAACAAGTCCAGTAAACCAGCGCAATTGCGCGGGCTAGTTTGTTAATATTCACCTGGTTATTCTCTTCTCTTCACCTCTCTAACTTACATATAAGTAGGTTCTTGTCTATGAATTTTCCTAATCGAAAATGTGATATCTAGCTATCCGCATATATAGTCTCAAATACTTTGCCCTTGTTACCATTGTGTAACAAAAAAAGGAGTTTCGGATCAAGATCTATTAGCCACACTAAAATGACTAACATGAATCCAATTGAAGGTTAAAAGGGAGTGCAATGAGAAAACAAAAAACAGATGTACAACATTTTGTAAGGAGTACTGCCAGTCATCGTTGCACCTAAGGTCGTCAATGGATGATCAACAATAGACAGAATTATATACATGCATTAATGATTTGCTTAAATTTTAATTGAACTGAAAAGCTTATATGGTACTTCGAATCCTTTTTTTTTTGACTGGGAATGCTTTAACGGCAATACTTCAACTAAATGCTATGAGCTAGAATGGAACTCGAGAAAAAAATCAATGTCACTAATCACCGCACTAGGGGTTTGTTTTAAGAGAATAATATTTGGAGCATTTGTTCCATTGATTTGGCTGATGATAGCAGCTGAAGATCCTAATCGCAATTAAAATATCAAAGCCAACAATCAGATACCTACTCCGAGGTTCCATCAGTAAAGAGCTCCATTCACACACGCACCTGGTTTTGCTTTTACTGTAACTACTGTAAATTACTTCATAATCAAACTTTATAACATTTTGCTGGAAATACCACGACCTTTACGTAGTGCGACAACTCTGTAATCACTTTTAGTCAGAAACAACCCTGTCAGCCTCAATTGACAGGGGAAAAAAAGGAACCAAAGGATAACAATGTGATCATATAAGCAGTAAGTCAACTATTTATCGATGATGTTCAAATTATTGTATTGAATCTTACCTCCAAGTTCTTTTCTCAACAAAATCAGGTCACGAAAAGATCAATTTAAAAAGGTCAATGCAGGATCGCGTGGTTATAATACAAATGTAAAACTAAAGAAACACTCTGGAAGCTCTGAAGTTACCTATCATATGACATTTGCATCATTAATTAGCCACTCACTACAATATTAGACGAAAGGAATGAAGTACGACTCCGATAGAATTGTTGAATTCAAAAGAGGTTAAAAATTTATTATTGAAACAAAGTATATAATGCTTCTTACAACTCCTGATAATAAGAGAAAGGCAAAGATTAAAATTAAGCAGCAAAATAAATATTTTAACAAAACAAAGTAGAAAACTTCATAAATTTATGCAAATTTGGTGGAGAAGACAGGAGACCAACCTTAGCGGTGTAAAAACAACATACAAAGTTAAGAACCACTTTCAAGAATATGTCATCTAATTTAAAGGGGCTTTTTCATCAACATTTTATCATGTTAATCTGCTGTATAAGAAACTCAAGACACTAAACCAAATAATGGAGACAACGGTTGATGAAATATCATATATTTAAGAATATGATGAAACAATTTATGTGCATCTGAAAGAGTGATCATTTTCTACCTGTTTGAACATATTTCAAATTGTCACTCGATAACATGACTTACGAAAAATTTAAATACTTCCGCAAAATCATAGGAACGGAAAAGCAAAAGATATGTACCTCGTCCGTCTTGTTGAAAGGAGATTTTTTTAAGTATTGTTGGACTACCGTCAAAGCTTTAACCGATGCTTAACCACATATCAGAGTGTGAACCATGTTATCGTTACACTTGTGCATTTTCCAAACTTTGATTTTTTGACATTGTAGATAGTGCATCACAAACTTTAGTTCCATAGTTCACTTCCCCTAAACGCATCTCTTTGTGTTGTTCTTACTGAGTCCTTAAATCACCTGCAATTGGCCAAACGTAAAGAAACCTATCACAAAACTTATTATGCTCTTCCTAGTCTAAAGGAAATCAAATATGGCTATGGTTTCTCTAAAATAAAATTTTGTACCTCTCGTGAAACGTAGTTGTTTATAGGTGAAAATAATTTATGCTGATTTTGGTAATTGCGGTGTGAAGGTGAGAAACTGTTTAAACCCTAAACAATGTACTGCAAGGGAGTACTTTAGATTCTAGAGATCAATCTGTACAAGTCCGGCCTAAACCAAGAAATGGCCGTTCCAGACTTGCTTCGGTCATAAAGAGGAGGAGAATGGGTTGGTTTTGGGGATGGAAACAAGGAGAGTGGTGAGACCAGATTAGTTGATTCTGGAAGAACAGTTGGGTTTCTACGGCTTGTTATCAGAAGAGTAAGAGAGCTCACAAGGAGAGCTAGAAAGTAAGTATTTTTTATTGTTGTCTTGTCCGAATGAACTTGTTGTTCGGTGGGGAATGGTGTGATTCGAACCCAGCACGTCGTGTGCGTTAGGTAAATGCTCCACCGATATCTCCCAGTTTGTGTTGATGTCTCCAATGTTTTTGGAAAACATGTAACACGTTTTTGTGGCTTGGAAAGTCGAGCTCGAGGAACTTTCTATCCTGGTGACCTTCGACGGTCGAGATGTTGCATCTTGATAGGAGGGGCAACCGTTAATCGTTCCACGCCTTCGTTTTGGTAGTCGCGTAGTGAGGTCCAACAGGGTGGTACGACTAGGGTTGGCATGAGCGGCCAAGGGTTCGCCATGGCATGGCTATGACTAAGGCGAGGGCGCTTTGCTTGGAATGACGTGACTAGCATGGCTAGGGCTAAGGAAAAGTGTATTTGGCATGGCGTGGCTAACTTGGCTAGGTTTGGTTTGGCTTGGCATGTGGGGCCAAGGGGTATCCATGGGCACATGGCGTGACTAGCTTGGGCTAGGCGCGTGACAAAGCTAGGGTTTTGGTCCAAAGGTCGTGAGGGGACCTTAGACGACCATGATTTGCTCCTGGGATTGAAAGGCAACCGCTGATTATTGCACGCCTTCACTTTAGTAGTTGCATGGGGAGGGCCAGCATGGTGGCGCGACATGAGGGTCCATGGCGAGACGTGTTTGGCATGACGCGGTTGGTGTGGCTAGCTTTGGATAGGTGCGTGACCAAGCTAGGGTTTTGGGCCAAAGGTCGTGAGGGGACCTTAGACGGGCAGGATTTGCTCCTGGGATTGTAGGGCAACCGTTGATTGTTGCACGCCTTCACTTTGGTAGCCATATGAGGAGGGACAGCATGGTGGCGCGGCATGAGGGGCCATGGCGAGACGTGTTTGGCATGGCGCGACTACCTTGGCTAGGTGCGCGAGCAAGCTAGGGTTTTGGACCAAAGGCCTTGAGGAGACCTTAGGCGACCATGATTTTCTCCTGGGATTGAAGGGAAACCGTTGATTGTTGCACGCCTTCACTTTGGTAGCCGCATGGGGAAGGCCAGTATGGTGGCGCGGCATGAGGGTCCATGACGAGACGTGTTTGGCATGGAACATCTAGGGCCAAGGCAAGGGCGTTTATCTTGGCTTGGTGTGACTAGCATAGCTGGGGCCAAGGCAGAGTGCGTTTGAGATGGCGTGGCTAGCTTGGGCTAGGTGTGGATGGCATGATTTTCCATTGGCACGGAGGTGCGGCTAGCATGGTTGGCATGCTTTGGTGCGGTTAGTGTGGCTGGCATGATTTTCCATTGGCACAGAGGTGTGGCTAGCATGGTCGGAATGCTTTGGCGCGGTTAGTGTGGCTGGCACGTTTTCCATTGGCACAGAGGTGCGGTTAGCATGGTTGGCATGATTTGACGCGGTTAGTGTGGATGACATGATTTTCCATTGGCATAGAGGTGCGGCTAGCATGGTTGGCATGCTTTGGCGTGGTTAGTGTGGCTGACATGAGTGGGAATCAGGGTTTGGCTCATCATAATCCTAATTTGAAAAATATACTCGGGTAATTATTTGACACATTAAAGATTTCAGTAAGTGTGCCTAGTAAATGCTTGTTGCTTTAAATGTTGTGACACTACTGTCTGCTAGGGTTTAGTGTTTTACGATTTTAACCCTGAGCTAAAAACCACCATCAACAGTAGTATAACCAAATATTGCATGTGACTACGCAGATCAATATTTTTCTTCTTCTTTTTGCTTCGGCATCGACTGTAGCCTGTTGGTCATGTCGATTCAATGTATCCATGGGACGCTTTCTCTTGCCTCTCGCATTGACCGGAAGTTGTTGGAAATGTCTATCCATTGCAAGCCTTATCAGACCTCAATCTCAATATAATAACAAATGAAAAAATGTTTAAAAGTTTCATTCTGTAGATACACGGACATCGTCGATATGCAGTACCCTCATACTTCCCCGCAAGTGGATTATCAGTTACATATCAAAAATCCTGTGAAAATCCAGGGATTGGTTTTAGTATTTACCATACATTTAAAGAAAAACGCATAGATTTAATAATCGATTGCTGGATATCCTCAAATGGACATCGCAGTAGATCCCAAGCAATATTCTAAAAACAAATCAAAAAAAGGTTTAATAATAATGAACCTATCGGATTTTCATTCAAAATTTTTACGCTGATGAGAGAATGCGTTACTTACCATCCCCATGAACATTTTATGAGCACCAAATCCACGACAAAATCCACTGGCTTTAAGGAGGGCTTTGAATCAGTTGAGAGCATGCTTTACTTTCCATTCTCATGAATTTTTTACCAACACTAAATCCACAACGAAATTTATGAACACTAAAGCCATAACCAAAATGTGTACAGAACACTGGCTTTGAAGTTTGAACGCCTGCTTTGAATCAGTTTGATGTGTGTGTCATATATATAAGTTACTGACAGATAAGTTGTAACCTTTCAACGGAACTCTTCAGTTTGACGGAGCCAGGATTTTTTCACAAGGGGGGCGAAGTCAATTTTTCTTTTTACACTAACTATGATGGAAAAAATCCAAACCACGAATGTACCAAATAGCAGGTACGTTAAAAGCTTGGGCTGATATGGACAGGCTGCAGTATATGTTCGTCTAACTTCGTCTCGTCTCGCCTCGCTGAAATGCTATGTGCTATGTGCTATATGTTGTTAACATCAATATTCTCACACTTGGGGACGCAACCCTGGATCACGTTGCAAATCACTAATATTATTGCTAATTTTTCCTCGAATAATTTGATGCTTGGCTATTAGCATAAAAATAAAAATGAAACACACCACAAACACAAGCATTAAAATTCTTACCTTTCTAGGTGAAAAACATTAATTTTCATCTCCATTCCTGTCCATATCATATGTCTTTGTACGTACCCACAGTAAACTGGATTAGTTCTTGTGTACTGTTAAACAGAGTACCAAAACAAAGGGGAAATTGACAAATTACAAAGTCATAAACAAACAAACCCTAGCTTTTAAATTTGAAAGGAAGCAATCCAGTTCGAAAATCAACAAAAAGAAGTAAAACTAATACCTTCAATATGATCACTTTCTTCTTCATCTAGTTCAGTTTCATTAATTCTTCTCTTAACTAAAACATATACCCACGTCTCTTAAGCAAATAAACTAAAAAGAAACACGTGTGATATAAACCATAACTTGGATACATGAGTGTTGAGGTTAAGAAAATCCGTGATAACAGAACTAATCCCCACTTCCCACGTAATCGCTCCACTCCACACGTACAAATTTAGTAAAATATCTCTAAGTCAACTTGAATATATTTACAAGGGGCTGGCATTGGATATTTTTCCTAAAGCAATGGAAATTGATTACAAGTTATGGGATTTTCGAAATTTTAGGGGAGGCGGTAGCCACCCCTACAATACACACAGCTCCGTCCTTGGCTTTTCGCAATAGTTCTTTGAGCAATGACCAAGAGTCGTGACTTTTCACGATTTTTTGTCTTTACTTAAAAGATACGTGAGAAATCGTATCTCCCCGAAAAAGTAACGATTTAGTGTCCTTAGGTTCAGAAAATCTCTTCTGAACAGTGACAAAGCGTTTATTGCTTTCCACGTGGCGTATCTTTATTGGACAAAATGTGGGGTTGATGTGGTTCCGTCACGTCAGCAAAATCATTCTCCTTAATATTAAGAAGAATTGATTTATATTAAGAAGAATTGATAAAGCCACGGAAAGGAGCTAGTTAAATGGATCGTGAAGAATATCTTAAATTATGTTCATGTACTATTGATTCATAATCTGGGTCTTTCTTTAAACATTGATTCGAGAATACCAGAAAATACTCATTGTTTCAGGTCTTGTTATACTCAAATTCTTATTTCTCTAATACAATCTTTCTTTCACGATCAAAAAATAAAAATAAAATAAATACTCAATATATCTTGATCAACTAATATAAATTCCTTCGCGATATTCCAAATATAATCAACTAATTTGTGATCCAACAATTCAGCATGCCAAGTGCTTCGTATGGAAAAAGATGCACATTTCTCCTTCCCTAAATGAAAGAGAGATACCTTCGGTTAACGGGATCAAACTGAGAAATAGGGAGTTTGATGCCTTTAGCTGGGTTTATTTTACTCCTTCGTTGCATGAACTACTTCCATTAGTTGGCTTAGGTCTCAATCCTTGGCTTCTTCTTCCATTTTAGCGGATTCCGGGATTTCACTTCATCAAGATCTCATTCAATGCTTGTTCAAACACTAAAAATTTAGATAACCTTTGACATAACAAATCCCTTGGGGAAAAAAAGAGCTCTCGATTCGAAATATCTGGAGGACCAAATGTGGAACAGCAACAATCATTTTCTTTTCCCTGTTCATCATTTAAACTTATAGGCATCACTTGGCACTTATGTACAATTATGAGTAGTATGGTATAATCGATCAAACAAAGTACTGGTATGGTACAGTGCGCATACAATGACGGTTATAAGATTAATCAATGAATCTTCAAATAAGCAAGGAAAACACTAGATATCAAACTGAGAAATGGTAAGATGAAGATGAACTTGTTTTCTGTTATTGAAAGATAATCAATAGCAATTACAATTGATTAAACCGTGGAGGTTGGCGGAGTTTGGGAGTGTTGCCAGAGAAAAGGATGCACTTACAGCTCGGGTTCATGAACTAAATATACTAGAAGAAGATGGTCCTTTGCCGAGGCATAGTTAGAAGAAAGGATTCATTGCAAACTAAAGTTGAGAGGTATTGAAACGTTGGAGGCGAGAAAATGGCAGTTGAGGGCTAAGCAAAACGAATTCAAATGGGGAGACTCTAACACAAGATACTTCCATAGCATAGCTACCGCAAGAAGAAAACGTAATACAATTGCTAAACTTCAAGTGGGAGGGGGGACTGTTTTGATCAAAATGTTATCAGGGAAGAATTACGAAGTTTCTACATTGGTCTTTTGTCTCAACAAGCGGAGGTAATCTCTGAAATGGAGAACCTTTGTTTTCCAAAAATCAAGGAAGAAGACAAAGTTTGGCTACAGCGTGAATTTACGGAGAAGCATGGCTTTGGTGCTAAATGGATATCCTGGATCAAATGGTGCGTAACTTCGTCACATCTTTCTGTTTTGGTTAACGGTAGCTCTACGGAGAAATTCAAACCAAGTAAAGGACTTAGACAAGGAGACTCTTTATCACCTTATCTCTTCTTGTTAGTTGTGGGGGTTCTTTCCAAGATGATAAATGACGCGGTAGAACGAGGACAACTTACTGGTTTTCAAGTTGCGGAGAGTGGTTCCATTATTTCGCACCTCCAATTCGCGGATGATACCCTTATCTTCTTAGATGCAAGTGTAGCAGAAGTGAGAAGACTTTTTATCATCTTAGCAGTTTTCGAATCCATTACAGGTATGAAGTTAAATTTGGACAAAAGTACCATGATTAGTGTGGGAGCCGAAGCGGTGATTGAGGCTTTGTCCAAAGAGCTTGGATGTAAGACAGAGAAGCTTCCTTTCAAATACTTAGGAATGCCAATTGGTGAACATTGGCGTAGCACTACAGTATGGGACTACGTTTTGGCAAGAATGGAGCAAAGGTTAGCTACTTGGAAGAAAAGAACACTTCACAAAGCAGGTAGACTTGTTCTAATAAAAAGTTGTCTAGCAAGTTTACCTATTTATTACTTGTATTTATTTCATATGCCGGTGACCGTGGAAAAGCGAATGGTGAAGATTATGCGAAATTTCTTATGGGGTGCAGTGGAGGGAAGAAGAAAGCTAGTTTGG
Source organism: Papaver bracteatum (assembly GCA_023529315.1). Classification (NCBI taxonomy): domain Eukaryota; kingdom Viridiplantae; phylum Streptophyta; class Magnoliopsida; order Ranunculales; family Papaveraceae; genus Papaver; species Papaver bracteatum. Next base: position 604,827 of record JAJJWX010003600.1, on the reverse strand, counting down.
GTTTCTTGGAAAAAGTGAGTTTGACAAAACAGAACGGAGGTCTGGGTGTAAAAAACCTTAGGATTACCAATAAATCTCTTTTAGTCAAGTGGATTTGGAGATTCTCAAGAAACAAACATAGTCTATGGAGGAAGATTGTGAATCAAAAATTTAAGAGAAACAACGAATTGTTAATGCCGGATATTGATAATAATCCTCAGTGTCGGAGTCAGTGAAAAAATGTGATTAATTTGATCCCTGCGATTCAAGACTGGGCGGTCTTTACGGTGAGAAACGGAAGGGGTATTCATTTTTGGAAGGATAAATGGGTGCAAAGGGGTCGTTTGCAAGATATTTTTCCGGTGGCCTACAAAGCTTCAAGAGTTAAGGAAGCTTCAATTGCCGAGATGATTGTCAATGGGAGATGGAATTGTGAGTTCAAGAGGAGATTGAATGCAAATGAGAGACTTGACTGGGATTTGTTACGTCGAGACACACCCGTACCAAGGTTGGAAGATGGTGATGACGAGGTGAACATCTTAGAGAATTTTAGCACTAAAAGGTGCTATGAGCTCTTGTCGGGTACACAACTTCCGTGCAACTTTGATAGACATCTTTGGAAGCATCACATCCCTAACAAGGTAAGTTTCATTCTTTGGGCTTCATTCCATGATTCTCTTCCTACTAGAGATATATTGTCTCATAGAGGTATACAAATACAAAGTGATTTGTGTGTGTTGTGTGGAACGGAAGAAGAAACAACAAATCATATGTTTATGCATTGCTCATTTTCTTTCACCATTTGGGATTACTTCATTAAAGCATTCAAGATCTCATGGCCACTGCCGGGAACGATTTTACAACTTTTTGATGCTTGGGAATCGAACGTCTTGCAAGGAAAAGGTAAAGCTACTTGGAATATTATTCATTATGCAATTTGCTGGACTTTGTGGAAGGAAAGAAATGGGAGAGTCTTTGGTGGGCGTAGGAAAGATACTAATGAGATCACTGATCTGGTTAAACATTTAGTGGTTCTATGGTCTTTTGATTCCGATACTTTTAAGTTTTTTCCCCCTAGTCTCATTTGGAGCAATTCGGAAGCACTCATGAGTGAATGATTAGATTTGTGTAACACGTTTTCTCTTTAATATAACCTTCTTTTTCAAAAAAATAGCAATTACAATTACAGACACTGTATCAAAGATGAGTCTAGTAACTGTAGCCAGAATTGAAACAAAACCACAAGAAAAATTTCTAACAAACTATTATATAACAGAAAGGAGGACGACACAGCAGGTCCATTATTACAAACTGAGCAGTGATATGATCTCATCAACTCCTAGCTTTATTCTCATTAAATACGAGAACCTCTCCGAATCAATAGTTCCAATAAGATAAGTAACAATAACTAGTAGTGATCAAGGGATAAGGACTGTATCCGTAGTAGGAGCTGTATCGGTAGGGAAGTTTGTGTCGGTAATGGGAGTTGTAGCGGTAGGACAGTTTGCATCGGTAGTAGGAGTTGCAGCAGTAGGGCAGTTTGTGTCGATTATAGGAATAGGGGTAGTAGTTGGACAGTTTGTATCGGTAGCATGAGTAATAGTAGTAGTAGTAGGACAGCTTGTATCGGCAGTAGAAGTGGCTGGACAGTTTGGATCGGTAGTAGTAGTTGTCGGGAGGTTTGGATCGGTAGCAGTACTAGAACTAGGAAAGTTTGTATCAGCAGTAGGAACTGTTACTCGAGGAGAATCTGGATTTGAGCTAGTATCAGGAACTGTTACTCGAGGAGAATCTGTGATTGATGGCTCATAAGGAACACGAGCAACCGTGATGTTTGTCGATGAAAATGTTGTGATGAACAAACACAGAACATGTAGAAATACTTTAGAAGAACCCATGGCTATACTTTAGGTTTGATTATGGAAAGATGAGATGGAAGCAACTTCAGAACAGAACTTGTTGTGGGATGAGTTTTGGTTTGTTAGACGTTCATTTATATAGGCAATTAAAATGGCTCAAGATTTAATTACTGGATCCATCTATCTGTTGACATGTATATGTCAATGGACCATCTCTAATTATTAATTGATGTGCTAAAACTTGAATACAGATGCACAAAAATGTAATAGGGATTGTTATCGGTGTAGTTAATCTTCTTAAATATGCAATCTATCTGTTCTATTTCTCATTTTTACAATAAATCCAAGAACAATAATAGATAATTAATGCAAATAATATTTCAAGTTAATTGACTAGATATCTAGTTAATTAATCCCAACCCTGCTTTAAAAAAAATAAAATATAGCAGGGAACATATTTTTCACCAGATTTATCTAAAGTGCAGACACCCCTGACAACAAGTCCGTGTTGAGTGTTCACTTCAAAATCAAAGAATGATACAGTATTTGGAAAATAAGCAAAATCGATGTCAGTAGACTTACAACCACTATCCATGAATACTATTATTATCTTTATTTAAGAACATGTAAATGAACGTAAATCGAAAGTTCAGTTTCAACATGTTTTTGTATTCAATGCTGAGTTTCAACATGTAAATCGAAAGTTCAGTTTCGCATGTTTCCGTGATGCGATGAAAATATATGGCCACCGCCCACCAAACTGATCAATGCTGAGGTTCAACATGTTTTTGCATTCAACAATTTGTTGAAGGTATGAATGAAATTACTCGTTGCACTGTCTTGATCAAATTAGAATCCGGAACGTAAAACTGGTCGTTCCTTCTGAGGTGTCCCTCTTTTGTTTGGTAAATAAATGTTTTAGATTATTGAATATCCCCATTGAAATGCTTTTCCATTTTATGGAATAAGACCTAGAATAGCTACTCACAAAATGTGAGAACCCCATACAATTTTTTGTGCATTATGATTCTCTTTCTAGGATAGATTCATTAATATTTTCCGTTATGGGATAGATCCCCAAACGAATTAGAGAAAACGGGATACATTCCCAATTTTTCCATGCAAGAAACTAAATAGGAGTTACAACCAGGGACGTAGGTCGTAGGGAGCTTCATACGTCAGTAGATTTACAAGTACAACCATGACACAATTACTATCTTCAACTACATGTAAAATGAACGTCAATGGAAAGTTCAGTTGCAACACGTTTTTGCATTTCAACAATATGTTGACTTCTCACTTAACAAAGAGTATTACCATTGATGGATTAGTTAGAACATGATGTATCTGTTGGGGGAGGCTTACGAAATCCGAGCCGCTATGCGCAATACGAAACCTACACAAGCAATGACATACAAATGCGGAAATACACAAACTACGCAATATAGAAGCAATCACACAACACCGGCAATTACGTGGAAAAACCCCTCCAAGGTGAAGGGTAAAAAACCACGGGCAAATCTTCCACTATAACAATAATGGGTTACACACAATTCTCCCAATTTGGGGATAACAACATCCTCAAGGTGCCTATAGCACTTGGATACCAATTTGCCTAAATTACACTCATCCCTAAGGATGGATCAAAAATTCATTCACCAAATAGATAATAGACACTATCAATTTGACAATAGGAAGTGATTGAGAAACTTACTACTAGGGTTTGAACAAACCCTAGAAATCACCAAGCTTGGATAGAAGAACAAGAGCACAAAAATTGATGGATTAAGCTCACCAAGATCTTTCCAAACACTTCCTTAGAAAACCCTTTTCTTCCCTCAAGCAAATCTCACGAATTTCTCCCTCTTTTCAAGCTGCAAAGCTCACTCTCACTGCCTCTCTTCTTTTTCTCTCTTTCACGAATGAAGAAAAATGAAGTCGAACATCTCCTGATGCCTTTTGCCCTTGTTATAACATAACAAGGGCACTGCTACGTAGCTCCCCCAATATGCTAAGGGGCATCCAGTGACTGTTTGGGATACATAAGGCGTGAAATCCCAACAATCTCCCCCTCACGACTTATGGCAAGGTACCCGTCACCACCAAACCTGCCCTGCTGCAGAAATACACATGCTTGTATTTTGGTAGCGACTTTGTCATCATATCAGAACCATTGTCATCTGTATGGATCTTCTCAATATACAAGACCTTCTCCTCGAGAACTTCTTGTATCCACTGATACCTAATATTGATGTGCTTGTACCTCGAGTGAAAACACGAATTCTTGCTGAGATGGATGGCACTCTGGCTGTCACAGTAAACGATGAACTTCTGTTGCTTCACACCGAGTTCTCTAACAAACCTATTCATCCATATCATCTCCTTGCAACTCTATGTGGCTGCAATGTACTCTGCCTCTGTAGTAGAAAATGCCACACATTTTTGTAACTTGGATTGCCAAGACACAGCTCCCCCTGCATAGGTAAATAAGTAACCCGATGTAGACTTGAGACTGTCTTGAGCACCTGCTAAATCTAAATTTGTGTAACCAACTAACTCTGGCTTATCACCTCCATAGCACAAACACATATTAGAAGTACCCCTTAAATACAGTAGTATCCATTTCACTGCTTCCCAATGCTCCATTGCAGGATTTGATAGAAATATTCTTACCACTCCAACTGCATGAGCTATATCCGGCCTTGTACACACCATTGCATACATCAAACTACCAACTGCGGACGCATAAGGAATTTTCTCCATCTTCCATTTCTCAACATCATTCACAGGACATTGATCACGAGATAACTTAAAATGGTTTGCAAGTGGACAACTTACCGTCTCAGCCTTGTCCATGTTGAATATTTGCAACACCTTCTCAATGTAGCTTTCTTGTGATAGCCACAACTTCCTCGCTTTCATATCACGAGTGATCTCCATGCCAAGAATACGCTTTGCTGCACCCAAGTCTTTCATAGCAAAAGACTTGCTCAGATCTGACTTCAACCTGTCAATCTTTTTCTTATCTTTGCCAACAATAAGCATGTCATCAACATATAGAAGAAGAGTAAGAACATCACCATCAACAAATATTTGAATGAATATACAATAATCTGAAGATGTCCTCTTGTACCCATGTTCCTTCATGAACGATTCAAACTTCTTGTACCATCTTCTTGTAGCTTGCTTCAAACCATATAGACTCTTCTTTAGCTTGCACACCATGTGCTCTTTGGCTTTGACTTCAAAACCCTCGGGTTGTGCCATATACACATCTTCCTCCAACTCACCGTGAAGAAATGTTGTCTTGACATCTAGTTGTTCTATCTCAAGATCCAAACTAGCGGCTATTGCCAAGACAACCCGAATAGAAGAAAATATCACCACCGGTGAGAAGATCTCGTCAAAGTCAACACCCTTTCTATGCTCATAACCCTTCACAACTAAGCGTGCTTTGTACCTTGGTTGTGAGTTACCATCTTCAGTCTTGATTCTGTACACCCACTTGTTCTTCAGAATTTTCTGGTTCTCAGGCTTGTCAACCAAATCAAAAGTGTCATTCTCATCTAAAGAGCCAACCTCTTCTTTCATGGATTTCAGCCACTTCTGACTTTCAGGAACACTAAGAGATTCTTCATAAGACTCTGGTTCACCTGCATCTGCGAGCATCACATACTCATATGGTGTATACTTTGTTGAATGTAATCTGGTCCTACTGGATCTTATCAACTCAGCTTCTGGTTGTTGTTGTTGCTGCACTTCTTGCTCAACATCACCCACTGTAATATCTTCATGAGCTTCATATTCATTTCCATTACCATCAACATCATCATCATGTTGTTCAAGAGTAGGAACAACAGGATTTGGATCCAAGGTCATATCATCTTGAAGCTTTGGTATCTCAATCTTCTCAAAGTCTTTAATAATCTGATCCCCCATATCCTAGGAACACACACTGCTTTGCTTTGTCATCAAGCTTTGATCTCTGATCTTTTGGGATATGGACAAATGACCTGCAACCAAACACTTTCAAGTGATCATAAGTAGGCTCTTTGTCTCTCCATACCTTTTCTGCTACTTCGCCATCTAGCGGTCTTGAAGGAGATCGATTGATCAAATACACAGCAGTATTCATTGCTTCACCCCAGAAATACTTCTGCAACTTGGAATGAGATAGCATGCACCTGATTCTCTCAAGAATAGTGCGTTTCATCCTCTCTGAAACACCATTGTGTTGTGGAGTCTTCGGTACTGATTGTTCATGACGTATACCCATGATATTGCAATACACTTCAAGTGGCCCAATGTACTCTCCCCAGTTGTCAGAACGAAGGCACTTCATGGTTCTACCTGTTTCTCTTTCCACCATGCTGTGAAACATCTTGAACACAGGAACAACCTCATCTTTGGTCTTGATTGCATATGACCAAACCTTCCTTGAAGCTGCATCTATGAAAGTGACAAAACAAACAACACCACCAAGTGTTTTGACCCTTAAAGGTCCACATACATCAGAATGAACAAGATCAATAATACCAGAATTGCGCTTGGGTAAAGCTTTATGAAAGGAAACTCTAGTTTGTTTACCAACTAAACAATGAGTACACTTACCCAATTGCATACCTTTGGCATTTGGCAAAACTTGTCTTTTTGGTGAGGATTTGAATTCCCTTCTCACTAAGATGACCAAGTCTTCTATGCCACAGATCGGAGTTGAATCTTTGTCAACAGCATTCAACTCACCTTTCAACACCTTTAATTGTGTCTTGTACAATGTGCCACACTTGTTGCCTCCTGCAATAACCATGGAGCCCTTGCTTAGCTTCCATTTTCCATCACCCAAGTGATTGTTGTACCCTTCATCATCTAACACTCCTGGTGACATTAGATTCAAACGAAGATTTGGTACATGTCGCATATTTCTGAGAACCAACGTACAACCAACATTGGTCTCAACCTTCACATCACCCATTCCTACAATCTTCGAAACACCACTGTTTCCCATTCTGACTGACCCAAAGTCACCAAATTTGTAGGAGGTAAATACATCTTCATGAGGAGTAGCATGATAAGATGCACTTGAATCAACTATCCATTCTGAATCAGAACCTGCAAAACTTACACAAACATCATTACAATATGAGAATACAATGATATCATCATTTGTCATAGTAGCTGCAACACCATTATCTTGGTTATCATTTCCTTTCCCCTTCTTGTGTTCTTGCTTCGTCTTTCTGCATTCATTTTAATAATGACCTATCGTATGACAGTTCCAACATTCAACTTCCTTCCTGGACTTTGATTTAATTACCCCTTGACTTGCTACGGCCAACTTGTCTTCTGTCTTTTCTTCTACCCCGATTTTCTGTCACAAGAGCTTCTGAATGAGATGAGTCTAATGACCTTCTTCTAACTTCTTCACTCAGCAAACTTCTAGTTGCAACGGTCATGTTCAACTTCTTGTCTGGAGCAGAATAACTGAGACAATTCCTCAATGGCTCCCAACTGTCTGGTAAAGTATTTAGCAACAAATAAGCTTGAACCTCTTCAGGAATTTTGAGATCCATAGATGTAAGTTGATTCATGATGCCTTTCATTTCATTTAAATGTTGCACCATTGAACTCCCTTCCTTGTAACACAGCTTTCCAAGCCTTTTGAATAGAAGAACTTTTTCACAAGGAGACTGCTGATCATATATCTCCTCTAACTTGGTCCACAAAGAATATGCTAGTGTCTCACTAGCCACATGATGAAAATACCATCATTAATCCACTGACGAATAAAACCGACTGCTTTTCGATTAGTAACCTTCCAATCGCCTTCACTTGTCATCTCAGGCTTTACTCCCTTAGTCTCTATTGGACCATAAAGATCTTTACAATATAACCAGTCTTCCATTTTCGCCTTCCATATCCCAAAGTTCTCACCGGTCAAATTGACCATTCTATTACTAGTGCTAGCTTCCGCCATTGCACAGGATTAGATCAACCCAAAAGCTCTGATACCACTTGTTGGGGGAGGCTAACGAAATCCGAGACGCTATGCGCAATACGAAACCTACACAAGAAATGACATACAAATGCGGAAATACACAAACTACGCAATATAGAAGCAATCACACAACACCGGCAATTATGTGGAAAAACCCCTCCAAGGTGAAGGGTAAAAAACCACGGGCAAATCGTCCACTATAACAATAATGGGTTACATACAATTCTCCCAGTTTGGGGATAACAACCACCTCAAGGTTCCTATAGCACTTGGATACCAATTTGCCTAAATTACACTCATCCCTAAGGATGTATCAACAATTCATTCACCAAATAGATAATAGACATTATCAATTTGACAATAGGAAGTGATTGAGAAACTTACTACTAGGGTTTGAACAAACCCTATGTAAGTACTGAATATCGCAAGATAATAGTTCACGAGTATTGTAATAAATAAATGAGAAAAGAGTTATAAAATGATACGATGATAGAAGTAGCGCGGAGAAATATGAAGTTTTGCGAGGATGAAGTAATTTTGCGAGTATGAATTGCGATACTTCGCAACTCATATACAGCTGTATAAGTTTTACTATAAATAGGAGTTCAAATGTAAAATTCGGGAGGTTCTTTTGGTGAGTGTTAGAAAATATCTTAGGAAAGAGAATAGAGAAAGTTGTAACTATTCTAATTCCATTTAGATACTTCTTTGTAATCAATTGAGAACATTAATAAGAAAATTGTTATTCATCATCAAGAACTTCTTGAGTTTTTACTAATTCTATTGAGGGTGTAGTTGTAGGCTATTCTGCAACTACATAATTGGCGCTAGAAACAGGGATTTGAAGAATTCATGTACCAGAAAAATGACAAGAAGAAGAAACACATAAGAACCATTAACTGAAGTAAAAATAAGTGTAAGACTTGCAGGAGGAGAAGCAAATATAACAGGAGAACCTAGTAGGAGAAGGAGTAATCGAAGAAATCAAGCTCAACAAATAATAGATCATGATCAAGTGAGTATACACACTTGGAGAACTAATACACCAGAAGAAGGAGATAGAGAACCACAAATCAGAGAAAATAGGAGGTTTATGGGAGGAACAATTCTTGAAATAGAAAGGGAAATGTTAGAAACATTGAGACAAGGAATCCAAAAAGAACGAATGATCGAAGCTGAAGAACGTGCCAATTTAACAAGAAAAAATCAAGAATTGAGGATGGAAAATGAGATACTACAAAGAAGGAAATCTCAAAGTGTTGCAAGATCAAATGTTAGAACAGAAAGAGAAGGACAAAATTCACCGATAATCAATAATGAAAATAATATGCAAGAACAAGCGCATAATCAAGGTGAAAGAAATCAAGAGAATCGTTTCATTTTAATACCAAACCATAAACAAAGCATGGGGAATTTACGAACAAGACCAAATCCTAGAGAAAAAAATCAGAATCGAGAGGAAGAACAGCAACTTATGGAAGAAACTGAGAGACAACAAGCAATACATCAAAAAAATCACGAGAATGGAGTAAGAAGACATGAAGAGGCTCGTAACAAACAAAATGCTGAGTATGAAAGAATTAAGACAAGAATTGTAAACCAACAAACAGAAGTGGAGAGGAATGAACCAAATTCTCAAATCAGAGTACAAGCAAATCAAGAAGAAATAAATCACAGAAGAAGGAGAAATGAAGAAGAAGAAATTCCTGATATTCGCATGAGAAGAATGAGAAGAATATAAAGGGAAGAACAGGAATTCCAAGATGCTATGCAACTGAACAATTATGATAATTTAGAAAGAATATATTTGCAAAATTATGCAAATGAAAACATTAATGAAGAATATGATAGAATGCGAAGAATCGCAAGGGAGGAAGCGCAAGAACGTAGAAGAAGAGAAGCTGCATTAAAAAGACCAATGGATGAGAATTCTGAGGCAAATGCACGAATCTTTCGAGAATTATCAGAAATGAGAGGGATGATAAACAATAGAAGAGGAGGAGATAGAAGGAAATTAGATGAAGCAATAGAAGAAGCTGCGAGGACTCCATTTGCTAGAGAAGTACAATTGGGAGGAATTCCACCAAAATGCAACTTGCCCACACTTACCAGTATCTTTGATGGGACTTCATGTGCTATTCAGCACATTAAAGCATACATAAGATGCATGTTACAATGGGAAAATCATGATGCTGTGTTATGCAAGTACTTCGCATCGAGTTTAACAGGGGAAGCTTTAAAGTGGTTCGAAGGACTCCCTAAGAACACTATTACGTCATTCAGTCATTTGCAAGCAACTTTCCTTGGAGAATATATCACAAATCACTCTTCACGGCTTGGTATTGAAGATGTATTTGGTTTAAAACAAAGAGTGGGTGAAAGTTTGAAGCATTTGGTAAGACGATGGAAGACTATGTGCAGTGATATGACAGGGCGCGTGGATGAGAGATACTTGATTCTGTCCTTCATAAATGCGATGTTCGCAACTGAACAATTATATGTTCAAATTTTCAGAAGAAAGAATTCCATAATGATGACAGAGTTACGAGAATTACAGGAAGAATACATTACATTAGAGGAAAAGCAAAACAGTATGGAGTCATATCCAGTAGCAAACACTAGCAATCAAGAGGGACGAGAAAATTTACTTCCCAAAATAATCAATGTAGTAGCAGGTACTTCGCAAACATCCTCACAAACTTCTTCGAAAATTTCAGAAGAGAAGAAAATCAATGATAGCCAGCCAAAAATGGTAGCAATGGGCAGTAGAGATCAAGAAGAGTATGATAGAGAGAAGAATTTCTATAATCGAATAGGAAATAACCAAATTCCAAGACTAGATCAACAACAAGAAAATTATGGGGGACAAAGACAAAATTATTTTGGAAAAGGGAACCAGAGACAAAATTATAACAACGGTCAAGGAGGTCAAATAATGGTAAGGGAAGAGATAAAGTTGCCACCTTTGAATACAAGTGTAGAAAAGATATGGCAAGCAATTATCCTGGTAGAGAATATACCAACTCCATGGAACATGGGAAAGGAACCACCAATGGGTCCAAGAAGTCATGAATTTTGTTCATATCATCATTTTCATGGACATTCTACAAATAATTTCCATAATATCAAGAGGATAATCTTGCGAATGATTGATCAAGGAAAACTAAATCAATTTTTACTTAAGCAGACACAGTCGCAACAATTACCATAGGCTCCATCCATAACTCGCAGGGAGAACACAACAAAATAAAAGGGAGAAGAAATCCTACATATAGAAGTGGGATCAAAAGCAAGGAATATTTTATGTAATTCCATTGTTCATTCATATAAAACCATAGAGGATTTTCATGATAATGTGTTAAGCAGGGTATATGCGAGGGATGGTGAAGGAAAGGAAGTAATGAACATCGCAAAAATTTCACGACTTGAAGATTGGCAGAAACGTGAAATTTATTTTGAAGCCACTGAAATTCCAGAAGGTTGTGAAGCACATGATAATCCATGGGTAGTAAGATTAGCAATGTACATGAATATGGAAGAAAACGAAGATGATATGGAGGAAGAATCGATTGGTCTTAATAGGATTCTAATTGATACGGGAACTTTTGTCAATATCCTCTTCTATTCTGCTTACAAAACTATGGGGGGAAAAGATGCAGATTTAATACCTTCTACTTACAGAATTTATGGTTTTAATGGAACTTCCAACAAGCCCAAAGGAGAAGTGAGCATACGAATTCCATTAAGTGGAATGCGAACTGAAATTATGTTCTGCGTTGTTGATGTCGAATCACCATATAATGATTTGATAGGAAGACCATGGCTTCATGGAATTCTAGGCGTAGCTTCCACTCTACATCAGTGCATAAAGTTTCCTCATATGAAGGGTATTGGAATTATCAAGGGTGATTGGGATGAGGGAAAGAAATGTTACGATACAGAAGTAGAAGTTTGCGAAGGAAAAACTGATGTGAAGGAAAATTGGAGAAAAAGAGCAAAGGCTGTGAAAAGAAGTGAAAATTTAATGGAAGAGGATTAAGGAAAAAGAGAATAAAGTTACGATGATAATCATACAAGAAATTTACGATGACAATAAGGGATTGTGATTTGCGAAGAAGGAAAATAATAAAACAAGAAGGTAATCAGTATGTTTGCTCGTGGAAATAAGGTATGTGGCAAAACAAATTTTTTATTTTGTGATAAATTTTACGAATATTGTTTGCTCGCATGAAATTGGGAAAGTTACGAGTTTCAGAATTTATATTCCGATTAAAATTTCATTAATTTGCGAATAAAAGACCGCAATCTGTGATCATCCTCCAAAAAATAAAGAGGGCCGCATAAAATTTTATACAGGCAAACCTTTGTGGTTTACACCCTAGTTCGCGAAGCTATATTTCGTAAGAGGCAAAGTCCTAAAGTACGTCATTTAAGGGGGTACCTATAACATGGCTAATGGTAACCGGAACACCACCAAGGGCCCTTAGTACATTGTAAAATTTTTGGGGTACAACCCAATAATGGGGTACCTATCCGGGTTAGACACCTTGGATTCTCACCTAATCTAGCGACATTACGCAATATAAAATGCGGTGTAAGAGGATTTAGGTTGGGCGACTAAGGCATACTGTCTTTCCCAAGAAGTGCAGAAAACGATCAAGGCGCCGAGGTACACGGTTGAGTCAAGAGTGCCGGGTGAGGTTGAACCACATCTGCCATTTTTGACAAGTCTTGGAAAATGATGCACTTGGCCCAAAGATACCCCATAGGGTGCAACCTCGTAACTATAAGCCCTATAGGAAAAAAGGATAAGAGGTTGCGATCAAAATATGGTTGTTGGCAGAACCGGATGGGAAGAGCTAACCTTGTATGGTCGATGTACGCTTCCTTGAAGGGGAAATCAGGGGGAAGATAAAGGGCAGCACCCTCCATTAGGGAGCTGATACGTGCTATAAGACGCAAATGTCACGAGGCTTCTTTTTTGCGAAAACATAAAGGCTTGTCATTTTTGTGCAACAAATGAAGTTCTGCGAGCCTTCTAAAAAAAAAAAAAAAAAAAGAGAGAGAGAAAAAGAAAGAAAAGAATAAAGAACTCTCAGAACATAATAAAGAAGTTAAGATGAGATCAATGGGTCACTACATGAAAGTGTAGAGACGTCCTGCGATTTCATCGCAAGACGGCAATGTCATGGGGCTATATGTTCGCAAGAATATTTAGGCCTGTCATATTGTCGCAACACTTCCTGAAGAGGCTAAAATACTATACAAAGAAGTTAAGATGAGATCAATGGGTTTTTGCATGAAAGTGTAAGAACGTCCTGCGATTTCATCGCAGGACAATAATGTCACGAGGTTGTATATTCGCAAGAATGTTCAGACTTGTCATATTATCGCAAATACAAAAATTTACTACAAAAGAGGTGGAAAAATAAGACCTTTACTTAGGAAGTCATGATAAGACCACAGAAATTAATGAAATCCATTGCATCAACATCATTGAAGAAATTATACAAGAATATACATTATGAAGATCTGAAAAGAAGACAACTTCGTCAATATCATTGAAGAAATTTTACAAGAATATATATTAAGAAGTTTTGAAGAGAAGACAACTCTGTCAATATCATTGAAGAATTTTTACAAGAAGTCCTATCAAAGAAGATAACATCATTGAAGAATTCTCACGAAGACTTAACAAAAGATGTGATTTTGATAGTAATCAAATACAGATAAGTTCATACTCGTAAAATGTTACGAGAATTAAATACTTCTTATACTTCTCCATATATTGAATATTTTTCTACAAATTCAATACTATTTATACTTCTTCAAGAGTATATCATATTTATTATACTTCTTCAACGGATATTTAATTTTGCGAAGGTTAAGTACTTATTATACTTCTTCATACAATTCTTATACTTCTTCATATATCGGGCAATTCTTCATGAATTGGATACTGCTAATACTTCTTCAAAGATATTTTATACTTCTTATACTTCTTAAGGATATTTCATATTTCGTACTTCTTATACTTCAACGGGAGATTTATTATTTACCTCGCAACATTCCGCAAAAGGCAAAAGGTTCATATTTCTTATACTTCAAAGGGAGGACTTTTTATTCATAATCACAATCAGACAAAACTTCGTAAGATAAATTGAGAAGGATATTCTAATACTTCCAGCAAGAGTTGATCATCTGAAGAGCAATAATAAGGGGAAAAGGAATACTAAGCTAAGTCTTTAAGATATATTATTTCTCTCCACATGATCAAGTTATGTGAATAAGGGAAACAAACATCAAAGAAAGATTAATTCAAATTAAGCTTTGAAAAAGAAATTGTTGGATTGATTCAAAGTGCAATCAAGAAGAAAGTGTTATATTGAAAAGAAACAGAACAGACATACAAAAAAGAGTGAAGTTACAAAACAGATATACAAAAAAAGAGTGAAGTTATTTTTCAGGCGATCTATTCCCATAAAAATGATCTTCTTCTTCAACTTCACTATCATTTTCAACTTCACTTTCAGAGATTTCCAGATATGGAGTATCTTCAGGAATTTCTTCAGAAAGGAGCGTATGGTACTTCTTGAGAGGAATTTCATTATCTTCGCAAATCTTGCGAGTCATCTTAGCTCGAAAACGCTTGACATATAAACTATGGTTATGCTGGGAAATTAGAAGCTGAGATCTCAAGTCAGAAATTTTCTTATTACGATTAGCAAGGAGAGTTTCCAGATCGTTATTCATCTTCGCATAATTTTCTGCAGCAAGGAGCGAAATTAAGGAATTGGTTAGAAAATTACGAAGGAAAAGTAACCAAAATAATTACCATCGCAAAGAATTTACCTTCTAGTTGCTTCTTATCATTACGAAGAGAAGAATTTTCAAGCTTTAATTGATTATTCTCCTCAAGAAAAGAAGAATTATCAATTGCGATGCTCGCAGATTGTGAATTATCTTCGTGACGGGATATTAATTCTGCGTTATCAATATTTAAATCTTCTACTCTCTGACGGAGATTTGAATTTTCAACTTCTAACTTCCTACAACTATTCAAAGTTTTCTTTTCAGCAATAGAATGGCGTCTTTCCCAATCAGAAGCATCTGCACAACTAACTCTTCCAACCTAAACAAGAAAAAAGGGGTTAGAAATCAACAAAATAAGGGAAATAAACAAGGAATAGAGAAGAAACTTACCATGCTACCTAAAGCATATAATGAAGCAGGAGAGACGAATCTTGAAATTCCTTTGAGGGAGTTATTATCAATTACAGTAGGAACTTTACAAGCCTTCGCAATAAGTTTGCGAGCATTCGCTGTAGGAGAATTTCCTAATCCACGAGAAGAATGGAGGAAAGCCTCGGAGATGCTAACCATTGCTGAGGCAAAAGTTTCTGGGATACTATAATCTTCATTTCCACCTTCATCAACATCATTATCATCATCTCCTTTGTCAGAAAGGGTATCGGAATTAGAACTAAAGTCCTTCTCAGGAAATTTATCATCTTCATCACCAAGATCTTCCTCAATGTTCTCATTAGAAGAAATTACATTGGAATGAGATTTGGTTGAGAGTATCTTCTTTTTCCTCCTCTCGTAAACAACATCTTGAAGTTTTCTTTTTCCTTTGCGAAGAGAATCATCTTGACTACCAGAAGCTTGGGTAACCTTCGCAGAACGAAGAGTTTGTTGTCTTGCAGTAAGCCTTTTAGAAGAAGTAGAACTCTTATTTTCACTCCCAACAATCTCAGGTAGGGGTGGGACTTGGGTTGGTTGGGCGGGATAGAAGGCTTGGCCGAGGCAGACCCGAGCTAGGAACTCTATGCCCAGATTTCCCATCGAACCCGTGGAACCCATTGAGGTGTTGCCCAAGTCCTCCCAAATTATGTTCCTCGGGTTCCTCGGGTTGGCCCAAGTTTCACTAGACATACAAGTTTGTTAATGTGATAATAATAAATTTAGTAATAATAAGATTTAATTGCTCCATTTATTTTAAATTTCCAATAATTGATGATTATTTACAATAATATAAACTCTTTTCATATCGAATGATTAATGAGATAGATATACTTTATATTTTCATTAATAGATTTGAAGATAATATCTAAAATTTCTCTAAATAGATGATGATACTAATTATAAAAAATGTCTTATATATAGTTCTTCGGGTTGGGCGGGTTGTTTGGGTTAGAAATACTTGTGCCCATGCTTGCCCAAATTTAACTCGGGTTCATAAAATTTAGGCCCAAGCTTGCCCAAAGTTTTGAAATACGTTGCTCATGTCCGCCCAACGTTCGGGTTGGGCATGGGTTGGGTGGGTTGACCCAACCCAAGTCCCACCCCTAATCTCAGGAAGAAGTGGAACCTGTAAATTCAAATAAGGATAAGAAACAGAGGCAACAATATATTTTTTAGAAAAATACAAGTGTGTTTCTTACCTCATTTGAAATTAAAGGGTAACAAAAAGATAAGGAGATGGAAGTACATACATTTCTAAAAACCCAAGGTTGATAATAACGGTTACGAAGGTTCGCAGGAAGTTCTACTATCCCAGAAATATAAGAACCTGATAATATTAAAGGGTACTTATACCAATCTTCATCATTAGAACGATGAGGTGTCTTATTATTTCCTGAAGCATAATCAATATCGTGCATGAGAAGATCATCTGCTGCGATATTAGATTTACGATGAAGACGAACACCCCAACGATTATCTTCTTTTCTCGCAGGAATTAGTGTGTAATTTTTGAAGAAACCCTCAACTGTATAATTCGCAGCAACAATTTCTATATTTTCAAATCCAGGTTTCCTAAGATCAACTGAATACAAAGATTTCCCAAAAGCGGCACGATTTGCGAATTCAACTAAGAGGCAAATACAATCACCAGTCAATTGGTAAATGGCACAAGAAAAATTGGGGTGGGAAATAATTTCATTGAATAAAGGAAAGTTAACATCATAAAGAGGAAGAGGAAGACCTGCGAGGATTTGACCTCGTGAGATTAAAATTTTCTGATCATCCCAAACATAGTTGGTAAAGAGCTTCACACAAAGAGAAGATTTATTATCATAACCTTCAATCTCAGAGAGAATAAGGTCTCTATCAGCAAGTTCCGCATTAATTTGTTCAATAGTTTTCTTCTTTGGTGCCATTGAATATAAGAGGGAAAATAGAAATGAAAAAAGATTGCAGAGGCAGAAGTGGTGAAGAAGATGAATAAGAGAATAAAAAGCAAAAACAAAGGATAATATTTATAAGAGAGTTTGATGAAGATAAAAACTCATTAATACGAGTAAGCGTGAACGGTTGAAAAGAACGGTTACGAAGAAACGTGTCAGAGAGATAAGGGAAAAGTAAAAAGACGTGTTGCGAACTTGATGGGTGGTAATAACTACACTAAATTTACGAGAATAGGGATTCTCATGAAATTTCTTATTCGCAGAATTGACATGAGAAGAGGCAAGATGTAAGTACTGAATATCGCAACATAATAGTTCACGAGTATTGTAATAAATAAAGGAGAAAAGAGTTATAAAATGATACGAGGATAGAAGTAGCGCGGAGAAATATGAAGTTTTGCGAGGATGAAGTAATTTTGCGAGTATGAATTGCGATACTTCGCAACTCATATACAGCTGTATAAGTTTTACTATAAATAGGAGTTCAAATGTAAAATTCGGGAGGTTCTTTTGGTGAGTGTTAGAAAATATCTTAGAATAGAGAAAGTTGTAACTATTCTAATTCCATTTAGATACTTCTTTGTAATCAATTGAGAACATTAATAAGAAAATTGTTATTCATCATCAAGAACTTCTTGAATTTTTACTAATTCTATTGAGGGTGTAGTTGTAGGCTATTCTGCAACTACACCCTAGAAATCACCAAGCTTGGATAGAAGAACAAGAGCACAAAAATTGATGGATTAAGCTCACCAAGATCTTGCCAAACACTTCCTTAGCAAACCCTTTTCTTCCCTCAAGCAAATCTCACGAATTTCTCCCTCTTTTCAAGCTGCAAAGCTCACTCTCACTGCCTCTCTTCTTTTTCTCTCTTTCACGAATGAAGAAAAATGAAGTCGAACATCTCCTGATGCCTTTTTCCCTTGTTATAACATAACAAGGGCACTGCTACGTAGCTCCCCCAATATGATAAGGGGCATCCAGTGACTGTTTGGGATACATAAGGCATGAAATCCCAACGGTATCTTGATCACAATAGAAAGATAAACCAAAGACAAAACTTAATCGGCGGTAATCAATTCTATGATCACATTTAATCACATATGAAGCCAAAATCTATAGTCTATTTAGCAACTGAATTAATAATTGCTCTTTCGTTAGTCAATTAATTAAGTTGGTGATTGACCATTTTCAAAAGGATTAATATAGCAGATATGAAAATCTATATAGAAAAGAACTCTGCATCAATCAGTTTGGTGACTATATATTATCATCCCACCGCATTAAGGAAACATACTATATAATGAATATATACAAATATACGATGCCTTCAAAAGAATGCTTCAAAAACAAATACAATTACAATGCCCTCAATTTTATTTTGCATTTTTCTTAATTGCATGAATAAGACAAAAGTAGTTTAATTATTAGATGGTTATTAAATATATATTCACTTTCCGTTTCCCATAACGCCCTCACAGGCTCACGCTATAAAATGGAAGGTTCAGTTAAAACGAGAGAGAGTGAGCTAGGTTGATTATAGTTAGAGAAAGAGTAATAGATTTAAGTCCACCATGGAGAGTGATAAAAAGATGTTTTTCCTTTTCTTGATCATAACTATGCTTTTTGTGGATAGTAGTACTTACTACCCTAAGAGTTTCATCATCCTAGGTGGCGTTGCTGCCCAGGATCATGAAGCTAGTTCTTCCGGCACTACTAGTTATAACGTGATTAACGGCGCTAGCGGAACTATACATGATAATGGCCCCGACAATGTGGAAAATGGTGATAATATGTCGTCTCAAGAACTACCACCACTAATGTCTGCACCCGCACCATCTACAACTGTACCAGCGGAACTACCGCCACCAATGTCTGTACCCGCACCATCTACAATTGTACCAGCGGAACTACCACCACCTACATCTGTATCCACACCATCCAACGTTGTACCAGTTTATGGAGGTAGGTACGGTTTTCCTTGGTTGCCAATTCCGGTTTCAGAATCCAAACATGGTGATTCTTGGTCAGCACCGGAGCCAGCTTCAGTGAAAAGGCAACCTTAGAGTTTGTGTTTCGGGCACATCACCAACAATGCTAGGTATATAAAATAAATAAGATCCACAATCACCTATGGTCATCTTCCTCTATTCTATCGCAAGCTGACAAGACGTATAAAATAAATAAAGTCGCGGAAGGGAGCTAAATGGATCTTGCAAAAAACTTAAATTAAGTTCTTGTACTTTTGGTGCAAAATAAGTGAAAGTATGTAACTTGTTTAGGGAGAATAATAAAAATAAAAACCTACTACTACATCTCTTGAATCTAAATCATTCATTTCCTTCTTAACTCTACCGATATATAACATATGTGTTCTAGCTCTCTCTTCATAATTCCAGAATACCGGAAAACACTCGATTTCTTGATCATCATTATAACCAAATTCGACCGCAATACTATATATTCAATGATTTTTTCCAGCCTTCTAAATTTCATTACCACTAGGCTGCAACTAGTGCATACCAAACTCGAGAACAATGAAAATTTTGGGATTTGATAATTCATTTCACCGTATAAACGAAAATCTGATGCATCAAAAATTGGTTTATGCATAGGATAATTTAGTGGGAGAGAAAACAACATCATAAAGTAAGAGATATTACAAATTAATGAAACAACCCACCTCCCCTCTAGTGAGTAGCATACTTCAACAATTACATTCTTTGGGAAATCATCTTAATAGGCCTGCGAGAGTCAGACTAATTGTTTCCTCGCTACTTAAAAGTGAATCTGACAACTGACCAGGGAAGGCCGGACTAGTTTATAAATGGTTCATATGCTCATACTTTTCCATTCATAACGAGGCTTGGCCTTTGGAGGGAACGGACATGATAGAGAGTACGTTGACAACAGATGACATCCAACTCACCGCTGCTTTCAAAACCTCTTGTGAACAACCTGGTTTCACCATCATCTTTACCTGCCGCAAAAATATATATAGAAATACTTTTATGGGCATGTTCAAAAGGGGTAAGGTATGTCGGAATATAGCACATTGGGGCTTTCCCATTTCATATGGGTTGATGTCTTGCTCGCAAAAGAATTTCAAAGGTAGGAAAGAAGTAAGGATATATGCATTACGAATGAATTTTACCATGTCAAGCTCATTCTGTAACTCCTTTATTACCCTTCTTATGTAATCCTGGTTGTTAGAATACGAGCATCCAACTCAAAACCAATTGGCAATAAGTGGAGAGGCCCTAAGGATTATAAACAACAGGATCTTAGATTGCCCAACAATGTGGGACTAATAATATCATAGCACATTGGGACTTTCCCATTTCATATGGGTTGATGTCTTTCTCGCAAAAGAATTTCAAAGGTAGGAAAGAAGTAAGGATATATGCATTACGAATGAATTTTCCCATGTCAAGGTAATTATGTAACTCCTTTACCCTTCTTATGTAATCCTGGTTGTTAGAATATGGGCATCCAACTCAAAACCAATTGGCAATGAGTGGCTAATCCTAGTTGTTAGAATATGGGCATCCAACTCAAAACCAATTGGAAATGAGTGGAGAGGCCCTAAGGATTATAAACCGCAGGATCTTAGATTGCCCAACAATGTGGGACTAAGGGACTAATAATCTCAACACGCCCCCTCACGTGTATCCTCGTTGGGTCTAACACGTGGACAACTAAATCGGGTGACGCGGAGTAAATCCGCGGTCAAATAACTCGTCCCAAATAGCCTGCTCTGATACCATGTTAGAATACGGGCATCCAACTCAAAACCAATTGGCAATCAGTGGAAAGGACCTAAGGATTATAAACCGCAGGATCTTAGATTTCCCAACAATGTGGGACTAATAATCTCAACACTGATCTTCAACACATAAACTGATTGGCTTGATTTCTGAACCCGTTCCTTCAAACTGAATGGGTCCTGGATTTCGGTAGACATTATCCGTCAAGAAACTTTTAGCTTCTTGAATCAGCATTCTGTTGATATGATCAGTTGAGATGTTTTAGTAGTAGTAGTATTAGATATGCCGAAGTGTTTTTTTTTTTACTAAAAAAGGGCAAAATTTATTGAAAAGAAATAGTGTGTTTCACAAAGAGTGAAAACACTATGGAAAGAAAAAAAGAGTACAAAACTATCAAAGCTATCCAGTTCCTAATCACCATATAATAGAAAGACCATGAAAGATCTGCAATTTTGCATCTACAACCCCATTGAAAATTAAGCACTTGACATCATCGATGACAGTTTCTGTTGATTTATACTTCCCCAAGAAAACTCTGTTGTTTCTTTCTAAACAAACGATCCACCAAATTGCAAAGCAAGTCCCAAATTTGCCATTTCTTAGCTCTCAATTTTCTTCTTCTCCATTCCCAAATGAAAGACCTGACTGAGTTTGGAAAAACCAGATGAACTCCAAAGCAATTGAGGAAAAAATTCCAAATGGTTCTGACTTCTTCATAATGCAAAAATAAGTGACCATTTGATTCAGCTACTTTCTTACACAAGATGCAACCATTGATTATAATTATATTATTCAGTTTATCCATAGTTGGATCAGCATTATAATAAAGAGTCCATGTGAAAAAAATACCTTTTGAGGGATTCTTGGATTCCAAAGGGTCTTGTGAGGAAAAATCAAAAGCCCACCTTCTTCTAACTGAGAGTAATAGCTAGAAACTGAGAAGTTTGTTGCAGGTCTCCATATCCTATTATCTGAGTTATTGGTAAGAGCTGGTGGGTCTTGTAACAAACTTAAAAGTTGAGAAACTTCATTTATTTCACCATTCTTCAGATTTATACTGAAATTAAAATTCCAAGCTGCAATCCCATTTGTGAACCAAACCATATCTTTGACAGTGGCATCTTCGCTCTTAGACAGTTTGAATAATTTAGGAAAAGAAATACTGAGAGTTTGATCATTTACCAAGTAATCTTTCCAAATATCTCCATTTTGCAACTGAATGTCAGAATTCTGCATAATAAAATCCTTGCTTTTCAAAATACCTTCCCAAAGGCTTTTTCCTATAGGATTATTAGAAGAATTAGAATGAAAAGCATTTTCATTACCTCCAAATTTTTGATGAACTATTTTCCTACAAAGAGCTTTTTTTTCTTTACCATACCTCCAAATCCACTTCGCATGAAGAGCCTTGTTCATTAGCCTTAACTTTTTGATACCAACTCCCCCTTTACTTTTTGGAAGGTTGACATTATCCCAACCAACCCAACTTTTCTTTTTCACAAAATTGGAGGAACCCCATAAGAATTGTCTCATTATTCTTTCCGTCTTCTTTTCAACAGCAACATGCAATTGAAATAAAGAAAGATAGTAAATAGGCAAGCTGGATAGAACATGATTTATGAGCATAAGTCTTCCTCCTTTGGGTAGATATTTCGTTTGCCAAGTATTCATCCTTTGCTGAAATTTTTGAAGAATTTCCTCCCAAACATCCATTGCTTTTGATTTGCTACCCAAGGGGATACCCAAGTATTTTATTGGGAAGGACAACTTTAGGCAACCAAAAATCTCAGCACATTGAGTAGCATGATGAGAATTTCCTACTTCAACCATTGCACTTTTACTGAAATTGAGTTTCAGTCCAGAAATCAATTCAAAAGCAAGAAGTATGTTCTTTAAATTATGAATCTGTTCAGAACTGTCATCTATAAGCACAATTAAATCATCAGCAAATTGAAGATGATTAATGATGTTACCTGAATGAGAAGGCTTAAAACCAGAAATAATATTTAGTGCAGCAGCTTTCTTGATCAGTAAAGAGAGTACTTAAACCACCATTATGAAAAGAAATGGAGAAATTGGATATCCATGCCTCACACCTTTCCCACTTCTAAACAGATTAGAAGCAGGGCCATTGACTAAAGTTGAGAATCTGACATTAGAAACACACCATTTTATTCAGCTTCTCCAGATATTGCCAAAACCAAATTTTTGCATTGTTGTGTCTAGACAGGACCAACTTAAGTTATCAAAATCTTTAGCAAAATCTACCTTTACCACCAGACCAGGAACCTAAGATCTTTCTCTTGCATCAATTAGCTCTGAGGAAATTAGAATTACATCTGTAATTTGCCTATTATCAACGAATGCACCTTGAAAATCAGAAGTGATATTAGGAATTACCACTTTGAGTCTTTCAGCCAACAATTTAGAAATAATTTTGTATACTCCTCCAATAAGACTAATTGGCCTATAATTTTGTATCACATTTTGGAAGAAGAATGATATTAGTACAATTTAGTATCCAGTCTAGAGTGCCAACAGTTTAAAATTCCTTTATAACTCTCATAATATCTTCTTTTAGAATCTCCCATGTAGCTTTGAAAAACTCCATGGAATATCCATCTGGACCTGGAGATTTGTTGTTTCCAAAATGCATAATTACATTCCTTACTTCAGCTTCATCAAAAGGCTTCTCAAGGAGAATACTTTGCTGACTAGAAATTGAAGGCATTTGCAGATCATCAAAACTTGGCCTGTAAGAGTCTTCTTCTTGAAACAGTTTAGAGTAATAATTTGTTTCTTATTCACTGATGAACTTCCTATCATGACACATTACACCATCTATCAAAAGGGAATTAATGTTTCTGTGTTTAAAAGAAGCATATTTATGAAAGAATTTAGAATTCCTTTCACCATCAGCCAACCATTTCCCTTTTGACCTTGCATGCCATTTTCTGGCTAGATCAAGAGAAGCACTTTTATGTTTCACCCTTGTAACTTCTCTAGTTCCATAATCATCTTCATCTAAACCAGCAATTTACTCAAGACTGTCATAGACATCAATTAAATCTTCAAGATTATCAACTTTTGCTTGAAGGGAGCCATAAGTCTCTCTACCCCATTTCTTTATAAAAAATTTTTAACGATTGTAGCTTTTTTGCTAAGATAAAACTTGGTTTACCCACATAGGTCAGGTTAGCCCACCAAATCTTTAAATTATCCAAGAATTGAGGATTGGATAAGTAATAATTCTCAAATCTGAAAGGCGCTTTAATGGAATTACCTGCATTGCACACTATGAGCACAGGAGCATGATCAAAAACAGGCCTCTTTAGTCTGTATTGCACCATATTATGACATCTTTCTTCCCACTCTGCATTGCAAACAAATCTATCCAACCTACTTAAAATAGGTGGGTTTTGACAGTTTGTCCAAGTAAATATCCCTCCATACATTTGCAAATCCATCAGCTTACATGAATTTAAAAATTTCTAAAAATTCCTTCTACTTGTGATACAACCACCTGAGCAATTCCTCTCATCTTGATTGAGAATAGCATTCTAATCTCTACCTGCCAGCCACAGATCTTCAAAAATAGTTCTGATTTCTCTTAACTCAAGCCAAAATTGTCCATAGTCTTTTGGGTCAGAAGCACCATAAACCGCTGTAAATAGCCAGGTGAAATTATTTCCCAGGTTTTTGAATTTTTTTGAAATTGAAAATGCTCCTAAAAGAGAATCTTCCATTTCCACCAAGAATCGTCCCACAGAACTAGAATTCCACCAGAGCGGCCACAAGAAGGGAGAAATAAGGAACCATAATTGCTATTACCCCAAATTGATCTCATGGTAGAGGCCTCAATATGTTCCATTTTTGTTTCTTGAATAGCACAAATTGAAACCTTATTTTTCCTAATAGTATTTCTTAAAGCCGTAACCTTTACATCATCCCCTAGACCTCTAATGTTCCAAATCATGATTTTAAGATCCATTTGAGACAGACATAGCCCGAGAAGAAACACCAATAATAGGAATAGAAATAGGAGATTTGGGTGAAAGAATGAATTCACCTAGAGAAATAGTATTACCTCTCATCATCAGAAAGTGAATCGAAATTGACCATTCCATCAAGTTCGAAGACTTGATTGAGGACTTTTTCTTCATCAGATTTCTTTAAACCCACAAGCATTTTTTTATAGAGAGCTCTCGCTTGAGTGTTGTCCCCATTAATGCCCAATAGATGATTGAAGGAGACGTGATACTCTACCAAATTATTTATCTCCTCTTCATTTAGCGAGTTAGCTGATGGTTGGCTGATTTAAGAAGCTATTAAAGAATTTGAATTATCCATAGTGGTATCTGACACATTTTGAATAACCAAATTGGATGACTCCGGTGTCTAACTTGAGTCAGCTGGAATATTATTCAAAAGTGAACTTGAGTGAATTTGATCTTGGGCAGGCTCCAAGTTATTAAATACTCTCTTCGGGCCGAAATTTGAATACATAGCAGTAGAAAAACAACACCCTGCCATCTGGCCCAAATTATGATCTGAATAAATTAGATATGCCGAAGTTGATAAGTATATATATGCGAACCACGAACATCTAAGGCAAAAGTTCCATTAAAGAGTGTTTCCACTAGGTATAACTGTCCCAATACTAGATCAAAAGGGTAAAGAAAAATCTTACTTCTAAGGATTTCCCCTCAAATCCACTGCAGCTGGATCAATTGATGGTTTTCCAATTGGTGAGACCCCAGGGCCATGCAATCTCTTTACATCCATCATTGCGTGTCAAAAAAAGAACTAGCCAGAGATTATAATCCATTATTCTTAACAAGTCCTGGCAGAAAGAAGCAGTTAGTAGCAAACCCACCGTAGTCCTTCCATTATAAAGGGAATACAAATTTTGGAAAATATCTTGGTTACAAATGAATGTTTCGACTCTAGATTAAAATCGAAAAATCCAGGTATTATTGGTAAGATTAATCTCGAAAATGCCTTTGATAATGTGAAATGTTATTTCTTTGATGAAGTCCTCTTGGCTACGGGGTTTGGTTTAAAGTGGAAAATGTGGATTAAAGGTTGCATCAGCAGAGTTTTATTTTCTGTTTTATTCAATGGTTCCTTCTTTGGTAGATTCTAGAGCCAAAAGGGTATTATACAAGGAGATTCCCTGTCCCCTTCCCCTTCCTCCTAGTGTCTGAAGTCCTTACTCATATGTTCACAAAATCAACTCATCAAGGCAGTCTCAATGGTTTAAAGTAAAGGAAAATGGTACAAAGGTCAGTCATTTACAATTCGTTGACGACACCTTGGTCTTTCTTGATGCCGAGGTGGAGCAAATCAGGTACCTCAAGTATATTCTTCTCATTTTTAATGGTGCTTCTCGTTTGCAAACAAACTTTTCAAAATATTTTCTTTTTGCTGTCAGTGATGTCCAAAATATGGAAGACCTTACAAAGGCAATGGGGTGCACTAGTGCCTTTTTTCCTTCTTCTTCAAATTGGGACAAAGTTATAGAAATTTGTAAAAATAGGTTGCCCACTTGGAAGAGAGGTCTTCTCTCTAAAGGAGGAAAACTTACTCTTATCAAAAGCGTATTAATGAGCCTTCCAGTATATTTTTCTCTCTATTCGTTTCCGCGGCTTCGGTGGTTAAACAAATCAAGAGAACCATAAGAAACTTCTTGTGGGATGATGCTAATGGTGGGAAAAAACACAAGTGGGTGGGATGGAAACGCGTTTGTAAGACAATGAACCAAGGAAGATTAGGCATTATAAATTTAAAGCTTATGAAACGTGCTCTCCAAAAGAAATGTTGGTAGAGACTTGGAAAAGAGGAAAACAATTTTTGGTCCAAAATGATCCACGAAAACTATGGTATCTCTCAATATGTTTGGAGAACCAAAATCCCTAAAGATCCCTATGGGGTTAGTGTTTGGGGATAAATGGTGATTAGTTATTAGGGATTTCCAATTCAAGATTGGAAAAGGTGACTTTGTGCGCCTTTGGGAAGATAAATGGTGCGCTCTAGGCACTTTAACCTCGATGTGTTCCAACCTTTATAGAATCTCTACGAGTAAAATTATGTTAACGATGAATGCTTATACGGTAGATGAAAATGGGGTTAACTGGGATCTTGGTATTTATCACAGGCGTCTTTATGATGCCGAAATAACTGAGTTAACTACTATTTTACCTCTTTTGGATCTTGTGTCTTTAAACAGAGATGCCTAAGATGTTTTAGTTTGGACTGGAGAAAAGTATGGAGATTTCACCGTGAAATCTCCTTACGATTTGAAAGTATCGACTAGTAGAATTTATAACGGTTTTCCCAAGAACATGGTTTGGTCTAAATCTTGGCCCCAATAGCACGCTTTCTTCCTTCGGAAAGCTGTTTTATAAAGACTACATACTTTGGATAACCTTCAAAAGATAGGCTCTACCATTGTAACCTCTAATGGCTCTCATATTGCTAGCCTTTGTACTTTTTGTCAATGTTCTCCCTGTTAGAGCAGTGCTCGGTTGAACCCACCAAGCATCGGTATGTCAAGTTTGGTTTTCATATTTTAGTAAGACAAAACTCATTTAAGAGTCGCTTGATTTAAATGTACTAGATTCAACTTCGTATAGGTTATCTTGAAAGTATTAGGATGAGACATTACAAGTATTGAGAAGACTTAAAGAAGTGAAGAAGAACGGGGCTACGACCACAACATCATCCTTCCACTTGAGGTTAGTGATTTTTTACTTGAACTGTTTCATTCCCTAAACTTTGAATATAAGACATCGACAAAATTATTTGAATGCTATTGTGATTATGTATGGGTATGAGGTGAGGATTTCATCCTAGGGAACAATGTTTACAAGTGTTCTAAGGAAGTAAGTTCATGATATGTGTTGTGAACCGAAAAGGAAATTTCCAGGCATTATTGGGGCTATTCTTCATTGCATATCTTATGGACGACCAATATGTGTGATTAGCATAACCGCTCATGACTTGTTTGTGTTCTTGGTAAAACTATTCACTTGAGGTCAGACTTATGTATTGGTATGACTTTTATTAGTGAAACCGATCTTAAGTAATCACCTGGGGTATGATCGGGTTTGTGAGTGTCTGACCAATTATTAGGAGAAGGGGAACCAATCCTAGTAAGAGGTGAAGTGCATCACAAGGGGAACCGATTCTTGTATGAGGTTCAGCAAGGTTTATCGAAGAAAGGGGAACTGGTCCTATGAACATGTGCAATACGTTTTTGGGAAGGGGGAACCGATCCTATGGACATGTGCAATGCATACAAGTTAGAAACCAAATATATGTGGGGAACCTATCCTAGTATCTAGTCAGACGAATTATGGTAAGCTAGTGTGACTATGCACAGTACTCACATGGAGGTAAAACTGAAACTTGTTTTGGTAGAACAGTTAAACCCATGGTTTGTGATTTAGTGTTACTTGATCAATCACATAGTTCTTGAAAGTCAGATGAACCAATTCTAAACTTGTTTGGAAGTGTGGTAAATCGGTTTCAAGTGAGTAAGTATGAAAAAGGACTTGCAATAGTAAGATGTCGACACACTTTGAACACGGTGCATTAATGCTTATTCTATATTGTTCAAACATATTCCTTAAAGGCTAAGAAGAAGTAAATCCAAAGATCGAATTTAATAAGTTAAGAATCTTTTTAATTAACGGTTTTTAATTATATATGGAAAATAAGAATTAGTAATGTGCATTTACTAGTTAAAGATTTTATAAGGAGATTTCGATAGTATTTTTGGATAGGGCATTCACAGGAATTATGAAAACCGAATTTGGTGTAGTAATGAAAAATATCTTGAGAATATTTTCGGTTTTGGAAATTCCTTGGTGTCCAAACTTCCTTGTCATTAAATACTTTGAGTTTGCATTTCTAGCAAACTAATCCTGCGTAACAATAGACTTCCTCTTCTGTCTTTGTTACTGGTGAAGCCGCCTATCAGAGAGGATAGTAATATAATTAGGTGAAATCTCTTACGGCCGCTCAATTTAAAGTCTTTTTTAGGATTGAGAAGCTCTAGCGCGACCCGTTGATGGAAACTAGATATTGCAATTTATCTTTAGTTTTCGTATTAATTTAATTGACTAGCGGTGGTTGAACTTTGATTGCACCTAGTTTGTTTATGCTTCAAAATCTTCTCTTCTGATATACGATTCACTCAAACTAGTTCAAGGTTTCGACAGGGATCTTTAGACTGGTCTAAAGACGATCTTGTGATAATCCATTGTTAATAGAATCCGTTGTATGTGTGATTGATCACAAGATATTCAAGTCGTTGTGTGCAGGTGTTTATTGAATATCTAAGAAGATTTGAAGACGAAGAATAGATAAAAGATTTCTTACTTGGTGTTTATAATCTTTGGTGTACACAATACTTGT
Source organism: Papaver bracteatum (assembly GCA_023529315.1). Classification (NCBI taxonomy): domain Eukaryota; kingdom Viridiplantae; phylum Streptophyta; class Magnoliopsida; order Ranunculales; family Papaveraceae; genus Papaver; species Papaver bracteatum. Next base: position 575,618 of record JAJJWX010003600.1, on the reverse strand, counting down.
TTGGAAAAAAGAGGATCCAATCAATAATAGGTTTATCCTTGTGGTAGATTGGATTGATTAATTTAGGAAGATCGACATCAATATATTTCCTTCGGATTAAAGGTATTGATTGGCTTAATCTTAACGATTTCCTTTGGGTGATTGAACATAAGATTGATCTTGGAACCTGGCAAAGGAGTTTATGTTAAGATAAACAAGGGAACCTTTGCGAAACTCATATCACTTGGTTGAAGAGATTTGATACCAAAAAGATTTGTTGTTCCTTTACTGTTTGGAATACGAACCAAAGGAATTGGTCCAAGTACGTGACTTGTTTACAAGTTGGATGCGTGGGAATACAGATGGAACTAGGTGAACTATAGGTTTATTTGCTTGATATCAACTATACGAAGTTGGTATTATTTTGTATAGCGGCTTAATCCTGAGAGTATTCAATTCTGGACTAGGTCCAGGGGTTTCTGCATTTGCGGTTTCCTCGTTAACAAAATCTTGCTGTGTCATTTACTTTATATTTTAGCATTATAATTGTTTTATTATAATTAATGTAAATTGCACAAACGTTAATTCATATTTACTTGATACGTGAATCATATTGTGTTTTGTTACGTCTGAACCTTTGTATCAAGTAAACACACTTTGTTGTTGTATTGTCTCGATCTCGTATCCATAGATGATCACACAAGTGTGAACCTATTTTTTTTATTGTCTCGACTCAGTCCATACACAATAACTTTCGGGGAAAGGACTTATAGGAAGGAAAAGTAATAGCTTGAGGTATATTTGGGTACCCTCGCCTTTTCACTCCTGAAAACTCTAACCATATTTTTCTTGAGTGTCCCTTTGATCTTCAAATGTGGGATTTATTTTTGGATTGTGCAGGAAAGCCAAGAATTATCCATAGCACAGTTAGGGGGTTGATATCCAATTGGAATTTTCGGGACCTCTCTATTAAAGGAAAAGAAATTTGGAAACGATTGCGTACAAGCATTCTCTGTCTATTTGGAACGAGCGCAATGCAAGGACTTTCACATACAAATCAAAGGAAGTTTTCGATCTTATAACATCTGTTAAGCTTAAAACTTATTATTGGGCTTATACCGAAACTTGCTTCGTAAGTGTCACTTCAGATGACATAGTTGTACATTGGGAAGAAATTTGTTTCCAACCTAGTGTTGTCGGGTGAGGGTGGTGTGATGTGAACCTTGATTTCTTGTTTGAGGTTCTTTGTTTTTATCAACTTGATGTTCATGGTTGGGAGGTGTTTCTTGCCTCTTTGGTATCTTTTTTTATCTCTTTAATAAACCTTCTTTTTACCGAGAAAAAAAAAATGGTGCACCACCACAACACCTCCTAGATACGGGAAGGTTAATAAAAGTTGCCAAACTTGCCATATCCTTAAGGTTGGGCTTGAGTCTGTTTTGGGATTTTGTATATCAGTGGTGACAATGCTTAGGTATTTCTAGTTCTATGTTCGGGGCAGAAGTGTAAATTGGACTGTGCCAGCACAGGCACAACCCATCACAACACGTGAATTAGCCCAGCACGACACAACACGTTATCTTAATGTGTTGTGCTGGGTTAGGATAATCGGCACATTGGCACAACATAATATGTGGCACGGATAAGCACGTGGCACAGCACGCTAACAAAGCACGTCATAATATGTATAAAATACTACACGATACGGTACAATACAACATATGTTTTTTGAATATTTCACAAAAGAGTGTTTGTTCTAACCATTTTTTGACATTCTATCTTCGTTGTGTCGAATTATTTCAGTAAGAACACATATAATATATAAATGTGTTGAAAGTATTTATTTTGAAAAATGTAAAATAAATGTGCCAGGCACATCACAACACGCTTTCAAGCACTGCACAACAAGACACGCCTTAGTTTCTGGAAAGACGCATCACGACACGTAGCACGGCGGGCTCGCCTCTTAATGGGATGTGCCAACACGGTTTACACCTCTAGTTGAGGCTATTATATAGCATCTGTAATAGTTTTTTTTTCTTGTGAGAAAACATTTTGTATGGGGCATTTTACACTAAAACGTAATATGTAATATTACCTCCGTTTCTTAAAATAGATATTTTCATTTTTCATGTTAGCCTAAAAATCGGCCAAATTGAAAAAGTGAAAATATTTTTTTTTACAACGGAAAGAGTATTACTTAATTAATAAATTTATCTTTACCGAGAATAAAAAAAGAAAACAGGATAGCTGTTTCCGGATCCATTAAGAAGTTATAGCCTATAATTTGCAGGGGAAATGGTAACTAATGATAGAAAATAATACTGCACAAAAGTTAAGTTCAGTTAGAAACAAACGGTAATGACTTTCTTCACGTATTAAGTTTAGCTAGTAATTGGAACATCTCAAATAGATTAGGACATTATTAGTTTGGTGACTGGCTATTTTCAAATCGATCAATATATTGACGACGACATAAGGGGGATTGGTGAAATAATCTTCTTAATATGCAACTTATCTTTTCTCTTTTCAACTTTTATAATAAATCCAAAAACATTTAATATTCTAGAATGGATATCCAACTAATCTAAAATTTATGATTTAATTAAGCTAAAATTGTCTCTTTTCCCTCTTGTCTTTTTTTCTTTTTCTTTTGTTACGTACCATGCAGAGATATATATGGATAGTATCCGGTGATTAACTTATTAATAAGATTTGTAGTCTTTGAAATGCGTAGCTCATCAGGGTAGGAATAAAGCTAGCCTAATGGATTAATACATAACTTTCTTTTTGTACCAAGTATAGTTAGTTTTTGGAAGTTAATGAGAGGAAAAATAAGAACGTCCCTAATGGATTAATACATAACTTGTTTGGTGACTAACTATTTTCAAACGGATCAATATAGATAGATATAAATCTGTATACTTTTTTTTTTCCATCACATCGCATTAAGGAAACATGCCGTATATTGAAGACGTATACAAAGCCTTCCATTTTCTTTCACATGCCCTTTTTATATGACTAATGACTGCATAAGAAAAACTAGAGTAGTTGAATTATTAGATGGTAATGTATTTAAATCTCATTTATCACTCTATTCATCAGCACTCTCCCTGTGTTATCAAAAACTTCTTCGTTTAATATTGACTCGTGTACTCCTAGTGCTCCACGCCGTTCACTTCCAAGAACTTGCCAAGTACCCACCCTAGCTTGATATCTTATAGGATCCATTACTGCATGATTTCTAGTTAAAACATGATGAATATGTACAGGGTAAGCTCGGTTCTGTCTTAGCAAAAAAAGAATTATTCGCGTAAGTTACTGGATCAATCAATTTCACCACCAGTAGCAGCAGCCTAACCACGTTCCCCCACACAAAAAGCGACAAGACGCACTTGCTAATTGGTGACAATATATAGTGATTCAATATCATTACAAGACGCACTTGATAAAAGAAAACCTATTACTACATATCTGAATATATCAGTGATTCAATATCATTTCTGTTCTGGCGCTCTCTGTATACACTTGAGGATACCGGAAACATTTAGTCCTCATAATCCAATTCGGTTTGCGATATTTAAATTTTAATCGCAGGTACACCCAGTGAGATTTTTTGGTTAAAGCTAAAGAACTGAAACGTTTACTTAAACTATTGAACAAAGACACTTTTGGCCATACAACAACCAAACTCCAAATTTTTTTGTCAGACATACAGGTGATAGACAGTGCTTCTGAAAGTGTTTGTCACAAGATCGAGTCAATGCTAAGATTAATCTTCAAGCTGATTTTGAAAAAGTTACTATAATGGAGGAGACTGCCTGGAGGATCAAATCTAAATCTAAATGGATCAAAGAGGGAGATAGGAACACTGTTCACTTTATGAGAATAGCTGCTGCAAGAAGGAGATACAACAAAATTAGACAATTATACATAGATGAAGTTATGGTTTCTGACAAAACAGTTTTGCAGGATCATATTGTTGCTTTTTATAGGTCTTTATTTACTGAAGAGATGCTAATAAGACCTGAATTACAAGACATTAATTTTGATCAAATTAACTCTGAAGAGGTATTCTTGAAGCCATTTTCACTGAAGATGAAGTTTATTCAGCTATAAAGGATTTGGGTAATGACAAGGCACTAGGACAATATGGTTATCCTATTTTATTTTTCTTCAATTGCTAGAAGTTCTTGAAACAGGACTGAATGGCACAATTCAACTTTTATTGCTTTGGTTCCTAAAAGAGATTGTATTGAAACCATAACAGACTGTAGCCTATTTGGTTGCTCCCTAGTGTTTACAAAATCATACCCAAAGTACTAGCTACTAGATGGAGCTTAGTTATGGATAAACTAACTGCACATGTGCAGTGTGCTTACATCCAATGGAGGCAAATTAGAGTAGAAGAAATAATTGACTCTGGATATTTCTAAAGTAGAAGAAATCCTAGATATTTCTAGGTAAATCTAGATTGGTGTGAACACTTGACTAAGTTGGTGTTGAATATTCAACAGTATATGTGCAACAATTGTAAATATTTAGTAGCTTCGGTACAAGATAATTAAAAAGGAAGCTTTTGTGACCTACATAATTTGCACTCATTACAATGAAATGGTTTATTGGACACACTATTCAAATTGAGAGCAGTACATATTTTATGAATAGTTTGGAATGAGGGATGACCAAATATCTTATGAAGGATGGAACTTTCAGTAATTGATGAAAGATATTGTGGAGATGATGTTAAGTTGATTGGATAGAGACCATTCCTATGTTGTCCTTGGAAGAGAATCTTCCCAGAAATCTGATCTTTCACAGAAAAACCATGAGAGTCAAGGGTTAAAGAGCAGTTATTGTCTGATGTGAATTTGTGAGCAGATAGTAGATTGTGAGAAGCCTGAGGTACTAGAAGGATATCATTTAGTTGAAAAGAATGATCATCCATAAGTTTACTAGAGTTACCAGTGTGATAAATTTGCATACCTGCTCCACTTGCTGTATTGATAACTTTTGTGCCATCATAAGAAGTAGTTTCTTGAAGAGTAGCAACATTTGAGGTGATATGATTATTAGCTCCACTATCAACTATCCATTCATCATTATCAAATATATTAGCTGCAGGTTTGCTGGTGGAGCTCTTTCTTTGTAAGAAAAATTCAACTTGTGATTGCAATTAGGTGCAAGATATTCATCTGAATTGCATATTTAACAAGGAATTATCTCAGGTTTAGTATTTCCTCTATCATAATTGTGCCTAGAAAAGATTGCTGGATTTAGAAATCTGCCAGCATTAGATTTTCTACCTCTATAATAACCTCTCTGAGAATATCCTCTAGATGAACCTCTATAATTATTTTACATAAAGGATTTAGCATCCAAATCACTTTTGTTGAGTTTAGCTCTTTCACTAAAAATTGCTTCTTCACTGAGTAAGTTGTTATGCAATTCAATACTAATGATTGGTGGATTCCTATGTCTCATAGAAGTAGCAAAAGGAATATAAACAGATTTGAGTGCTTTGATAGTAATTATCACCAATTTTCTATCTAATACAATCTCTCCAGATGCAGCTAACTGATCAGACAAGAGTTAAATTTCATTAATAAGAGATGGAATTGATTTGTCACCTTGAGAAATATTGAGAAGGTTTGTGCGTAACTGAAGAGAGTGAGTTGAGAACGCTCTTGCAAATATTTATTCAATGCTTTTCCACAAATGATAAGATGAAGTAGATCTTGAGAAGTAGGTGTTTATAGGTAAAAATGGTTTCTGCTGATTTCGGTAATTGCGGGTGTGCAGGTGAGAAACAATTTAAACCCTAAACAATATACTGGAAGGGAGTACTTTAGATTCGAGAGATCAATCTGTACAAGTCCGGCCTAAACCAAGAAATGGTCGTTCCATACTTGCTTCGGTCACAAAGTGGAGGAGAATGGGTTGGTTTTGGGGAGGGAAGCAAGGAAAGTGGTGAGACCAGAATAATTGATTCTGAAGAGTAGTTGGGTTAGTATGAATTGTTATCAGAAAATTAAGAGAGCTCACGAGGTGAGCTAGCAACACTATGCCAAATATAGGATTTGATGACGGTTCAAAATTAAATACTATGAAAGTTCTTATGAAAAGCGTCACAGTAGATCGCTGGCTAAGTATAGGTACGGTTACCAGATCGCTGGGTAATCACCAAATCAAAAAAAGGTACGGTTCATAAATTTTGTTCTCTTTTGACGAACAGATCAAATTTTTGTTCTCATGTATGTTACCATCAATCTCTCACTTTTATATTTTCAGGCGGAAAACAGAGATGGAGGAATATTGGGTGAATCTGGGTTCAATTTATATGGATCTGATTTCTTCCTGGTTACATTTTTGACCAATTTTCGTTTGATAATTGCTTGATTTTTTTTCCCTTGTTCTTGTGTCTAGTGGATGGTAAATGATTGGAAGGGTTTATCATGGGATCGACCGACCTTAATTTTAAGATCACGAGTATAAATTGGAATGGGTTTAGAAAAACATGCAGTGATGTAGAAAGCATAAAGACTATTTTATTTGATTCCCTATAGCACCTTTTCTTTTGAAAGTTCTCTCGCATGAACGATGTCTCTTGCACCTTTTCTTTTGATAGCTGATTCAGTGGAGTGAGTGATTGCTTTTCCCGACCTTAATTATGAATTTTTCCAACATGTGATTCATTTGAAGATTTTTTTTTTTTTTTGTAGGTTTATAATGTTTGAAGTGTTAATATTTTGCGCAGGTATTTGCTTCTAGATGAGAAAAAAGAAATATGAAAGGTTCTTGCTATGACTTGTTTTACTTAGGTGACATTTTCCTTCAAATACGAGTATTGTGTTGTTGGGTTTTTATGACTAACTCTATATCGTTTATCATTGATTCAGAAATTCGGAAAACATACATAGACCATAATGATATAATGGAGGTGTAGAAGGAATGGATAACCTACTTTGAAAAAGAAATGGAAGGTGATATATAGTCAATTCGTCCAAAATGGGAGAAAAGGCAGTTGCAAGATAAGGAGGGATTGCCAAGAATTCCTAAAATCTCAAAATATTGTAGTCGTAGTATTAACAATTGGATATGTTGGTGATGTGCAATTTACATTTTTTCGCATTTTTTCTTTTCTTTTGAAGGAATATTTTAGCATTCAATAATTTTTTTTTTTTTTGTAAGATATATGTAAATTTTGAACTATTAGCATAATTTCCATTTAACTGTTTCGACAGTTACAAACATATCCAAAATCTTCAAGAATCCAACAGACGCCTTTGATGTCTGTTGATGAAGAGACTCGTCGTTTCATGAAACTTGTTGGTGAAAAGATGCATATTCCCAACAGATGTGAAAACCTCTATAAGTAGCATCTCCCAAACTCGTTTCAAAATTATCTCGGAAAAAAAACCTTTCTCTTTTTTCTCTCTTTTCTAAAGCATCATCAGAACTTTTGTTTACATGTGTTCTTGATTGAATCAAGGGGTACAAACCTTGAATTCAATTTATATTGTAGGGATTTCATTGTATCCTGAAGGCATTATTTCACATACCCGTTGTAATCGCCAATTTATTGGGAGGGTAGAAATAATTGTCTAAAAGAAATCGTATGAGCCTTGAAAGCTTTTGAGTACAACAACATTTTCCTGTGTTATTTCATCTTCTATTGCGACCCATAATTCCAACAACCCATGTCTCCTGATAGCAGATATGTTGAAAGCTTGGGACCGAATGCAATATATGCCCGTCTAATCTCATCCCGGTGATTAAAATTGTACTCCCATATTTGAGGACGTAATCCTGGATCACGCTGCAAATTACTGATGATAATATTAATTCCCTGTGGAGAATTTGTTGTTTGGTTGTTAGGAATTGGAATTTCAACACTTGTTCTTGGAGGATTTGCCGCTTGGTCGCTAGTAATTGGAACCTCGGCAATTGGAGTTGGAGTTGATGAACCAGCTTCAGAGTCATTTGAGAATTTTCTTTTAAAAAAATCAAAAATTGTAGTTGTAGAGCCCTGAGTACCTTTTTTCCTCGACTGTAGTAACAAAAAAAAAAGAGCAATATAAGAATTTATTCATAGAAAAAACAACAAAAAAGTACAAATTCGAACCTTTATGTAAACACTTTCATCTCTATCCCCATCCATTTGTGAGCGATAATTCAATCTAAATGATCTCTCACTTTCATCTAAATCATCTCATGAAAAAGAATCCCTACCTGAAGCGAAGCCCAGGTTAGCAGGATTCAAGAATGCAAGCAACTAAACCGTACTATTTAAAATCAATGGTTGCAGAAATTAGTGAATCATTACCAATTTTGATGCATGATGAGTAAGACAGAAGTAGTTCAACTATCAATTTAATGGTTATTAAATTCGTTGATATTTTGTTTACAATTACGCCCTCTTAGGTTCACACTATAAATTAAATGGAATGGTGATGAACACAAGAGATCACAGTGTGAGCGAGCTAAAGAAACAAAGATTAAAAAATTATAAGTGCAACATGAAGAGTGATGAGAAGAAGTTTTTTCTTTTAATGATCCTGTTGGAAATAATTGACAATATTCGTATGTAATTGAGAAAAATACTTAGCTCGCACTGTTGTGTTATTGTTGTACCGGAGATGCACTGATAGTATCAAAAACTTAGTAGAGGCACGTATGAAATACGCTGAGCTAAAGGTAATATTTCCTGCTACTCCTCTGAGATGCTATAACAATTAGAAAATCACCTCCAGGATACAACTACTATTAGTTCTCCTCTATGTGTAGCATACACAGAGAGAACCCTTAGAACTTGGCAGCAGAGATGAAAACAAAAACACAAAACGAAACTTCAACCAGTTTCAGAGAAATTTAAAAACTAATTTATGTTTCTGTAAACAAAGAAGTAGTTATACAAAATTATGTTTCTGTAAACTACAACTTGTTTTAGAGAAGAACTGAACTGTAAACTATGTTCTGAAAGAAATGTAAATATGAACTTAGTTTTTTCTGAAAACAAACAAAAGAGAAGAAAAAGAGTTTCAGAAAGAGTTCTGAGGTATGGTTTCAGATGAAGAATTCATCTGGTATTTATAGCAAAAATTATTTGAACGTTCGACTTAGAATCCAATGTGCGACAGACTGTCCGTGATTCACGCGTTTGCTTTTGTCGGACGAGTAAAAGCATCCGTTAAAAATACAGTAAAAATCTTTTGCTTCACGAGGTTTTTATCACACGGGTCGGACACCCAAAACCGAGAAGGTAAAGAATAAAATTCTTTACATGTGTGGGAGAAACGTGTGGAAAATTTCAGTAAAAAGAATGGGTCGGATACACCCACACCCACACCCACACCCACACCCACACCCACACCCACACCCACTCCCACTCCCACGCCCACGCCCTCGCCCGAGCGAGCGTGCGTGCTTCTGTGCGAAGCACCGCACGAACGGGAAAGGCAATAAGAAATGCAATAAGGGATAGGCATCCTTGCCATAGTCTAGGGCTTTCCCCATACACAAAGGTCTAAAGACCCAAAGGGCCATGCCCATAAGGCTAAACCAATGGTATTTAAGTCTAAAACTCTAAGTATTTTAGTCTAGGTGGGACTAATGTTTTATTCATTCACATGAAAAAACATCTAGGGAGCAAAATGTCTTGGGATCAAAACATGGTCCATGCATTTTTTGATTAAAACAAAACATTGTTTTTTCTAACAATCCCCCACATGAATAATAAAACATGTCGATAAAACACGAGAAAACATAAGGCAACAATATAGCCTAAGGTGTCCCAAAGATTGAACCTTAACTTAGTGAGAGGTTACCTGAACTGCTTGTTGATACGGTGAACGCAATGTCTTGAACCACCAACAATGAATGCAATTCAGAAATAACAGCCACACTTGATGCCTCAACCGAAGAAAACAGCTGCCAAGCTCTTGCGGTTGTGCCCATTTTGGTCGTGGGCTAAAATCCCGGATTTATTGAATGTCTCTAGAGAATGAGCTCAAATTCTCATAGGAAGCGGCCCCACTTCCAACATCCACAAAGGTGAGTCCATAAAGAGTGTCCTGCCACACCCCGATTTAATCAAAGCCATGGTACCCATTAAGATCGCAAAAGATCATCCTAAAATTTTGCAGGCAGCACTATCGCACGGTTACACCATAGGGAGGGACAAAGATAGTTCTTTCCCAAATATCACCATAAATTAGTTGTCTCATTGAACCTTGATCTTGGAAATCCAATCACAAGGTTGAGTATCCTTCATGGTGATTTATTCTATGAGCTTAAGTCCCATCCCCCTCGATGTAAATTTAACTTCCTCTCTGGTTAAGCCTTTCGTCAAAGGATCTGCAAGATTATCTTTAGACTTTACAAAGTCTATCGAGATAATACCAGTAGAGAGTAGTTGTTTCACCGTCTTGTGTCTTCTTCGTATATGTATAGACTTCCCGTTGTATACATTGTTCTTTGCGCAACCAAGAGCAGCTTTACTGTCACAGTGGATTGCGATTGAAGACACCGGCTTGGGCCAGAGTGGAATTCCTCCCAGGAAACATCGCATCCATTCAGCTTCCTCTCCAGCTTTTTCCAAGGATATAAATTCAGACTCCATAGTGGATTTAGCTATACATGTATGTTTGGTAGACTTCCATGAGACAAACACACCTCCAAGTAAGAAGATGTACCCACTAGTAGACTTGCACTCTTCCATAGAGTCGATATCCAGCTGGCATCACAATACCCTTCCAAAGTCTCAGCAGGATACTTCCCAAAACTTAAGCAATAGTTTGAGGTCTCTCTCAGGTAACGTAAAACTCTGAAGAGAGCCTTCCAGTGATCCTGCCCTGGGTTGCAAGTATACCTGCTTAATCTACTCACAGAGTAAGCAATATCAGGTCTTGTACAATTCATCAGATACATAAAACTACCAATAATGCGAGAATACTCAAGTTGATCAATTCCCTTACCCTTGTTATGTTTCAACTTACAAGTGGGATCAAATGGAGTAGATGCAGGTTTAGCATTTTCATAATTAAATCTCTTTAGTACGGTTTCTAGGTGGTGTTGCTGCCCAGGATCCTGAGGCCACTGATACTAGTACTACTACTACTTATAACGTGATCAACGTGATCAGTATCCCAGGTGGTGTTGCTTCCCAGGATCCTGAGGCCACTGATACTAGTACTACTTCTTATAACGTGATCAACGGCAGCAACGGAACCATAAATGAGTATGCCCCTGACAATGTTGAAAACGGTGTTACTTCGTAGCAACAAGTTCTACCACCTACATCTATATCTACTACTGCACCGTCTGAATTTGTACCCGTGGAATCACCACCACCTTTCTGTCCATAGGCAGTCTTTCGGGCAACGTGACCTACAATTATATGGAACGATCTTTAAGGGAGAATAGATAAGAACCACAATCACTTACCATTATCCGCCTCTCCATTTTACAGTTAGCTATACATCTAATGTTTGAATATCGATCTCTTCTAATAAGTTAAAAGAGATGTCCCGGCCACGTTATCTTTTCACCACGTAATTAATGGTTCATCCGAGGGTGGTTGTGCAATGTATTTATCTATTCTATTTTTCACGTTATTCTTGTTATTGTGTAATGGATTTATCTATTCTATTTTTCATGTTATTGGATACATACGGATTGCATCCAGTGGTTAAGGTATTATCAGCATGCATAGTCTTGGAAACTACCTGGCTCATCATGATAGGAACAAAGCTAGTCTAACAGGCTAGCTGTTTCCGGATCCATTAATTAGTTATATAGCCTATAATTTGCAGGGGAAATGGTAATTAAATAATTAATGGTCAAAAATAATACTGCACAAAATTTAAGTTCAGTTAGAAACAAACTGTAATGACTTTCTTCACGTTCAAATTTAGTTAGCAGTTGGAAGTTAACGAGAGGTAAAATAAGAACATCTCATAATTAGTTTGGTGACGACATACAAAGCCTTCAAATTTCTTTCACATGCCATTTTTATATGACTTATCACTGCATGAGTAAAACAAAAGTAGTTGAATGATTAATTGTATTAACATATAATTTACCATTACGCCCGCACAAGTTTACACTGTAAAATGGAGTGGTGAGCACAAGAGAAGAGGCAGTGTGAGCGAGCCAGATTAGTTAAAGAAATAGAAGCATAAGTGTACTACGATGGAGAGAGAAAAGACGGTGTTATTTCTGGTACTAATCGTAACGATGCTTTTTGTGGGTGGGTACTTCCTATCCTAAAGAGTTTCATTATCCTAGGTGGCGTTGCAGCTGCCCGCGAATTTGGGGATAGTGATACCAGTGCTACTAGTTATAATGTTATCAACGGAGGCAATGGAACAATAGATGATTATGGCCCTGACAATGTAATAATAATAATACAATAGCGAAGGAGGATTGGTGCCATTAATTTTTTATTTTATTTTTTGACTTAAAAGGGCAAACTCAATAGAAAAACTCTTTATCAGTTATCACCAAAACATTGATTAGAGAGAAAGTTACTTAAGAGCGGACCGAAAAGCTTCCCAATTACAAATTAAAGTAGATAAATCAAAACCTTAAAAACCTGGCTAAATCGGGGCCTATGACTACAAAACAATTTTTTTCTAAACTACTAATTTATCTTCTATCAATCTTATTATTACTAATTTGTCCCCATCAAATTCTAATTATAAAATTAAAAAACTAAAATTAAAATAATAAAACTAAAATATAAAATTAAAAACTAAAATCTAAATCTAAATCATAAAATAAAAAACTAAAATTGAAATCAAATTCATTTTCATCTCAATTTCAACTGATTATTCTTCTTTTCTTCTCGATCTAATCCCATAAATTAGGTTTTAATAACATAAAATCGGTCAAAAATTGAAAATTTTGAAATCAAATTTTTCCTGGTTTATCAGAATCGGTTAATGTTAATGTATATGTGATCCGATTGCAAATAGAAACGGTTTATGTTCATGCCCACAAAGACCGATTGTCCTTGATATGTTTTTTGGTTCGAGAAATTTGAACCGGAATAGGATTACATTAGCACTTATAAAAACTAATGGTTGATGTATAATGCTAGAATCGGATTTTATATGTGTGTCGAGTAAACCGATTGTTGTGAGAAAAAATTCTCAATTTTTCTGTATCTTGTTTTTGTTAGAATCGGATTACATGAGCACTTTTATAAGCGATTCTCATTGTAAATGTCAATAATCGGTTTTTATGTGTGTATCGTGTAAACCGATTCTGGTTATACCCAAATTTAAAATGAGTATGAGTATGATTTTACACAATTTCTAAACGAGTATGATTTCATACTCGGTCTCAAAATGAGTATACGAATTTATATGCGAACTGATCGAGTATGATTTAAATTATGTTTGATTTTTTTTCTTTCCCATAATCGGTTTTTTGTGTACATGTGTAAAAACCGATTCTGGGTTTTTTTTTCTGTGAATTGGAAAAATCAACCCAGAATCTGTTTATGAGAGCACGAAAATATACCGATTCTTGTTTGATTTGTTTCAAAAATTTTTTTTATTCTTTTCATGTTTTGACGAAGAATCAAGATTAGTTGATTTCTAGTTTAATTTGACTAAATATCAATTAATCACCCGATTAACACTAATTAATCAAGGGGTAAATTAGCCATTTTTTAAAATAATTGGATAAGGGGTCACCCTTTTTACTTTTTAGTGAGCTTTTTTTGTCTTGTACAGTAGGCCCAAATTAATTGGGATAGGCCCCAATTTAGCCAGGCTTAAAAAATATCTAATCTTCCATCTCTAGCCCAATTGAACATCAAACCTTTTACAATATCAATGATCTGCGAGTTGTTTCTTGGCAAATTGTTGTTGGGTGTTGTTTATGGGAGAAAATCTCCTATGCCGAATTTGGTAAATTCGATGATGGAGAGACTGGTTTAAACTCTTAAAAAAATGTGCTGCACGTGAGCACTTTCGATTCGAGATATCAATTTGTACAACTCTGGCCTAAACCAAGAACATGGTCGTTCCAGATTTGCTTCGATCACAAAGTGGAGGAGAAGGGTTGATTTGGGGAGGATACCGAAGAAGGGTGATAAGACCAGAGAGTTCTAGCTAGGTAGTATCTCGACTTGTATCATAAGTGTAGAAGCTTTCTAGTGGTGGAAGCTTTTGAGAGAGCTTGCAAAGTTGCTATCTGATAGTGTTGTATTTTGCATGACCAAGACTTGTGTGTTTTGGCAGAATAGGTGAAACCTATTTATACAAGTGAGATTGAACATACCCTGGCCTCATTAAGGAATTGAGTAAATGTGTCAATTAAAACAGAGGAGGTGGAAACCGTTGGCTTTATGGTGAAAAACGGTTTCACCATAAATTTCCTTATTTAATTGACCGTATTCATTCCTTGCACGCCTTGCTTTATTGCGAGCCTAGTGTACGCTGCACGCTGTGACCGCAAAACCAAAACCCCAAGAAAGCATCCCCAGTTTGTGTTGATGTCTCGAGAGTTGGGCGTAAGTGGCAATGCAAAAGTTGTTAGTGAAGCGTTGCGGCATGTGCGGGATGTATCAACCGCGAGTTGTACTTTGAGTGCGGATAGCAATGCCAAAGTCGCTTAGTGGAGCATTTGGCATGTGCCAATGGCATGTGAGGAATGCCTTATCCGCGAGTTGTACTTTGAGTGCGGATGGAAATGCCAAAGTCGCTTAGTGGAGCATTTGGCATGTGCGGAATGCCTTGGCCGCGAGTTGCACTTTGAGTGCGAATGGAAATGCCAAAGTCGCTTAGTGGAGCATGTGGCATGTTCCAATGGCATGCGCGGAATGCCTTGGAATATAAAGTGGCTAGTGGTAACGTGTTTGGCATGTGCCGATGGCATAGCGGCTTGGAATGGGGATTGGCTAGTGGTTGCGTGTTGGCATGTGCCAATGGCACGCACGGCCACTTTGGCCAAGTTTCGGGCGCTACTTTGGCATGTGCCAATGGCTTGAGAAAGTGGTTTGTGTGTTGGCATGTGCCAATGGCACACACGGCCACTTGGGCCTTGAGTTTTGGGCTTGGTAGCGGTTTAGAAAATGGCTAATGGTGCGTGTTTGGTATGTGCCAATGGCACGCACGGCCATGTTGACCTAGTTGCACGGTTTTCAAGCCTAGGGCGCTATTTTGGCATGTGCCAAATGGCATACCGACTTTGAAATTGGCTAGTGGTGCGTGTTGGTATGTGCCAATGGCACGCACGGCTAAAATGACCTAGTTGCACGGTTTGTGTCGCATGCCCATTTAATCGCCTAAAATTTTCACGGGACATGACCGGCAATACTATGTGGTTCAGTGAATCAACTTCACCCATAAGTACTTAGCCTTGCACACTGGCATCAAAGTATGCATCTGCCTTCACTCATAAGGAAATACGCAACGGAAGTCTTTTCTTCTTTCTCTCAAACTATTAATGCCCCCATAAGCATAAGAGGTACTGCCATGCACTTCAACAATTCTCACACAACATCAGTAACATAATGAACACAAATACATGACACAATTAACCCATTTTATTGTATCAAAGGAATATTACAAAACTCTTCCATCACATGGACCATAAACTAGCCATTCACCCTCTTGGTGAATGCCTAACTCTCCAAAACATGAGACTAACTCTCTCCTATGTAGCCTACTAATTTTCCTACTCCTTAGGACTATTTATACAGTGGTTACAATGTCCAAAACCGTGCACAACACTTTCACACGCATGGAACAGCCATGTGTCCCATCAGGTAGTTTTTATAACCGCTAGCTTTCTTTTCAACCGCCACCTTTTGTGTTGTCAAGCCAACAGATGCCACATCTGTTCTAGGTGGTTATGAATACTCCCACATGGTTATAACTTCTTTTATAAACGTTCTAATTCGTCTCACATCATTGGCATGCTTGTGAAGATCGTAACCAACTCGTAACCGTCACTTGAGACGTATTGCACCACTTGTTGTGCCATACTGGATTCTGTCTTGCGCCAACGTTTAACCCTCTTGGCCCTGCATGCTTATCATTATAAACTCATGCACAGACAATCCTTATGCTTCAAACATCGAGGCCAGATACATAAGCTCACTCTAGTTACTCATGCGTCATATATGCTTCACTTCGCCAATTAGCTTGACAATAGAAATGCAACTCTTGCATTACCAACTTGTTTGCACTGTTAAGACTTTGGCCCTACCTTGAACCAATGAATAGACTAACTCTTAGTCTATGCCACTCTTCTTGCATCATCCTTGAGTTTGGGACAACTCAATTCCATGGATATGCATCTATGCCAACATCGCATGTTGCATCTGTCAACTTTGGGCATGTCTTGCCTTTCCTCAATGAAGCCTTATTGTGTCGGCCAAAAAGCTTCATTTCTTAGCCAAACGTATTTACAATGTATCGCAACTCTTGCTCTTCATTGGCCCTGTAGGGTTATGCCATTCTTGACACTTGATAGTCTATACAGTCGTATACCGCTATTATGGCTTGCGTTGCTCTATTATGGCGTCGCAATGCGCTATTACGGCTGAACACTGACTTGGCATGCAACTCCGTAATGCGTCATCATTATGCGTCACTTGCAGCACCGCAACAGTTTGCAAGCCTAGGGCGTTATTTTTGGCATGTGTCAAACGGCATAGCGACTTGGGAATTTGATAGTGGTGCGTGTTGGCATGTGCCAATCGCACGCACGACCAAGTTGACCTAGTTGACCTAGTTGCACGGTTTGCAAGCCTAGGGCGCGATTTTTGGCATGTACCAAACATCATAGCGACTTGGAAATTGGCTAGTGGTGCGTGTTGGCATGTGCCAATGGCACGCACGGCCAAGTTGACCTAGTTGCACGGTTTGAAAGCCAAGGCGCTATTTTTGGCATGTCCCAAATGGCATAGATACTTGGAAATTGGCTAGTGGTGCGTGTTGGCATGTGCCAATGGAACGCATGGCGTAGTTGAGGGCGCTATTTTTGGCATGTGCCAAATGGCATAGCGGCTTAGAAATTGGCTAGTGGTGTGTGTTGGCATGTGCCAATGACACGCACGGCCAAGTGGACCTAGTTGCACGGTTTTCAAGCCTAGGGCGCTATTTTTGGCATGTGCCAAATGGCATAAAGGCTTATAAATTGGCTAGTGGTGCGTGTTGAGATGTACCAATGGCACGCACGGCCAAGTTGACTTAGCTGCATGGTTTGCAAACCTAGGGCGCAATTTTTGGCATGTGCCAAATGGCATACTGGCTTAGAAATAGGATTGTGGTTCGTGTTGGCATGTGCCAATGGCACGCACAGCCAAGTTGACCAAGTTGCACAGTTTGCAAGCCTAGGGCGCTATTTTTGGCATGTTCCAAACGGGATAGCGGCTTAGAAATTGGCTAGTGGTGCGTGTTGGCATGTGGAAATGGCATGCACGGGAAAGTTGACTTAGCTGCACGGTTTGCAAACCTAGGGCGCTATTTTATGCATGTGCCAAACGGCATACCGGCTTAGAAATAGGCTAGTGGTGCATGTTGGCATGTGCCAATGGCACGCACATCCAAGTTGACCAAGTTGCACGGTTTGCAAGCCTAGGGCGCTATTTTTGGCATGTGCCAAATGGGATAGTGGCTTAGACTTTTGCTAGTGGTGCATGTTGGCATGTGCCAATGGCACGCACGGCCAAGTTGACCTAGTTGCACGGTTTGCAAGCCTATGGCGCTATTTTTGGCATGTGCCAAACGACATAGCGGCTTAGAAATTGGCAAGTGGTGCATGTTGGCATGTTCCAATGGCACGCACGGCCAAGTTGACCTAGTTGCATGGTTTGCAAGCCTAGGGCGCTATTTTTGGCATGTTCCAAACGGTATAGCGGCTTATAAATTATCTAGTGGTGCGTGTTGGCATGTGCCAATGGCACGCATGGCCAATTTGACCTAGTTGCACGGTTTGCAAGCCTGTGGCGCTATTTTTGGCATGTGCCAAATGACGTAGCGGCTTAGTTTGGCATGGTTGCCTGTGGGTGCAATATGTGGTTTGGTTTTGGCGTCGTTGCGATGGTGCACAGTATGCGGCTTGGTTTTGGCGTCGTTGCCATGGTGCGCAGTATGTGGCTTGGTTTTGGCGTCGTTGCCATGGTGCGCAGTATGCGTCTTGGTTTTGGCGTCGTTTCCATGGTTCGCAGTATGCGTCTTGGTTTGGAATTATGGTTCTGTGTCTAAAACCCTAATCCGCTATTTTGAAAAAAATACCCCTATTGATTATTTACACCTGAAATCCACCATCAACATTATGTCCCATGCTTAGCTCGGAACAAGATCTTTGTTGCGAGGTAAGCCTAAGATGGTGCCAAGACAAAATCTGAAAGAGAAGTGAAGAGATTTATCTGACCTTTTTTTTTTATTTATGAGATGCGAATTGGATTCAGAATCCTTGTCCTTGGCAGTTTTGAGCGAATTGGGAGGTTGGCACAAATTGGAAGCTGGGAAGTGTTGATCTGCCGGCGCGAGTTGATAAGCTGGTGCGGTGGGATCGGCGCAGAGTGATCGGGCTGGCCCGGAGAGTTGGGTGTTGAGCGTAAGTTTGGGGAGGGCACTTGGTGGGACCGGTATGCTCGAAAGGCATTGGCGTTGGAGGCTTGAGCGACTATTGGTAAGTTGGACGCCCTTGTGGGCCCAAACTTCCCTTACACGTGCAGCTTTTGGGAGAAAAAAGGGGAATCCTTCCTTATTGTGGAAATCTCCCGCCTATATATATATGAAGTTTTTTCTTTTACCTTGATCTTTGTTCATTCCTTCTTTCTTGCTAGCGGTAAAGTGATAAAGGAGAAACCGGCAATCCAGGTGTGTCTTCTAATACTTCTCTTGCTTTCCTTTTTAGGTGCAAACCCTAGCAGTAGGTGCTTTTTATTTTATAAATCTTGTGTTGATATCGCACACATGATTGGTTGGCATGCTTCTTGTAGAGAATATTGTATATATATGATTTGATTTCATGGAAAATACTGCACATATGATTTCGAACCCGTAGAGAATGTTGCACACATTATTTTGAACCCGAAGAAAGATTCTGTATATGTATTTGAACCCGAGAAATATACTGCACATGCAATTTTGAACCTGAAGTAGGATACTGTATATGCGCTTGAACCCGAGAAATATACTGCGCATATAATTTCGAACCTGAAGTAGGATACTGTATACATATTTGAACCCGAAAAAATACTGCACATGAATCCCGAAGAAGAATATTGTATACGTGCTTCATATGAACCCGAAAGAATTATTGTATATGAATCCCGAAGAAGTATACTGTATATGTGCCTCATATGAACCCGGAAGAATTACTGTATATGAATCCAGAAGAAAAATACTATATATGTGCTTCATATGAACCCGAAAGAATTACTGTATATGCCCTTAAACCTAGAAAATATACTGCGCATATAATTTTGAACCCGAAGTAGGATACTGCATATGTATTTCGAAATCATAGAAAATACTATTCTCCCATGTGTCGGGGATTTTTCTCTTGTCGAGCGCGGTTATGTGTTTGGGAGATAATTTAATAATTTCTCTGTTTTGTTTTGTACAGATATCTTGTTGATAAGCGAGGGAAACCGACAAGATGTTACCTGAAAAAGGCTCCGTTTCGTCGAAAGAAGTTGATAGTTCGAAACCAAACATAGATGATGAGTTATTTACCAAACCCTTTGCTCCTGCTCGGAGGAATCTTCCAGACTTCGAGCCAACTTTATTGACTGATGGTGAAAATAAAAAGAAGACATGCACAATTCGGCCGGAGCATACCATACGGTTTTGTCTTCATAAAGGAGTGAATGAATCTTCTAGTATTGATTTCCGGATGTGTCAAAGCCCATTGCGTTCTTTTTATGTTTGGGTCTAATTTATGGTGATTAAGGAGCATATAAATTTCAACTTGACTCGAGCGAGGATTATTAATGCCGTCAGAGCTTCAGTAAGTCCCCAGATTAGGAAAGATGTCCCGGGATTGGTTGCTTTCCTCTTTAGGTGGTTCTCGGACACTCACGCAATTATCTGTAGATGGGGCAAAATAGCTTTCACCTTGGAGAGCCTGGATCTCTTGTTGAATCTTACGGTAACTGGGGATCTTAACATCCAATTATCAAAAGATGAGAAGAAGATGCGAAATGACCTTGCTGCTAAGTTGGGATATTTTGCCCGAACAGACTCTACTGCAAAGTCGAAGGATTCCGTCCGGAAAGAGAATGAAAGGTGCTTTTACAGCTGGTGGATATCTCAGTGGTTTCCGGAAGAGTTGGAGGCTAGACAGAAAAGCAGCGATCTCCACGTTGCAGCATTTTTGGCCCTTTGTTTGTCTAGAGACATTCTTGACGACGGTTCCTGCAAGAAGGAGATAAGGCCATAGTTGCTACCAATTGCTGTGAAGTTGGAGAAAGGTGAATTTCTCCCTATTGGCAAGATATTCCTTGGCTCCTTGTACGTGCATCGAAGTCATTTAGTCGCGAATATGCGAGTTTCGAATGGTTTCATGAAAGTGGATTCATATGTGCATGTCGTTTATTTTCAAGCGTGGCTATGGGAGCATTTTGAAAAGTATGCTCTAAAGCCGTTGCCTACGATTCATGCGAGTTTGGGTGGCTCTTAAATTCTTCGATGGGCGCATAAGCGTCCAAGAGTTGGTTATCCTTCTTGATAAATCGCACGAGATCAATTTTCGCCCGTGGGAGCCAGTTCATAGGTCTGTGACTCAAATTGACACTTTTTCTTCTGCCCCGGATGTTATTTTATCTTCAGATGACGACTTGAGCGTTGGTGAAAACTTGTTTATTCAAAGTTGCATTCCCGGTCACATGCCATCTTTCTTTAGAGGGGCTTTCCAGATTGCTGAGTATAACATTGATCGCGCAGCTCATCACATGAGTTTCGATCAGGGGGTGCCCCTTGCTTGCTGGCTGGAGATTCCTGAGATTTTATTGCGTGCTGCCATCGATGCCGGTGCCCTTGAGTCATGTATCCATCTTCCTTTCTTTCAATCGGAAAAATCTCCCTCGAAGACTTCTAGTTACAACGAGTACTGGTGCCGTGAGCGTCTGATGATTCGCAAGTTTGTGGATGAAGTGATGGAGAATGTTCATGGTAAGACTTCCCAAGAAGTTTTGAAAAAGTACCCAATGTTGAGAGATTTCAAGAGAAAGTCGTCTGGCAATTCTGAAAGTCTCCAAGTGAAAGAGAAAGGGACGAAAAACCGTGCTGGTGGGTTTCAGACGGTTTCAAAGGATCTTCCTGCAGCCCTTGTGTCTTTCAGTCGCCTCTTTGCTGGTTTGTTTCCAAATATGTGAATTTCTGCTGAAGGTACGTGTCTCGTTTATTCTAGGGATTTTGTAGTGTTAATGCTTTTGCTGCTCTTGCTCACTGTTAGGAGACGGTAACTCCTTTGAGTAATTCTGGTTCGGAAAGTGAAGGTGATTCTTCCGATAGCAGCGCTGGATCCCTTTCGTAAAGTGGCTCGGTAGGTTTCGCGCCTCTTTTTCTTCCACCTCCCTTTGAAAACGTCTAACTCAAATCTTGCAGGAGAAATATAACTCAGGAGATGGATCTGAGGTGGAGGAACATGAAGACTTTGCCTTGGTGACAAAAACCGTCAGTGATGACCCGAAGATGGAAGTTGAAAATCCTCCTGTAGTGACTGTGACCGCTGATGATGGCTTGGAGACGAAAGTTGATCAATTACAAAGCATGATGCAGCTCGAACGGGAAATGATTCTCTGGTTGCTGGCGCAGATGTGGAAGGGAACCCTTCGCGGATTGCAGATCTGGTTGCAGGCGCCATTTTCGATCCTCCGTACTTGGTTCCTTACCCAGGTCACATGTTGGTCGGCGGTTTCAGCGTGATGGACAAATATGAGGCGTTGTATACCATGGCTACGACCAGGAAGGTCACTAGTCATATTGGGTTAGTTAAATGTGTGGAAGAAGCTTTATCTTCTATTGAGGACATGTGCAGGGTGAATGGCTACACCGTTTCTGAAGACGTCGTTGCTAACTCACCACGGTGTGTGTGTGGAGAAGGAATTCAATGCTTTGTGGTTCGTATAAAATCTTGCTGAGATTCGGAAATTGAATGATACAGTAGTCTAAATCCCTTCTGCGGAGGAGAAAATATGGAAAGAAGCGAAAGCTGAGGAGTTGTCAAAGGTGTTAGCTATGAATAGAGAGGCCATTGAAGATGCGAAGGACCGTCTTGCTAAGAAGAGTAAACTGATGCTGGAAAACTTCCCTTGAATGTTTCTCTTTTATATTCCCTTTTGTTTATTTTTAGGAACACTTTGGGTGCTTGATTTCGGAGTCTGACTGATTTTGGTAGTTGGTTGATGTTTTTTGAGATGTTGGATTATTTTCTGGGATGAATGGTTTTAATATATAACTTTGATTATTCCTTGCGAAGGGAATATTGTTTTTATGAAAGTATGTGCTAGCAATAACACAAGAAGTAATGGTATGATGGTTTTACTGAGAACCCAAAAGAAGATTAGATATCTTGCCCGGGCTAGACTTACTTGCTGTATGGATATTTCATCGCAAATATGCCTATTTTCGTATAAGAAATTGGTTTTTCCGGTGACTTTGCCAGTAAGTCTCCAGTTGCTGGTAACAGTTTTGCTGAGAAAGCCACCAGCCAGTCCCCAAATAGGGGTCCCCATTTTCCCGTATAGTTTTTACGGCTGGCAACTGGGTTGTCTGGTAGTTGAGTCGCAGATCTCCTAACCGATTGGTTGCTTCTGCTGTTGGTGCTTGTATCGAGACGCGAGATCGATTTCTAGAAGTAGATATTGTAACCGAGAGATTGAAATTCCCTTTGTGGTCGCCAATTATTTATGGGAGAAAATCGCATCTACTGAATTTGGTAAATTCGATGATGGAGATACTGGGTAAACCTGTGATGCCCCAAATCAATCACCTGCTTAGATAATATGATTACAACCTAGATGAGGAATCATTTCCAAATTAACTATTTTAAGAATCATAATTACATAATGTGAACTAGAACCAACTTGAGCCCAACACTCTGATATTCATAAGTGAAGAACTCTCAAATGATATTAATACATTAGTATGTTGTTTTATAATATATATGAATTCAGATATATAAAAGAATCATAAATGTAACACCATACAATAACGCTTTAAACTACGAAAGCGGATATCTTCAAGTGCATCATTTCTTCTGGTAACTGAAACTGAAGTGGAAACGAATGAGCACATCTTCCCAAAATGGGGTCTCAATGAAAACATGTAACTCACAAGTAATCACTAACATGCCTCACAGTTCAGAAAGAATATAAATAGAAAGAAAAAAAAGAACTAATCATTCAGCTATTTATGCATCATGAAGCAGATATCTCTCTAACCTCGCCTAACTCATAGGAGAAGACGATGCACGAGAAATTCTAATCAATAATAATAACATCATCCACATATAGTGCCCATACAAACCATGATTCAGAATATCACTATCAAAATCAGAAAGTTAGACAAAGAAGCATAATATGCACACGAGTGATTTCCCAAAATAAAATAGTATATATAATAGCGAAACGGGGAAGAAGCCGCCCTACTAGGTAATATTATAATGGGGAAGAAGCCTCCCTACAATATATTATTTATATACTATCGAAACGTGGAAGAAGCCGCCCTACTAATATATTGAAATGGGGAAGAAGCCGCCCTAATAATATATTGAAACGGGGAAGAAGCCGCCCTACTAAGTAATATTGAAACGGGGAAGAAGCTTCCCTACTTAACTTAGCAAAGAGCCGTGGGGAGTCACAGACACTCCTTGCGGGGAAATCATACAACACATATTACACACACATCAAGACACATACAAGCATTTACATTGATAGTAAAACACACAAACATGCCAAGAGTAATAAAGACTCATCATGCTCGCAATAAAAAGAATGCTTAATGATTACAAGAAGGTTACAGTGTTCCCACCTGAATTGATGACAATCCATGCCTACCCTCGAGATCCATGATCCACAGGTTCATCCTTTGATTCGATGGTTGTTAATAAAGCCTAACTGTTAATCACACAATCAATCTAAGAGATTATCTAAAAAGCCTCACACAAGACTCATAACATAATTTCATACAAGTATCTAATTATAGGCTAAGTGAACTATCTAATGGTTATAAGCCCATTTATGAATTTATACCTTTTCATTCTCTATCTTTAACATATCTAAGGTTTAATAATTCAATTAGGTTGATTCTATAGTCCATTAGATAAGTCTGAAGAATATCTACCACTTTGTAGACGGGACCCAAGGTCAACTCGGACCATAAAGGGTCCAAAATGTCTAACCAGGAAAACATGATGCTAAGCCCAAGCCCATTAGGCATGAACTAGCACGTCCCTTGAAACCAAGGCCTGGTCCATCTGATCAAGTGACGGTCAATAACGGTCAAAGGGTCAAATAAAAATAAACGTCCAGTCAAGGTCAAGTCCTGGTCAAATGGTCAAGTCTAAATCGGTCAATTGAGTCGACTCATGTCAAAACATGAATCTCGGTGAGTCAACACCGATTCAACTCAGTCAGATCACTGAGTCAGACAAGATAAATTAGTTAGATAGTTGACTGGTAACAACAAGGCCCAAGGCCAAAGCCTTTGCACAGCCAAAGGTATCTGTTGCACCATCATGGTGCAACAACAGCACACAACACAAAACAAAACTCTAATACAAACTTCATTCTTTTCTAAATAACAACATCTTAACTCAGGAAACACTCATCACAACTCTGCTTCACCTGTAACTGCTCTTCTTTAAATCAATACCCTTGCGACTCTGCCATATCAACATTTCCACCATTATTATCAAAACTATCATTTGTAGAATCAACACCACACACTATTTCTCTAGCTGCAACAATAGCAACATCATTATCTTATTTCAGCTCCAACCCAAACACACTCTGCTCCCAACCACCACCTGCCATTAACCTAGTATTCATCTAAAACTCAATTCATTCAATATTCATTAATAACATCATTCTTCCTTCCTTCTTGTGATCTAACTCTACTATAATTCACAACCACAGTTCTATCTAATACTTATCTCAATTCTATTATTCAGTTCTGCAACCCAAGACAGTCCCTTAAAACTAACATCAAACTAATCACAATCCATACATCCAACCTACAATAACATTTCCAAAACATGAAAACTAACAATGTTCATCACCACCAAGTTACCACCACAGTATCTATAAACCTATGTCTCCACCATAGCAGAATCATCCTCCATTGCTAAACAGAATATCTACAACACTGCTGGCAATCCAGTCCATTCAGTACTAACACTTGCAACACAGTTCACCTCATTAATACCACCAGCACCACCAATTATAATCATCTTTATCACCATTTATAATACAACTTCATTTACACCAACTCTTCCTACTCACCACTACCAGTTCTATAAACTGTGGCTACATCTCCATTCAACTCAGCCAAACCACATCACCCCAACAACTGCCATAACATCTTAACTGAATATTCATAAACCATACAATCAAAACCACTAACACAGTTAAACTGTAACTTCCACAAATTCATCACCACCATATCACTACCTCGAGTATCTTTGAAATCATCGAAATTCCAACTCAGGAACCCTAATTCCAAATTTGGGAAAGAACAGGGGAAAACCCTAATTCTCTATGAAATTAAAATTAAACTTCTCATAATTAACACAACTTCAATTCAAGTAATACCCATCTAAGATTTCATCAAATATAACAAATTAAACGAAATTAAACCAACAAACCCTAATTACCTTCTTCCTGAATTTCTCAAGTTAGTATCAACACCAGAATCAACGACATCATTATTAGTTGTTCTAGAATCTGCTTTACTCTTTATTTCCCGAACTCAATCTCATCACCATCATCATCTCCATCAACTCACAGAGAAACCCTAACTTTGATTATCTAAAATCCCCTTTCCTTCTGAGCCTAAATTATTCCCGCGAATCAACACCCTCAATACTAGGTATACTTAGTTATATCCATACTTATTCTGATCAAAACTCTCTGTTTCACTAATTAAATTCACCAGCAGGTGAAGAGTAGGGAAGAAAAAGAAAGAAAAAGAAAGAAGAAAGAAAGAAGAAAGAAAAAGAGATAAATGAATCTCTTCGACACGTTCTGGTGATGATAAGGCAACAAAAATTATAAAGGCACCCATTGAATTGATAAAGGCATCCAAGCGGTAAAAAAGAAATGACACATTCGAATAGTCTATTTAGCATAACTTTTCGAGATCTATCTAGTGATACTAGTTTCGTATTTTAAATCATTGTTAGATTAATTTATACTAATTAAGATTTGCATTAACTAATCGAGTCATTAGCGGTTAATTCGTCTCTTTATTATCTCTAGACTAGTCAAATAGCGTTGACGTGCTTGTGGGTCCTTACAAAACCCTTAAACAAATGTGCTGCACGTGAGCACTTTTGATTCGAAATATCAATCTGTACAACTCTAGCCTAAACCAATAAGATGGTCATTCCATATTTGCTTCGGTCACAAAGTGGAGGAAAAGGGTTGATTTGTGGAGGATAGCGAAGAAGGGTGATGAGACCAGAGAGTTCTAGCTAGGTAATATCTCGACTTGTATCAGAAGTGTAGAAGCTTGCGGAAGCTTGCTAGTGATGGAAGCTTTTGAGAGATCTTGTAAAGTTGCTATCTGATAGTGTTGTATTTTGCATGACCAAGACTTGTGTGTTTCGACAGAACATGTGAAACCTATTTATACAAGTGAGATTGAAGTACCATGGACTCATTAAGGAATTGAGTAAATGTGTCAATTAAAACAGAGGAGGTGGAAACCGTTGGCTTTACGGTGAAAAATGGTTTCACCATAAATTTCCTTATTTAATTGACCGTATTCATTCTTTGCACGCCTTGCCTTATTGCGAGCCTAGTGTACGCTGCACTCTGTGACCGCAAAACCAAAACCCCAAGAAAGCATCCCCAGTTTGTGTTGATGTCTCGAGATTTGGGCGCAAGTGGCAATGCCAAAGTTGCTAGTGAAGCATTGCGGGATGTCTCGACCGCGAGTTGTACTTTGAGAGCGGATGGAAATTCCAAAGTCTCTTAGTGGAGCATTTGGCATGTGCCAATGGCATGTGCGGAATTCCTTAGCCGCGAGTTTTACTTTGAGTGCGGATGGCAATGCTAAAGTCGCTTAGTGGATCATTTGGTATGTGCGGAATGCCTTGGCCGTGAGTTGCACTTTGAGTGCGGATGAAAATGCCAAAGTCGCTTAGTGGAGAATGTGGCATGTGCCAATGGAATGCGTGGAATTCCTTGGAATAGAAAGTGGCTAGTGGTAACGTGTTTGGCATGTGCCAATGGCACGTACGGCCACTTTGGCCAAGTTGCGGGCGCTACTTTGGAATGTGCCGATGGCATAGCGGCTTGCAATGGGGATTGGCTAGTGGTTGCGTGTTGGCATGTGCCAATGGCTTGAAATAGAAACTGGCTAGTGGTTTATGTGTTGGCATGTGCCAATGGCACACACTGCCACTTGGGCCTTGAGTTTTGGGCTTGGTAGCGGTTCAGAAAATGGCTAGTGGTACGTGTTTGGCATGTGCCAATGGCACGCACGTCCATGTTGACCTAGTTGCACGGTTTGCAAGCCTAGGGCGCTATTTGTGGCATGTTCCAAACGGCATAGAGACTTGGGAAATTAGCTAGTGGTGCGTACGTGTTGGCATGTGCCAATGGCACGCACGGCCAAGTTGACCTAGTTGCACGGTTTGCAATCCTAGGGTGCTATTTTGGCATGTGCCAAACGACATAGCGACTTGGAAAATGCTAGTGGTGCGTGTTGGCATGTGCCAATGGCACGCACGACAAAGTTGACCTAGTTGCACGGTTTGCAAGCCTAGGGCGCTATTTTTGGCATGTGCCAAACGGCATAGCGACTTGGAAATTGGCTAATGGTGTGTGTTGGTATGTGCCAATGGAACGCACGGCCAAGTTGACCTAGTTGCACGGTTTGCAAGCCTAGGGCGCTATTTTTGGCATGTGCCAAATGGCATAGCGACTTGGAAATTTGCTAGTGGTCTGTGTTGGCATGAGCCAAAGGCACGCACGACCAAGTTGACCTAGTTGCACGGTTTGCAAGCCTAGGGCGCTATTTTTGGCATGTGCCAAATGGCATAGCGACTTGGAAATTTTCTAGTGGTGCGTGTTGGCATGTGCCAATGGCACGCACGGCCAAGTATACCTAGTTGCACGGTTTGCAAGCCTATAGCGCTATTTTTGGCATGTGCCAAACGGCATAGCGGCTTAGAAATTGGCCAGTGGTGCGTGTTGGCATGTGCCAATGGCACGCACGGCCAAGTTGACTTAGTTGCACGGTTTGCAAGCCTATGGTGCTATTTTTGGAATGTGCCAAATGACATAGTGACTTGGAAATTGTCTTGTGTTGAACGCACGGCCAAGTTGACCTACTAGCAAGGTTTGTAATCCTAGGGTGCTATTTTTGTTATGTGCCAAATGGCATAACGACTTGGAAATTGGCTAGTGGTGCGCTTTGGCATGTGACAATAGGACGCACGGCCAAATTGACCTAGTTGCATGGTTTGCAAGCCTAGGGCGCTATTTTTGGCAAGTGCCAAACGGCATAGCGACTTGGAAATTGTCTAGTGGTACGTGTTGGCATGTGCCAATGGCACGCAAGGCCAAGTTGACCTAGTTGCACGGTTTGCAAGCCTGGGGCGCCATTTTTGGCATGTGCCAAATGGCATATCGACTTGGAAATTGGCTAGTGGTGCGTGTTGGCATGTGCCAATGGCACGCACGGCCAAGTTGACCTAGTTGCACGGTTTGCAAGCCTAGGGCGCTATTTTTGACATGAAATTTTCTAGTGGTGCATGTTGGCATGTGACAATGGCACGCACGGCCAAGTTGACCTAGTTGCACGGTTTGCAAGTCTAGGGGCTATTTTTCGCATGTGCCAAACGGCATAGAGGCTTAGAAATTGGCTAGTGTTGCGTGTTGGCATGTGCCAATGGCACGCACGGCCAAGTTTACCTAGTTGCACGGTTTGCAAGCCTAGGGCGCTATTTTTGGCATGTGCCAAACAGTATAGCGGCTTAGAAATTGGCTAGTGGTGCGTGTTGGCATGTGCCAATGGCATGCACGGCCAAGTTGACCTAGTTGCACGGTTTGCAAGCCTATGGAGCTATTTTTGGCATGTGCCAAACGTCATAGCGGCTTATTTTGGCATGGTTGCCTATGGGTGTAGTATGTGGTTTGGTTTTGGCGTCGTTGAAATGGTGCGCCGTATGCGGCTTGGTTTTGGCGTCGTTGCCATGGTGCGCAGTATACGGCTTGGTTTTGGCATCGTTGCCATGGTGCGCAGTATGCGGCTTGGTTTTGGCGTAGTTGCCATGGTGCGCGGTATGCGGATTTGGTTTGGCACAGTTTCCATGGTGCGCAGTATGCAGCTTGGTTTTGGCATCGTTGCCATGGTGTGCAGTATGCGGCTTGGTTTTGGCGTCTTTGACTTGGTGCGCAGTATGCGGCTTGGTTTGGAATTAGGGTTCTGTGTCGAAAACCCTAATCCGGTATTTTGAAAAAAATACCCCTATTGATTATTTACACTTGAATTAAATGCTCTCAGATAATGTTATGCGGGCAACATTAGGTCATGGGGATTTACGATTTTACCCCTTGTCTAAAATCCACCATCAACAGGTGCAATAATCAAAAATAAGGAAAAATCAAATAAGAAAAAGTTATCGATACTTAGATCCTTTATAATGGAAGTGATCGATTTGACAAACCGGACGAGCTCTCCATATCTCCACAACAACAACAAGGAAAAACTTTGAAAAAACAGAGTGAGTCACCTGTTCAACACGCTGTCCTTAAGACATTAGGGACCGGCTACACTCAAGAGTGATGCTATAGTCCTCACGAGACGGATATCGCCAAGATAAAACACCATACTACACCTACTACTAGCATATGTAGTAGATGCTCAACTTGATCTTGGCAACTCCGAAAAAACCATTAAGGAAAATCTCGAACGCTAAAGAAAAAAATATAAAATATTTTTCCTTAGAGGTGTTTCTAAAATATAGAGAAACCCCTTTCTCATTTAATTTTACAAAAGTATAGATTTTGTATATATAATGGAATAATATAACATAAAAAGGGGAACTCCCCGATGTTGGGATAAAAAGTTTCATTCACAAAAGAAAACAATAAGTTATTATTTTTCTTAAAAAAATTTAAAAATCAATTTTTTATTAATTGTTTTCCAATAATCTCCCACATGAATGAAAACCTCAATAAAACATGAAAAACGCATATAGATCTTGGTAAATCAACAACCCAACCTCACGACCCTGCACGACCGTCTGTGTGTTGAAATCATACTAGTCATTTCTACGTCCTCTCCCTCACACAAAAGTGTGTTGACCCCAAGGTAATACTATGGATTACACAAATCATAATAGTGTAGAGAAAATGAGTTTTCCTACACTATCACGTCTACACCATATGGAAGGGACAAAGAATAAAATTCTCTGATAGTGTTTACCTTTACCCACCACAAATTAGTTGTCTCATTCGAAAGCTCGATCTTGGGATCTCCAGTCAGCAAGGTTGAGTATCCTTCATGGAAAGTTTAATTTATGAGCTTAAGCCCCATCCCCCTCGATGCATTTCTAACTATCTCTTTGGACAAAACTTTCGTCAAAGGTTGTGCGATATTCTCCTTGGATTTTATCAAATCAATGGAAATAACGCCGATTGAGATTAGTTATTTTTCGCTTTAGCTATTATAGCTTGGCTCACAAAATGTATAGATATAGCTGGCACAGGCCTATGCCAGAAAGGAATGTCTTCTAAAAGGCATCTTAGTCACTCGACCCTAGAGGTGTAAATTGGGATGTTCCAGCACGAGCACATCCCAACACAACATGCTAAAATTTGAGCACATCCCCACCCAGTACGAGACTTTTCCCATCACGGCACAACACGTTAGTTTCATGGGACGGGATGGGTTTGACTAATCGACAAAGTAGCCCAGCACAACACACAATACTGATAAGCACATGGCATGACACATCACAACATGTTAAGAAAGCACGTCATAATATGTATAAAATACTACACAACATGGCACAATACATCACATTTTGTGTATATTTTCAACAAAAGATCCATTATTCTAGCCAATTATTGACATTTTATTATTGTTATGTTTACTTATATTCATTATAACACATATAATACCTAAATATTTAGAAAACATTTATACTGGAAAATATAAAATAAATGCGCCAGGCACAGCACGGCACAACGTGTTTATTTTTCTAGCACAGCCCAGCACAGCACGCCTTGTAGCACGGCACAACACGACAGGTCATAATCTCCATCACAACACAGCACGACACATTGCATGCTAAGCATGTGATTTCGTGGGTTGTGTTATGCTGGGCCGACACATTTCACACCTCTACTCGGTCCCCTCTCGTACTTTATCTAACGCAGATTCCATAATGAATTGAGCAATATAAGTTTGTTTGCTCTGCATTGTGATTCTAAAGTGTAATAACTAATAAAGTACCTTTCTCTCTAGATTTATCTAAAGTGCTTACATTTTAAAATGTTCGGGCTCTTAAGAATTTGATCTCTTGGACCGTCAAACACTTGCGTGTTGATAATCAGAGAATGATATATGGAAATGAAGAAAAAAAATCAACTTTTCCTATTTTTCACCTATTAACCACATCTAACAATTACTTGAATATATTGTTTATTTGTTTTGAAAAACATCACATATATACGCAATAAACTAATTAGGAGTTACAAACAGGGATGGAGCTAGCTTCATATGTCAGCAGATTTACAAGTACAACCATGACATAGCTACTATCTTCAACTACATGTAAAATGTAAAAAGTTCAGTTTTTTGCATTGTAACAATATGTTGACTTAACTATACCATCAGCAATCCCTTGGGTTTCTATCAAAGAGTATTACCGTTGATGGATTAGTTAGAAGATGATGTATCTTGATCACAATAGAAAGATTAACCATATAAAAAACTTAATCAGCATTAATCAATTCTATGATCACATTTAATCACATATGAAGCCAAAATCTATAGTCTATTTAGCAACTAAATTAATAATTGCTCTTTCATTAGTCAATTAATTAAGTTGGTGAGTGACCATTTTCAAATGGATTAATATAGCAGATATCAAAATCTATATACAGAAGAACTCTGCATCAATCAGTTTGGTGACTATATTATATATTTTATCATCCCACCGCATTAAGCAAAAATGATATTTTGTTCTATTTCTCATTTTTACATAAATCCAAGAACAATAATAGATACTTAATGCAAATAATATTTCAGGTTAATTGACTAGCTATCTATTTAATTAATCTCACATTTATGATATAATCAATCTGAATTTGTTTTACTTTTTTTTTTTATGATGCAGATACATATTTTTTTTATCATCCAGTGATTAAGAAATAGCGCTCCCAACGGTGCTTGAAAAAAATAATATATATATAGCACGGAAAATATTTTTCACCAGATTTATCTAAAGTGCTAACAATTTTTATTACCATTGGTCTGGACAGCCTAGGCCGCCAGACACCCCTGACAACAAGTCCGTTTTGAGTGTTCACTTCAAAATCAAAGAATGATACAGTATTTGGAAAATAAGCAAAATCGATGTCAGTAGACTTACCACCACTATTACTAACCATGAATACTATTGTTATCTTTATTTGAGAACATATTTTTTTTTTACTCAAAAAGGGCCATGTATTAAAAAAGATCAAAGTTACCACAAAGAAGTGGAAACCAAGAATGAGAAGAAAAGTTTATAAAGCAAACTTAAAAACACAAAAAACACACAACAGGGCAGCAAAACTGATATTAAGCTATGCCTAACACTCCACTCCAATTGTGTAGAAAGTCAATAATTGAGATGTTCTCAAAGATTTTTGTACCTAAACACCAGTTGTAAAGCAGGCACTTTACTTCATTCAAGAGTTGGTTATGGTGACTGTATTTTCCTTGAAATAATCTTCCATTCCTTTCCTTCCAAATTACCCACCAAATTGCAAAAGGAATCATACTCCGAAGCTTGTTCTTCCAAGTTTTACCTCTCTTTCTATTCCATTCCCAAATGGTTGCCTTGACATCCTCTCTAAACACCCACACCAGTTTAAAGCTTTTGAAGAAGAAATTCCAAAGTTTTCCAGATTCTTCACAGTGAAGGAAAAGATGAGAGTTGGATTCCGCCGCTTTTTTGCACATGATGCAACCATTAATCACAATGGTGTTGTGCAAAGAATCAAGAGTTGGAGCCGCATTGTAACATAAGTTCCAAGTGAAGAATAACACCTTTTGTGGAATTCTATCATTCCATAAGCTTTTATGAGGAAAAGAAATGAAACCCTCTACTTCAGTTGCCTCATAACAAGATTTGACAGAGAACATATAAAATGAACGTAAATCGAAAGTTCAGTTTCAACATGTTTTTGCATTCAACAATTTGTTGATTATACCTTCAACAAGTCCCTTGGGATTCAAATCATTGATGGGTTAGTTAGGTGACTGACCATTTTCAAATGGATTAACATACAGAAGAACTCAGCATTGATCAGTTTGGTGGGCGGTGGCCATATATTTTCATCGCATCACGGAAACATGCTATATATCGACGGCATAGAATGCATTCTATTTTCTTTCACACTTTCTGAATGCATGAATAAGAAAAAAAACAGTTCAATTTATAGATGGTTATTAAATACAGTATATTCACATCGCATTTATCATTGCTCCCTCAAAGGTTCAATTCGCACTATAAAACGGAGGGTTCAGTGACAAAAGATACAGAGTAGCGAGCCAGATTAGTTTAAGAAAGAGAAAAACTTCAAGTCAACCATGGAGAGTAATACAAACGTGTTCTTTCTTTTCTTGATCATAACAATGCTTTTTGTGGATAGTACTTACTATCCTAAGAGTTTCATCATCTTAGGTGGCGTTGCAGCCAGGGATCTCGAAGCTAGTGCTGCCGGCACTACTAGTTATAATGTGATCAATGGTGCCGACGGAACCATTTATGATAATGGCCCTGACTACTTTGACAGCGGTAATAATACATCATCGCAAGATCTACCACCACCAATGTCTGTACCCGTACCATCTACAATAGTACCGGTGGAACTACCACCATCTACAATTGTACCAGCGGAACTACCACCATCTACAATTATACCAGCGGAACTACCACCACCTACGTCTGTATCCACACCATCAAACGTTGTACCAGTTTATGGGGGTAGGTATGGTTATCCTTGGTGGCCATTTCAGGTTTCAGAATATGGACATGGTGATTCTGCAAAATCAGCATCAGAATCAGCTCCAGGGGAAGAGCAGAAACAATTGCAGCCATAGAGGCTGTTTCTTGGGCAGGTGATCACCTACAATTCTTCAAAACAATCTTTTAGACGAAAGACTTGAAGATTGTCATAAGAGAAGATATACTAAATAAGAGCTACAATTACTTATGGTCATCTGCCTCTCTATTCTACAGTAAGCTATAAATAAAGCCACAGAAAGGAGGTAATTAACTGGATCGTGAAGAATATATCAAATTATATTCATGTACTTCGAGTAAAATAAATGAATAATAAGTGAAAGTATGTAACTTCTTTTAAGGGGGATAAATAAAAGAAAAATCCTCTACTAGGAGTCTAAATCTTGAATCATTCACTTCACTGATCTTAACTCTACCTATATCTTCACTGATCTTGAATAATGATTAAATTCGATCACATTACCCAAATATAATCAATTAATTCGTAAACGCATACGGTTTCTAAAAGTTCGATAAATGCTTGTTCAAATTTTAAAAATTTAGATAACCCTGACTCAGTAACTGCCATACAAACAGAGAGTACAACAATACAAACACTTAAGTTTGTACTGTTGTGAAGTTTCTCGGATACTTTTACTTGCTACAGACAGTACAACGATACAAACACTTAAGTTTGAACCATCACAAGATTCCCAACAAACAGGGCCGCCTTTACGTACGTATTCGGTGGACCTAGGTGAATTCGATTAACGGGCCCTAGATTATTATTCCTATTAATGGTTTTTGTTATCTGCATAAAGAAATGTACATCCAGTGACTTTTATGATCAAGAGTTGGTGATGCACGGAGATTTTCGCTCTGCATTATGATTCTAGAATGTAATAATGTATGTTTTGCTCGACTTATCTAAAGTGCTTACATTTTTAATAAGTTTAGGCCCTTAAGAATTTAATCTCTAGGACCGCCAAACACTTTGAAACGACAAGGTAAGAAAATGAAGATTTTGTTATTTCTCAAAAGCTTGATTACAAAAACGGCAAAGCCTTGTCTAAATAGGCAAATACGCCTTTACAAAAATGGTGAGCAGATTTCACCCAATTAATATCTTTCCTAACTTACAAGATATTCCCTAACTACCGTATATACAAAATATATATGCGAATCCCTTAATACTCCCCCTCAAGTTGGAGCATGGAGATCACGAATGCCCAACTTGCGAAGAAGAAGCTCAAACTGAGGACGTCCAAGCGCTTTGGTGAAGATATCAGCAAGTTGGGCCATTGTGCGAATATGAGAAGTGGTAATAGCACCCGATTGAATGTGATCACGTACATAGTGACAATCAATCTCAATGTGTTTGGTGCGCTCATGGAAAACAGGATTAGCAGCAATATGAAGCGCGGATTGACTATCACAATAAAGACGCATAGGCTGAGAGTGGGACACACCAAGGGATTTCAATAACGGCTTGAGCCAAGTGAGTTCACTACAAGTATAAGCCATAGAACGGTACTCAGCTTCGGCCGAAGAACGCGACACGGTGTGTTGCTTCTTTGTCTTCCAAGATATAGGCGAGCCTCCCAAAAATATAAAATAGCCAGTAAGAGAACGACGACTAAGAGGGCAGGAGGCCCAGTCAGAGTCATAGTAAGCAATAATTTGGAGAGCACTGTCCTTACGTAGAACAATCCCTTGACCTGGATGACTCTTAAGATAACGAAGTACTCGAAGAGCAGCTTCCCAATGTGCAACTCGAGGAGATTGCATGAACTGAGCCAAAACGTGTACCGAATAACACAATTCAGGACGCGTAATGGTCAAATAAATCAAACGGCCAATAAGTCGGCGATACTAAGATGAATCTGAATACAATGGTCCGTCATCTAGAGCAAACCGATGATGTTGATCAATAGGTGAAGCAGCTGGTTTGGCTCCAAGAAGTCCAGTCTCAGAAAGTATATCCAAGGTATATTTTCGTTGAGATAAAAATAGACCTTCAGTACCTCGAGATATTTCAATACCCAAAAAATACTTGAGAGGACCTAAATCTTTCATATGAAAACACCGACTTAAGTATGTCTTAAAAGTTTTAATAGCAGCGGAATTATTCCCAGCAATAATCAAATCATCAACATAAACAAGTACATTGATGGAGTTTTCACCTCGTCGTAGAGTAAATAGAGAGTAATCAGCATAAGACTGTATAAATCCAAAGGCCTTAAGAGCACTTGCAAGCTTAGCAAACCAATTACGTGGAGCTTGACGAAGACCATACAAAGATTTATGAAGGCGACATACTTTGCCCGAAGAAGTAGTCGAATAGCCTGGAGGAAGTTGCATATATACTTCCTCATCAAGATCCCCGTGTAGAAAGGCATTGTGAACATCTATTTGGTGCAACTCCCAATCTTGAGCCACTGCAACTGCCAAAAAAGTTATAACTGAAACCATTTTGGCTACGGGAGCAAAGGTTTCATGGTAATAGACCCCTTCAACCTGTCTATTACCAAGAACGACCAATCGAGCTTTATACCTTTCGACATTGCCATCAGAATTATATTGAATTTTGTAAACCCACTTACAGCCAATAGCCTTTTTTCCTGGCGGAAGATCAGTAATAGATAATGTGCCATTTTTATCAAGAGCACCAATTTCCTTAGACATAGCGACGCGACAACATGGAAGTTTGACAGCTTTAGCATAGCTGGTTGGTTCCTTAAGCGTAGTAATAG
The DNA here is from genome assembly GCA_023529315.1 of Papaver bracteatum. Classification (NCBI taxonomy): domain Eukaryota; kingdom Viridiplantae; phylum Streptophyta; class Magnoliopsida; order Ranunculales; family Papaveraceae; genus Papaver; species Papaver bracteatum. The sequence goes on along the minus strand of JAJJWX010003600.1, from coordinate 538,458 downwards.
CCGCCAAAAACTGAGTGTGGTTAGCAGAAAAATTTGCACAAAACACATAATTAGTTATAGGATAAGGTGTACCTGAAGACGTTGACGAGTGAGGAGGGGAGGAGCCGGGGTCTATTGCTTTGACTGTAATACATACATAATCCTTTAACCGAGTATTAGGAACCCGAGATCGTACATTTCGTCGGACTTCCCTATCAGAAATATCACCAATAGCATCACTTCTTGCAGCATAAATATCACCGTCGGCTACATCATATTGTGTAGAAACCAAATTTTGTGGGACCCCAGATGAGACAAAATCATCTCCTAAAGCTGCTGACAGTCCCGTGCCTTGCCTAGTTCTGCCACTCCCTGTGACTATTTGACTTGTATCATTACCCGACAGGTTCTGAAAATGATCACTTCTTGGAGCAGTAGAACTCCTTGTAACTATTTTACTTCTGCCACTTGACAGATTCTCTACGTGTCTCCTTGGACTACTCACGCCAGAAGAGACAAAAGTCTCTGCATCTTCAACTGTTCTGATGATGTATGGTGACTTATTTAAATTCTGTGAAGCGACAACTTCACTTGTCATGCATGTCACGTTAATATCAGGTCCACTGGTGCCTTTTGGACTCCCCCTTCCTAATACATTTTGAGAGAAATCTTTAGTAATATCAGGTCCACTAGTGCCTTTTGGAATCCCCCTTCCTAATACATTTTGAGAGAAATCTGTAGTAATGTCAGGTCCACTGGTGCCTTTTGGACTCCCCCTTCCTAATACATTTTGAGTACTATCAGACGCCAAAATTCCAGATTGTTCCGCATAAATTACTGACCACTCATCCACCCCAACTGCATTATTATCTTCATTATTATTATTATCGGAAGAAGCCACCGTGTAAGGAAATTTGTTTTCAAAGAAAACTACATCACGAGACACAAAAAATTGTTTCGTTTCCAAATCAAACAATCGCCAACCCTTTTTCCCATAAGGATAACCAACAAAAATACATCTCCGACTTCGTGGATTAAACTTATTATGATCACGGGGCACAATACCTGCATAGCACAAACATCCAAATACCCGAATAAGATTATAAATAGGAGGCTTCCTATGTAACATTTCATACGGAGTTCTCCCATTAAGCAAGGGAGTAGGCGTGCGATTAATAATATAAGCAGCGGTTAGAATGCACTCCCCCAAAAACCGAAGAGGTAAATTTGCTTGAAAACGCAAAGCACGACCCACATTTAATATATGACGATGTTTGCGTTCCGCTCTCCCATTTTGCTGCGGTGTATCCACACATGAGGTTTGAAATTCTATTCCTTGCTCAGAAAAGAATGGAATCAATGGACGAAATTCCGTACCATTATCACTACGAACCTGCTTAACTTGTCTATCAAATTGTGTCTTAGCCATAGCACAAAAATTCTGAAAAATATTCACCACCTCAGTTTTGTGTGCCATCAAATAAACCCAAACACAACGAGAATAATCATCAACAATCGTAAGAAAATAGTGTGCACCACAAGAAGACGAAGTACGATACGCACCCCATACATCACAATGTACTAAACTGAAGATATCATTAGCTTTATTCCCACTAATAGGGAAACTAGCACGAGTTTGTTTATCCTTAAAACAGGTATCACACGGTTCATTAAGAAACTTCTGACAATCAACTTTGTTCATACCAGGAAGCAAATAAATAATCTTATTAGAAGGATGACCAAGACGCCTATGCCATAATTTATAATCTTCACCAGTAGTAACTCGATTTACCATAATATGCGCTCCACTGTGGAAGATATAAACCCCGTCTAGTTCCTCTCCCACACCAATCAGCGTCCTCATAGTGTGGTCCTGTATCACACACAACTTATCAGTCAAAGTGACAATGCATTTCAGATCTTTAATTAAACATGCTAACGAAATCAAGTTACAATGAAGATCAGTAACATATAAAACACGATATAATCTCATATTATCTCCAAACACCGCAGTGCCTTCACATGAAGCAATTGTGTATGTCCCGTTCGGAAGTTTTACGGAAGAAAAACCTATTTGAAATGTTTTACACAAAAACTCTTTCCTTCCTGTCATATGCCTTGAAGCCCCTGTATCAACTATCCACTTATTCGACGAATTCACATCCTTATTCGACGAATTAAGCATATTCACAATAGCTTCCCACTGTGCATCGGTGAGAATATTATAAAGTTGTACTCGATCTTGTGATGAAAGATAGTTTCCATTAGAATTCACATCAATATTCATAAGTGCGCTATTAACAACAACTTGTTCATCTTGTTCATAATCATCGCCATTTTGTTTCACTATATTGCGTACATCCTTAAAATCATACCGGTATGATGATTTTTCCTGTAAAATTGAATCAATTTTAGGTTTACCATAAGAAGTCGATTCTTCCCAAGCCATGGCGGTAAAAGAGAGATTAACTTCTGATTTTCAATTATTTAGGTTATTTCGAACCTGGCTCAGATGCCATGAAACGACAAGGTAAGAAAATGAAGATTTTGTTATTTCTCAAAAGCTTGATTACAAAAACGGCAAAGCCTTGTCTAAATAGGCAAATACGCCTTTACAAAAATGGTGAGCAGATTTCACCCAATTAATATCTTTCCTAACTTACAAGATATTCCCTAACTACCGTATATACAAAATATATATGTGAATCCATTAATACACTTGCATGTTCATAATAAGAGAATGATATATGGAAATGAAGAAAAAAAATCAACTTTTCCTATTTTTCATCTATTAACCACACATCTTACAATTATTTGGTTATATTGTTTATTTGTTTAGAAAAATATCACGTATATATGAAATAAACTAATGAGTTACAACCAGGGATGGAGGGATACGTCAGTAGATTTACAAGTACAATCTTGACATAATTACTATCTTCAACTACATGTAAAATGAAAAGTTCAGTTTCAACAAGTACAACCAGCGATGGAGGGATACGTCAGTAGAAGATAATATATCTTCATCACACTAGAACAACAAACCAAAGAAAAAACTTAATTTTCTACGATTCACATTTAATCACATATGTTGCCAAAATCTATAGTATATGTTAGCAACTGAATGATCATTTACCCTTTCATTAATCAATTTGGCGAGTGACCATTTTCAAATGGATTAATATAGCAGATGTCAAAATCTATATACCATCAGCAATCCCTTGGGTTTCTAACAAAGAGTTTTACCATTGATGGATTAGTTAGAAGATGATGTATCTTGATCACAATAGAAAGATAAACCAAAGAAAAAACTTAATCGGCAGTAAACAATTCTATGATCACATTTAATCACATATGAACCCAAAATCTATAGTCTATTTAGCAACTGAATTAATAATTGCTCTTTCATTAGTCAATTAATTAAGTTGGTGAGTGACCATTTTCAAAAGGATTAATATAGCAGATATCAAAATCTATATACAGAAGAACTCTGCATCAATCAGGATGGTGACTATATATTATCATCCCACCGCATTAAGGAAACATGCTATATAATGAATATATACAAACATACAATGCCTTCAAAACAATGCTTCAAAAACAAATACAACTACAATGCCCTCAATTTAATTTTGCATTTTCCTTAATTGCATGAGTAAGACAAAAGTAGTTTAATTATTAGATGGTTATTAAATATATATTTGCTTTGCGTTTCCCATAACGCCCTCACAGGCTCACACTATAAAATGGAAGGTTCAGTTAAAACGAGAGAGAGTGAGCTAGCTTGATTATAGTTAGAGAAAGAGTAATAGATTTAAGTCCACCATGGAGAGTGATAAAAAGATGGTTTTCCTTTTCTTGATCATAACTATGCTTTTTGTGGATAGTAGTACTTACTACCCTAAGAGTTTCATCATCCTAGGTGGCGTTGCTGCCCAGGATCACGAAGCTAGTTCTTCCGGCACTACTAGTTATAACGTGATTAACGGCGCTAGCGGAACTATACATGATAATGGCCCCGACAATGTGGAAAATGGTGATAATATGTCGTCGCAAGAACTACCACCACCAATGTCTGCACCCGCACCATCTACAACTGTACTAGCGGAACTACCACCACCAATGTCTGTACCCGCACCATCTACAATTGTACCAGCGGAACTACCACCACCTACATCTGTATCCACACCATCCAACGTTGTACCAGTTTATGGAGGTAGGTACGGTTTTCCCACCAGCTTGGTTGCCAATTCCGGTTTCGGAATCCAAACATGGTGATTCTCCGTCAGCACCGGAGCCAGCTTCGGTGAAAAAGCAGCCTTAGAGTCTGTCTTTCGGGCACATGACCAACAATGCTAGGTATATAATATGAATAAGAGTCACAATCACCTATGGTCATCTGCCTCTATTCTATCTCAAGCTGACAAGACGTATAAAATAAATAAAGTCGCGGAAGGGAGCTAAATGGATCTTGCAAAAAACTTAAATTAAGTTCTTGTACTTTTGATGCAAAATAAGTGAAAGTATGTAACTTGTTTAAGGAGAATAATAAAAATAAAAACCTACTACTACATCTCTTGAATCTAATCATTCATTTCCTTCTTAACTCTACCGATATATATCATATGTGTTCTGGCTCTCTCTTTATAATTCCAGAATACCGGAAAACACTCGATATCTTGATCATCATTATAACCAAATTCGACCGCAATAATACATATTCAATGATTTTTTCCATTCTTCTCAATTTCATTACCACTAGGCTGCAACTAGTGCATACCAAACTCGAGAACAATGAAAATTTTGGGATTGGATAATTCATTTCACCGTATAAACGGAAATCTGATGCATCAAAAATTGGTTTATGCATAGGATAATTTAGTGGGAGAGAAAACAACATCATAAAGTAAGAGATATTACAAATTAATGAAACAACCCACCTCCCCTCTAGTGAGTAGCATACTTCAACAATTACATTCTTTGGGCAATCATCTTAATAGGCCTGCGAGAGTCAGACTAATTGTTTCCTCGCTACTTAAAAGTGAATCTGACAACTGACCAGGGAAGGCCGGACTAGTTTATAAATGGTTCATATGCTCATACTTTTCCATTCATAACGAGGCTTGGCCTTTGGAGGGAACGGACATGATAGAAAGTACGTTGACAACAGATGACATCCAACTCACCGCTGCTTTCAAAACCTCTTGTGAACAACCTGGTTTCACCATCATCTTTACCTGCCGCAAAAATATATATAGAAATACTTTTATGGGCATGTTCAAAAGGGGTAAGGTATGTCGGAATATAGCACATTGGGGCTTTCCCATTTCATATGGGTTGATGTCTTGCTCGCAAAAGAATTTCAAAGGTAGGAAAGAAGTAAGGATATATGCATTACGAATGAATTTTACCATGTCAAGGTAATTCTGTAACTCCTTTATTACCCTTCTTATGTAATCCTGGTTGTTAGAATACGGGCATCCAACTCAAAACCAATTGGCAATGAGTGGAGAGGCCCTAAGGATTATAAACAGCAGGATCTTAGATTGCCCAACAATGTGGGACTAATAATATCATAGCACATTGGGGCTTTCCCATTTCATATGGGTTGATGTCTTGCTCGCAAAAGAATTTCAAAGGTAGGAAAGAAGTAAGGATATATGCATTACGAATGAATTTTCCCATGTCAAGGTAATTTTGTAACTCCTTTACCCTTCTTATGTAATCCTGGTTGTTAGAATATGGGCATCCAACTCAAAACCAATTGGCAATGAGTGGCTAATCCTAGTTGTTAGAATACGGGCATCCAACTCAAAACCAATTGGCAATGAGTGGAGAGGCCCTAAGGATTATAAACCGCAGGATTTTAGATTACCCAACAATGTGGGACTAAGGGACTAATAATCTCAACACGCCCCCTCACGTGTATCCTCGTTGGGTCTAACACGTGGACAACTAAATCGGGTGACGCGGAGTAAAGCCGCAGTCAAATAACTCGTCGCAAATAGCCTGCTTTGATACCATGTTAAAATACGGGCATCCAACTCAAAACCAATTGGCAATGAGTGGAAAGGCCCTAAGGATTATATTAGGGTTTCAAAAAATGTTTTCCCCCAAAATTTGAGATCAAATTTCCCAAAACATCAAGACGGCTTTTTCAAAATCTTTAGATAATCCAACCTCAATCTTCCATTTATAATAAACAAACAAATGGTTATATAACCAGAACTAGTCAATTTTTCAAATACACAATAAATTAAGAAATTATAATGAAATCAGAAACAATGGAAGCCAAACACTTAATCCTCATTATACATCAGATCTTTTTTAGCAATAAAAATAGTAAAAAATCTTAGTTAAGTAACAGATATATAATTCCAAGAGTAAGTCTACCCATTTTTTTGTAAGTTCATCCCATCTTCAAACAGCTCATACAAAATCCAACCTCCTGTGTATCAAACATGCAACGTCATAGATTTAAAGTCTAACATCTTCAAGTGAGGTAACTACAAGCTCCTGATCCCTATGTCTCATCCTTATGTAAAAAATTAAACATTCAGATTACTCAGGTCAACAAAACAAAAAAAAAACTAAACTGTGACCTCTATATGGGCAAAAAAACATCCCCATTTCATATGGGTTGATGTCTATAAACCGCAGGATCTTAGATTGCCCAACAATGTGGGACTAATAATCTCAACACTGATCTTCTACACATAAACTGATTGGCTTTATTTCTGAACCCTTTCCTTCAAACTGAATGGGTCCTGGATTTCGGTAGACATTATCCGTCAAGAAACTTTTAGCTTCTTGAATCAGCATTCTGTTGATATGATCAGTTGAGATGTTTTAGTAGTAGTAGTATTAGATATGCCGAAGTGTTTTTTTTTTTACTAAAAAAGGGAAAAATTTATTGAAAAGAAATAGTGTGTTTCACAAAGAGTAAAAACACTATGGAAAGAAAAAAAGAGTACAAAACTATCAAAGCTAGCAGAAGTTACATAATGGCAGCATGCCAATTCCTAATCACCATATAATAGAAAGACCATGAAAGATCTGCAATTTTGCAGCTACAACCCCGTTGAAAATTAAGCACTTGACATCATCGATGATAGTTTTTGTAGATTTATACTTCCCCAAGAAAACTCTGTTGTTTCTTTCTAAACAAACGATCCACCAAATTGCAAAGCAAGTCCCAAATTTTCCATTTCTTAGCTCTCAATTTTCTTCTTCTCCATTCCCAAATGAAAGACCTGACTGAGTTTGGAAAAACCAGATGAACTCCAAAGCAATTGAGGAAAAAATTCCAAATGGTTCTGACTTCTTCATAATGCAAAAATAAGTGACCATTTGATTCAACTACTTTCTTACACAAGATGCAACCATTGATTATAATTATATTATTCAGTTTATCCATAGTTGGATCAGCATTATAATAAAGAGTCCATGTGAAAAACAATACCTTTTGAGGGATTCTTGGATTCCAAAGGGTCTTGTGAGGAAAAATCAAAAGCCCACCTTCTTCTAACTGAGAGTAATAGCTAGAAACTGAGAAGTTTGTTGCAGGTCTCCATATCCTATTATCTGAGTTATTGGTAAGAGCTGGTGGGTCTTGTAACAAAGTTAGAAGTTGAGAAACTTCATTTATTTCACCATTCTTCAGATTTATACTGAAATTAAAATTCCAACCTGCAATCCCATTTGTGAACCAAACCATATCTTTGACAGTGGCATCTTCGCTCTTAGACAGTTTGAATAATTTAGGAAACGAAATACTGAGAGTTTGATCATTTACCAAGTAATCTTTCCAAAACAAGCAATTATCTCCATTTTGCAACTGAATGTCAGAATTCTGCATAATAAAATCCTTGCTTTTCAAAATACCTTCCCAAAGGCTTTTTCCTATAGGATTCTTAGAAGAATTAGGATGAAAAGCATTTTCATTACCTCCAAATTTTTGATGAACTATTTTCCTCCAAAGAGCTTTTTTTTCTTTACCATACCTCCAAATCCACTTCGCATGAAGATCCTTGTTCATTAGCCTTAACCTTTTGATACCAACTCCCCCTTTACTTTTTGGCAGGTTGACATTATCCCAACCAACCCAACTTTTCTTTTTCACAAAATTGGAGGAACCCCATAAGAATTGTCTCATTATTCTTTCCGTCTTCTTTTCAACAGCAACATGAAATTGAAATAAAGAAAGATAGTAAATAGGAAAGCTGGATAGAACATGATTTATGAGCATAAGTCTTCCTCCTTTGGTTAGATATTTCGTTTGCCAAGTATTCAGCCTTTGCTGAAATTTTTGAAGAATTTTCTCCCAAACATCCATTGCTTTTGATTTGCTACCCAAGGGGAAACCCAAGTATTTTATTGGGAAGGAAAACTTTTGGCAGCAAAAAATCTCAACACATTGAGTAGCATGATGAGCATTTCCTACTTCAACAATTGCACTTTTACTGAAATTGAGTTTCAGTCCAGAAATCAATTCAAAAGCAAGAAGTATGTTCTTTAAATTATGAATCTGTTCAGTACTGTCATCTATAAGCACAATTAAATCATCAGCAAATTGAAGATGATTAATGATGTTACCTGAATGAGAAGGCTTAAAACCAGAAATAAGATTTAGTTCAGCAGCTTTCTTGATCATTAAAGAGAGTACTTCAACCACCATGATGAAAAGAAATGGAGAAATTGGATCTCCATGCCTCACACCTTTCCCACTTCTAAACAGATTAGAAGCAGGGCCATTGACTAAAGTTGAGAATCTGACATTAGAAACACACCATTTTATTCAGCTTCTCCAGATATTTCCAAAACCAAATTTTTGCATTGTTGTGTCTAGACAGGACCAACTTAAGTTATCAAAAGCTTTAGCAAAATATACCTTTACCACCAGACCAGGAACCTAAGATCTTTCTCTTGCATCAATTAGCTTTGAGGCAATTAGAATTCCATCTGTAATTTGCCTATTATCAACGAATGCACCTTGAAAATCAGAAGTGATATTAGGAATTACCACTTTGAGTCTTTCAGCCAACAATTTAGAAATAATTTTGTATACTCCTCCAATAAGACTAATTGGCCTATAATTTTGTATCACATTTTATCAGAAGAATGATATTAGTACAATTTAGTCTCCAGTCTAGAGTGCCAACAGTTTCAAATTCCTTTATAACTCTCATAATATCCTCTTTTAGAATCTCCCATGTAGCTTTGAAAAACTCCATGGAATATCCATATAGACCTGGAGATTTGTTTTTTCCAAAATGCATAATTACATTCCTTACTTCAGCTTCATAAAAAGGCTTCTCAAGGAGAATACTTTGCTGACTAGAAATTGAAGGCATTTGCAGATCATCAAAACTTGGCATGTAAGAGTCTTCTTCTTGAAACAGTTTAGAGTAATTATTTTTTGCTTCTTCACTGATGAACTTCCTATCATGACACATTACACCATCTATCAAAAGGGAATTAATGTTTCTTTGTTTAAAAGAAGCATATTTATGAAAGAATTTAGAATTCCTTTCACCATCAGCCAACCATTTCCCTTTTGACCTTGCATACCATTTTATGGCTAGATCAAGAGAAGCACTTTTATGTTTCACCCTTGTAACTTCTCTAGTTGCATAATCATCTGCATCTAAACCAGTAATTTACTCAAGACTGTCATAGACATCAATTAAATCTTCAAGATTATCAACTTTTGCTTGAAGGGAGCCATAAGTCTCTCTACCCCATTTCTTTATAAAAAATTTTAACGATTGTAGCTTTTTTGCTAAGATAAAACTTGGTTTACCCACATAGGTCAGGTTAGCCCACCAAATCTTTAAATTATCCAAGAATTGAGGATTGGATAAGTAATAATTCTCAAATCTTAAAGGCGGTTTAATGGAATTACCTGCATTGCATACTATGAGCACAGGAGCATGATCAGAAACAGGCCTCTTTAGTCTGTATTGCACCATATTATGACATCTTTCTTCCCACTCTGCATTGCAAACAAAACTATCCAACCTACTTAAAATAGGTGGGTTTTGACAGTTTGTCCAAGTAAATCTCCCTCCATACATTTGCAAATCCATCAGCTTACATGCATTTAAAAATTTCTAAAAATTCCTTCTACTTGTGATACAACCACCTGAGCAATTCCTCTCATCTTGATTGAGAATAGCATTCTAATCTCTACCTGCCAGCCACAGATCTTCAAAAATAGTTCTGATTTCTCTTAACTCAAGCCAAAATTGTCCATAGTCTTTTGGGTCAGAAGCACCATAAACCGTTGTAAATAGCCAGGTGAAATTATTTCCCAGGTTTTTGAATTTTTTTGAAATTGAAAATGCTCCTAAAAGAGAATCTTCCATTTCCACCAGAGAATCGTCCCACAGAACTAGAATTCCACCAGAGCGGCCACAAGAAGGGAGAAATAAGGAACCATAATTGCTATTACCCCAAATTGATCTCATGGTAGAGGCCTCAATATGTTCCATTTTTGTTTCTTGAATAGCACAAATTGAAACCTTATGTTTCCTAATAGTATTTCTTAAAGCCGTAACCTTTACATCATCCCCTAGACCTCTAATGTTCCAAATCATGATTTTAAGATCCATTTGAGACAGACATAGCCCGAGAAGAAACACCAATAATAGGAATAGAAATAGGAGATTTGGGTGAAAGAATGAATTCACCTGGAGAAATAGTATTACCTCCATCTTCTTCTTAAATCCAATTCTCATCATCAGAAAGTGAATCGAAATTGACCATTCCATCAAGTTCGAAGACTTGATTGAGGACTTTTTCTTCATCAGATTTCTTTAAACCCACAAGCATTTTTTTATAGAGAGCTCTCGCTTGAGTGTTGTCCCCATTAATGCCCAATAGATGATTGAAGGAGACGTGATACTCTACCAAATTATTTATCTCCTCTTCATTTAGCGAGTTAGCTGATGGTTGGCTGAATTAAGAAGATATTAAAGAATTTGAATTATCCATAGTGGTATCTGATACATTTTGAATAACCAAATTGGATGACTCCGGTGTCTAACTTGAGTCAGCTGGAATATTATTCAAAAGTGAACTTGAGTGAATTTGATCTTGGGAAGGCTCCGAGTTATCAAATACTCTCTTCGGGCCGAAATTTGAATACATAGCAGTAGAAAAAAAACACCCTGCCATCTGGCCCAAATTATGATCAGAAGAAATTAGATATGCCGAAGTTGATAAGTATATATATGCGAACCACGACCAGCTAAGGGAAAAGTTCCATTAAAGAGTGTTTCCACTGGGTATAACTGTCCCAATACTAGATCAAAAGGGTAAAGAAAAATCTTACTTGTAAGGATTTCCCCTCAAATCCACTGTAGCTGGATCAATTGATGGTTTTCCAATTGGTGAGACCCCAGGGCCATGCAATCTCTTTACATCCATCATTGCGTGTCAAAAAAAGAACTAGCCAAAGATTATAATCCATTATTCTTAACAAGTCCTGGCAGAAAGAAGCAGTTAGTAGCAAACCCACCGTAGTCCTGCCATTATAAAGGGAATACAAATTTTGGAAAATATCTTGGTTACAAATGAATGTTTCGACTTTAGATTAAAATCGAAAAAGCCAGGTATTTCTTTGGTAAGATTAATCTCGAAAAGGCCTTTGATAATGTGAAATGTTATTTCTTTGATGAAGTCCTCTTGGCTACGGGGTTTGGTTTAAAGTGGAAAATGTGGATTAAAGGTTGCATCAATAGAGTTTTATTTTCTGTTTTATTCAATGGTTCTTTCTTTGGTAGATTCGAGATCCAAAAGGGTATTATACAAGGAGATCCCCTGTCCCCTTCCTCTTCCTCCTAGTGTCCGAAGTCCTTACTCATATGTTCACAAAAGCAACTCATCAAGGCAGTCTCAATGGTTTAAAGTAAAGGAAAATGGTACAAAGGTCAGTCATTTACAATTCGCTGACGACACCTTGGTCTTTCTTGATGCCGAGGTGGAGCAAATCAGGTACCTCAATTACATTCTTTTCATTTTTAATGGTGATTCTCGTTTGCAAACAAACTTTTCAAAAGATTGTATTTTTGCTGTCAGTGATGTCCAAAATATGGAAGACCTTACAAATGCAATGGGGTGCACTAGTGCCTTTTTTCCTTCTTCTTCAAATTGGGACAAAGTTATAGAAATTTGTAAAAATAGGTTGCCCACTTGGAAGAGAGGTCTTCTATCTAAAGGAGGAAAACTTACTCTTATCAAAAGCGTATTAATGAGCCTTCCAGTATATTTTTTCTCTCTATTCGTTTTCCCGGCTTCGGTGGTTAAACAAATCAAGAGAACCATAAGAAAATTCTTGTGGGATGATGCTAATGGTGGGAAAAAACACAAGTGGGTGGGATGGAAACGCGTTTGTAAGACAATGAACCAAGGAAGATTAGGCATTAGAAATTTAAAGCTTATGAACCGTGCTCTCCAAAAGAAATGTTGGTAGAGATTTGGAAAAGAGGAAAACAATTTTTGGTCCAAAATGATCCACGAAAAATATGGTATCTCTCAATCTGTTTGGAGAACCAAAATCCCTAAAGATCCCTATGGGGTTAGTGTTTGGCGTAATATACACTCTGTTGCTGATTAGTTTTTAGGTATGTCCAATTCAAGATTGGAAAAGGTGACTTTGTGCGCCTTTGGGAAGATAAATAGTGCGCTCTAGGCACTTTAACCTCGATGTGTTCCAACCTTTATAGAATCTCTACGAGTAAAAGTATGTTAACGATGAATGCTTATACGGTAGATGAAAATGGGGTTAACTGGGATCTTGGTATTTATCACAGGCGTCTTTATGATGCCGAAATAACTAAGTTAACTACTATTTTACCTCTTTTGGATCTTGTGTCTTTAAACAGAGATGCCTAAGATGTTTTAGTTTGGACTGGAGCAAAGTCTGGAGATTTCACCGTGAAATCTCCTTACGATTTGCAAGTACCGACTAGTAGAATTTATAACGGTTTTCCCAAGAACATGGTTTGGTCTAAATCTTGGCCCCAATAGCATGCTTTCTTCCTTCGGAAAGCTGTTTTATAAAGACTACATACTTTGGATAACCTTCAAAAGATAGGTTCTACCATTGTAACCTCTAATGGCTCTCATATTGCTAGCCTTTGTACTTTTTGTCAATGTTCTCCCTGTTAGAGCAATGCTCGGTTGAACCCACCAAGCGTCGGTATGTCAAGTTTGGTTGTCATATTTTAGTAAGACAAAAATCATTTAAGAGTCGCTTGATTTAAATGTACTAGAGTCAACTTCGTATAGGTTATCTTGAAAGTATTAGGATGAGACATTACAAGTATTGCGAAGACTTGAAGAAGTGAAGAAGAACGGGGCTACGACCACAACATCATCCTTCCACTTGAGGTTAGTTATTTTTTACTTGAACTGTTTCATTCCATAACGTATATTTCAAGTCGTGCATATTGAAAACATAAAACTACGAAGCATGAACACTCTAGATAGACATAGTATTAAGGAATACAATATGAAGTTTCTTGCTTAACCCTTAAACTTTGAATATAAGACATCGTAAAAATCATTTGAATGCTATTGTGATTATGTATGGGTATGAGGTGAGGATTTCATCCTAGGGAACAATGTTTACAAGTGTTCTAAGGAAGTAAGTTCATGATATGTGTTGTGAACCGAAAAGGAAATTGCCAGGCATTATTGGGGCTATTCTTCATTGCATATCTTATGGACGACCAATATGTGTGATTAGCATAACCGCTCATGACTTGTTTGTGTTCTTGGTAAAACTATTCACTTGAGGTCATACTTATGTATTGGTATGACTTTTATTAGTGAAACCGATCTTAAATAATCACCTGGGGTATGATCGGGTTTGTGAGTGTCTGACCAATTATTAGGAGAAGGGGAACCGATCCTAGTAAGAGGTGAAGTGCATCACAAGTGGAACCGATTCTTGTATGAGGTTCAGCAAGGTTTATTGAAGAAAGGGGAACTGGTCCTATGAACATGTGCAATACATTTTTGGGAAGGGGGAACCAATCCTATGGACATGTGCAATGCATACAAGTTAGATACCAAATATATGTGGGGAACCTATCCTAGTACCTAGTCAGCCGAATTATGGTAAGCTAGTGTGACTATGCACAGTACTCACATGGAGGTAAAACTGAAACTTGTTTTTGTAGAACCGTTAAACCCATGGTTTGTGATTTAGTGTTACTTGATCAATCACATAGTTCTTGAAAGTCAGATGAACCAATTCTAAACTTGTTTGGAAGTGTGGTAAATCGGTTTCAAGTGAGTAAGTATGAAAGAGGACTTGCAATAGTAAGATGTTGACACACTTTGAACACGGTGCATTAATGCTTATTCTATATTGTTCAAACATATTCCTTAAAGTCTAAGAAGAAGTAAATCCAAAGATCGAATTTAATAAGTTAAGAATCTTTTTAATTAACGGTTTTTAATTATATATGGAAAATAAGAATTAGTAATGTGCATTTACTAGTTAAAGATTTTATAAGGAGATTTCGATAGTATTTTTGGATAAGTAATTCACAGGAATTATGAAAACCGAATTTGGTGTAGTAATGAAAAATATCTTGAGAATATTTTCGGTTTTGGAAATTCCTTGGTGTCCAAACTTCCTTGTCTATAAATACTTTGAGTTTGCATTTCTAGCAAACTAATCCTACGTAACAATAGACTTCCTCTTCTGTATTTGTTACTGGAAAAGCCGCCTATCAGAGAGGATAGTAATCTAATTAGGTAAAATCTCTTACGGCCGCTCAATTTAAAGTCTTTTTTAGGATTGAGAAGCTCTAGCGTGACCCATTGATGGGAAACTAGATATTGAAATTTATCTTTAGTTTTCGTATTAATTTGATTGACTAGCGGTGGTTGAACTTTGATTGCACCACTAGTACAAACCTTCACATAGGCCACGTTTTTTGGTTTACAGCCCAGCCACGTTTCGGGTTATTTGCGTGGCTATTGGTCATCAGTATAACTATTGCCACATTTTGTATTAACATGTAGCCATAGTGCACCATTTAGTCATAGGTTTAATCCTAAACCCATCGACTGTAGCCATAGGGTATCGTTTGGTCACAGTTTTCAGTCTAATCCCATCACATGTAGCCATAAATGCGTATATGGCCACATTAAATAATTTTGTATGTGTCGAAAGTGTAGGATGGAAATAGACACGCCTATTAATCCGTGGCGGAAAGAGGATTTATTTAGCCACATTGGTTTGTTTATGTGTCCATAATATCGGATTTATTAGACACGCATATATTAAGGAATTGTCACATTTTATCAAACATGACAAAAGATTGACATATGGTTACACCATATTATTTTTTTTACGAGGATTATGATATGGCTACACGAAAAAAAAATTGTGACCATAGCGTCGGATCCATTAGTCACATGAGATTGAATTTTAACTTTTAAAGTACTAGCCATGATTGTTACTGAGTCTTTTCTAGGCCTAATGCTCCTAGTATGCTTAATGCACCTAGTTTGTTTATGCTTCAGAAGTGTATGCTTCTGATATACGATTCACTCAAACTAGTTCAAGGTTTCGACAAGGATCTTTAGACTGGTCTAAAGACGATCTTGTGATAATCCATTGTTAATAGAATCCGTTGTGTGTGTGATTGATCACAAGATATTCAAGTAGTTGTGTGCAGGTGTTTATTGAAGATCTAAGAAGATTTGAAGACGAAGAAGAGATAAAAGATTTCTGACTTGGTTTTTATAATCTTTGGTGTACACAATACTTGTTTATAATCTTTTTATCCTTGTGGTGATATTGATTAATTCAAGATCAATCAATATATTTCCTTCGGATTAAAGGTTATTATAATCTTTGGTGATTGAACATAAGATTGATCTTGGAACCTGGCAAAGGAGTTTATGTTAAGATAAACAAGGGAACCTTTGCGAAACTCATATCACTTGGTTGAAGAGAGTTGATACCAAAAAGATTTGTTGTTCCTTGAACCAAAGGAATTGGTCCAAGTACGTGACTTGTTTACAAGTTGGATGCGTGGGAATATAGATGGAACTAGGTGAACTATAGGTTTAGTTGCTTGATATCAACTATACGAAGTTGGTATTATTTTGTATAGCAGCTTAATCCTGAGAGTATTCAATTATGGACTAGGTCCAGGGGTTTCTGCATTTGCGGTTTCCTCGTTAACAAAATCTTGTTGTGTCATTTACTTTATATTTTAGCATTATAATTGTTTTATTATAATTAATGTAGATTGCACAAACGTTAATTCCTATTTACTTGATACGTGAATCCTATTGTGTTTTGTTACGTCCGAGCCTTTGTATCAAGTAAACACACTTTTTTGTTGTATTGTCTCGATCTCGTATCCATAGATGATCACACAAGTGTGAACCTATTTGTTTTATTGTCTCGACTCAGTCCATACATAATAACTTTCGGGGAAAGGACTTATAGGAAGGAAAAGTAATAGCTTGAGGTATATTTGGGTACCCTCGCCTTTTCACTCCTGAAAACTCTAACCATATTTTTCTTGAGTGTCCCTTTGCTCTTCAAATGTGGGATTTCTTTTTGGATTGTGCAGGAAAGCCAAGAATTATCCATAGAACAGTTAGGGGGTTGATATCCAACTGGAATTTTCGGGACCTCTCTATTAAAGGAAAAGAAATTTGGAAACGATTGCGTACAAGCATTCTCTGTCTATTTGGAATGAGCGAAATGCAAGGACTTTCACATACAAATCAAAGGAAGTTTTCGATCTTATAACATCTGTTAAGCTTCAAACTTATTATTGGACTTCTACTGAACCTTGCTTCGTAAGTGTCACTTCAGATGACATAGTTGTACATTGGGAAGAAATTTTTTTCCAACCTAGTGTTGTCGGGTGAGGGTGGTGTGATGTGAACCTTGATTTCTTGTTTGAGGTTCTTTGTTTTTATCAACTTGATGTTCATGGTTGGGAGGTGTTTCTTGCCTCTTTGGTATCTTTTTTCTCTCTTTAATAAACCTTCTTTTTACCGAGCAAAAAAAATAAATGATGCACCACCACAACACCACCTAGATACGGGAAGGTTAATAAAAGTTGCCAAACTTGCCATATTCTTAAGGTTGGGCTTGAGTCTGTTTTGGGATTTTGTATATCAGTGGTGACAATGCTTAGGTCTTTCTAGTTCTATGTTCGGGGCAGAAGTGTAAATTGGACTGTGCCAGCACAGGCACAGCCCATCACAACACGTGAATTAGCCCAGCACGGCACAACACGTTATCTTAATGTGTTGTGCTGGGTTAGGATAATCGGCACATTGGCACAACATAATATGTGGCACGGATAAGCACGTGGCACAACACGCTAACAAAGCACGTCATAATATGTATAAAATACTACACGATACGGTACAATAAAACATATGTTTTTTGAATATTTCACAAAAGAGTGTTTGTTCTAACCATTTTTTGACATTCTATCTTCGTTGTGTCAAATTATTTCAGTAAGAACACATATAATATATAAATGTGTTGAAAGTATTTATTTTGAAAAATGTAAAATAAATGTGCCAGGCACATCACAACACGCTTTCAAGCACTGCACAACAAGACACGCCTTAGTTTCTGGAAAGGCGCATCACGACACGTAGCACAGTGGGCTCGCCTCTTAATGGGATGTGCTGGGATGTGCCAACACGGTTTACACCTCTAGTTGAGGCTATTATATAGCATCTGTAATAGTTTTTTTTTTTTTCTTGTGAAAAAACATTTTGTATGGGGCATTTTACACTAAAACATAATATGTAATACTACCTCCGTTACTTAAAATAGATACTTTCATTTTTCATGTTAGCCTAAAAATTGGCCAAATTGAAAAAGTGAAAGTATATTTTTTTTTAAAAACGGAAAGAGTATTACTTAATTAATAAAATTATCTTTACCGAGAAGAATAAAAAAAGAAAACAGGATAGCTGTTTCCGGATCCATTAAGAAGTTATAGCCTATAATTTGCAGGGGAAATGGTAACTAATGATAGAAAATAATACTGCACAAAAGTTAAGTTCAGTTAGAAACAAACGGTAATGACTTTCTTCACGTATTAAGTTTAGCTAGTAATTGGAACATCTCAAATAGATTAGGACATTATTAGTTTGGTGACTGGCTATTTTCAAATCGATCAATATATTGACGACGACATAAGGGGGATTGGTGAAATAATCTTCTTAATATGCAACTTATCTTTTCTCTTTTCAATTTTTATAATAAATCCAAAAACATTTAATATTTTAGAATGGATATCCAACTAATCTAAAATTTATGATATAATTAAACTAAAATTGTCTCTTTTCCCTCTTGTCTTTTTTTTCTTTTTGTTTTGTTACGTACCATGCAGAGATAGATATGGATAGTATCCGGTGATTAACTTATTAATAAGATTTGTAGTCTTTGAAATGCGTAGCTCATCAGGGTAGGAATAAAGCTAGCCTAATGGATTAATACATAACTTTCTTTTTGTACCAAGTATAGTTAGTTTTTGGAAGTTAATGAGAGGAAAAATAAGAACGTCCCTAATGGATTAATACATAACTTGTTTGGTGACTAACTATTTTCAAACGGATCAATATAGATAGATATAAATCTGTATACTTTTTTTTTTCCATCACATCGCATTAAGGAAACATGCCGTATATTGAAGACGTATACAAAGCCTTCCATTTTCTTTCACATGCCCTTTTTATATGACTTATGACTGCATAAGCAAAACTAGAGTAGTTGAATTATTAGATGGTAATGTATTTACATCTCATTTATCACTCTATTCATCAGCACTCTCCCTGTGTTATCAAAAACTTCTTCGTTTAATATTGACTCGTGTACTCCTAGTGCTCCACGCCGTTCACTTCCAAGAACTTGCCAAGTACCCACCCTAGCTTGATTTCTTATAGGATCCATTACTGCATGATTTCTAGTTAAAACATGATGAATATGTACAGGGTAAGCTCGGTTCTGTCTTAGCAAAAAAAGAATTATTCGCGTAAGTTACTGGATCAAGCAATTTCACCACCAGTAGCAGCAGCCTAACCACGTTCCCCCAGACAAAAAGCGACAAGACGCACTTGCTAATTGGTGACAATATATAGTGATTCAATATCATTACAAGACGCACTTGATAAAAGAAAACCTATTACTACATATCTGAATATATCAGTGATTCAATATCATTTCTGTTCTGGCGCTCTCTGTATACACTTGAGGATACCGAAAACATTGAGTCCTCATAATCCAATTCGGTTTGCGATATTTAAATTTTAATCGCAGGTACACCCAGTGAGATTTTTTGGTTAAAGCTAAAGAACTGAAACGTTTACTTAAACTATTGAACAAAGACACTTTTGGCCATACAACAACCAAACTCCAAATTTTTTTGTCAGACATACAGGTGATAGACAGTGCTTCTGAAAGTGTTTGTCACAAGATCGAGTCAATGCTAAGATTAATCTTCAAGCTGATTTTGAAAAAGTTACTATAATGGAGGAGACTGCCTGGAGGATCAAATCTAAATCTAAATCTAAATGGATCAAAGAGGGAGATAGGAACACTGTTCACTTTATGAGAATAGCTACTGCAAGAAGGAGATACAACAAAATTAGACAATTATACATAGATGAAGTTATGGTTTCTAACAAAACAGTTTTGCAGGATCATATTGTTGCTTTTTATAGGTCTTTATTTACTGAAGAGATGCTAATAAGACCTGAATTACAAGACATTAATTTTGATCAAATTAACTCTGAAGAGGTATTCTTGAAGCCATTTTCACTGAAGATGAAGTTTATTCAGCTATAAAGGATTTGGGTAATGACAAGGCACTAGGCCGATATGGTTATCCTATTTTATTTTTCTTCAATTGCTAGAAGTTCTTGAAACATGACTTAATGGCACAATTCAACTTTTATTGCTTTGGTTCCTAAAAGAGATTGTATTGAAACCATAACAGACTGTAGCCTATTTGGTTGCTCCCTAGTGTTTACAAAATCATACCCAAAGTACTAGCTACTAGATGGAGCTTAGTTATGGATAAACTAACTGCACATGTGCAGTGTGCTTACATCCAATGGAGGAAAATTAGAGTAGAAGAAATAATTGACTCTGGATATTTCTAGAGTAGAAGAAATCCTAGATATTTCTAGGTAAATCTAGATAGGTGTGAACACTTGACTAAGTTGGTGTTGAATATTCAACAGTATATGTGCAACAATTGTAAATATTTAGTAGCTTCGGTACAAGATAATTAAAAAGGAAGCTTTTGTGACCTACATAATTTGCACTCATTACAATGAAATGGTTTATTGGACACACTATTCAAATTAAGAGCAGTACATATTTTATGAATAGTTTGGAATGAGGGATGACCAAATATCTTATGAAGGATGGAACTTTCAGTAATTGATGAAAGAGATTGTGGAGATGAAGTTAAGTTGATTGGATAGAGACCATTCCTATGTTGTCCTTGGAAGAGAATCTTCCCAGAAATATGATCTTTCACAGAAAAACCATGAGAGTCAAGGGTTAAAGAGCAGTTATTGTCTGATGTGAATTTGTGAGAAGATAGTAGATTGTGAGAAGCCTGAGGTACTAGAAGGATATCATTTAGTTGAAA
This sequence comes from Papaver bracteatum, assembly GCA_023529315.1. Classification (NCBI taxonomy): domain Eukaryota; kingdom Viridiplantae; phylum Streptophyta; class Magnoliopsida; order Ranunculales; family Papaveraceae; genus Papaver; species Papaver bracteatum. Next base: position 517,807 of record JAJJWX010003600.1, on the reverse strand, counting down.
AGAATGATCATCCATAAGTTTACTAGAGTTACCAGTGTGATAAATTTGCATACCTGCTCCACTTGCTGTATTGATAACTTTTGTGCCATCATAAGAAGTAGTTTCTTGAAGAGTAGCAACATTTGAGGTGATATGATTATTAGCTCCACTATCAACTTTCCATTCATCATTATCAAATATATTAGCTGCAGGTTTGCTGGTGGAGCTCTTCCTTTGTAAGAAAAATTCAACTTGTGATTGCAATTAGGTGCAAGATATTCATCTGAATTGCATATTTAACAAGGAATTATCTCAGATTTAGTATTTCCTCTATCATAATTGTGCCTAGAAAAGATTGCTGGATTTGGAAATCTGCCAGCATTAGATTGTCTACCTCTATAATAACCTCTCTGAGAATATCCTCTAAATGAACCTCTATAATTATTTTACATAAAGGATTTAGCATCCAAATCACTTTTGTTGAGTTTAGCTCTTTCACTAAAAATTGCTTCTTCACTGAGTAAGTTTTTATGCAATTCAATACTAATGATTGGTGGATTCCTATGTCTCATAGAAGTAGCAAAAGGAATATAAACAGATTTGAGTGCTTTGATAGTAATTATCACCAATTTTCTATCTAATACAATCTCTCCAGATGCAGCTAACTGATCAGACAAGAGTTAAATTTCATTAATAAGAGATGGAATTGATTTGTCACCTTGAGCAATATTGAGAAGGTTTGTGCGTAACTGAAGAGAGTGAGTTGAGAACGCTCTTGCAAATATTTATTCAATGCTTTTCCACAAATGATAAGATGAAGTAGATCTTGAGAAGTAGGTGTTTATAGGTAAAAATGGTTTCTGCTGATTTCGGTAATTGCGGGTGTGCAGGTGAGAAACAATTTAAACCCTAAACAATATACTGCAAGGGAGTACTTTAGATTCGAGAGATCAATCTGTACAAGTCCGGCCTAAACCAAGAAATGGCCGTTCCATACTTGCTTCGGTCACAAAGTGGAGGAGAATGAGTTGGTTTTGGGGAGAGAAGCAAGGAAAGTGGTGAGACCAGAATAATTGATTCTGAAGAGTAGTTGGGTTAGTATGACTTGTTATCAGAAAAGTAAGAGATATCACGAGGTGAGCTAGCAACACTATGCCAAATATAGGATTTGATGACGGTTCAAAATTAAATACTATGAAAGTTCTTACGAAAAGCGTCACAGTAGATCGCTGGCTAAGTATAGGTATGGTTACCAGATCGCTGGGTAATCACCAAATCAAAAAAAGGTACGGTTCATAAATTTTGTTCTCTTTTGACGAACAGATCAAATTTTTGTTCTCATGTATGTTACCATCAATCTCTCACTTTTATATTTTCAGGCGGAAAACAGAGAGGGAGGAATATTGGGTGAATCTGGGTTCAATTTATATGGATCTGATTTCTTCCTGGTTACATTTTTGACCAATTTTCGTTTGATAATTGCTTGATTTTTTTTCCCTTGTTCTTGTGTCTAGTGGATGGTAAATGATTGGAAGGGTTTATCATGGGATCGACCGACCTTAATTTTAAGATCACGAGTATAAATTGGAATGGGTTTAGAAAAACATGCAGTGATGTAGAAAGCATAAAGACTATTTTATTTGATTCCCTATAGCACCTTTTCTTTTGACAGTGCTCTCGCATGAACGATGTCTCTTGCACCTTTTCTTTTGATAGCTGATTCAGTGGAGTGAGTGATTGCTTTTCCCGACCTTAATTATGAATTTTTCCAACATCTGATTCATTTGAAGATTTTTTTTTTTTTTTTGTAGGTTTATAATGTTTGAAGTGTTAATCTTTTGCGCAAGTATTCGCTTCTAGATGAGAAAAAAGAAATAGGAAAGGTTCTTGCTATGACTTGTTTTACTTAGGTGACATTTTCCTTCAAATACGAGTATTGTGTTGTTGGGTTTTTATGACTAACTCTATATCGTTTATCATTGATTCAGAAATTCGGAAAACATATATAGACCATAATGATATAATGGAGGTGTAGAAGGAATGGATAAGCTACTTTGAAAAAGAAATGGAAGGTGATATATAGTTAATTCGTCCAAAATGGGAGAAAAGGCAGTTGCAAGATAAGGAGAGATTGCCAAGAATTCCTAAAATCTCAAAATATTGTAGTCGTAGTATTAACAATTGGATATGTTGGTGATGTGCAATTTACATTTTTTCGCATTTTTTCTTTTCTTTTGAAGGAATATTTTAGCATTCAATAATTTTTTTTTTTTGTAAGATATATGTACATTTTGAACTATTAGCATAATTTTCATTTAATTCAACTTGATTCATTTCTAATTAGACAAACAATTATTTTGAATAACAGGATGTGAGGAACTAATAAAACCCACTAATTATGACGGTTAATATTGGAATAGAAACAGTCAAAGTATCGTGACACTTTTTACTAAAACCGTCATGTATCGAACACTAATTGAATAATTGAACCCACTAATTTTGACGATTATGCAATATGATAGTTCTCTCCAAAACAGTCACTGCAGTGGTCCTAATGTGACAGTTATTATAAGAAAAGCGTCAGTGAAGGGTATATAAACTGACAGTTATACATGAAAACCGTGGGCTATATTTCTTGTGATGACGTTTTTCTAAATTATGCAACGGTTCCACAAATATCTTGTAACGGTTATCTGACAGTTCAGAACTGTTAGTATAAGATAACCCCTACGGTGACACTGACTTTGGTGACACTTTCAAATTTCACCTGAACTGTCATGGAATGGATACAGTGACAGTTTTGAAATGTCACCTATGTTGATTTTTCTTCTAGTGCAAGTAAGAATTTCTGAGTGTTGTATCTCCCGTGTGAACTTGTTGTTCAATGGAAATAGGTAAGACCTATTTATACAAGTCGGAATGGAAACGTACCTTGGTCTCATTAAGGAGTGGGGAAGTAAATGGGAGGAGGTGGTAACCGTATGCATGGAATTGATATCCATAAAGTTGTTAACGCATGAAACTAGTTTTCATGAACCTGTTAACGTTATGGAATTGATGTCCCATAAAGTTGTTAATCTATGTGCTTTATGTCCCATGAACGTTTCACACATAACTTCCAGTATTTACTAACCGCCTCACCCTCATGACACTTCCTTATGACGGGCGTAGTGTACGACGCACGCTGTAAACCACCAAACCAATACCCAGAGAGGATCCCACAGATTGTGTTGATGTCTCGAATGTTTTTGGTAAACATATAGCATGTTGTTGTGGCTTGGGAAGTCAAGCTCGAGAAATTTGATAGCATGATGACCTTCGACGGTCAAGATTTTGCATCTTGATAGGAGGGGAAACCGTTGATCGTTGCACGCCTTCCTTTTGGTGTCCGCGTAGGGGAGGCCAGCTGGGTGGCGCTCCTAGGGCCAAGGCAAGGGTGTTTGGCTTGGCGTGGTGTGACTAGCATAGCTAGGTCCAAGTCAGAGTGTGTTTGGCATGGCGCGGATAGCTCGGTCTAGGTGTGGTTTTGAGTTGGTATGTGGGACCAAGGGTTTGCCATGGGCGCATGGCGTGGCTAGGGCCAAGGCAAGTGTGTTTGGCTTGGCATGTTGGGCCAAGGGTTTTCCTTGGGTGTGTGGCGTGGCTAGGGCCAAGGCAAGGGTGTTTGGCCTGACATGTGGGGCCAAGGGTTTTCCTTGGGCGTATGGCGTGGCTAGCTTCATCTAGGTGCGTGACCAAGCTATGGTTTTGGGCCAAAGGTCGTGAGAGAATTTAGACGGCCAAGATTTTCTCCTGGGATTGAAGGGAAACCGTTGATTGTTGCACTCCTTCACTTTGGTAGACACGTGGGGAAGGCCAGCATTGTAGCGCTGCATGGGGGTCAATGGCGAGGTGTGTTTTGCATGGCGCGGTCAGTATGGCTGGCATGATTTGCCTTTGGCATAGAGGTGCGGCTAGCATGGTTGGCATGCTTTGGCGCGGTCGGTGTGGCTGGCATGATTTTCCATTGGCACAGAGGTGCGGCTAGCATGGTTGGCATGTTTTGGCGCGGTCAGTGTGGCTGACATGATTTTCCATTGGCACAGAGGTGCGGCTAGCATGGTTGGCATGCTTTGGCGCGTTCGGTGTGGATGGCATGATTTTTCATTGGCACAGAGGTGCGTCTAGCATGGTTGGCATGCTTTGGCGCGGTCAGGGTGGCTGGCATAATTTTCTATTGGCACAGAGGTGCGGCTAGCATGGTTGGCATGCTTTGGCGCGGTCGGTGTGGATGGCATGATTTTCCATTCGCACAAAGGTGTGGCTAGCATGGTTGGCATGCTTTGGCGCGGTCGGTGTGGCTGGCATGATTTGTCATTGGCACAGTGGTATGGCTAGCAGGGTTGGCATGCTTTGGCGCGGTCGGTGTGGATGGCATTATTTGCCATTGGCATGCGTGGGAATTAGGGTTTGGCTTGTCGTAACCCTAATTTGAAAAAGATACCCCGGTAATTATTCAGGGATACATTAAAAGTTTTAAGTAAATGTGCCTATTAAATGCTTGTTACTTCAAATGTGGTGACATCACTGTCTGCTAGGGTTTAGTGTTTTACGATTTTAACCCTAAGCTAAAAACCACCATAATAGTAGGCAATAACTGAATCAAAAATGGTTGAGTTAATCCACATTCTTATTGTAGAGTCTTTTTCAATATGTTGAGAATGATTCCTCAAGTCCTCTAATGATTTCAGCGAATCCCTGTAAACTTTACTACTCATATGGTTCAAAAACTTGCATCTATCACCATCATTAATTTTCTTCCAGTTCTTAAATCCATTTACCGTAAAAGCATTCTTCCCAACATTGCTTGATAGTTTAGTTAATAGATAACATGGTAGACAAAAAGCTGCATCTTTTTGAGGAGAATATTCTAACCATGAAGGAAATAAACCAAACCATGAATATAAAAAGGGACGTTGGTTACCCATGTTGGAATATTTTCAACTGCGCTAAGGGGGGTCCTGGGGGGCGTAGCCCCCAGGATGTAAGTAACTGTTTCGACAGTTACCCATGTTGGAATTTTTTGGTGGTAAGTAACTGTTTCGACAGTTACAAACATATCCAAAATCTTCAAGAATCCAATAGACGCCTTTGATGTCTGTTGATGAAGAGACTCGTCGTTTCATGAAACTTGTTGGTGAAAAGATGCATATTCCCAACAGATGTGAAAACCTCTATAAGTAGCATCTCCCAAACTCGTTTCAAAATTATCTCGGAAAAAAAACCTTTCTCTGTTTTCTCTCTTTTCTAAAGCATCATCAGAACTTTTGTTTACATGTGTTCTTGATTGAATCAAGGGGTACAAACCTTGAATTCAATTTCTATTGTAGGGATTTCATTGTATCCTGAAGGCATTATTTCACATACCCGTTGTAATCGCCAATTTATTGGGAGGGTAGAAATAATTGTCTAAAAGAAATCGTATGAGCCTTGAAAGCTTTTGAGTACAACAACATTTTCCTGTGTTATTTCATCTTCTATTGCGACCCATAATTCCAACAACCCATGTCTCCTGATAGCAGATATGTTGAAAGCTTGGGACCGAATGCAATATATGCCCGTCTAATCTCATCCCGGTGATTAACATTGTACTCCCATATTTGAGGACGTAATCCTGGATCACGCTGCAAATTACTGATGATACTATTAATTCCCTGTGGAGAATTTGCTGTTTGGTTGTTAGGAATTGGAATTTCAACACTTGTTCTTGGAGGATTTGCCGCTTGGTCGCTAGTAATTGGAACCTCGGCAATTGGAGTTGGAGTTGATGAACCAGCTTCAGAGTCATTTGAGAATTTTCTTTTAAAAAAATCAAAAATTGTAGTTGTAGAGCCCTGAGTACCTTTTTTCCTCGACTGTAGTAACAAAAAAAAAAGAGCAATATAAGAATTTATTCATAGAAAAAACAACAAAAAAGTACAAATTCGAACCTTTATGTAAACACTTTCATCTCTATCCCCATCCATTTGTGAGCTATAATTCAATCTAAATGATCTCTCACTTTCATCTAAATCATCTCATGAAAAAGAATCCCTACCTGAAGCGAAGCCCAGGTTAGCAGGATTCAAGAATGCTAGCAACTAAACCGTACTGTTTAAAACCAATGGTTGCAGAAATTAGTGAATGATTACCAATTTTGATGCATGATGAGTAAGACAGAAGTAGTTCAACTATCAATTTAATGGTTATTAAATTCGTTGATATTTTGTTTACAATTACGCCCTCTTAGTTTCACACTATAAATTAAATGGAATGGTGATGAACACAAGAGATCACAGTGTGAGCGAGCTAAAGAAACAAAGATTAAAAAATTATAAGTGCAACATGAAGAGTGATGAGAAGAAGTTTTTTCTTTTAATGATCCTGTTGGAAATAATTGACAATATTCGTATGTAACTGAGAAAAATACTTAGCTCGCACTGTTGTGTTATTGTTGTACCGGAAATGCACTGATAGTATCAAAAACTTAGTAGAGGCACGTATGAAATACGCTGAGCTAAAGGTAATATTTCCTGCTACTCCTCTGAGATGCTATAGCAATTAGAAAATCACCTCCAGGATACAACTATTGTTAGTTCTCCTCTATGTGTAGCATACACAGAGAGAACCCTTAGAACTTGGCAGCAGAGATGAAAACAAAATCACAAAACGAAACTTCAACCAGTTTCAGAGAAATGTAAAAACTAATTTATGTTTCTGTAAACAAATATTCTGTAAACAAAGAAGTAGTTATACAAAATTATGTTTCTGTAAACTACAACTTGTTTTAAGGAAGAACTGAACTGTAAACTATGTTCTGAAAGAAATGTAAATATGAACTTAGTTTTTTCTGAAAACAAACAAAAGAGAAGAAAAAGAGTTTCATAAAGAGTTCTGAGGTATGGTTTCAGATGAAAAATTCATCTGGTATTTATAGCAAAAATTATTTGAACGTTCGACTTAGAATCCAATGTGCGACAGACTGTCCGTGATTCACGCGTTTGCTTTTGTCGGACGAGTAAAAGCATCCGTTAAAAATACAGTAAAACTCTTTTTTCGGAATTCAAATTTTTTGAGATTCTTCTCGAGGTGCACATGTGTTACAACGACCGTGCATCAAAGATGCTTCACGAGGTTTTTATCACACGGGTCGGACACCCAAAACCGAGAAGGTAAAGAATAAAATTCTTTACATGTGTGGGAGAAACGTGTGGAAAATTTCAGTAAAAAGAAAGGGTCGGATACACCCACACCCACACCCACACCCACTCCCACTCCCACTCCCACGCCCACACCTACGCCATCGCCCGAGCGAGCGTGGGTGCTTCTGTGCGAAGCACCGCACGAACGGGAAAGGCAATAAGAAATGCAATAAGGGATAGGCATCCTTGCCATAGTCTAGGGCTTTCCCCATACACAAAGGTCTAAAGACCCAAAGGGACATGCCCTTAAGGCTAAACCAATGGTATTTAAGTCTAAAACTCTAAGTGTTTTAGTCTAGGTTGGACTAATGTTTTATTCATTCACATGAAAAAACATCTAGGGAGAAAAATGTCTTGGGATCAAAACATGGTCCATGCATTTTTTGATTAAAACAAAACATTGTTTTTTATAACAATCCCCCACATGAATAATAAAACATGTCGATAAAACACGAGAAAACATAAGGCAACAATATAGGCTAAGGTGTCCCAAAGATTGAACCTTAACTTAGTGAGAGGTTACCTGAACTGCTTGTTGATACGGTGAACGAAATGTCTTGAACCGCCAACAATGAATGCAATTCAAAAATAACAGCCACACTTGATGCCTCAACCGAAGAAAACAGCTTCCAAGCTCTTGCGGTTGTGCCCATTTTGTCCATGGGCTAAAATCCCGGACTTAATGAATGTCTCTAGAGAATGAGCTCAAATTCTCATAGGAAGCGGCCCCACTTCCAACATCCACAAAGGTGAGTCCATAAAGAGTGTCATGCCACACCCCGCTTTAATCAAAGCCGTGGTACCCATTAAGATCGCAAAAGATCATCCTAAAATTCTGCAGGCAGCACTATCGCACGGTTACACCATAGGGAGGGACAAAAGATAGTGCTTTCCCAAATATCACCATAAATTAGTTGTCTCATTGAACCTTGATCTTGGAAATCCAATCACAAGGTTGAGTATCCTTCATGGTGATTTATTCTATGAGATTAAGTCTCATCCCCCTCGATGTAAATTTAACTTCCTCTCAGGTTAAGCCTTTCGTCAAAGGATCTGCAAAATTATCTTTAGACTTTACAAAGTCAATCGAGATAATACCAGTAGAGATTAGTTGTTTCACCGTCTTGTGTCTTCTTCGCATATGTATAGACTTCCCGTTGTATACATTGTTCTTTGCGCAACCAAGAGCAGCTTTACTGTCACAGTGGATTGCGATTGAAGACACCGGCTTGGGCCAGAGTGGAATTCCTCCCAGGAAACATCGCATCCATTCAGCTTCCTCTCCAGCTTTTTCCAAGGCTATAAATTCAGACTCCATAGTGGATTTAGCTATACATGTCTGTTTGATAGACTTCCATGAGACAGACGCACCTCCAAGTAAGAAGATGTACCCACTAGTAGACTTGCACTCTTCTGAGTCTGATATCCAGTTGGCATCACAATACCCTTCCAGTACAACAGGATACTTCCCAAAACTTAAGCAATAGTTTGAGGTCTCTCTTAGGTAACGTAAAACTCTGAAGAGAGCATTCCAGTGATCCTGCCCTGGGTTCCAAGTATACCTGCTTAATCTACTCACAGAGTAAGCAATATCAGGTCTTGTACAATTCATCAGATACATAAGATTACCAATAATGCGAGAATACTCAAGTTGATCAATTCCCTTACACTTGTTATGTTTCAACTTACAAGTGGGATCAAATGGAGTAGATGCAGGTTTAGCATTTTCATAATTAAATCTCTTTAGTACGGTTTCTAGGTGGTGTTGCTTCCCAGGATCCTGAGGCCACTGATACTAGTACTACTACTACTTATAACGTGATCAACGTGATCAGTATCCCAGGTGGTGTTGCTTCCCAGGATCCTGAGGCCACTGATACTAGTACTACGTCTTATAACGTGATCAACGGCAGCAACGGAACCATAAATGAGTATGCCCCTGACAATGTTGAAAACGGTGTTACTTCGTCGCAACAAGTTCTACCACCTACATCTATATCTACTACTTTTTTTTTTTGATCGGAAGAGAAGACTTTATTAGAGTTAAGAATTTACAGAGGAAGCTACCAGTGGTAGCACCAAAAAACCAAAAAGACAAAATTACATAAAAATAGTTTCCCAAGTGTTAATGATTGTGCTAGCAAAGTTCAGGTGAACACTTCTCCCAGCCGCTGCCGCCCAACTAAGAAGCAAAGATTTTGCGTCTACAATCAGATCAGAATCAGTCTTGTAGTTGTAGTCTTTTTCGAAAGTTCTACAATTACGTTCACGCCAAATCACCCAAACAATGGCTGCTGGAATCATCTCCCATATGAAGTTACCGGAGCTCGAGAATAAATTATTGTCCCAGCCCTGAGCTAACACTTCAAAAGAATTTGGAAAAACCCAAGCCAAGTTATCTCTTGGTATTAAAGATTGCCAAAGCTTCGTTGTGACTTTACAGTGGATGAAAAGATGCTCTTGTGATTCTTCCGCGTTTCCACAAAGGTGAGTCCATAAAGAGTGTCCTGCCACACCCCGCTTTAATCAAAGCCGTGGTACCCATTAAGATCGCAAAAGATCATCCTAAAATTCTGCAGGAAGCACTATCGCACGGTTACACCATAGGGAGGGACAAAGATAGTGCTTTCCCAAATATCACCATAAATTAGTTGTCTCATTGAACCTTGATCTTGGAAATCCAATCACAAGGTTGAGTATCCTTCATGGTGATTTATTCTATGAGCTTAAGTCCCATCCCCCTCGATGTAAATTTAACTTCCTCTCTGGTTAAGCCTTTCGTCAAAGGATCTGCAAGATTATCTTTAGACTTTACAAAGTCTATCGAGATAATACCAGTAGAGTAGTTGTTTCACCGTCTTGTGTCTTCTTCGTATATGTATAGACTTCCCGTTGTATACATTGTTCTTTGCGCAACCAAGAGCAGCTTTACTGTCAAAGTGGATTGCGATTGAAGACAACGGCTTGGGACAGAGTGGAATTCCTCCCAGGAAACATCGCATCCATTCAGCTTCCTCTCCAGCTTTTTCCAAGGCTATAAATTCAGTCTCCATAGTGGATTTAGCTATACATGTCTGTTTGGTAGACTTCCATGAGACAGACGCACCTCCAAGTAAGAAGATGTACCCACTAGTAGACTTGCACTCTTCTGAGTCTGATATCCAGTTGGCATCACAATACCCTTCCAAGACAGCAGGATACTTCCCAAAACTTAAGCAATAGTTTGAGGTCTCTCTCAGGTAACGTAAAACTCTGAAGAGAGCATTCCAGTGATCCTGCCCTGGGTTGCAAGTATACCTGCTTAATCTACTCACAGAGTAAGCAATATTAGGTCTTGTATAATTCATCAGATACATAAGACTACCAATAATGCGAGAATACTCAAGTTGATCAATTACCTTACCCTTGTTATGTTTCAACTTACAAGTGGGATCAAATGGAGTAGCTGCAGGTTTAGCATTTTCATAATTAAATCTCTTTAGTACGGTTTCAGCATAATGAGATTGACTAAGACTATATCCATCAGACGACTTTCTGATTTTCATCCCTAAGATTACATCAGTAGGGCCTAAGTATTTCATGTCAAAATTATCTCTAAGCATGCTTTTAATGGTATTAATAATATCAAGGTTACTGCCTAATATGAGCATATCATCAACATATAGGCACACAATAACATGAGAATTATCCACAGATTTAATGTAAACACATTTATCAGATTCATTAACCTTGAAACCATTAGTTATCATAACATGATCAAATTTTTCATGCCACTGTTTAGCTGCTTGTTTTAAACCGTATAGAGATTTGTTCAACTTGCATACTTTGTTTTCACAACCTTTTACAATAAAGCCTTCAGGTTGGTCCATATAAATTTCTTCATTCAATTCACCATATAAAAATGCAGTTTTAACATCCATCTGATGTATATGAAAATAATAAATAGAAGCAATGGCAATCAACATCCTAATCGAGGTGATTCTAGAGACTGGTGAGTAAGTATCAAAGAAATCTAATCCTTCCTTTTGTTTATAGCCTTTAGATACCAACCTAGCTTTATATTTATCTATAGTTCCATCTGTTCTAAGTTTCCTTTTGAACACCCATTTGCAACCTATGGATTTACTTCCAGGAGGCAATTCTACAAGCTCCCAAGTTTCGTTTTGCTGAATGGACTCCCATTCATTTAATGAAGCTTCTTCCCAGAAAGGAGCTTCTGGAGAAGTTATAGCTTCCTTGTAGGTTTGGGGTTCAGACTCTACCGTAAGAGTCAAAAAATCTGGGCCAAAACTTGTTTCAATTCTAACCCTCTTTCTTCTTCTTGGTTCAGTCTCATACTCTAAAGTTGTGGTTTGACTAGTCGCTGGAACATCAGAGAGGTCATCATGGACCCTTTTACGAGGTCCAGACCTTAAAGTAAATATGTGTTCATAAAACACAGCATCTCTAGATTCCAATATAGTGTTCTGACCAATATTATTATGTTCAGAACTGATGACCATAAACCTATATGGAATTGTATGCTCAGGATATCCTAAGAAAACACAGTCAATTGTTTTAGGACCTAATTTAGTTTTCTTAGGATGAGGAATGGCCACCTTGGCCAAACACCCCCACACTTTAAAGTATGCATAAGAAGGTTGTTTACCATTCCACAATTCTTAAGGAGTTTTATCAGTTTTTTTAAATGGAACTCGGTTCAAAATATAGCATGCAGAGAGGATAGCTTCCCCCCACAAGTTCGAAGATAACCCTGAACTTGTCAACATAGCATTTACCATATCTATGAGTGTTCTATTTTTTCTTTCAGCTACACCATTCGATTCTCTCGTGAATATGGTGCAGTTGTTTCATGAATGATTCCATTATGTTTACAAAACTCACCTATGGGTATCACATACTCACCGCCACGGTCTGACCTAAGAGTTTTAATTTTAACTCCTTTTTGGTTTTCTACTTCAAGTTTATAAAATTTGAAGGCCTCTAAGGCTTCATCTTTACTTCTAAGAAGATGAACCTGACAATAGCGTGAGTAATCATATATAAAAGTGATGTACCATTTTTTACCACCTCTTGTTGGTGTTGATTTCAAGTCTCCTAAATCCGAGTGTATTAGTTCCAAAGGAACTGTTTTACGTTCAATCCTTTTATTAAACGGTTTTCTTGTATATTTAGATTCAACACAGATTTCACATCTTTGATTTTTATCAAAGTTTATTTTAGGTATGCAACCTAAATTAGCGAGTCTTTCTAGTGATTTGAAATTAACATGCCCAAGTCTATCATGCCAAACATGTGAGGAGTCACAAACATAAAAAGAAAAAGATGCATTAACATTCAATTTCAAATCAGATACACTAAGCTTAATCATGTTATCGGTAACATAACCTTTTCCTACGAATTTACCATGCTTAGAAATTACAACAGTATTTGACTCAACACCAATTTTAAAACCTTTTCCTAGTAAGATGGTTTCTGAGATAAGATTTTTGCATATGTCTGGGACGTAAAATACGTCATTCAATGCGAGAGTTTTTCCTGAAGTTAGCTTCAGTTCGACCTTGCCTTTCCCCACCACTTTAGCGGTGGAAGAGTTTCCCATGAACAGTTTCTCATCATATCCTACTATGGAATAGGAGGAGAAAGCATTTTTGAATTTACAGACATGCTTGGTGGCTCCAGAATCAAGCCACCAGTCTCTCACATTAGTTATACTAGAGACAAGGTCGACTTCAGACACCATTCCAGTGAAATATCCAGAATCATCTACTATGTTTGCCTTATTTTTCTGTTTTGGATCATATTTGATCTTTTTAGTGGCCTTACATTCTTTAGCCATATGTCCAGGTTTACCACAATTCAAACAGTCGCCTTTGATGGTGTGCTTAGTGACACCACCCCTAGGCTTAAAATTGTTACCTTTGGGTTTTCGACGTCTTTTACGTCTATTACCCATTTTGCTGGATTCTCCAGGACCTTTCTTTGAAGCAGCTTTATCTTCCAAGACGTGAGCTTTGTTCGACATGTTTTTGCTCAGCATCATGCTCTTGTCCTTGATGCACATAAGCTCCTCAACCTGGATCTTTTTTCCAAGCTCCACCATGGTTATTTCACGAGTCTTGTGTCGCAGCCTCCTCTTGTATTCGCTCCATGAGGGTGGAAGCTTTTCAATCACAGCCGATACTTGTAGAGCTTCATCCAAATGCATGCCTTCAGCAAGAATCTCGCTGATGAGGAGTTGAAGTTCGACGAACTGTTCAACCACGGGCTTTTCGTCAGTCATGTTGTATTCCAAGAACTTAGCCATCAAGAAGTTCTTACTTCCAGCAGCTTCAGCATGATATTTCTCTTCAATAGCTTCCCATAAATCAAAAGCATTAAAATTTTCTTTTGCATTATAGAAGTCGTACAAAGAGTCATCCAGACCATTAAGAATATGATTCTTACACATGTAATTCTTCCTATTCCACTTTTATAATTTATCTTCATTACCACGGTGATGAAGTCTTCTCGAGGGTCTATTTAAAGCAAGTCCATCTAACCTTTGGTCGTTTAGGAAGAATAACATTTTAGACTGCCATCTCTTAAAGTCCTTACCAATGAACTTTGGTGGTCTTTCTACAATATTTTTTCCCATGTTCTTACAACAACAATTATATAGCAACGAATATTACCTTTAGATTGTTGGAAATAATTGACAATATTCGTATGTCACTGAGAAAAATACTTAGCTCGCACTGTTGTGTTATTGTTGTACCGGAGATGCACTGATAGTATCAAAAACTTAGTAGAGGCACGTATGAAATACGCTGACCTAATGGTAATATTTCTTATTACTCCTATGATATGCTATAGCAATTAGCAAATCACCTCCAGGATACAACTACTGTTAGTTCTCCTCTATGTGTAGCATACACAGAGAGAACCCTTAGAACTTGGCAGCAGAGATGAAAACAAAAACACAAAACGAAACTTCAAGCAGTTTCAGAGAAATGTAAAAACTAATTTATGTTTCTGTAAACTATGATGTTTATGTAAACAAATATTCTGTAAACAAAGAAGTAGTTATACAAAATTATGTTTCTGTAAACTACAACTTGTTTTAGAGAAGAACTGAACTGTAAACTATGTTCTGAAAGAAATGTAAATATGAACTTAGTTTTTTTCTGAAAACAAACAAAAGAGAAGAAAAAGAGTTTCAGAAAGAGTTCTGAGGTATGGTTTCAGATGAAGAATTCATCTGGTATTTATAGCAAAAATTATTTGAACGTTCGACTTAGAATCCAATGTGCGACAGACTGTCCGTGATTCACGCGTTTGCTTTTGTCGGACGAGTAAAAGCATCCGTTAAAATACAATAAAACGCTTTTGTCGGACGAGGTGCACAGGTGTTACAACGACCGTGCATCAAATATGCTTCACGAGGTTTTTATCACACGGGTCGGACACCCAAAACCGAGAAGGTAAAGAATAAAATTCTTTACATGTGTGGGAGAAACGTGTGGAAAATTTCAGTAAAAAGAAAGGGTCGGATACACCCACACCCACACCCACACCCACACCCACTCCCACTCCCACTCACGCACGAACGGGAAAGGCAATAAGAAATGCAATAAGGGATAGGAAACCTTGCCATAGTCTAGGGCTTTCCCCATACACAAAGGTCTAAAGACCCAAAGGGACATGCACTTAAGGCTAAACCAATGGTATTTAAGTCTAAAACTCTAAGTGTTTTAGTCTAGGTTGGACTAATGTTTTATTCATTCACATGAAAAAACATCTAGGGAGCAAAAGGTCTTGGGATCAAAACATGGTCCATGCATTTTTTGATTAAAACAAAACATTGTTTTTTATAACAATCCCCCACATGAATAATAAAACATGTCGATAAAACACGAGAAAACATAAGGCAACAATATAGGCTAAGGTGTCCCAAAGATTGAACCTTAACTTAGTGAGAGGTTACCCGAATCGCTTGTTGATACGGTGAACGAAATGTCTTGAACCGCCAACAATGAATGCAATTCAAAAATAACAGCCACACTTGATGCCTCAACCGAAGAAAACAGCTTCCAAGCTCTTGCGGTTGTGCCCATTTTGTCCATGGGCTAAAATCCCGGACTTAATGAATGTCTCTAGAGAATGAGCTCAAATTCTCATAGGAAGCTGCCCCACTTCCAACATCCACAAAGGTGAGTCCATAAAGAGTGTCATGCCACACCCCGCTTTAATCAAAGCCGTGGTACCCATTAAGATCGCAAAAGATCATCCTAAAATTCTGCAGGCAGCACTATCGCACGGTTACACCATAGGGAGGGACAAAAGATAGTGCTTTCCCAAATATCACCATAAATTAGTTGTCTCATTGAACCTTGATCTTGGAAATCCAATCACAAGGTTGAGTATCCTTCATGGTGATTTATTCTATGAGATTAAGTCTCATCCCCCTCGATGTAAATTTAACTTCCTCTCTGGTTAAGCCTTTCGTCAAAGGATCTGCAAAATTATCTTTAGACTTTACAAAGTCTATCGAGATAATACCAGTAGAGATTAGTTGTTTCACCGTCTTGTGTCTTCTTCGTATATGTATAGACTTCCCGTTGTATACATTGTTCTTTGCGCAACCAAGAGCAGCTTTGCGTCACGGTGGATTGCGATTGAAGACACCCGGCTTGGGCCAGAGTGGAATTCCTCCCAGGAAACATCGCATCCATTCAGCTTCCTCTCCAGCTTTTTCCAAGGCTATAAATTCAGACTCCATAGTGGATTTAGCTATACATGTCTGTTTGATAGACTTCCATGAGACAGACGCACCTCCAAGTAAGAAGATGTACCCACTAGTAGACTTGCACTCTTCTGAGTCTGATATCCAGTTGGCATCACAATACCCTTCCAGTACAACAGGATACTTCCCAAAACTTAAGCAATAGTTTGAGGTCTCTCTTAGGTAACGTAAAACTCTGAAGAGAGCATTCCAGTGATCCTGCCCTGGGTTCCAAGTATACCTGCTTAATCTACTCACAGAGTAAGCAATATCAGGTCTTGTACAATTCATCAGATACATAAGATTACCAATAATGCGAGAATACTCAAGTTGATCAATTCCCTTACACTTGTTATGTTTCAACTTACAAGTGGGATCAAATGGAGTAGATGCAGGTTTAGCATTTTCATAATTAAATCTCTTTAGTACGGTTTCTAGGTGGTGTTGCTGCCCAGGATCCCGAGGCCACGATACTAGTACTACTACTACTTATAACGTGATCAACGTGATCGCATCCCAGGTGGTGTTGCTTCCCAGGATCCCGAGGCCACGATACTAGTACTACGTCTTATAACGTGATCAACGGCAAGAAACGGAACCATAAATGAGTATGCCCCGACAATGTTGAAAACGGTGTTACTTAAATCGCAACAAGTTCTACCACCTACATCTATATCTACTACTTTTTTTTTTTGATCGGAAGAAGACTTTATTAGAGTTAAGAATTTACAGAGGAAGCTACCAGTGGTAGCACCAAAAAACCAAAAAGACAAAATTACATAAAAATAGTTTCCCAAGTGTTAATGATTGTGCTAGCAAAGTTCAGGTGAACACTTCTCCCGGCTCAGCCCAACTAAGAAGCAAAGATTTTGCGTCTACAATCGAATCGGAATCAGTCTTGTAGTTGTAGTCTTTTTCAAAGTTCTACAATTACGTTCACGCCAAATCACCCAAACAATGGTCTGCTGAATCATCTCCCATATGAAGTTACCGGAGCTCGAGAATAAATTATTGTCCCATCCCTGAGCTAACACTTCAAAAGAATTTGGAAAAACCCAAGCCAAGTTATCTCTTGGTATTAAAGATTGCCAAAGCTTCGTTGTGACTTTACAGTGGATGAAAAGATGCTCTTGTGATTCTTCCGCGTTTCCACAAAGGATGCAAGAATTGTAAAGATCCATTCCCTTGTGATTCAAATTGTCTATCGTGTTTATTTTTCCATGAACCACGCACCAGACTAAGAAGTTCACCTTTGGAGGAATTGCAGATTTCCATATGAAAGATGAAGGAAATTGATGTAAACCCTTTGAAGCCACCAGCTGTGAATACAGAGATTTGACACTAAAAATACCTGTAGTGTTTAGAGACCACCTTCTAGTGTCAGGGAGAACATCCAGCTGAGGTGGAGGGTCTCCAATGAGCAAAAGAAGTGATGAAAACTCCTGAACTTCCATATCATTTAAGCATCTTTTGAAATCAAATTTCCAGGTATCATCAACCGTCACCATGTCAGCAAGCTTTTTGTTCTTGTCACTGCAGATTCTATAATCATGCAGATTATATCTACTACTGCACCGTCTGAATTTGTACCCGTGGAATCACCACCACCTTTCTGTCCATAGGCAGTCTTTCGGGCAACGTGACCTACAATTATATGGAACGATCTTTAAGGGAGAATAGATAAGAACCACAATCACTTACCATTATACGCCTCTCCATTTTACAGTTAGCTATACATCTAATGTTTGAACATCGATCTCTTCTAATAAGTTAAAAGAGATGTCCCGGCCACGTTATCTTTTCACCACGTAATTAATGGTTCATCCGAGGGTGGTTGTGCAATGTATTTATCTATTCTATTTTTCACGTTATTCTTGTTATTGTGTAATGGATTTATCTATTCTATTTTTCATGTTATTGGATACATACGGATTGCATCCAGTGGTTAAGGTATTATCAGCATGCATAGTCTTGGAAACTACCTGGCTCATCATGATAGGAACAAAGCTAGTCTAACAGGCTAGCTGTTTCCGGATCCATTAATTAGTTATATAGCCTATAATTTGCAGGGGAAATGGTAATTAAATAATTAATGGTCAAAAATAATACTGCACAAAATTTAAGTTCAGTTAGAAACAAACTGTAATGACTTTCTTCACGTTCAAATTTAGTTAGCAGTTGGAAGTTAACGAGAGGTAAAATAAGAACATCTCATAATTAGTTTGGTGACGACATACAAAGCCTTCAAATTTCTTTCACATGCCATTTTTATATGACTTATCACTGCATGAGTAAAACAAAAGTAGTTGAATGATTAATTGTATTAACATATAATTTACCATTACGCCCGCACAAGTTTACACTGTAAAATGGAGTGGTGAGCACAAGAGAAGAGGCAGTGTGAGCGAGCCAGATTAGTTAAAGAAATAGAAGCATAAGTGTACTACGATGGAGAGAGAAAAGACGGTGTTATTTCTGGTACTAATCGTAACGATGCTTTTTGTGGGTGGGTACTTCCTATCCTAAAGAGTTTCATTATCCTAGGTGGCGTTGCAGCTGCCCGCGAATTTGGGGATAGTGATACCAGTGCTACTAGTTATAATGTTATCAACGGAGGCAATGGAACAATAGATGATTATGGCCCTGACAATGTAATAATAATAATACAATAGCGAAGGAGGATTGGTGCCATTAATTTTTTATTTTATTTTTTGACTTAAAAGGGCAAACTCAATAGAAAAACTCTTTATCAGTTATCACCAAAACATTGATTAGAGAGAAAGTTACTTAAGAGCGGACCGAAAAGCTTCCCAATTACAAATTAAAGTAGATAAATCAAAACCTTAAAAACCTGGCTAAATTGGGGCCTATGACTACAAAACAATTTTTTTCTAAACTACTAATTTATCTTCTATCAATCTTATTATTACTAATTTGTCCCCATCAAATTCTAATTATAAAATTAAAAAACTAAAATTAAAATAATAAAACTAAAATATAAAATTAAAAACTAAAATCTAAATCTAAATCATAAAACTAAAATCATAAAATAAAAAACTAAAATTGAAATTGAAATCAAATTCATTTTCATCTCAATTTCAACTGATTATTCTTCTTTTCTTCTCAATCTAATCCTATAAATTAGGTTTTAATAACATAAAATCGGTCAAAAATTGAAAATTTTGAAATCAAATTTTTCCTGGTTTATCAGAATCGGTTAATGTTAATGTATATATGATCCGATTGCAAATAGAAACGGTTTATGTTCATGCCCACAAAGACCGATTGTCCTTGATATGTTTTTTGGTTCGAGAAATTTGAACCGGAATAGGCTTACATTAGCACTTATAAAAACTAATTGTTGATGTATAATGCTAGAATCGGATTTTATATGTGTGTCGAGTAAACCGATTGTTGTGAGAAAAAATTCTCAATTTTTCTGTATCTTTTTTTGTTAGAATCGGATTACATGAGCACTTTTATAAGCCGATTCCTATTGTGCAATGTCAATAATCGGTTTTTATGTGTGTATCGTGTAAACCGATTCTGGTTATACCCAAATTTAAAATGAGTATGAGTATGATTTTACACAATTTCTAAACGAGTATGATTTCATACTCGGTCTCAAAATGAGTATACGAATTTATATGCGAACTGATCGAGTATGATTTAAATTATGTTTGATTTTTTTTCTTTCCCATAATCGGTTTTTTGTGTACATGTGTAAAAACCTATTCTGGGTTTTTTTTTTTGTGAATTGGAAAAATCAACCCAGAATCTGTTTATGAGAGCAAGAAAATATACCGATTCTTGTTTGATTTGTTTCAAAAAAATTTTTTGTTCTTTTCATGTTTTGATGAAGAATCAAGATTAGTTGATTTCTAGTTTAATTTGACTAAATATCAATTAATCACCCGATTAACACTAATTAATCAAGGGGTAAATTAGCCATTTTTTTAAATAATTGGATAAGGGGTCACCCTTTTTACTTTTTAGTGAGCTTTTTTTGTCTTGTACAGTAGGCCCAAATTAATTGGGATAGGCCCCAATTTAGCCAGGCTTAAAAAATATCTAATCTTCCATCTCTAGCCCAATTGAACATCAAACCTTTTACAATATCAATGATCTGCGAGTTGTTTCTTGGAAAATTGTTGTTGGGTGCTATTTATGGGAGAAAATCGCCTATGCCGAATTTGGTAAATTCGATGATGGAGAGACTGGTTTAAACCCTTAAAAAAATGTGCTGCACGTGAGCACTTTCGATTCGAGATATCAATTTGTACAACTCTGGCCTAAACCAAGAAGATGGTCGTTCCAGATTTGGTTCGATCACAAAGTGGAGGAGAAGGGTTGATTTGGGGAGGATACCGAAGAAGGGTGATAAGCCCAGAGAGTTCTGGCTAGGTAGTATCTCGACTTGTATCAGAAGTGTAGAAGCTTTCTAGTGATGGAAGCTTTTGAGAGAGCTTGCAAAGTTGCTATCTGATAGTGTTGTATTTTGCATGACCAAGACTTGTGTGTTTTGGCAGAATAGGTGAAACCTATTTATACAAGTGAGATTGAACGTACCCTGGCCTCATTAAGGAATTGAGTAAATGTGTCAATTAAAACAAAGGAGGTGGAAACCGTTGGCTTTATGGTGAAAAACGGTTTCACCATAAATTTCCTTATTTAATTGACCGTATTCATTCCTTGCACGCCTTGATTTATTGCGAGCCTAGTGTACGCTGCACGCTGTGAACGCAAAACCAAAACCCCAAGAAAGCATCCCCAGTTTGTGTTGATGTCTCGAGAGTTGGGCGCAAGTGGCAATGCCAAAGTTGCTAGTGAAGCGTTGTGGTATGTGCGGGATGTCTCAACCCCGAATTGTACTTTGAGTGCGGATAGCAATTCCAAAGTCGCTTAGTGGAGCATTTGGCATGTGCCAATGGCATGTGAGGAATTCCTTGCTGCGAATTGTACTTTGAGTGCGGATGGAAATTCCAAAGTCGCTTAGTGGAGCATTTGGCATGTGCCAATGGCATGTGAAGAATGCCTTGGCCGCGAGTTGCACTTTGAGTGCGGATGGAAATGCCAAAGTCGCTTAGTGGAGCATGTGGCATGTGCCAATGGCATGCGAGGAATGCCTTGGAATATAAAGTGGCTAGTGGTAACGTGTTTGGCATGTGCCAATGGCACGTACGACCACTTTGGCCAAGTTGCAGGCGCTACTTTGGCATGTGCCGATGGCATAGCGGCTTGGAATGGGGATTGGCTAGTGGTTGCGTGTTGGCATGTGCCAATGGCACGCACGGCCACTTTGGCCAAGTTGCGGGCGCTACTTTGGCATATGCCAATGGCTTGAAATAGAAAGTGGTTTGTGTGTTGGCATGTGCCAATGGCACACACGGCCACTTGGGCCTTGAGTTTTGGGCTTGGTAGCGGTTTAGAAAATGGCTAATGGTGCGTGTTTGTCATGTGCCAATGGCACGCACGACCATGTTGACCTAGTTGCACGGTTTGCAAGCCTATGGCGCTATTCGTGGCATGTGCCAAACGGAATAGCGACTTGGGAAATTGGCTAGTGGTGTGTGTTGGCATGTGCCAATGGCACGCACGGCCAAGTTGACCTAGTTGCACGGTTTGCAAGCCTAGGGCGCTATTTTTGGCATGTGCCAAATGGAATAGCGACTTGGAAATTGGCTAGTGGTGCATGTTGGCATGTGCCAATGGCACGCACGTCCAAGTTGACCTAGTTGCACGGTTTGCAAGCCTAGGGCGCTATTTTGGCATGTGCCAAACGGCATACCGACTTTGAAATTGGCTAGTGGTGCGTGTTGGTATGTGCCAATGGCACGCACGGCTAAGTTGACCTAGTTGCACGGTTTGTGTCACATGCCCATTTAATCGCCTAAAATTTTCACGGGACATGACCGGCAATACTATGTGGTTCAGTGAATCAACTTCACCCATAAGTACTTAGCCTTGCACACTTTCATCAAAGTATGCATCTGCCTTCACTCATAAGGCAATACGCAACGGAAGTCTTTTCTTCTTTCTCTCAAACTCTTTATGCCCCTATAAGCATAAGAAGTACTGCCATGCACTTCAACAATTCTCACACAACATCAGTAACATAATGAACACAAATACATGACACAATTAACCCATTTTATTGTATCAAAGGAAGATTACAAAACTCGTCCATCACATGGACCATAAACTGGCCATTCACCCTCTTGGTGAATGCCTAACTCTCCCAAACATGAGACTAACTCTCTCCTATGTAGCCTATTAATTTTCCTACTCCTTAGGACTATTTATACAGTGGTTACAATGTCCAAAACCGTGCACAACACTTGCACACGCATGGAACAGCCATGTGTCCCATCAGGTAGTTTCTATAACCGCCATCTTGCTTTTCAACCGCTACCTTTTGTGTTGTCAAGCCAACAGATGCCACATCTGTTCTAGGTGGTTATGAATACTCCCACATGGTTATAACTTCTTTTATAACCGTTCTAATTAGTCTCACATCATTGGCATGCTTGTGAAGATCGTAACCGTCACTTGAGCCGTATTGCACCACTTGTTGTGCCATACTGGATTCTGTCTTGCGCCAACGTTTAACCCTCTTGGCCCTGCATGATTATCATTATAAACTCATGCACGGAAAATCCTTATGTTTCAAACATCGAGGCCAGATCCTTAAGCTCACTCTAGTTACTCATGCGTCATATATGCTTCACTTCGCCAATTAGCTTGACAATAGAAATGCAACTCTTGCATTACCAACTTGTTTGCACTGTTAAGACTTTGGCCCTACCTTGAACCAATGAATAGATTAACTCTTTATCTATTCCACTCTTCTTGCATCATCCTTGAGTTTGGGACAACTCAATTCCATGGATATGCATCTATGCCAACATCGCATGTTGCATCTGTCAACTTTGGGCATGTCTTTCCTTTCCTCAATGAAGCCTTATTGTGTCGGCCAAAAAGCTTCATTTCTTAGCCAAATGTATTTATAATGTATCGCCACTCTTGCTCTTTATTGTCCCTGTAGGGTTATGCCATTCTTGACACTTGATAGTCTATACAGTCGTATACCGCTATTATGGCTTGCGTTGCTCTATTATGGCTTCACAATGCGCTATTACGGCTGAACACTGACTTGGCCTACAACTCCGTAATGCGTCATCATTATGCGTCACTTGCAGCACCGCAACAGTTTGCAAGCCTAGGGCACTATTTTTGGCATGTGCCAAACGACATAGCGACTTGGGAATTTGCTAGTGGTGCGTGTTGGCATGTGCCAATCGCACGCACGGCCAAGTTGACCTAGTTGCACGGTTTTCAAGCCTAGGGCGCTATTTTTGGCATGTACCAAACATCATAGCGACTTGGAAATTGGCTAGTGGTGCGTGTTGGCATGTGCCAATGGTACGCACGGCCAAGTTGACCTAGTTGCACGGTTTGCAAGCCAAGGCGCTATTTTTGGCATGTGCCAAACGGCATAGCAACTTGGAAATTGGCTAGTGGTGCGTGTTGGCATGTGCCAATGGCACGCATGGCCAAGTTGAGGGCGCTATTTTTGGCATGTGCCAAACGGCATAGCGGCTTAGAAATTGGCTAGTGTCGTGTGTTGGCATGTGCCAATGACACGCATGGCCAAGTGGACCTAGTTGCACGGTTTGCAAGCCTAGGCCGCTATTTTTGGCATGTGCCAAATGGCATAGAGGCTTAAAAATTGGCTAGTGGTGCATGTTGGCAAGTACCAATGGCACGCACGCCCAAGTTGACTTAGCTGCATGGTTTGCAAACCTAGGGCGCTATTTTTGGCATGTGCCAAACGGCATACCGGCTTAGAAATAGGCTTTTGGTGCGTGTTGGCATGTGCCAATGGAACGCACATCCAAGTTGACCAAGTTGCACGGTTTGCAAGCCTAGGGCACTATTTTTGGCATGTGCCAAACGGGATAGCGTCTTAGAAATTGTCTAGTGGTGCGTGTTGGCATGTGGAAATGGCACGCACGGACAAGTTGACTTAGCTACACGGTTTGCAAACCTAGGGCGCTATTTTATGCATGTGCCAAACGGCATACCGGCTTATAAATAGGCTAGTGGTGCATGTTGGCATGTGCCAATGGCACGCACAGCCAAGTTGACCAAGTTGCACGGTTTGCAAGCCTAGGGCGCTATTTTTGGCATGTGCCAAATGGGATAGCGGCTTAGAATTTTGCTAGTGGTGCATGTTGGCATGTGCCAATGGCACTCACGGCCAAGTTGACCTATTTGCACGGTTTGCAAGCCTAGGGCGCTATTTTTGGCATGTTCCAAATGACATAGCGGCTAAGAAATTGGAAAGTGGTGCATGTTGGCATGTGCCAATGGCACGCACGGCCAAGTTGACCTAGTTGCATGGTTTGCAAGCCTAGGGTGCTATTTTTGGCATGTGCCAAACGGCATAGCGTCTTAGAAATTGTCTAGTGGTGCGTGTTGGCATGTGCCAATGGCACGCACGGCCAAGTTGACCTAGTTGCACGGTTTGCAAGCCTGTGGCGCTATTTTTGGCATGTGAAAAATGACGTAGCGGCTTAGTTTGGCATGGTTTCCTGTGGGTGCAATATATGGTTTGGTTTTGGCATCATTGACATGGTGCACAATATGCGGCTTGGTTTTGGCGTCGTTGCCATGGTGCGCAGTATGTGGCTTGGTTTTGGCGTCGTAGACATGGTGCGCAGTATGCGGCTTGGTTTTGGCGTCGTTTCCATGGTTCGCAGTATGCGGCTTGGTTTGGAATTAGGTTTCTGTGTCTAAAACCCTAATCCGGTATTTTGAAAAAAATACCCTATTGATTATTTACACCTGAAATCCACCATCAACATTAAGTCCCATGCTTAGCTCGGAACAAGATCTTTGTTGCGAGGTAAGCATAAGATGGTGCCAAAACAAAATCTGAAAGAGAAGTGAAGAGATTTATCTGACCTTTTTTTTTAGGAGATGCGAATTGGATTCAGAATCCTTGTCCTTGGTAGTTTTGAGTGAATTGGGAGGTTGGCACAAATTGGAAGCTGGGAAGTATTGATCTGCCGGAGCGAGTTGATAAGCTGGTGCGGTGGGATCGGCGCAGAGTGAGCGGGCTGGCCCAGAGAGTTGGGTGTTGAGCGTAAGTTTTGGGAGGGCACTTGTTGGGACCGGTATGCTCGAAAGGCATGAGGCTTGAGCGACTATTGGGAAGTTGGACGCCCTTGTGGGCCCAAACTTCCCTTACACGTGCAGCTTTTGGGAGAAAAAAGGGGAATCCTTCCTTATTGTGGAAATCGCCCGCCTATATATATATGAAGTTTTTTATTTTACATTGAGCTTTGTTCATTCCTTCTTTCTTGCTAGCGGTAAAGTGATAAAGGAGAAACCGGCTATCCAGGTGTGTCTTCTAATACTTCTCTTGCTTTCCTTTTTAGGTGCAAACCCTAGCAGTAGGTGATTTTTATTTTATAAATCTTGTGTTGATATCGCACACATGATTGGTTGGCATGCTTCTTGTAGAGAATATTGTATATATATGATTTGATTCCGTGGAAAATACTGCACATATGATTTCCAACCCGTAGAGAATGTTGCGCACATTATTTTGAACCCGAAGAAAGATTCTGTATATGTATTTGAACCCGAGAAATATATTGCGCATGCAATTTTGAACCTGAAGTAGGATAATGTATATGCGCTTGAACCCGAGAAATATACTGTGCATATAATTTCGAACCTGAAGTAGGATATTGTATACGTATTTGAACCCGAAAAAATAATGCACATGAATCCCGAAGAAGAATGTTGTATACGTGCTTCATATGAACCCGAAATAATTATTGTATATGAATCCTGAAGAAGTATACTGTATATGTGCCTCATATGAACCCGAAAGAATTACTGTATATGAACCCCGAAGAAGGATATTATATATGTGCTTCATATGAACCTGAAAGAATTACTGTATATGCCCTTTAACCTAGAAAATATACTGCGCATATAATTTTGAACCCGAAGTAGGATACTGCATATGTATTTCGAAATCATAGAAAATAC
Source organism: Papaver bracteatum (assembly GCA_023529315.1). Classification (NCBI taxonomy): domain Eukaryota; kingdom Viridiplantae; phylum Streptophyta; class Magnoliopsida; order Ranunculales; family Papaveraceae; genus Papaver; species Papaver bracteatum. The sequence continues at coordinate 491,779 of JAJJWX010003600.1, read as the reverse complement.
TATTCTCCCATGTGTCGGGGATTTTTCTCTTGTCGAGCGCGGTTATGTGTTTGGGAGATAATTTCATAATTTCTCTGTTTTGTTTTATGCAGATATCTTGTTGATAGGCGAGGAAAACCGACAAGATGTTACCTGAAAAAGGCTCTGTTTCGTCGAAAGATGTTGATAGTTCGAAACCAAACATAGATGATGAGTTCTTTACCAAACCCTTTGCTCCTGCTCGGAGGAATCTTCCAGGCTTCGAGCCAACTTTATTGACTGATGGTGAAAATAAAAAGAAGACATGCACAATTCGGCCGGAGCATACCATACGGTTTTGTCTTCATAAAGTAGTGAATGCATCTTCTAGTATTGATTTCAGGATGTGTCAAATCCCATTGCGTTCTTTTGATGTTTGGGTCGAATTTATGGTGAGTAAGGAGCATATAAATTTCAACTTGACTCGAGCGAGGATTATTGATGTCGTTAGAGCTTCAGTAAGTCCCCAGATTAGGAAAGATGTCCCGGGCTTGGTTGCTTTCCTCTTTAGGTGGTTATCGGACACTCACGCAATTATCTGTAGATGGGGAAAAATAGCTTTCACCTTGGAGAGCCTGGATCTCTTGTTGAATCTTCCGGTAACCGGGGATCTTAACATCCAATTATCAAAAGATGAGAAGAAGATGCGAAATGACCTTGCTGCTAAGTTGGGATATTTTTCCCGAAAAGACTCTACTGCGAAGTCGAAGGATTCCGTCCGGAAAGAGAATGAAAGGTTCTTTTACAGCTGGTGGATATCTCAGTGGTTTCCAGAAGAGTTGGAGGCTAGACAGAAAAGCAGCGATCTCCACGTTGCAGCATTTTTGGCCCTCTGGTTGTCTATAGACATTCTTGACGACGGTTCCGGAAAGAAGGAGATAAGGCCAGAGTTTCTACCAATTGCTGTGAAGTTGGAGAAAGGTCAATTTCTCCCTATTGGCAAGATATTCCTTGACTCCTTGTACGTGCATCGAGATCACTTAGTCGCGAATATGCGAGTTTCGAATGGTTTCATGAAAGTGGATTCATATGTGCATGTCGTTTTTTTTCAATCGTGGCTATGGGAGCATTTTGAAAAGTATGCTCTAAAGCTATTTCCTATGATTCATGCGAGTTAGGGTGGCTCTTAAATTCTTTGATGGGCGCATAAGCTTCCAAGAGTTGGTGTGAGCTTGGTTATCCTTCTTGATAAATCGCACGAGATCAATTTTCGCACGTGGGAACCAGTTCATAGGTTTGTGACTCAAATTGACACTTTTGCTTCTGCCCCAGATGTTATTTTATCTTCAGATGACGACTTGAGCGTTGGTGAAAACTTGTTTATTAAAAGTTACATTCCCGGTCACATGCCGTTTTTCTTTAGAGGGGCTTTCCAGATTGCTGAGTATAACATTGATCGCGCAGCTCATCACATGAGTTTCGATCAGGGGGTTCCCCTTGCTTGCTGGCTGGAGCTTCCTGAGAATTCATTGCGTGCTGCCATCGATGTCGGTGCCCTTGAGTCATGTATCCATCTTCCTTTCTTTCAATCGGAAAAAGCTCCCTCGAAGACTTCTAGTTACAACGAGTACTGGTGCCGTGAGCGTCTGATGATTCTCAAGTTTGTGGATGAAGTGATGGAGAATGTTCGTGGTAAGACTTCCCAAGAAGTTTTGAAAAAGTACCCAATGTTGAGAGATTTCAAGAGAAAGTCGTCTGCAATTTTGAAAGTCCCCAAGTGAAATAGAAAGGGACGAAAAACCGTGCTGGTGGGTTTCGGACGGTTTCAAAGGATCTTCCTGCATCCCTTGTGTCTTTCAGTCGCCTCTTTGCTGGTTTGTTTCCAAATATGTGAATTTCTGCTGAAGGTACGTGTCTCGTTTCTTCTAGGGCTTTCGCAGTGTTAATTCTTTTGCTGCTCTTGCTCGCTGTCAGGAGACGGTAACTCCTTTGAGTAATTCTGGTTCGGAAAGTGAAGGTGATTCTTCCGATAGCAGTGCTGGATCCCTTTCGGAAAGTGTCTCGGTAGGTTTCGCGCCTCTTTTTCTTACACCTCCCTTTGAAAACGTCTAACTTGCAGGAGAAATATAACTCAGGAGATGGATCTGAGGTGGAGGAACATGAAGACTTTCCCTTGGTGACAACAACCGTCAGTGATGACCCGAAGATGGAAGTTTAAAATCCTCATGTAGTGATTGTGACCGCTGATGATGGCTTGGAGACGAAAGTTGATCAATCACAAAGCATGATGCAGCTGGAACGGGAAATGATTCTCTGGTTGCTGGCGCATATGCGGAAGGGAACCCTTCGCGGATTGCAGATCTGGTTGCAGGCGCCATTTTCGATCCTCCGTACTTGGTTCCTTACCCAGGTCACGTGTTGGTCGGCGGTTTCAGCGTGCTGGCCAAATATGAGGCGTTGTATACCAAAATCTGGAAGAAGTCTGGACACATGGCTACGACCAGGAAGGTCACTAGTCATATTGCGTTAGTTAAATGTGTGGAAGAAGCTTTATCTTCTATTGAGGACATGTGCAGGGTGACTGGCTACACCGTTTCTGAAGACGTCGTTGCTAACTCACCGTGGTGTGTGTGTGGAGAAGGAATTCAATGCTTTGTGGTTCGTCGAAAATCTTGCTGATATTCGGAAATTGAAGGATACAGTAGTTGAAATCCCTTCTGCGTAGGAGATAATATGGCAAGAAGTGAAATCTGGGGAGTTCTCCAAGGTGTTAGCTATGAATAGAGAGGCAATTGAAGATGCGAAGGAACGTCTTGCTAAGAAGAGTAAACCGATGCTGGAAAACTTCCCTTGAATGTTTCTCTTTTAGATTCCCTTTTGTTTATTTTGAGGAACACTTTGGGTGCTTGATTTCGGAGTCTGACTGATTTTGGTAGTTGGTTGATATTTTTTGAGATGTTGGATTGTTTTCTGGGATGAATGGTTTTAATATATAACTTTGATTATTCCTTGCGAAGGGAATATTGATGAAAGTATGTGCTAGCAATAACACAAGAAGTAATGGTATGATGGTTTTACTGAGAACCCAAAAGCATATTAGATATCTTGCCCGGGATAGACTTACTTGCTGTATGGATATTTCATCGCAAATATGCCTATTTTCGTATAAGAAATTGGTTTTTTCGGTGACTTTGCCAGTAAGTCCCCAGTTGCTGGTAACAGTTTTGCTGAGAAAGCCGCCAGCCAGTCCCCAAATCGGAGTCCCCATTTTCCCGTATAGTTTTTACGGCTGGCAACTGGGTTGTCTGGTAGTTGAGTCGCAGATATCCTAACCGATTGGCTGCTTCTGCTGTTGGTGCTTGTATCGAGACGCGAGATCGATTTCTAGAAGTAGATATTGTAACCGAGAGATTGAAATTCCCTTTGTGGTCGCCAATTGTTTATGGAAGAAAATCCCCTCTACTGAATTTGGTAAATTCGATGATGGAGAGACTGGTTAAACCTGTGATGCCCCAAATCAATCACCTTCTTAGATAATATGATTACAACCTAGATGAGGAATCATTTACAAATTAACGATTTTAAGAATCATAATTACATAATGTGAACTAGAACCAACTTGAGCCCAACACTCTGATATTCATAAGTGAAGAACTCTCAAATGATATTAATACATTAGTATGTTGTTTTATAATATATATGAATTCGGATATATAAAAGAATCATAAATGTAACACCATACAATAACGCTTTAAACTACGAAAGCGGATATATTCAAGTGCACCATTTCTTCTGGTAACTGAAACTGAAGTGGAAACGAATGAGCACATCTTCCCAAAATGGGGGCTCAATGAAAACATGTAACTCACAAGTAATCACTAACATGCCTCACAGTTCAGAAAGAATATAAATAGAAAGAAACAAAAGAACTAATCATTCAGCTATTTATGCATCATGAAGCAGATATCTCTCTAACCTCACCTAACTCATAGGAGAAGGCGATGCACGAGAAATTCTAATAAATAATAATAACATCGTCCACACAGAGTGCCCATATAAACCATGATTCAGAATATCACTATCAAGATCAGAAAGTTAGACAAACAAGCATAATATGCACACAAATGATTTCCAAAAATAAAATAGTATATATAATAGCGAAACGGGGAAGAAGCCGCCCTACTAGGTAATATTATAACGGGGAAGAAGCCTCCCTACTATATATTATTTATATACTATCGAAACGGGGAAGAAGCTGCCCTACTAATATATTGAAATGGGGAAGAAGCCGCCCTACTAATATATTGAAACGGGGAAGAAGCCGCCCTACTAAGTAATATTGAAATGGGGAAGAAGCTGAACTACTTAACTTAGCAAAGAGCCGTGGGGAGTCACAGACACTCCTTGCGGGGAAATCATACAACACATATTACACACACATCAAGACACATACAAGCATTTACATTGATAGTAAAACACACAAACATGCCAAGAGTAATAAAGACTCATCATGCTCGCAATAAAAAGAATGCTTAATGATTACAAGAAGGTTACAGTGTTCCCACCTGAATTGATGACAATCCATGCCTACCCTCGAGATCCACGATCCACGGGTTCATCCTTTGATTCGATCCTTGTTAATAAAGCCTAACTGTTAATCACACAATCAATCTAAGAGATTATCCAAAAAGGCTCACACAAGACTCATAACATAATTTCATACAAGTATCTAATTATAGGCTAAGTGAACTATGTAATGGTTATAAGCCCATTTATGAATTTATACCTTTTCATTCTATATCTTTAACATATCTAAGGTTTAATAATTCAATTAGGTTGATTCTATAGTCCATTAGATAATTCTGAAGAATATCTACCACTTTGTAGACGGGACCCAAGGTCAACTCGGACCATGCATAAAGGGTCCAAAATGTCTAACCAAGAAAACATGATGCTAATCCCAAGCCCATTAGGCATGAACTAGCACGGCCCTTGAAACCAAGGCCTGGTCCATCTGATCAAGTGACGGTCAATAACGGTCAAAGGGTCAAATAATAGTATACATCCAGTCAAGGTCAAGTCCTGGTCAAATGGTCAAGTCTAAATCGGTCAACTGAGTCGACTCATGTCAAAACATGAATCTCGGTGAGTCAACACCTATTCAACTCAGTCATATCACTGAGTCAGACAAGATAAATTAGTCAGATAGTTGACTGGTAACAGCAAGGCCCAAGGCCAAAGCCTTTGCACGGGCCAAAGGTATCTGTTGCACCATCATGGTGCAACAACAGCACACAACACAAAACAAAACTCTAATAGAAACTTCATTCTTTTCTAAATAACAACTTCTTAACTCAGGAAACACTCATCACAACTCTGCTTCACCTGTAACTGCTCTTCTTTAAATCAATACCCTTGCAACTCTGCCATATCAACATTTCCACCATTATTATCAAAACTATCATTTGTAGAATCAACACCACACACTATTTCTCCAGCTGCAACAATAGCAACATCATTATCTCATTTCAGCTCCAATCCCAAACACACTCTGCTCCCAACCACCACCTGCCATTAACCTAGTATTCATCTAAAACTCAATTCATTCAATATTCATTAATAACATCATTCTTCCTTCCTTCTTGTGATCTAACTCTACTCTAATTCACAACCACAGTTCTATCTAATACTTATCTCAATTCTCTTATTCAGTTTTGCAACCCAAGACAGTCCCCTAAAACTAACATCAGACTAATCACAATCCATACATCCAACCTACAATAACATTTCCAAAACATGAAAACTAACAATGTTCATCACCACCAAGTTACCACCACAGTATCTATAAACCTATGTATCCACCATAGAAGAATCATCCTCCATTGCTAAACAGAATATCTACAACACTGTTGGCAATCCAGTCCATTCAGTACTAACACTTGCAACACAGTTCACCTCATTAATACCACCAGCACCACCAATTATAATCATCTTTATCACCATTTGTAATACAACTTCATTTTCACCAACTCTTCCTACTCACCACTACCAGTTCTATAAATTGTGGCTACATCTCCATTCAACTCAGCCAAACCACATCACCCCAACAACTGCCATAACATCTTAACTGAATCTTCATAAACCATACAATCAAAACCACCAACACAGTTAAACTGTAACTTCCACAAATTCATCACCACCATATCACTACCTCGACTATCTTTGAAATCATCGAAATTCCAACTCAGGAACCTTAATTCCAAATTTGGGAAAGAACAGGGGAAAACCCTAATTCTCTATGAAATTAAAATTAAACTTCTCATAATTAACATAACTTCAATTCAAGTAATACCCATCTAAGATTTCATCAAATTTAAAAAATTAAACGAAATTAAACCAACAAACCCTAATTACCTTCTTCCTGAATTTCTCAAGTTAGTATCAACACCAGAATCAACGACATCATTATTAGTTGTTCTCGAATCTGCTTTACTCTTTATTTCCCGAACTCAATCTCATCACCATCATCATCTCCATCAACTCACAGAGAAACCCTAACTTTGATTATCTAAAATTCCCTTTCCTTCTGAGCCTAAATTATTCCCGCGAATCAACACCCTCAATACTAGGTATACTTAGTTATATCCATACTTATTCTGATCAAAACTCTCTGTTTCACTAATTAAATTAACCAACAGGTGAAGAGCATGGAATAAAAAGAGAGAAAAAGAAAGAAGAAATAAAAAGAGATAAATGAATCTCTTCGACACGTTCTGGTGATGATAAGGCAACAAAAAATTATAAAGGCACCCATTGAATTGATAAAGGCATCCAAGCGGTAAAAAAGAAATGACACATTCGAATAGTCTATTTCGCATAACTTTTTGAGATCTATCTAGTGATACTAGTTTCGTATTTTAAATCATTGTTATATTAATTTATACTAATTAAGATTTGCATTAACTAATCGAGTCATTAGCGGTTAATTCGTCTCTTTATTATCTCTAGACTAGTCAAATAGCGTTGACGTGCTTGTGGGTCCTTAAAAAACCCTTAAACAAATGTGCTGCACGTGATCACTTTTGATTCGAAATATCAATCTGTACAACTCTAGCCTAAACCAAGAAGATGGTCATTCCAGATTTGCTTCGGCCACAAAGTGGAGGAGAAGGGTTGATTTGGGGAGGATAGAGAAGAAGGGTGATGAGACCAGAGAGTTCTGGCTAGGTATTATCTCGACTTGTATCAGAAGTGTAGAAGCTTGCGGAAGCTTGCTAGTGATGGAAGCTTTTGAGAGATCTTGCAAAGTTGTTATCTGATAGTGTTGTATTTTGCATGACCAAGACTTGTGTGTTTCGACAGAACAGGTGAAACCTATTTATACAAGTGAGATTGAATGTACCCTGGCCTCATTAAGGAATTGAGTAAATGTGTCAATTAAAACAGAGGAGGTGGAAACCGTTGGCTTTATGGTGAAAAACGGTTTCACCATAAATTTCCTTATTTAATTGACCGTATTCATTCTTTGCACGCCTTGCCTTATTATGAGCCTAGTGTATGCTGCACGTTGTGACCGCAAAATCAAAACCCCAACAAAGCATCCCCAGTTTGTGTTGATGTCTCGAGAGTTGGGCGCAAGTGGAAATGCCAAAGTTGCTAGTGAAGCGTTGCGGGATGTCTCGACCGCGAGTTGTACTTTGAGAGCGGATGGCAATGCCAAAGTCGCTTAGTGGAGCATTTTGCATGTGCCAATGGCATGTGCGGAATTCCTTAGCGGCGAGTTGTACTTTGAGTGTGGATGGCAATGCTAAAGTCGCTTAGTGGATCATTTGGTATGTGCGGAATGCCTTGGCCGTGAGTTGCACTTTGAGTGCAGATGAAAATGCCAAAGTCGCTAGTGGAGCATGTGGCATGTGCCGATGGAATGCGTGGAATTCCTTGGAATAGAAAGTGGCTAGTGGTAACGTGTTTGGCATGTGCCAATGGCACGTACGGCCACTTTGGCCAAGTTGCGGGCGCTACTTTGGAATGTGCCGATGGCATAGCGGCTTGCAATGGGGATTGGCTAGTGGTTGCGTGTTGGCATGTGCCAATGGCTTGAAATAGAAAGTGGCTAGTGGTTTATGTGTTGGCATGTGCCAATGACACACACGGCCACTTGGGCCTTGAGTTTTGGGCTTGGTAGCGGTTCAGAAAATGGCTAGTGGTGCGTGTTTGGCATGTGCCAATGGCACGCACGTCCATGTTGACCTAGTTGCACGGTTTGCAATCCTAGAGCGCTATTTGTGGCATGTTCCAAATGGCATAGCGACTTGGGAAATTAGCTAGTGGTGCGTACGTGTTGGCATGTGCCAATGGCACGCACGGCCAAGTTGACCTAGTTGCACGGTTTGCAAGCTTAGGGAGCTATTTTTGGCATGTGCCAAATGGGATAGCGGCTTAGAATTTTGCTAGTGGTGCATGTTGGCATGTGCCAATGGCACTCACGGCCAAGTTGACCTATTTGCACGGTTTGCAAGCCTAGGGCGCTATTTTTGGCATGTTCCAAACGGCATAGCGGCTAAGAAATTGGCAAGTGGTGCATGTTGGCATGTGCCAATGGCACGCACGGCCAAGTTGACCTAGTTGCACGGTTTGCAAGCCTAGGGCGCTATTTTTGGCATGTGCCAAACGGCATAGCGTCTTAGAAATTGTCTAGTGGTGCGTGTTGGCATGTGCCAATGGCACGCACGGCCAAGTTGACCTAGTTGCACGGTTTGCAAGCCTGTGGCACTATTTTTGGCATGTGCCAAATGGCATAGCGACTTGGAAATTTTCTAGTGGGGCGTGTTGGCATGTTCCAATGGCACGTACGGCCAAGTATACCTAGTCGCATGGTTTGCAAGCCTATGGCGCTATTTTTTGCATGTGCCGAACGGCATAGCGGCCTAGAAATTGGCCAGTGGTGCGTGTTGGCATGTGCCAATGGCACGCACGGCCAAGTTGACCTAGTTGCACGGTTTGCAAGCCTATGGTGATATTTTTGGCATGTGCCAAATGACATAGCGACTTGGAAATTGGCTAGTGTTGCACGCACGGCCAAGTTGACCTACTAGCAAGGTTTGCAAGCCTAGGGTGCTATTTTTGGCATGTGCCAATAGCACGCACGGCCAAGTTGACCTAATTGCACGGTTTGCAAGCCTAGGGCGCTATTTTTGGCAAGTTCCAAACGGCATAGCGACTTGGAAATTGGGTAGTGGTGCGTGTTGGCATGTGCCAATGGCACGCACGGCCAAGTTGACCTAGTTGCACGGTTTGCAAGCCTAGGGCGCCATTTTTGGCATGTGCCAAATGGCATATCGACTTGGAAATTGGCTAGTGGTGCGTGTTGGCATGTGCCAATGGCATGCACGGCCAAGTTGACCTCTTTGCACGGTTTGCAAGCCTAGGGCGCTATTTTTGACATGTGCCAAACGGCATAGCAGCGTAGAAATTTGCTAGTGGTGCATGTTGGCATGTGACAATGGCACGCACGGCCAAGTTGACCTAGTTCCACGGTTTGCAAGTCTAGGGGCTATTTTTCGCATGTGCCAAACGACATAGAGGCTTAGAAATTGGCTAGTGTTGGCATGTTCCAATGGCACGCACGGACAAGTTGACCTAGTTACACGGTTTACAAGCCTAGGGCGCTATTTTTGGCATGTGCCAAACGGCATAGCGGCTTAGAAATTGTCTAGTGGTGCGTGTTGGCATGTGCCAATAGCACGCACGGCCAAGTTAACCTAGTTGCACGGTTTGCAAGCCTACGGAGCTATTTTTGGCATATGCCAAACGGCATAGCGGCTTAGTTTGGCATGGTTGCCTATGGGTGTAGTATGTGGTTTGGTTTTGGTGTCGTTGAAATGGTGCGCCGTATAAGGCTTGGTTTTGGCGTCGTTGCCATGGTGCGCAGTATGCGGCTTGGTTTTGGCATCGTTGCCATGGTGCGCAGTATGCGGCTTGGTTTTGGCGTAGTTGCCATGGTGCGCGGTATGCGGCTTTGGTTTGGCACATTTGCCATGGTGCGCAGTATGCAGCTTGGTTTTGGCATCGTTGCCATGGTGCGCAGTATGCGGCTTGGTTCTGTGTCGAAAACCCTAATCCAGTATTTTGAAGAAAAAAATACCCCTATTGATTATTTACACCTGAATTAAATGCTCTCAAATAATGTTATGCGGGCAACATTAGGTCATGGGGATTTACGATTTTACCCCTTGTCTAAAATCCACCATCAACAGGTGCAATAATCAAAAATAAGGAAAAATCAAATAAGAAAAAGTTATCGATACTTAGATCCTTTATAATGGAAGTGATCGATTTGACAAACCGGACGAGCTCTCCAGATCTCCACAACAACAACAAGGAAAAACTTTGAAAAAACAGAGTGAGTCACCTGTTCAACACGCTGTCCTTAAGACATTAGGGACCGGCTACACTCAAGAGTGATGCTATAGTCCTCACGGGACGGATATCGCCAAGATAAAACACCATACTACACCTACTACTAGCATATGTAGTAGATGCTCAACTTGATCTTGGCAACTCCGAAAAAACCATTAAGGAAAATCTCGAACGCTAAAGAAAAAAATATAAAATATTTTTCCTTAGAGGTCTTTCTAAAATATAGAGAAACCCCTTTCTCATTTAATTTTACAAAAGTAGAGATTTTGTATATATAATGGAATAATATAACATAAAAAGAGGAACTCCCCGATGTTGGGCTAAAAAGTTTCATTCACAAAAGAAAACAATAAGTTATTATTTTTCTTAAAAACTTTAAAAATCAATTTTTTATTAATTGTTTTCCAATAATCTCCCACATGAATGAAAACCTCAATAAAACATGAAAAACGCATATAGATCTTGGTAAATCAACAACCCAACCTCACGACCCTGCACGACCGTCTGTGTGTTGAAATCATACTAGTCATTTCTACGTCCTCTCCCTCACACAAAAGTGTGTTGACCCCAAGGTCATACTATGGATTACACAAATCATAATAGTGTAGAGAAAATGAGTTTTGCTACACTATCACGTCTACACCATATGGAAGGGACAAAGAATAAAATTCTCTGATAGTGTTTACCTTTACCCACCACAAATTAGTTGTCTCATTCGAAAGCTCGATCTTGGGATCTCCAGTCAGCAAGGTTGAGTATCCTTCATGGAAAGTTTAATTTATGAGCTTAAGCCCCATCCCCCTCGATGCATTTCTAACTATCTCTTTGGAAAAAACTTTCGTCAAAGGTTGTGCGATATTCTCCTTGGATTTTATCAAATCAATGGAAATAACGCCGATTGAGATTAGTTATTTTTATCTTTAGCTATTATAGCTTGGCTTACAAAATGTATAGATATAGCTGGCACAGGCCTATGCCAGAAAGGAATGTCTTCTAAAAGGCATCTTAGGCACTCGACCCTAGAGGTGTAAATTGGGATGTTCCATCACGAGCACATCCCAACACAACATGCTAAAATTTGAGCACATCCCAACCCAGTACGATACTTTTCCCAGCACGGCACAACACGTTAGTTTCATGGGACGGGCTGGGTTTGACTAATCGACACAGTAGCCCAGCACAACACACAATACTGATAAGCACATGGCATGACACATCACAACATGTTAAGAAATCACGTCATAATATGTATAAAATACTACACAACATGGCACAATACATCACATTTTGTGTATATTTTCAACAAAAGATCCATTATTCTAGCCAATTATTGACATTTTATTATTGTTATGTTGACTTATATTCATTATAACACATATAATACCTAAATATTTAGAAAACATTTATACTGGAAAATATAAAATAAATGCGCCCGGCACAACACGGCACAACGTGTTTATTTTTCTAGCACAGCCCAGCACAGCACGCCTTGTAGAACGGCACAACACGACAGGTCATAATCTCCGTCACAACACAGCACGACACATATCACGCTAAGCATGTGATTTCGTGGGTTGTGTTATGCTGGGCCGACACATTTCACACCTCTACTCGGTCCCCTCTCGTACTTTATCTAACGCAGATTCCATAATGAATTGAGCAATATAAGTTTGTTTGCTCTGCATTGTGATTCTAAAGTGTGATAACTAATAAAGTACCTTTCTCTCTAGATTTATCTAAAGTGCTTACATTTTAAAATGTTCTGGCTCTTAAGAATTTGATCTCTTGGACCGTCAAACACTTGCGTGTTGATAATCAGAGAATGATATATGGAAATGAAGAAGAAAAAAATCAACTTTTCCTATTTTTCACCTATTAACCACATCTAACAATTACTTGAATATATTGTTTATTTGTTTTGAAAAACATCACATATATACGCAATAAACTAATTAGGAGTTACAAACAGGGATGGAGCTAGCTTCATATGTCAGCAAATTTACAAGTACAACCATGACATAGCTACTATCTTCAACTACATATAAAATGTAAAAAGTTCAGTTTTTTGCATTGTAACAATATGTTGACTTAACTATACCATCAGCAATCCCTTGGGTTTCTATCAAAGAGTATTACCGTTGATGGATTAGTTAGAAGATGATGTATCTTGATCACAATAGAAAGATTAACCATATAAAAAACTTAATCAGCATTAATCAATTCTATGATCACATTTAATCACATATGAAGCCAAAATCTATAGTCTATTTAGCAACTAAATTAATAATTGCTCTTTCATTAGTCAATTAATTAAGTTGGTGAGTGACCATTTTCAAATGGATTAATATAGCAGATATCAAAATCTATATACAGAAGAACTCTGCATCAATCAGTTTGGTGACTATATTATATATTTTATCATCCCACCGCATTAAGCAAAAATGCTATTTTGATCTATTTCTCATTTTTACTTAAATCCAAGAACAATAATAGATACTTAATGCAAATAATATTTCAGGTTAATTGACTAGCTATCTATTTAATTAATCTCACATTTATGATATAATCAATCTGAATTTGTTTTACTTATTTTTTTTATGATGCAGATACATATTTTTTTTATCATCCAGTGATTAAGAAATAGCGCTCCCAACGGTGCTTGAAAAAAAAAATATATATATCGCACGGAAAATATTTTTCACCGGATTTATCTAAAGTGCTAACAATTTTTATTACCATTGGTCTGGGCAGCCTAGGCCGCCAGACACCCCTGACAACAAGTCCGTTTTGAGTGTTCACTTCAAAATCAAAGAATGATACAGTATTTGGAAAATAAGCAAAATCGATGTCAGTAGACTTACCACCACTATTACTAACCATGAATACTATTGTTATCTTTATTTGAGAACATATAAAATGAACGTAAATCGAAAGTTCAGTTTCTTTCTTTTTTTTTTTTTTTTTTGATAAAGAAGAAGATTTATTAGAAAGGAAGAAAAAAGTACAAGATACTTCTTACAAGGAGTAAGAAGACAAGAATTACATACATGTTTTTGCATTCAACAATTTGTTGATTATACCTTCAACAAGTCCCTTGGGATTCAAACCATTGATGGGTTAGTTAGGTGACTGACCATTTTCAAATGGATTAACATACAGAAGAACTCAGCATTGATCAGTTTGGTGGGCGGTGGCCATATGTTTTCATCGCATCACGGAAACATGCTATATATCGACGGCATAGAATGCATTCTATTTTCTTTCACACTTTCTGAATGCATGAATAAGAAAAAAAACAGTTCAATTTATAGATGGTTATTAAATACAGTATATTCACATCGCATTTATCATTGCTCCCTCAAAGGTTCAATTCGCACTATAAAACGGAGGGTTCAGTGACAAAAGATACAGAGTAGCGAGCCAGATTAGTTTAAGAAAGAGAAAAACTTCAAGTCAACCATGGAGAGTAATACAAACGTGTTCTTTCTTTTCTTGATCATAACAATGCTTTTTGTGGATAGTACTTACTATCCTAAGAGTTTCATCATCTTAGGTGGCGTTGCAGCCAGGGATCTCGAAGCTAGTGCTGCCGGCACTACTAGTTATAATGTGATCAATGGTGCCGACGGAACCATTTATGATAATGGCCCTGACTACTTTGACAGCGGTAATAATACATCATCGCAAGATCTACCACCACCAATGTCTGTACCCGTACCATCTACAATAGTACCGGTGGAACTACCACCATCTACAATTGTACCAGCGGAACTACCACCATCTACAATTATACCAGCGGAACTACCACCACCTACGTCTGTATCCACACCATCAAACGTTGTACCAGTTTATGGGGGTAGGTATGGTTATCCTTGGTGGCCATTTCAGGTTTCAGAATATGGACATGGTGATTCTGCAAAATCAGCATCAGAATCAGCTCCAGGGGAAGAGCAGAAACAATTGCAGCCATAGAGGCTGTTTCTTGGGCAGGTGATCACCTACAATTCTTCAAAACAATCTTTTAGACGAAAGACTTGAAGATTGTCATAAGAGAAGATATACTAAATAAGAGCTACAATTACTTATGGTCATCTGCCTCTCTATTCTACAGTAAGCTATAAATAAAGCCACAGAAAGGAGGTAATTAACTGGATCGTGAAGAATATATCAAATTATATTCATGTACTTCGAGTAAAATAAATGAATAATAAGTGAAAGTATGTAACTTCTTTTAAGGGGGATAAATAAAAGAAAAATCCTCTACTAGGAGTCTAAATCTTGAATCATTCACTTCACTGATCTTAACTCTACCTATATCTTCACTGATCTTGAATAATGATTAAATTCGATCACATTACCCAAATATAATCAATTAATTCGTAAACGCATACGGTTTCTAAAAGTTCGATAAATGCTTGTTCAAATTTTAAAAATTTAGATAACCCTGACTCAGTAACTGCCATACAAACAGAGAGTACAACAATACAAACACTTAAGTTTGTACTGTTGTGAAGTTTCTCGGATACTTTTACTTGCTACAGACAGTACAACGATACAAACACTTAAGTTTGAACCATCACAAGATTCCCAACAAACAGGGCCGCCTTTACGTACGTATTCGGTGGACCTAGGTGAATTCGATTAACGGGCCCTAGATTATTATTCCTATTAATGGTTTTTGTTATCTGCATAAAGAAATGTACATCCAGTGACTTTTATGATCAAGAGTTGGTGATGCACGGAGATTTTCGCTCTGCATTATGATTCTAGAATGTAATAATGTATGTTTTGCTCGACTTATCTAAAGTGCTTACATTTTTAATAAGTTTAGGCCCTTAAGAATTTAATCTCTAGGACCGCCAAGCACTTTGAAACGACAAGGTAAGAAAATGAAGATTTTGTTATTTCTCAAAAGCTTTGATTACAAAAACGACAAAGCCTTGTCTAAATAGGCAAATACGCCTTTACAAAAATGGTGAGCAGATTTCACCCAATTAATATCTTTCCTAACTTACAAGATATTCCCTAACTACCGCATATACAAAATATATATGTGAATCCCTTAATACTCCCCCTCAAGTTGGAGCATGGAGATCACGAATGCCCAACTTGCGAAGAAGAAGCTCAAACTGAGGACGTCCAAGCGCTTTGGTGAAGATATCAGCAAGTTGGGCCGTTGTGCGAATATGAGAAGTGGTAATAGCACCCGATTGAATGTGATCACGTACATAGTGACAATCAATCTCAATGTGTTTGGTGCGCTCATGGAAAACAGGATTAGCAGCAATATGAAGCGCGGATTGACTGTCACAATAAAGACGCATAGGCTGAGAGTGGGACACACCAAGGGATTTCAATAACAGCTTGAGCCAAGTGAGTTCACTACAAGTATAAGCCATAGAACGGTACTCAGCTTCGGCCGAAGAATGCGACACGGTGTGTTGCTTCTTTTTCTTCCAAGATATAGGCGAGCCTCCCAAAAATATAAAATAGCCATTAAGAGAACGACGACTAAGAGGGAAGGAGGCCCAGTCAGAGTCACAGTAAGAAATAAGTTGGAGAGCATTGTCCTTACGTAGAACAATCTTTTCACCTGGATGACTCTTAATATAACGAAGTACTCGAAGATCAGCTTCCCAATGTGCAACTCGAGGAGATTGCATGAACTGAGCCAAAACGTGTACCGAATAACACAATTCAGGACGCGTAATGGTAAAATAAATCAAACGGCCAATAAGTCGGCGATACTGAGATGAATCTGAATACAATGGTCCATCATCTAGAGCCAACCGATGATGTTGATCAATAGGTGAAGCAGCTGGTTTGGCTCCAAGAAGTCCAGTCTCAGAAAGTATATCCAAGGTATATTTTCGTTGAGATAAAAATAGAGCTTCAGTACCTCGAGATATTTCAATACCCAAAAAATACTTGAGAGGACCTAAATATTTCATATGAAAACACCGACTTAAGTATGTTTTAAAAGTTTCAATAGCAGCGGAATTATTCCCAGCAATAATGAAATCATCAACATAAACAAGTACATTGATGAAGTTCTCACCTCGTCGTAGAGTAAATAGAGAGTAATCAGCATAAGACTGTATAAATCCAAAGGCCTTAAGAGCACTTGCAAGATTAGCAAACCAATTACGTGGAGCTTGACGAAGACCATACAAAGATTTATGAAGGCGACATACTTTTCCCGAAGAAGTAGTCGAATAGCCTGGAGGAAGTTGCATATATACTTCCTCATCAAGATCCCCGTGTATAAAGGCATTGTGAACATCCATTTGGTGCAACTCCCAATCTTGAGCCACTGCAACTGCCAAAAAGTTCTAAACTCAAAACCATTTTGGCTACGGGAGCAAAGGTTTCATGGTAATAGACCCCTTCAACCTGTCTATTACCAAGAACGACCAATCGAGCTTTATACCTTTCGACACTGCCATCAGAATTATATTTAATTTTGTAAACCCACTTACATCCAATAGCCTTTTTTCCTGGCGGAAGATCAGTAATAGATATTGTGCCATTTTTATCAAGAGCACCAATTTCCTTAGACATAGCGACGCGCCAACATGGAAGTTTGACAACTTTAGCATAGCTGATTGGTTCCTTAAGCGTAGTAATAGCCACCAAAAACTGAGTGTGGTTAGTAGAAAATTTTGCACAAGACACATAATTAGTTATAGGATAAGGCGTACCTGAAGACGTTGACGAGTGAGGAGTGGAGGAGCCGGGGTCTATTGCTTTGACTGTATTACATACATAATCCTTTAACGAGTATTAGGAACCCGAGATCGTACACTTCGTTGGACTTCCCTATCAGAAATATCACCAATAGCATCACTTCTTGCAGCATAAATATCACCGTCGGCTACATCATATTGTGTAGAAACCAAATTTTGTGGGACCCCAGATGAGACAAAATCATCTCCTAAAGCTGCTGATAGTCCCGTGCCTTGCCTAGTTCTGCCACTCCCTGTGACTATTTGACTTGTATCATTACCCGACAGGTTCTTAAAATGATCACTTCTTGGAGCAGTAGAACTCCTTGTAACTATTTTACTTCTGCCACTTGACAGATTCTCTACGTGTCTCCTTGGACTACTCACGCCAGAAGAGACAAAAGTCTCTTCATCTTCAACTGTTCTGATGATGTATGGTGACTTATTTAAATTCTGTGAAGTGACAACTTCACTTGTCATGCATGTCACGTTAATATCAGGTCCACTAGTGCCTTTTGGACTCCCCCTTCCTAATACATTTTGAGAGAAATCTTTAGTAATATCAGGTCCACTAGTGCCTTTTGGAATCCCCCTTCCTAATACATTTTGAGAGAAATCTGTAGTAATGTCAGGTCCACTGGTGCCTTTTGGACTCCCCCTTCCTAATACATTTTGAGTACTATCAGACGCCAAAATTCCAGATTGTTCCGCAGAAATTACTGACCACTCGTCCACCCCAACTGCATTATTATCTTCATTATTATTATCGGAAGAAGCCACCGTGTAAGGAAATTTGTTTTCAAAGAAAACTACATCACGAGACACAAAAAATTATTTCGTTTCCAAATCAAACAATCGCCAACCCTTTTTCCCATAAGGATAACCAACAAAAATACATCTCCGACTTCGTGGATTAAACTTATTATGATCACGGGGCACAATACCTGCATAGCACAAACATCCAAATACCCGAATAAGATTATAAATAGGAGGCTTCCTATGTAACATTTCATACGGATTTCTCCCATTAAGCAAGGGAGTAGGCGTGCGATTAATAATATAAGCAGCGGTTAGAATGCACTCACCCCAAAACCGAAGAGGTAAATTTGCTTGAAAACGCAAAGCACGACCGACATTTAATATATGACGATGTTTGCGTTCCGCTCTCCCATTTTGCTGCGGTGTATCCACACATGAGGTTTGAAATTCTATTCCTTGCTCAGAAAAGAATGGAATCAATGGACGAAATTCCGTACCATTATCACTACGAACCTGCTTAACTTGTCTATCAAATTGTGTCTTAGCCATAGCACAAAAATTCTGAAAATTCTTCACCACCTCAGTTTTGTGTGCCATCAAATAAACCCAAACACAACGAGAATAATCATCAACAATCGTAAGAAAATAGTGTGCACCACAAGAATACGAAGTACGATACGCACCCCATACATCACAATGTACTAAACTGAAGATATCATTAGATTTATTCCCACTAATAGGGAAACTAGCACGAGTTTGTTTAGCCTTAAAACAGGTATCACACGGTTCATTAAGAAACTTCTGACAATCAACTTGTTCATACCAGGAAGCAAATAAATAATCTTATTAGAAGGATGACCAAGACGCCTATGCCATAATTTATAATCTTCACCGGTAGTAACTCGATTTACCATAATCTGCGCTCCACTGTGGAAGATATAAACCCCGTCTCGTTCCTCTCCCACACCAATCAGCGTCCTCGTAGTGCGGTCCTGTATCACACACAACTTATCAGTCAAAGTGACAATGCATTTCAGATCTTTAATTAAACATGCTAACTAAATCAAGTTACAATGAAGATCAGGAACATATAAAACACGATATAAGCTCATATTATCTCCAAACACCGCAGTTCCTTCACATGAAGCAATTGTGTATGTCCCGTTCGGAAGTTTTACGGAAGAAAAACCTATTTGATATGTTTTACACAAAAACTCTTTCCTTCCTGTCATATGCCTTGAAGCCCCTGTATCAAGTATGCACTTATTCGACGAATTCACATCCTTATTCGACGAATTAAGCATATTCACAATAGCTTCCCACTGTGCATCGGTGAGAATATTATAAAGTTGTACTCGATCTTGTGATGAAAGATAGTTTCCATTAGAATTCACATCAATATTCATAAGTGCGCTATTAACAACAACTTGTTCATCTTGTTCATAATCATCTCCATTTTGTTTCACTATATTGCGTACATCCTTAAAATCATACCGGTATGATGATTTTTCCTGTAAAATTGAATCAATTTTAGGTTTACCATAAGAAGTCGATTCTTCCCAAGCCATTGCGGTAAAAGAGAGATTAACTTCTGATTTTCAATTATTTAGGTTATTTCGAACCTGGCTCAGATGCCATGAAACGACAAGGTAAGAAAATGAAGATTTTGTTATTTCTCAAAAGCTTGATTACAAAAACGGCAAATCCTTGTCTAAATAGGCAAATACGCCTTTACAAAAATGGTGAGCAGATTTCACCCAATTAATATCTTTCCTAACTTACAAGATATTCCCTAACTACCGTATATACAAAATATATATGCGAATCCCTTAATACACTTGCATGTTCATAATAAGAGAATGATATATGGAAATGAAGAAAAAAATCAACTTTTCCTATTTTTCATCTATTAACCACACAACTTACAATTATTTGGTTATATTGTTTATTTGTTTAGAAAAATATCACGTATATATGAAATAAACTAATGAGTTACAACCAGGGATGGAGGGATACGTCAGTAGATTTACAAGTACAATCTTGACATAATTACTATCTTCAACTACATGTAAAATGAAAAGTTCAGTTTCAACAAGTACAATCAGCGATGGAGGGATACGTCAGTAGAAGATAATATATCTTCATCACACTAGAACAACAAACCAAAGAAAAAACTTAATTTTCTACGATTCACATTTAATCACATATGGCGCCAAAATCTATAGTATATGTTAGCAACTGAATGATCATTTACCCTTTCATTAATCAATTTGGCGAGTGACCATTTTCAAATGGATTAATATAGCAGATGTCAAAATCTATATACCATCAGCAATCCCTTGGGTTTCTAACAAAGAGTTTTACCATTGATGGATTAGTTAGAAGATGATGTATCTTGATCACAATAGAAAGATAAACCAAAGAAAAAACTTAATCGGCAGTAAACAATTCTATGATCACATTTAATCACATATGAACCCAAAATCTATAGTCTATTTAGCAACTGAATTAATAATTGCTCTTTCATTAGTCAATTAATTAAGTTGGTGAGTGACCATTTTCAAAAGGATTAATATAGCAGATATCAAAATCTATATACAGAAGAACTCTGCATCAATCAGGTTGGTGACTATATATTATCATCCCACCGCATTAAGGAAACATGCTATATAATGAATATATACAAACATACAATGCCTTCAAAACAATGCTTCAAAAACAAATACAACTACAATGCCCTCAATTTAATTTTGCATTTTCCTTAATTGCATGAGTAAGACAAAAGTAGTTTAATTATTAGATGGTTATTAAATATATATTTGCTTTGCGTTTCCCATAACGCCCTCACAGGCTGACACTATAAAATGGAAGGTTCAGTTAAAACGAGAGAGAGTGAGCTAGCTTGATTATAGTTAGAGAAAGAGTAATAGATTTAAGTCCACCATGGAGAGTGATAAAAAGATGTTTTTCCTTTTCTTGATCATAACTATGCTTTTTGTGGATAGTAGTACTTACTACCCTAAGAGTTTCATCATCCTAGGTGGCGTTGCTGCCCAGGATCACGAAGCTAGTTCTTCCGGCACTACTAGTTATAACGTGATTAACGGAGCTAGCGGAACTATACATGATAATGGCCCCGACAATGTGGAAAATGGTGATAATATGTCGTCGCAAGAACTACCACCACCAATGTCTGCACCCGCACCATCTACAACTGTACCAGCGGAACTACCACCACCAATGTCTGTACCCGCACCATCTACAATTGTACCAGTGGAACTACCACCACCTACATCTGTATCCACACCATCCAACGTTGTACCATTTTATGGAGGTAGGTACGGTTTTCCTTGGTTGCCAATTCCGGTTTCGGAATCCAAACATGGTGATTCTCGGTCAGCACCTGAGCCAGCTTCGGTGAAAAAGCAGCCTTAGAGTCTGTCTTTCGGGCACATGACCAACAATGCTAGGTATATAATATAAATAAGAGTCACAATCACCTATGGTCATCTGCCTCTATTCTATCTCAAGCTGACAAGACGTATAAAATAAATAAAGTCGCGGAAGGGAGCTAAATGGATCTTGCAAAAAACTTAAATTAAGTTCTTGTACTTTTGATGCAAAATAAGTGAAAGTGTGTAACTTGTTTAAGGAGAATAATAAAAATAAAAACCTACTACTACATCTCTTGAATCTAATCATTCATTTCCTTCTTAACTCTACCGATATATATCATATGTGTTCTGGCTCTCTCTTTATAATTCCAGAATACCGGAAAACACTCGATATCTTGATCATCATTATAACCAAATTCGACCGCAATAATACATATTCAATGATTTTTTCCATTCTTCTCAATTTCATTACCACTAGGCTGCAACTAGTGCATACCAAACTCGAGAACAATGAAAATTTTGGGATTGGATAATTCATTTCACCGTATAAACGGAAATCTGATGCATCAAAAATTGGTTTATGCATAGGATAATTTAGTGGGAGAGAAAACAACATCATAAAGTAAGAGATATTACAAATTAATGAAACAACCCACCTCCCCTCTAGTGAGTAGCATACTTCAACAATTACATTCTTTGGGCAATCATCTTAATAGGCGTGCGAGAGTCAGACTAATTGTTTCCTCGCTACTTAAAAGTGAAGCTGACAACTCACCCGTGAAGGCCGGACTAGTTTATAAATGGTTCATATGCTCATACTTTTCCATTCATAACGAGGCTTGGCCTTTGGAAGGAACAGACATGATAGACAGTATGTTGACAACAGATGACAACGAACTCACTGCTGCTTTCAAAACCTCTTGTGAACAACCTGGTTTCACCATCATCTTTACCTGCCGCACACATACATATAGGAATATCTTTTATGGTTATGTCCAAAAGAGATTGTAAGGTATATGTCGGAATCTAGCAAATCGGGGCATTCCCATTTTATATGGGTTGATGTCTTGCTCGCAACAGAATTTCAAAGGTAGGAAAACTGAAAGAAGATATGCATTAAGAATTAATTTTACCGTGTCAAGGTAATTTTGTAACTCCTTTACCCTTCCCATGTAATCCTGGTCTTCTACGCATAAACTGATTGGCTTGATTTCTGAACCCGTTCCTTCAAACTGAATGGGTCCTGGATTCCGGTAGACATCATCCATCAAGAAACTTTCAGCTTCTTGAATCAGCATTCTGTTGATATGATCAGTTGACATGTTTTAGTAGAAGTATAATAGCACAAGAAATCACATATTAGATATGCTGAAGTTGATAAGTATATATATGGGAACTGAAGGAACCGAAATCGTATGGACCATGACCCAATACCAGATCAAAAGGGTAAAGTAAATCTTACTTTCAAGGGTAAAGATAAAATCTTACTTGTAAGGTTTTCCCCTCAAATCCACTGCAGCTGGATGAATTGATGGTTTACCAATTGGTGAGACCCCAGGGCCATGCAATCTCTTTACAGCCATCATTGCCTGTCAAAAAAAAAAAGAACTAGCCAGATATTGTAATCCACATTATTCTTAAATAGTCTTGGCGGAAAGAAGCAGTTAGTAGCAAGCCCACCGTAAATGGTGCACCACCACAACACCACCTAGATACGGGATCCTTAAGGTTTGTAACAGTGGCCATATACCCGTTAACTCCAGAAGCAAGGAGATGATAAGAAACATGTCCAAGAACCTGAATGAGAATTACATTTCATTTTTCGCTTTGTTGACTAAACATTCTAAACTGGAAGCTTAATACTGATGCAAAAATAAATAAAACTTACATAAGCATAATCACAATCAAACTTGGATGGAAGTGAACCACGAGCTTGATACCCGAAGAAATGGGAAATTGAACTAAATTTCTTTCCAGTGTATGTCCCATTTTGCTGCAAATCAAAAAGGTGCATTTATGTCCCCGGGTAATGATCAACAGCACGATTATACTACTATAGAATAAATGGAGAACCTGTATAACTGATGGCGTAATGCACAACACACGGTACTCACCGTTCGTTTGTTCATCTCTGTTTCCACTAGTTGAGCTAAAAGTTTCTCGGTTTCGATCTGTTAGGTACATAGAGAAAATAATCACTGAAGTAAAAACTAGTAAAACGTACGTAGTATTTTGATATGGCTCGAATATATATTACCTGTGATAACTGTGCGGAATCGTCCGATTCAGGAGAAAGAAGAAACTGTATGAAGTAGATTGCCGTTTAAGAATAGCTAATACAAAAGAATTTCACAATTTGCCGAAGATAGTGATAAAAACAACACGTACCTGTACTTTGATATAAGGTGGCAAGAACTCAAACAAAGCCGACGCCCAAGGTGACAATTGTGCTGAAATGCTATCAACTGGAACCCCTTTCTTATGTAGCGCGAGTATTTCCTAAGACGATTATATCACTCCCCCAATGGTGAGAAAAACACTATGAATAATCATTAAAACTATTTCTTAACATAATAAATAAACTTGATGTAAAACTCACTTGCAAGAGAGTGTGCACTTCAGGTATACTTTCGATAAGTCCTTCAGGTAAGAGAATTACCCCATGATATTTATCTGAAATAACATAGGTTCAGCAGTCTGCAGATGTCATGAGTATATGGTGAAACAACAACCATGTTTGGAACTCATAAGGACAAGATAGAAGTATCATGACCTTGTTCTGCCCTTGCTTGAACTGCGTCACAGATTCTCTTGGTGATATCGAAGAGAGTAAGGTTTGAATCAGCAATTTCCTCACTGAGAATAACCTAAAATACATTCTTAAGTCGTGATAATCTGTAAGATAATAAATGAACGAGCAATTCTATTTTTGTGTTGTGAAGGAAATTAAGAATAACTACGTGCCATATTCGGATGAGATTGGAGTGTGCATTCCAAAGCAACATGAGAGGCTCTTCTTCCCATCAGTCTAATGAAATAGTAATACTGCATCGAAACGTAAACTGTGTTGTAAGATTTATTTGGTTTTACAAATAATTGTGATCACCAAACTAAATGTAGCGTCAAACCTTTTCTGCCGACAGTGCATCGGTGCACAGATTACTTATAAGTTGAGAGTTGACCTGGAAAGCCCAAGTAAAATGAAACATTAAGAACATCCTGTGCCTGGACATGCTACAAAGAGCTAGAGGTTTTGCTGCTTTTTCCACAGTATAGAACGAATAGGAATTTAATTAAGTGCAAAAAAAAAAACTTTCAGTGTTTACCTTGCAAATTGTATCGAATCCGACATTAGCTTCCACAAACTGATTTTTCAGATCACCATATAACGTGACTGGAACACCAATAACCTACCAACAAACGTACAATTTATTCCAATTGGTCGCCCATAAAAGTTACTAGACTCTTCTTTACAAATGAAAGTATAAAAAAATTTGCAAGAAAATCTAGCATATAGCTTCGGATAAAAACTAGTACGTGAAAAAGAAAAGGTAGATCCGAATATACGCCGCAATTGCTTACCTTTGTTTGGCATTTTGCACTGGCAAAAGTCTCGGCAAGTTGTGCTGCATCAGTATTGGATAGGACCCCTTTTTTCATAGAAAGATGGCAGATACGTACATTAGAAAATTAGATTCAATGATCATTAAATCATCAATGGGAGGTACAGCTTACCGCCAATAATAACAAGCCCATCCAACTTTAACGCTTGGCACGCATCCACTGCAGATTTTACTTGCTCTTTTGTTCTTATTTGATCCTTTGTTCTGCCCAGCATATCGTAACCACCTCCATACGTACACAAACAGAACATGAAAATTCTCAGATGCTATACAAGCTCTTATAAACCAGAAACAAACATATTAGAGCCAGAGTGAACTGGAGATCATCGACTAACCTTGATTGCGGTAAGCTGAAACAATGTCATCAGTGATTTCAATTGTCTTTTTTGAAAATAGACCTTCAGTACCCCCTATATATATTATAACCAAAGACGACGGAATGGAATGTCAGAAACCCTACTTGAAAATGAAATACTTCAAATTCTTGAGATACAGATCAGAGATGCGACGCACCGCAGAATCCAATCAAAGTACTTTTCGGATTGTGAGACTTGATAGCATCTCGAAGCCCACATATGACATTATGTCCTCCCGGAGATTGGCGTCCGCAAAACACAATGCCAACCCTAAATCATGCGTGTCCAGTTGATTAAGTAATGCACAATAACTTAAACACAATGCACAATAATTTGTTTCCATAACAACAAATTTGCATAGATATACCTGATTTCTGGGAGATCCTTAATGACTTGGGAAGTAGTACCTTTAGAAGAATTATTAGAAATAGAATTGGATAAATGAATAAGTGGCTGCCCATACGTTAAAGGAAATGATCTCTGAATGGAATGTGCATCTGTAGGATCTGATACAGCAATAGCTTCACCAAATTCAACTTGAACATTTCTTCCCTATATAAAAACATATTGGTAGGCAGGAGGATACACAAATTATAGTACTTATATCGAATTCATGCATGTCAAGAGTAATAAACAATGGAGAAGCAACATATGTATACCTGAAGACAGGGAGGAAGTTCTGGGACATAGAGACTGCGATGTTTCTGTATTCCTGATAATTCCATGACTACTCCAAAATCCATTTTCTAGCTCTTCATGAAAATAATCAAATTGAACAATGTAAATTACTAATACATTTTCGTTTTTGTATCTGCCTTGATCAATTAGTAAAAATTACCGGAGTAATTATCTCATCTAGTTTACCTAGTATTATGGGACAGTCAAACAAATTTACCCGTCAAAAGTGGGACATGAAAGAATAATGTAATAAGGCCATCTCTATATGGCATATTACGTTGTTTTGTAAAAAGAATGAATCCATGAGTTTCACACTTTCAGTAGATTTATGTTTTTCGCCATTATTCTTCGGTATCTTTCTTTCCAGTTAGTCCAAGTTATCACAAAATCAAGATTGGAAATAGTTTTTTTCCTCTTTTCATTCCCCGTCTTTTGCTGCCAAGAGAGGAGTTATTGCATTATATTCCTTCCTTGCTGTAGAAAATCTTATATCAAAGACTTAATGAAAAGAACACTAGATTAAAACTCAAACAAGCTTCAACAAGCTTCTCTTAATTGATGTAAATCGTATCATGGCTCAACAGCCTATTTATATGAGTAACAGACTTGACTCTCAAGAAAAATAACTTTCCTAATATAAACAAACTCTAACAAGAAACTTCTAGACAATTCTTCACATAAGCAAAATATTAAAACAAGTAATACTTCACTAGTCCAGAAGGGGCTATAAATAACGGATGAATCCTGTTATAAAACATGATTTATCACGGTTTTCATATGTTATTCGAACCGTTATTTATTTGGTGTGACTCTTTATAAATGACAAATAAAGTACGTTATTAAGTATGACGAATAAAATTTGTGATTTTAAATCACGTACAAAATCTGTCATCAAGTATCACGCTTATTATATGTAAAATACAATGACAGTTGATGTATGTCATTGAAAAAGCACGGTTATTATATGTTATTGACTATGTCATAATTCTGTTATTGTTCAAGATACTAATAGATACTAATTCTGAATCTGAAAACAATTCAGATTTAGATTTGGTATTCAGATTTTGTGAATCTGAAATCTGTTCTGCGTATCTGTAATTCGTTCAGACTCATAAATGGAGTATCTGAAACTAATTTTGGAATCTGGACATAAAAAAAAATTATGATTCCAAAATGAATCTAAAATTAACTTTATTAATTATTTTTTTCAAGAAATAAAATATTCGATTACAAATCTAAATATAAATATTAGCGACCCAAAGTTGCATACTGACCATTAAAATTCAATTCTATCTATATCTATTGTCACCTTCCCACTTTGATTTGGTCGCTCTCCTACAGGAGTTGGGTAAGCTTTTTCCCACTTAACGGTCACCTCTTGAAACACCTCCGGGTACTCCACCATCTCTATCGCATAACATCACACTTGCATCTATGATTTCTCTATCTATATATGCAGATGGAACCGCTTTTTTCCTGAAGTTCCTCAAAATACAAAAACCAGACGACAAAGGTGCTGTTGCGATCCCTATATCCTGTATAAAAAGATACCCAAGTTAGTTCAAGATATCATGACTGCTATCGTCTTCTAGTTTAAGATAACATTTCAAAGACCAACCGGAGATCTCATGCCCTTTACATTTGTTCACATGACCCTTAGCTCTCTATTCAAAACAGTAAAAAGAAATAGTACAACAACAACAAATTTTCTCACAATCTATGTATGATTGTGGAAGTTTACCCCACTTAAACATCTCGGTTTTGTTCATTTCTTCGTATCAATTTCCGACTTCCTTTCTCATTTATGTTTCAAAAATGACAAAGATCATGAAGATAAGAAATTTTTGTTATGGGTCATATTTATGCGTGTTTAATAATGATGCTCACGGTTTTGGAGGCACAGACACAGTAAAGTTTCTATATCAAGAATCATAGGTAAGGAATTACCAGAGAAGCTTAAAAGTGTATTTCCGCCTTCCATGCTTAGAGAAGTTTGCAACTATTCTGTCCAGCAGAACAACAATCTCAGAAAAAGTAGGCTTCAGCATAGATTTTGCATTCCAACATTCTTCAATCAACCTGGAAAAAGAAGCATACATCTTAGTGATATCGACTCATTCACAACTGTATTTATAAGGATAACTCATTTTAAACTCCTTAGTGCTTAACCAGAAAAAGAAGTGACATTTGATAATGAAAAGAAAAAAAAACACTATTCAGCTGAAACATATCAAGTTCTGATGCAAAACAGAAACTCTAATTAGGTAGTAGGAACAAGACTTACTCTTTTAGGTCCGGCTGATACGTTTTTGACTTGGTTTTTAGTGGTGGTCTCATTCAATAATCATCTTGCAAGTTCATCTAAAGGCTTGGGATGAAAAGACAGTGTTCCTTCAATCATATGATAAAATGAACAAAGGCATTATTAGAAAACAAATATACTTCAATTTAAAAACAAGAAGTACGAAATAAAGCATACCTCGTCCTTCAATCTTACTCTTACACAACCTTGGCGACCCATATTTACCTAACCCAATCTCCTTATCCAATACATATTCCTTCTCAATCTTCCTCTTCATCCTTAACTTAATCCCACTCTCTATACACCCAACCTTTCTCTTATGTCCTCTCCCATGGGAATCCGATATATGGAACTCCCACTAGCAGGTGCAATAGCAAACAAGAAGTTAACGTATGAAATGTTACAGATCTAGGTTTACTCAACTAACAGATAAACTAATTAAAGAAACTAGAACAGATTAAGAACTTACAAAAGAAAATCACCAAAATTGAAGAAAGACCCCCTCAAAATTTCTGAAGCAATCAATCCAGTCACTAAAATAAACACATAAAATCAAAATCCAATCCAATTATCTAAAAATTAAGAATCATCAAAATCAATAGTAAGAAGAAGATGGTAGACCTGGTGGTGCTGATCATGGTTGTGCTAGTTGTTGATTGTGAATGGAGCAAGTTGTGGACGAGAATCTCGATCGTTTAGTATTCTGCAGATTGAAGAAAATGATGCAAAGCTCGAGATGGTATCATGGTTGGTAGAAGGATTTGCCTGCGATTTGTATATTGGTTTTCTGAGAGAAACGGCTAGGGTTTTCAATATTTTGGAAAAAAGAAAAGAAAAATGCAAGCCAGATGAAAGAGACGGTGGGGTGATAAGGAGGTGGGTTCATATCCAGCCGAGTAAAGTTTAAAAAAAAATGTTTGCGAGAATAGAGGACCATTATAGCACTATGTGGAAAATTATCCTGTGGCTAACCATCTTCGGACTCGTATAAATGTGGCATTACATGTGGCTAGCCAATTATTTCTAATGTGGCATAAAATAGAAAAGTAAAATGATGGGCGTATAAAAACCTAAAATATAGATCAGATTTATTGTGTGATTTTATGGTTCATCATTAAATCACATACCTAGTAAATTATCACGTTTGAGAGTGACGATATTTTTTTGTTAAATGGTGGGTCCAACTATTTTCATATTATATGACAGAATTTGTGTGTAAAATCCTAATCACGTAATTAATATGTCATTTAAAAGTGTGATTAATTGCCCTTTCTGGACTAGTGCTTGTAACCCAAGCAAACTTCTAAATACCGTACCATGGATCAACAACTCTTGTTGATACATTCACTTCATGTCAACTGCGTCAGTTGACTCGACCATATTGGATCAACTCTCATAGTTGATCCATACTGACTTCTTCACAATGGATCAACAACCAATGTTGATCCCTTCTGTTGTCTTCATAGTATCTTGGTTTATTCTTCAACATCCTCCCTTAAACCAAGATACTCATTGCTAAACATACCAAGCTTTCCACGCAAGTAAATGAAAGTGTTAGACTTCAAGGACTTGGTGAAAATGTCTGCAACCTGTTCTTTGCTTTCAACAAACTCCACAGCAACCTCCATATTACTGACTAGTGCTCTAATGTAATGATACTTAATATCAATATGTTTACTTCTCCCATGAAATACTGGATTCTTAGTTAGTGATATTGTCGACTTATTATCACAAACTATTGTTGTTGGTGTCTTCTGTTCTTGAAACAAATACTTCGGCATCATTCTTAACCATACAGCTTGTGTAGCACAGTTTCTAGCAGATATATACTCATCTTCTGTTGTAGATAATGCAACAACTTGTGGCTTCTTAGATGACCAAGAGAAAAAACCAGTTCCCAACTGAAATCCATAACCTGATGTAATTTTTCTACCTTCTGTATCTCCAGCCCAATCACTATCAGTGACACCAACCAACTTTGGATCTTCTGAGATAGTATAAAATATCCCCATGATTATTGTTCCTTTTACATACTTCAGAATACGTTTTGCAGCCTGTAAATGTGATTGTCTAGGAGGTTCCATGAACCTACTAACCAAACCAAGATTGGATTACAATTGCATACATTATTAATAAAAATTCCTCTTCAAATCACTTCAATACCCAGGTCTTATAGAAGTCGAATATCTTAAACATCCAACAAGACCTTTAAAATCTGTTGAATGCATAAGCTCTCCTGATCCATATTTTGAGTTTTGATGTAAACCTGGAACATAAAATCTATCTATGATGTATGCTATAGAACCATTCTTAAGAAGAATTCCAATTCTTCCTTTTCCCATAATCTTGTGAATCTTCATCAAAGATGGAATTGTCCCTTTGGGTAGAACCAACTCATTACACTTTCCAAACTTCAACTTGATAAGACATTTACCTCTATCAGTAATCATTCATCTAGTTTATCAAATGATATCTTTTCTTCTTTACACATGGTTGCTAATTATTGTTCAACCTTTCTTGTATCTAAATACCACTTAAGTTGTAGTTGTTCTTCTTCTGTATGACATGCTAGTAGCATATTTTCATTCTTCTGCTCTTCTGCTTCTTCTTCTTAACTTTCAACAATATTAGCCTTGAAATTTGCTTTCTAATTATTGTCAACGGTCTTTCTTGGTTGTGGACAATCAGTAGCAATATGTCCAAAATCTCCACAATTATAACACTGTATTTTTGATCTATCAAACGGCTTTCTATAGCTCCCATTATTTGATCTCCCTCCATTATTGTATCCTCTTTGAAAACCTCCATCATTAGGTTTTCCTTGATTGTTTCTCCAGCTAATTTGACTTTGAAGAGCTTCTTCAACTTGTTTTGCAGCTACTGTCTTTTCCAACAACCTTTGTTCATAATCTTGTAATGATCCCAACAATTCATTAAGAGTCATTGTTGCAACTGTATTGTATTCTTCTATAGCAGTAACTTTTGATTCAAACTTCTCAGGTAAGCTTCTTAATATCTTCTCAACAACTGTTGAATCTTCTACAATATCACCATTAGCTTTCATCTTATTGACAAGGTTCAAAGTTTTTTAGAAAAAATCTGATATTGTTTCAGTACTCTCCATCTGTTGTAATTCATGCTTTCTCTTCAGAGTTTGCAACCTAAACTTCTTGACTTTGTCAGATCTTGTATAATAACTAACCAAACCATCCCATGCTATTTTAACTTATTTGATGTAGATAACTCTATCCATGAGATATTCATGAACACCCTGATGAAGAATATAAGTAGCTTTAGAATTCTTAATTCTGTTGTCATTCAATAGAATTAGCACAGCTCCTTCAACTACATCTCCATCTGCTGGTTCTACATAACCATCTTTCACAATTTCCCATACCTCTTGGTATGTGAAAATATTCTCCATCTGCAACCTCCAGTGCTTAAAGTTTTTACCTTCAAACACAGGTATCTTGATCGAACTTAAACTCGTCATCTTCTTCAACTCAATAACTTATTCCCACATCCCTAGAACCTGATACCCATGATCTGATACCAGATGTAGAAAATCTGATATCAAAGACTTAATGAAAAGACCATAGGTCTAAAACTCAAACAAGCTTCAACAAGCTTCTCTTAATTGATGTAAATTGTATCATGGCTTAACATCCTATTTATATGAGTAACAGACTTGACTCTCAAGAAAAATAACTTTCCTAACATAAAAAAACTCTAACAAGAAACTTCTAGACAATTCTTCACGTAAGAAAACTCTTAAAACAAGTAATACTTGTAACCCAAGAAAACTTCTAAACACCGTACCATGGATCAACAACTCTTATTGATATATTCACTTCATGTCAACTGCATCAGTTGACTCGACCATATTGGATCAACTCTCATAGTTGATCCATACTGACTTCTTCACAATGGATTAACAACCAATGTTGATCCCTTCTGTTGTCTTCATAGTATCTTGGTTTATTCTTCAACACTTACACCCAGTTCAAGTTGTAAGGTTTTAGGAAATGGGTTAGAGATTGTGTGGTCTTTGTACGGTTTGCATCTCTGGATCGTGACTTGAACATTGTTAAACTTATCTATACTAGATTTGTGCCCGTGCATGCCTGTGCTACACACCAGGATTTTTTTTTCTTTTAATTTGGTGTGCGCAATGCTTCGGCCCACCCTATAACGATGCATTTTTTATTCGTTGTGCGCGGGGCTTTTCCCCTCCCCGTGGAGATGCATTTTTTATTTGGTGTGCGCGGGGCTTCGCCCCAACCCGTGTAGATGCATTTTTTATTTAGTATTCTTAATGTAGGTGTAAATTATCCACGGGGCTAGGTGGAAACATCTTAAGCTATGATGCACCCAAGAATAAAGAGACGAGAAGCATAGGATAAAGATTTCCAGGCGCGAGATTTAAGAAGCCACGTGGATCGAGCATGATTGCTCTGCGGCTGTCGGACAAGACTCGACTCCAGGATTCTAACAGAGTTGATAAGACTAGACACGGTGGGTCAAACGAGGAGTAATAGTCAAATGGATAAGAAGATCCGTGTCACATCGGCCAACTACAAGGGCGATAGAAGAGAAGGGCGACATCGTTCCATGAGAACACCCGAAGGAATCGGCTCGGACGAAAGACAGGCGAAGGAATCAAAATACATCGGCCACATGCACAGAAAAAGGGACGACATAAGCTGGTCCGACCACAGAACTTCAGATTAGATGTAATGTGACCAACACCCTAGTATGGTTGTATGTAACCCTTCCTATGAATAGAGGAACTAATATCCAAGATAGGTAGGTTGTATTTTAAGAGAAATAGGCTTGTAATCACGAAAAAGAAGGAAGAGGTGAGGGAGATCATCTTTCAAGTGAGTTCATTTGGAAGAGCAACACCATTGTAACACCTTGAAGTAATAAGATACATCCTTTCACCCCCGTGGACGTAGGTAATCATACCGAACCACGTATATCCTTGTGTCTAATGTTTGGTTCTTATGATCACTTGCATTAGTAGAAGTTCTCTATCCTTTGGATGTAGTTTTCAATAAAATGCATCTACAATTAAGAATACATTAAATAAATAGAGAAAGATAGGACATATCCGGTTTTTATTCAATTTTACTATTTATTTTCGCTGAAAATATGTGCGAAATATGTGGTTCTTCTTTTTTCTTTTTATGTATTAATCTCAAAAAAAATCTGAACACGGTAAGTACTCGACTTCTAAATTGAATTTGGATTTCCATAAAATTCTGAACACGGTAAGTTAAATTTTCCTTTTGAGTTTGGAATTTTTAAACCAATCATGTGTTATCAAGTGTTCTCACGAAAACTCGCGTCACAAAAGACACAAAAAGTTTATTACGACCAATAGGAAGCGAGAATTTTCTCACCGTTCAACGTGCGGACTTTATTACTCCCTCTGTCCCACTATTAGATAACCTACATAGTTTAAATTTTTATCCGACTATTAGTTGACCTATCTCTTTAAACAAGAGAATAATTCTAAACTATCCTTTTGATTGATTATCATTAGTATAAGAAATATGTATAATTTAATATCCATGTTTATACTCGTTACGTAGGTGTCTTAAAATGCTTTTCAATGATACAAAGTTAACAAATATCTGCGGTATAGTTTGAGAGATAATTCATTTCTAAATTTTACAAGTTAGTATCCATAAGGATATTATTGTAAAAAATAATTAAAAAAACTTTTTTCCCTTAAAAATTGTGCAAACTCCAACTAGGTCATGTAATAGTGGGACGGAGGGAGTACAATAATATTCTTTATAATTAAGCAAAGTATATAGTGATGAGATCTAAAATTTCACAAATATCAATTTTCATAACTAATTCCATTTCCGACCACGGCCCAAGACATAAGTTTCAAATGTCAGGGAAAGAGGGGGTACCTGTACATGAGAATGTAGCATAGCGGAAGTCCCTACGAACATTAAGACTATCGGTGCTTCCCAAAAGATTGCAGGCTTTAGCAAGGAAAATAGAATGAATAAAGTATAATAACTTTTTGAAAAAGTCAAAAGAACCTGGAAAATATATAATGAGATTTAATTGAAGAAGTCAAAAGAACCTGGAAACTATATAATGAGATTTCATTCACAAAACAATATAGGAAAAATAATGTTTCGGAATCCATACCTCTTCACGCAGAACAGCAGGGGAATGCAGCTATGATTGAGGCA
The DNA here is from genome assembly GCA_023529315.1 of Papaver bracteatum. Lineage (NCBI taxonomy): Eukaryota > Viridiplantae > Streptophyta > Magnoliopsida > Ranunculales > Papaveraceae > Papaver > Papaver bracteatum. The sequence continues at coordinate 457,346 of JAJJWX010003600.1, read as the reverse complement.
TTATCATGTCAGTCGCTTGGCCTTTATCTTGATGAGATTTTATAACCCTTTGTGCCCGCTGCAAGTCTAGTGTGAGAATTCGAAATATAGTTCATTGTTATCCTGGTGCCCGTTGATGGTATCGAAGTCCGATTTGTATATACCTACTAACATGGATAACAACGATTAGTAAAACAATTCTAGTTGTAGGAAACCCTACAACCACACCCTAATGATAATCTATGAATTAATACAAGAAATCATCATAACAATCTCAAGAATTTTCATCAAAATCTTAGAACAATTACAAAGACATGAAGAAACCCTAAATTGGGGAGAAAATAAGTCTCTCTCTCTCAAAATTCTTACCTAAGCTCACTCAAAAAGATCTCTCCTTCTTACAAAGGCACTCTCCTCCTTATATAGGAGTTTACATAGTGGAGGACGGATAATAAAATCCCTAATTTCGGATCTGACGTGCGTCAATGTCGCACAAGAGTTTATCATTGTCACACGATTTCTTTATTGTCGCATAGGTCTTCACACCTTCCTCATGATTTGTCTGCGTCATCTGGTTTGTCTTCTAGGATATAACGTATGCGATCGTTTTCGTTCAATGTTTATGGAGTTACCTCGCACGTAAAATGAATGTGCGGTATTTTGTATCCACATTTTTCCTCTTCTCATATCGTTCTTTTGGTAGGGAGGGCGGTATGAGAAATTCCAATTTGTTATTCTGCCGGAGCTGTTTATCTCTTCACATTCTACTCAACCGACATGTTTCCGTAATTTGAGATTAACCGTCTACACGTATTGACTCTTTCCTCTTTTTACCGGCACGTCTTGAGTTAACCGGTTGTCTCCTTTCCCTATTTAATAACTGGACTTAGGAGAGATAACCTTTTTCTCTCTTTATTTAACCCTCATCTTCTCTGCAACTATTCAATCTTCATCTTCTCTGTAACTATTGAATCTTCGTCTTCTCTGCAATTTTTCGAGATTTTCGTTCTTTTTTCATATAGATTTACTTGGTGTTGTTCTTTTATAAGCTTCATGGATTCTCATTCGAGGTTAGTATGTTCTTATTACAATACTATTTTGTTTTTCTTTACCTCGAATTTTTACTTTACTATTGTTGATTTATTTCTATATTGTTACTGTTCTGCTTTTGTTCTTCATATTCCCATACAGGTTTTATTGCAGCAAGAGTACTTCTTCTGGTAATACTCATTTTACAGTTCCCAACACTAAATCTTCTTCGAATTTCAGAGATGACGTGTCTCGCAAGAATAAGTCTTGGCATAATAAAGCAGTAAGAAATACTCTTTTTTCTTTAAAACAATATTGGTGCCTTTATTTGTTATCTGCGTTGTTCTTCGTAGGATACTGAGAGCGATATTGATGGTGTGAAGAAGAAGAAGGTTAAGAAACTTCGCAAAAACCCTACGATCAACACTTCTCTTGTCATGCCGGAATTCAACTACAAGAAGAAGAGTATTGAGGTCTCTTCTAGTGTCAATATGGATGCTCCCTTGCAAATATTCCCTGCCTCAACTTCTTTGGACGCTTATGTGTCTTCAAAGGAAATCTCCACTCCTAGTGAAGTCAATTTAGCTGATCATGCAAGTGTCTCTTCTTCTGAGAATATGTCTGCACCAGTGGTGGATAAGACCATTTCTACCTTTGTGAATATTCATTTGTCAGCGAATATTCCCGCACCTGTGGAGGATATTTCCATTCCCGTTTTGAAGGATGTCGATTCTCCTATGTCTTCTCCTTCTTCTAAGGTTATTTCTCCCTCTTTGGAGGTTGCTTCTGCTGATAAGGTGGTCTTGGATGAAATAAATTATGCTGCACAGTCATGTATTAATGATCCTGTTAAGCTTCACATTTGTGATGCTCTAGCTAAGCTATTGTGTGACTCTCCACCAAATAAATCGACCAGGAGAGAAATCTTCTCACAGCTAGATCTAAGCGTCCATCTTGCTCTTGATCTCTTGGTAAATACTCTTTCGCTTATACTTTTTTATTCTTTCTACTTTATTACATCTTTACCCTTGTTTTATTTCTTCTTTAGGAATCTCGTTGCCGCATAGCCCAAGCTGAAGGATTCTCTGAATCTTGTAATACCATACTAGAACTTTCTCGCCAGAACATCGAATTAAAGGAGGAACTTGGTAAATCAAAAAGTGAACTCCAAGCTGTAACTCTTGAATCCTAAAATCTTCGCAACAAGAATCAAGAACTCAGGGGTATCTTCTCCTCTATTTTGTCAATTACTTAAGAGAAACTTGCGCCTGCATTCATGTCTTAAGTATTTTCGTGCGTATGTTAAGACTTAAATCAGAAGCGTATGATGGAGAGATTTAATTATCAACATTCTTCTGAAGATGCTCGCGTGGACAATGAGAGATTATAGAATCAAATAGATCAATTAGTTAATAATCATTCATATTCGCTTGATCAGATTGAGAATCTAAAAAATGGGAATGTTTGCTTAGTTAATTAGAATGAATTTCTGGACTCCCAAGTGTCCCATCTCTCTGGAATGTTGTATAGTGCTGATTTAAGGTATCAAATTTTATCAGATGAGAATCAAACTTTGTCCGCAAAGAAGCGATCCTTTTTAAAGAAAGACGCGATGTTTTCGCGTCAATATCTTATTCTCCAGAAGACTTGTGATGATCACGAGGAATCTCTTCACATATTGAAAATCCAACATGATGAGTCCATGAAGAAGTTAATCTTGGAGAATGGGAAGATCATCCAAAGCAAGATAAATTTAACTGTGAAGATGAATAAACTTCGAGAACAATATACACAGTTAAAAGGGTCTCATGAAGTCTTAGCTAAGGAAAACGTATTTCTTTCTCAAGATGAAAAGAAGATTCGATCTTTCCTCCAAGGCTTAGTTGGTGATGATTTTGATAAGGTTATGGGGAATATGAGAAATAGTGGTCTCGCTTTATCTCGGTGCCTCACTTATCAGAGGGAAGGTAGTCACATTAAGTTGATTTCCTCAGTACTTGCAAATTTTAATTACTCTCATCTTGTGTCTGTGAATTTTTTGCCCTGGTAATAATTAGATATCTTTCTTGCAGAATTTAAAAGAATGCACCAGTCTATCATCTCCAAATTGAGGTCTGATCTGACTAAGGCGAACAGAGAGCGTGGGATACTTTCAGTGGCACTTGCTTCTTCACGAGATAGAGCGAACATGAGGTGTTTGTATCTTGGTAACTTAATGGAGGTTTCCATAGATAACACTAAGAAGGTTAATGCTCGAAAATCTCATGTTAGGGCTCTGATAAACACGAAAGTGCAACGTATTTTAACCCATAAATACATTAGCTAGGACTCATTATTTCTCTAATAAATTTGTTTTAGTTGTTTTTGGAAGAATAAGTTCTTGTGGAGAATTGGCTCGAAAAAAAATGTTATTTGCACCCAGAGGACACGTGTTATTTGGACTCTCAATGTTGGTTAAGGGACACCTCAATTACTAAGGAGCACCTCAACGGATAATGGACACCTTCCTTACTATTTACACCCCATAAGGCAAGTTCTAAAGGGACGCACGTACAGGATTATGAGGAGAACATCTTCTTCCCAAATTCAAAATCAGAAAATGGCGGGAAAAACTCTTATCAAAACTGTAAAATTAGGGTTCGTGATTTGAAGACGATTTAGGGAGACTAAAAGGGTGCAAATTATTGGGATGAGTTGATTGAGTCTCACAGGCCTGGTAATGGGTTTGGATTCAATTAGAATTGGTTGGAATCACCGATGGAAGAAAACATGGAATGTTATTCTCGGGTTTATCCCGGAAAGATTTGCTTGAATTTGTGTGGAGTTTAATTCAGACTAAAACACAGAAATCAGTTGGATTGGGCCTGTTTGACTAAAACATGATTGGTAGGAACATTGGATTCGAGTAGAACTGACTGGATAATCGGGTAGATACAAAACAGAGGAGTACGTGGTTTAATTTGGAAGATTTTTGGCTGATTCTGTGAAATATTTTCGAGTATTTTGATTGGAGATATCCTGTTAACTTAAACAGGAATGGTAAGTATGTTGAATTCAAGAAAAGAGGAATATTTTCGCGGTAGGGAGAAAAACAGGACACGAATATATCTCGAGTCTTCCATGAGTTAGTTGAGATATGTTTGGAGGATTTTGTGTGCTGAGGCGACTTTTGCTGAATAAACATACGTGCATCTTCTTGTTTGGAGTGTGCTGAGTGGTAGAAGACGCGTGAAGAACAAATAGAAAAGGAGAGGGTGCCCCAAATATACCTCAAGCTATACCTTTTCCTTCCTAAAAGTCCTTTCCCCGAAAGTGATTGTCTATAAACTGAGTCGAGACAATACAACAAATCGGTTCACACTTTGTGTGATCGTCTATGGATACGATATTGAGACAATACAACTACAAAGTGTGTTTACTTGATACAAAGGTTTAGACTTAACCAAAGTCAATAGGATTCACGTATCAAGTAAATAAGAATTAACGTTTGTGCAATTTACTTTAATTATAATAAAACAATTATAATGCGGAAATATTAAGTAAATGACACAGCAAGATTTTGTTAACGAGGAAACCGCAAATGCAGAAAAAACCCGGGACCTAGTCCAGAATTGAATACTCTCAGAATTAAGCCGCTATACAAAATAAGATAACTTCGTATAGTTGAGACCAAGCAACTAAACCTATAGTTCACCTAGTTCCGTCTATATTCCCATGCCTCCAACCTGTAAACAAGTCACGTACTTGGACCAATTCCTTTGGTTCGTATTCCAAACAGTAAAGAAATAACAAATCTGTTTGGTATCAACTCTCTTCAACCAAGTGATATGATTTGCGCAAAGGTTCCCTTGTTTATCTTAACATAAACTCCTTTGCCAGGTTCCAAGATCTATCTTATGTTCAATGCCCAAAAGCAATTGTTAAGATTAAGACAACAACACTCTTCAACCAAGTGATATGTGTTGATGCCGATCTTCCTCAATTAATCAATCCAATCTACCACAAGGATAAACCGATTATTAATTGGATCCTCTTTTTCCCAAACAAGTATTGTGCACACCAAAGATTATAAAAACACCAAGTAAGATATCTTCAATATCTTCTTCTTCTTCAAATATTCTTAGATCTTCAATAAACACCTCTTGTGATCAATCACATCCCAAACAAGTATTGTGCACACCACTTGAATCTCTTGTGATCAATCACACACAGAACAGAGTGTGTTAACAATGGATTATCACAAGATCGTCTTTAGATATAACAACAGTCTAAAGAACTCTGTCGAAACCTTGAACTAGTTTGAGTGAATCTTATATCAGAAGACAAGATTCTCAAGCATAAACAAACTAGGTGCAATCAAGATTCAACCACCGTTAGTCAATCAAATCAATACTAAAACTAAAGATAACCCGCAATATCTAGTTTCCCACCAACGGGTCGCGCTAGAGCTTCTCAATCCCAAAGAAGACTTTAAATTGAGCGGCCGTAAGATATTTCACCTAATTAGATTACTCTCCTCTCCGATAGGCGGCTTCACCAGTAACAAATACAAAAGAGTAAGTCTAGGTTACGCAGGATTAGTTTGCAAGAAATGCAAACTCAAAGTATTTATAGACAAGGAAGTTTGGACACCAAGGAATTTCCAAAAACGAAAATATTCTCAAGGTATTTTTCATTACTCTACCAAATTCAGTTTTCATAATTCCTGTGAATTCACTTTCCAAAAATAATGATCGAAATCTCCTTGGAAAATCTTTAATTAGCACACATTACTAATTCTTATTTTCCATATATAATTAAAAACCCTTAATTAAAAAGATTCTTAACTTATTTAAATTTGATCTTGGGATTTACTTCCTTCTTAGCCGTTAAGGAATATCTTTGAACAAAATAGAATAAGCATTAATGCACCGTGTTCAAAGAGTGACGACATCTTACTCTTGCAAGTCTTGACCATGCTTGCTCACTTGAAAATGATTTATCACACTTCCAAACAAGTTTAGAATTGGTTCATCTGACTTTCAAGAACTATGTGATTGATCAAGTTCCACTCAATCACAACTCATGGGTTTAAGGTTCTACCAAAACAAGTTTCGGTTCTACCTCCATGTGAGTATTGTGCATAGTTACACTAGCTTACCAAAGATACGGCTGACCAGGTACTAGGATCGGTTCCCCACATATATTTTGTATCTAACTTGTATGCACTTCACATGTCCATAAGATCGGTTCCCCCTTCCCAAAAACTTGTTGGACATGTTCATAGGATTGATTCCCCTTTCTTCCATAAACCTTGCTGCACCTCATACAAGGATCGGTTCCCCTTGTGATGCACTACACCTCTTACTAGGATCGGTTCCCCTCTTCCCAGTAATAAGTTCAGACATACACAACCCGATCATACCCCAGGTGATTACTTAAGATCGGTTTCACTAATAAAAGTTATACCAACACATAAGTCAGGCCTCATGTGAATAGTTTTACCAAGAACACAACAAGTCATGAGCGGTTATACTAATCACACATATTGGTCGTTCAAACGATATGCAGTGAAGAACAGCCCCAATAATGACTGGCGATTTCCTTTTTGGTTCACAACACATAATGAACTTACTTCCTTAGAACACATGTAAAAATTGTTCCTTAGGATGAAATCCTCATCTCATACCCATACATAATCACAATAGCATTCATACGATTATGTCGATGTCTTATATACAAATTTTAATGGTTAAGCAAGAAACTTCATATTGTATTCCTTAATACTATGTCTATCTAGAGTGTTCATGCTTCGCAGTTTTATGTTTTCAATATGCATGACTTGAAAGATACGTTAGGGAATGAAACAGTTCAAGTCAAATATCACTAACCTCGAGTGGAAGGATGACGTTGTCGTTGTAGCTCTGCACTTTTTCACCTCTTCAAGTATTCGCAATACTTGTAATGTCTTATCCTAATACTTTCAAGCTAACCAATACGAAGTTAACTCTAGTACATTTAAATCAAGCGACTCTTAAATGAGTTTTGCTTCACTAAAATATGACAACCAAACTTGAAATACCAATGCTTGGTGGGTTCAACCGAGCAATGCTCTAAAAATCTTTCCCTTTGTCAATTTTAGTGACAAAACTCTTACAGTCATATGGATAAAAAAATTACAATAACTCATTACACATACGCTTGATTCCCGAATCCACAACACACAAACCTGCCTTCATTCAATCCTCAAAAATGCAGCAGCTGCACTATAATAACAAAGATAATACTCCCCCTAAAGGTGAGGTAGGAAGATTTTCAATCTGCACATCTTTGTTATCCCATTCATATGATATGTTACTCCCCCTTAGTCTATGATTTTCCTCATTCGTTAGATAAACGTTCAAGCTCCATTGTCCGCTTCCCTAGTGACACCAATCAACCATAAATTGATACTAGCATCACTTGTTTACTCCATATATTTCTTCCCCTTTTTGTCACAAAAATGACAAAGAAGCGAACAAATAAAGGACAACACGAAAAGAACTTTACAAATCTTAAAATAGACTTGCAACCGGTTGAGTCAAGCACGAGGGTTTTACACACCATTTTTGATAACCAGTATCAAAACCGAAACTACAAGTAATTACGTTTTGATATGTTATCATGAAAATAATTTCCCGAAGCAATTTTCCCAAATAGTTTAGCAAACCAAAAATTAACTAATCAACTTCGTCCCTTTGTAACTAAGATCATAATTAACTTAGCTTAGCTTATCCGGAATCGAATTGGACTAAACATCTCATCCCATCAACATATTCATTCGTTAAGCCATAAATAATTCATACAAACCAATAAATCAAATTGCATAATTATTCACCACAACCGGATACAATAGAAACAACATATATAAACCAAAGTTTCACTATTGCACCGAAATTTTGTAAGCTTAAGCAATTGATACTACACAATAAAGCAAAATAACAATTGTTTTACTTAACTGGAAGCAATTGAATTAACAAAGACATTAAAGCACCGCAATTGCACCAAATTTTATAAGCCTAAACTATTGATACCACACAACATAGCAAGATAACAAAAGTTTTACTTAACCGGAAATAATCGAATCACACACACACATCCATACATTCATAATGGAATAAACATATCAATTGTACCAATAGTTTCTTTTAAGCAAAAGCAATATATATATATATCAAATAAAAATAGGCTTTTCTTAAAACAGAAAAACAATTAACTAACAAGATTGTTAACTCAATTTCGCATCCAACTTCTCCAAATATGATTACATCGCTTTCTTCTTCCGGGAGAATTGATATTGAAATACCATCATGTTATCATTCTCATGCCAAAAAAAAAAGAATAACAACAACCAACCTTTACCAGAGAAAGGTTGAAAATCGGTTTTAACAATTGCAAGCAAAAGTTGAAAACCGTCGAAACACATATGCTTTTATACTAAACCAAAACCGATTCAACATATTGTGACTTTTTCACATATTTTTTCTACAGGAACCCATCATGATCCTTTGATAAAGCCTACCAACTTGGGATAGAACTTAATCCTGCTAAATAAAAAAGTCACCCAAACCATAAGGGTTCACAACATATTATGAGATCGAATATCAAGGTATTAAACCGAAATCAAACATCCCATAAACATATATAGCATATAAAATGAATCATTAAAGTACCAGCTATGTAAATCAAAAACTATCACAAGAAAAATTATAAATCAAATAATTTTATTCATTGAAACAAGATATTTTTATACTTTAAGAAAAAATTGAAGTAAATCAAAACTAAAGTCTACTCTTATTCTTCACAGAGAAACATAAATTCAAACTTCATTTGTTTGCTCTTCAAGAGATTTTTGACGTTTTTCTTCAATTTTTGATTCAATGTTCCAGAACTCGGATTCAATGTTTAGAATTCCTTTATGAGTTTCTGGATTATTCCTGGAAGCAAATTCCATTTGTTTTTGAAAACAGTCAAGTTGTTTACCAAATTTTTCAAGATGCATACCAAGAGACTTCTTGAAAAACTTAGATGGAATTATCCTAACCATATCCTTGGATCCATGACCTCCTACCATTTGGTTTATAACCTTATCAGTCACTGTACTAACTATTTTCATCTCTGAAGAGTTATCTTCCTAAGTGTTTTCACAAATTATGGTGATTATACACGGAAATCCAAGATGTCTCTTGATTCCAGACGACGAGATAGAATTTGAGATCTTTATCATTTGGCTGACAATTATACCACATATATCTATCTGGGAGTCTTCTTTTAACAGAAAACAGACAAATTCAGCAAACGATTTGTCCCAAACTGATTTGTCTCTTGTACTTGAAAAAATGGTTGCAAGTGCAAGTTTTCCAAAAACCCTCAGATGAAAGGGTATATCCTTTGTTGGTAATCTATCATTTTCCCAAATAGCCTTCTTTCCAATGATGCATGTTGAAATGTTATCGTGTTCAATTTCAACTCCAGTAATCAGGTGACTACATTCCACATTGTACTTAATATCCCTTGAGATTGTTGAACGATTAATTTAATAGATTCCTTGACCAACAAGTGTCACAAAACTGAGTCTTTTGTGATCAATATTGTGCATATTGGCATAGAAAACTCTTACCAAATCAGGAGAATATTCTTCAAAATCAAAAATATTTCCTCAGTTCCGATTTTGAACAAATTTCACATAGTCCTGATTTCGGACTTCAGGATCAAATTTTTTTCCGTAGTAAATTCTAACCCTTTGAGAGTTTCATACCTTTCAAAGCACGAGCTATCAACAAAACGAGCAAACTCATGCTTGTTATCAATGTTGTTCGGAAATCTGATCCTATCAACCTTATCAATTCTAACCTAATTTTCAGTGGACTTAGTCCTTGATTTCCTCATTTTCATATTTTCGAAAATATTAAAAATCCTGGTTTCGGTTTTTATCAGTCTTCTCCAATATGTTCGAACACATAATAAGGAATCATCTTTTATAGGAAGACATGAGATCAAAAATCGGAAACAACTAGTTTTTGGAAATACTAGCAAAATCGGAAACCGTGACTTGTGAGAAAACAAATCCGTTTTTGTATCTGGGTCTCTCCATTGGAAAACCGGTTTTTCATGGACTGGATCTTTATTTTGAATTGATTCCATATTTTGTCCAAAAGTCTATTTACTCTTTTATTAACAAAGATTGATAACATTACTTGAAACTTACTCAATAATTTTACAGAGTATACAGATACATGTTTGAACAAAATAAGATATTTATTAACAATACCACTTGAATCATAATCCCTGAATTTTAAAAGATCACTTGCTTCATTAAAGCAGTTGTGAGGTGCATGAAGGAATGCATAGTTAATAGAATTATTAACTGAAAATTTAATCCTTATAGGATTACATCTTTTCTAAAATCGCACCCAAGACAGTGAAACATTTACAGTCTTTGATATGAAAATGTAAACAAATATACTTTGATAGGCTATCCAAAATATATTTAAGATTCTAGATTTCGCAAGAACACAATAGCCTAGGTTCATAAAAATCGTAAGTAGAATTTTATGCATCTTCAAGATACTATCTTTCTCATTAACCATTGAATCATTATTTATCATAATAATAGACAATCCTATGAAAATATTATGTAAGTCATTCACGACATACATATGCATCATTCCTAACACGTTTAGGAATAAAAGTATTACATACTTCATAAGTGATATCCACCACAAAGTCCGGAAGTAGTCAAATCCTTCCATTACGTTAACTGAATCATTAACTAGACTCAATTCTTATAGGATGGATCGTACCAAACACATATTGTTAGATATTTTCGTGTTTCGATGCTCTGATACCAATTGAAAAGGCGAGGATACCCCAAATATACCTCAAGCTATAACTTTTCCTTCATATAAGTCAATTCCACGAAAGTGATTGTCTATAGACTCAGTCGAGACAATACAACAAATCGGTTCACACTTTGTGTGATCGTCTATGGATACGAGATCGATACAATACAACTTCAAAGTGTGTTTACTTGATGCAATGTTTTGGACTTAACCAAACTCAATAAGATTCACGTATCAAGTAAACAGGAATTAACGTTTGTGTAATTTACTTTAATTATAATGCGGAAATATAAAGTAAATGACACAGCAAGATTTTGTGAACGAGGAAACCGCAAATGAATAAAAACCTCGGGACCTAGCCCATAAATGAATACTCTCAGGATTAAGCCGATATACAAAATAAGACAACTTCGTATAGTTGAGACCAAGCAACTAAACCTATAGTTCACCTAGTTCCGTCTGTATTCCCATGCCTCCAACCTGTAAACAAGTCATGTACTTGGAACAATTCCTTTGGTTCGTATTCCAAACAGTAAAGGAACAACAAATCTATTTGGTATCAACTCTCTTCAACCAAGTGATATGAGTTGTGCAAAGGTTCCTTTGTTTATCTTAACATAAACTCCTTTGCCACGTTCCAAGATCTATCTTATGTTCAAATGCCCAAAAGAAATTGTTAATATTAAGCCAACAACACTCTTCAACCAAGTGATATGTGTTGATTCCGATCTTCCTCAATTAATCAATCCAATATACCACAAGGATAAACCGATTATTAATTGGATCCTCTTTTTACCAAACAAGTATTGTGCACACCAAATATTATAAAAACACCAAGTAAGAAATCTTCAATATCATTTTTTTCGTCAAATCTTCTTAGATCCTCAATAAACACCTGCACACAATCACTTGAATCTCTTGTGATCAATCACACACAAAACGGAGTCTGTTAACAATGGATTATCACAAGATCGTCTTTAGATCTAACAACAGTCTAAAGAACTCTGTCGAAACCTTGAACTAGTTTGAGTGAATCTTATATCAGAAGAGAAGATTCTCAAGCATAAACAAACTAGGTGCAATCAAGATTCAACCACCGTTAGTCAATCAAATCAATACGAAATCTAAAGGTAAACCTAAATATCTAGTTTCCCATCAACAGGTCGCGCTAGAGCTTCTCAATCCCAAAGAAGACTTTAAATTGAGCGGTCGTAAGAGATTTCACCTAATTAGATTACTCTCCTCTCTGATAGGAGGCTTCACCGGTAACAAAGACAAAAGAGTAATTATAGGTTATGCAGGATTAGTTTGCTAGAAATGCAAACTTAAAGTATTTATAGACAAGGAACTTTGGATACCTAGGAATTTCCAAAACCAAAAATATTCTCAAGATATTTTTCATTACTCGACAACATTCGGTTTTCATAATTCCTGTGAATACATTGTCCAAAAATAGTGATCGAAATCTCTTTGGAAAATCTTTAATTAGCATATGCACATTACTAATTCTTATTTTCCATATATAATTAAAAACACTTAATTAGAAAGATTTTTAACTTATTTAAATTCGATCTTGGGATTTACTTCCTTCTTTGCCATTAAGGAATATCTTTGAACAAAATAAAATAAGCATTAATGCACCGTGTTTAAAGAATGACGACATCTTACTCTTGCAAGTATTTACCATGCTTTCTCACTTGAAACTGATTTACCACACTTCCAACAAGTTTAGAATTGGTTCATCTGACTTTTAAGAACTATGTGATTTATCAAGTTCCACTCAATGACGACTCATGGGTTTACGGTTCTACCAAAACAACTTTCGGTTCTACCTCCATGTGAGTACTATGCATAGTTACACTTGCTTACCAAAGATACGGATGACTAGGTACTAGGATCTGTTCCCCACATATATTTGGTATCTAACTTGTATGCACTGCACATGTACATAGGATCGGTTCTTCCTTCCCAAAAACTTGTTGCACATGTTCATAGGATCGGTTCCCCTTTCTTTCATAAACCTTGTTGCACCTCATACACGGATCGGTTCCCCTAGTGATGCACTGTACCTCTTACTAGGATCGGTTCCCCTCTTCCCAGTAATAAGTTCAGACATACACAACCCGATCATACCCCAGGTGATTACTTAAGATCGGTTTCACTAATAAAAGTTATACCAATACATAAGTCAGGCCTCATGTGAATAGTTTTACCAGGAACACAAACAAGTCATGAGCGGTTATACTAATCACACATATTGATCGTTCATAAGATATGCAATGAAGAACATCCCCAATAATTCCTGGCAATTTCCTTTTCGGTTCAAAAAACATATCATGAACTTACTTCCTTAGAACACATGTAAACATTGTTCCATATGATAAAATCCTCACCTCATACCCATACATAATCACAACAGCATTCATACGATTATGTTGATGTCTTATATATAAAGTTTAATGGTTAAGAAAGAAACTTCATATTGTATTCTTTAATACTATGTCTATCTAGAGTGTTCATGATTCGCAGTTTTATGTTTTCAATATGCACAACTTGAATGATAAGTTAGGGAATGAAACAGTTCTAGTCAAATATCACTAACCTCAAGTGGAAGGATGATGTTGTTGTTGTAGCTCCGTACTTCTTCAATTCTTCTCAATACTTGTAATGTCTCACCCTAATACTTTCAAGCTAACCTATACGAAGTTGACTCTAGTACATTTAAATCAAACGACTCTTAAATGAGTTTTGCTTCACTAAAATATGACAACCAAACTTGACATGCCAACGCTTGGTGGGTTTAACCGAGCAATGCTCTAAGACAAATAAAGGGAAATTTTTCTCATGCAGCAGCAGAAAAGGAAAGAAGATCAGATAGAGTTATTACGTGTGATTTCTCAACCCTGTTGAGTATAAGTAAACTATTGAGTTTTAGAGTAGGGGATATCGAGAGTTGTGTCAAAGAATAGAGGGTTACAGAGCATAGATATATGGATATAAGCATATATAGAGTGTTCGCACATTAGTGTCTGAATCCATGTACCGGAAACCAAATGCGTGCATATGTGTGGATGCGGTATTGGTGAAGGAGACAGGTTGGGTATGCGTACCCGTAAGCATACTTGTGGAGGTTTTATACCGAGAATTTCTGCTGGATTTTGGTGTTTACGAACTTACAAACCAGTCACCTTAGGTACGCGCACCCACGGAAGTTTTTCTACCGAAAATTTCTGCTGGGTTTTCAAACCCAATTCCGGTAAAACTAGAATACACGTACCCGTACGTGTACCCAAGATGGTTATATCTCAAATCGATTAGCTCATGAACTTAAACAATAAATCTATAAGGAATGCAATATTTGAAAACCATGGCTATATTGTTCATGAATTGAGTCAAGTGAATCAAACCTATTTTGCTTCAATTGTGTCTTGTGTAGTACATAATACTTCCTTGCAATTGAATAACTCTTGAAATAGTTCTTATGAATCATTTGAACTAGTTATGAGAAAGATGAATGTGGTTGATACGAAAGTACTCATATGGCTAACCATTGGTCAACCATTTGTGAACCAACCAAATGTACACGATTAGATACAGTTACTCAAACCTAAATGAAATACATGTGGGTGTGACAAGCTATGTTTCGATCTAACAATTGAAAGATATTAGCTTGGATAAGTCAGGTTTTCATCTAACGGTGAATATTGAATTCTTTGTTTCCAAGGTAACTTAGATTGCAAACCCTGATTTGAAAACCATATAAAGGAGACATCTAGAAATTGGAAAAACTAATCCCCACATCTCCAGTGTGATACTAGTTGGTTTGCTAGAGTCGATTCTCCTTTAACCGTAGGTTTCTTCTAGAGACCCTGTCGGTTGACGACTTAAAGACTTCATTGGAATTGTGAAGCCAGAAGAAACTATTTCTCTTGTAGTTGTGCGATCTGATCTTACCGTTTTCTATCATAAGAGTTCAATTGAATAATTATCTTGAGATTATATCTCTGATAGGGCAAGATAAAAAAAAATCACAAACATATTCGTCTCATCGTTTTTGATTCCGCAATATCAAGTTTCACTACCATACGATTTAGATTATTGCGAGGTGATCGATAATTATAGGCTATTCTTCGGGAATATATGTCCGGGTTATTGATTGGTTCATGTTCACCTTGATTTTATCAAAATACGGAACAAAACTCATAGGTTTATCCGTGGTTTATCTATTATGGTAGACTTTTCTGTGTGATACAGATTTGTTTATTAAAGTCTTCGACTTTGGGTCGTAGAAACTCTTGGTTGTGGGTGAGATCATCTAAGGGAATCAAGTGTGTAGTATCCTGCAGGGATCATAGAACTAAGGAGAGTAATTGTACATTGAATTAGTGTGATATTGATTTGGGTTCAACTACGGTCCAGGCCGAAGTTAGCTTGTAGTAGGCTAGTGTCTGTAGAGGCTTAATACAGTGTGCTGTTCAATCTAGACTAGGTCCCGGGGTTTTTCTGCATTTTCAGTTTTCTCGTTAACAAAATTTCTAATGTATGTGTTATTTCTATTCCACATTATATTTTTTTATATAATTGAAATATCACAGGTTGTGCGTTGTATCGATCAATTGTGAAATCCAACCTTTGGTTGTTGATTTGAAATTGATTGATCCTTGGATATTGGTCTTTGGTACCCTCCAAGTTTATATCTCTCTTGTATTTTATAAAGACTCACAGATTTCTATTTGCTTGAGTAAAGATAAAATCGAGAGATAGAGATATTAACTCCTCGATATACTTTTTATTAAGATTGAGTCTCACTGTCTAGTTGATTATCTTAAAATTATATTAGATTTAGTCCATACAGATTGCTAATCGAAATATTGGGTGAGGTTGTTAGACCCCCGCTTTTTCAAGAAGGTGTCATATCCGCATCCTTGTATCCCATACCCTGGAATACGCGATAAAATAAGATATCCACTGAACTACCCGTGTCTACCAAGGTTCTATTTATTTCCCATTCTTCTGATGATTTCGCGCTTTCATTTCTTTCTTTTTGCTCTGTCGTTACTGTAATCACCAGGGGATCTATTTGCCTTCAATTTTCTTCTAGTATCTCGTCTGCTGCGAATGATATCTTCTTCTTTCCCCACTCCTCTAAGGGGAATATTTTTTCCACCGTCATGATTTTCCTTCCTTCAAAATCGCGCTTGTGTATTTTTCCTATGATTCTTGCATGAAAATCATTGATAGCCGTTTTTTTTATTGAGTTATACTGTATACTCTTGCTTCCTTCTTTTGCTTTGATAACCCTTACTACTTCCATTTGTTCGCTTTGCGTTTAACGTCTTCCTTGCTTCTATAATTTTTCTTCTGTTGGTTCTGCTCATGGATTTTTCTATGTACGTTACTTCTTTCATCCATTTATGAGATGTAAACGTTTAATTTGTTTTTATATATCTAAATTTTCAAAACTCTCCAAGATTATTATTGCAGTGATGGAAAACTATGAATAATTTTAGACTTATTTTTAAAGAAATTCTCTAACAAGGTTTATCATTCTGAGCAGTTTCCTAGCGCCAAAATGTAGTTACAGGAAATCCTACAACCACACCCTAATGATAATCTATGAATTAATCTAATAAATCATCATAAGAATCTCAAGAACTTTTACTAAAATCTTAGAACAATTACAAAGTTATGAAGAAACCCTAACTTGAGGAGCAAATAACTCTCTCTCTCTCTTAAAATTCTTACCTAAGCTCACCCAAAAAGATCTCTCCTTCTTACAAAGGTGCTATGCTCCTTATATAGGAGTTTACATAGTGGAGGATAGCTAATAAAGCCCCTAATTTCGGATCTGACGTGCGTCAATATCGCACAAGAATTTACCATTGTCGCCCGATTTCTTTACCGTCGCTTCACACCTTCCTCGTGATTTGGCTATGTCATCTGGTTCGTCATCTTGGATATTACATATGCGGTCGTTTTTGCTCAATATTTATGGAGTTACCTCGCACGTAAAATGAGTGTGGGGTATTTTGTATCCACAACAATCAAATAAAAAACACGTGAATAGCATAATCTATAGGAATATATCGAAGTTAAGTAGGTATGGAGTCTGAACGTCACTATATTGTGACGGCATCTGATGCAATTTTGTATTGCAGTTAAACCTCTGCCTTATATCGTTGTTATGTTGTTCAAGATGATTTCTTGATTTAGTTTTATTTATATTTCTAGATAAAAGGTGGATTTCTTACTCGCGAAGGATTCTAGGGGATCAACTTAAGATAAAGTCATTCGGTCATAAAGTCACTAAACTTAATGTATCTGTTCTATTAGATGGTAATCCGGGAATCATGTAGCCGACCAAAAATTACTTACAACTATGATTGAGAGTAGGTACCTATCGTAAAATTTGATATACTTTTTGATTTGGGTTTCTTTTCGATTTCTTAGTAACGTATATTTTGGAAAACTCTAAACATGGGACAACTATTATTGTCCAGATATGGAATAATAAATCCGGACCTTTAATCATTTCTCTCTTCACCCGCTACAAATTTCAATGCTAGAATCATTCCTCTCTCCACTATTAAAATTGTGCCACCTCATGTCCCAGATTTGGACAAGACCCTGCTGTCCAAGCTGTAGGCGCTCCGTATATTTTTGGGTAGGGTCAAATCTCACGAAGATTATGGATGGGCAATATTAACACGGTTTCCTTACAAGTATCAAATCGAATTTGGTTTTGATGTTTATTTCTTAAGAATCTAAAACACTAAAACATGGTAAGACTGTGTTTCCTTTTGTATTTTGTTTTCCTAATTTTGTTTAACTAATCAATATGTCGCCAAGTGTCCTCACCAGAATACTCGTTTCCTAAAACAGAAAAAAGGCTTGTTTCGACCAATAAGAAGTGAGGGTTTCCTCAAAATTCAACGTGGGAGCTTTATTTACCTATGCCTTTAGGTCTTTAGTTAGATTACCATGCATTTGGTTCCGTCGATTAAATTGGTTACTCAACAAACAATATGGAAAAGAAAAAAAAAAATTAGCACTGGTGGATCGGGCCGGGCTTCTGACACTTTTTTGAGTAGAATACTTAACGTTGACCTAAAGGGATTTGGAAAACTTACCCTTTATGGCGCTTAGCCTTGATCTAAACGGATATGGAAAAGAAGATTCTCTCTCTATATATATATGGTAACCACACTACTACTTTCTACAAGTATAACCGCTATAGTTCCAATAGGTAAGCATAGGTGAATCAAGCAGCTGCCGCAGCAACTAAGAAGATGGAATTTTTGGGTAGCGGCGGTGGTGATCTACCAGATGACCTTTTATCTAAAATCTGGGATACATTCAGTGGCATAGGTGAATCAAACAGCAGCTACAACATCCCTGATAAGAAAAGTAGCATAGGTGAATCAATCAGCAGCTGCAGCAGCCCAACCAAGAAGATGGAAGTTTATGGTAGCGCTGCTGATCTACCAGATGAAG
Organism: Papaver bracteatum; assembly: GCA_023529315.1. Lineage (NCBI taxonomy): Eukaryota > Viridiplantae > Streptophyta > Magnoliopsida > Ranunculales > Papaveraceae > Papaver > Papaver bracteatum. Next base: position 438,984 of record JAJJWX010003600.1, on the reverse strand, counting down.
TTTGGTTTAAAATATTTATTCTTCTTCTACCAGATAATTCAGTCTATGATTTAAGGTGTGTTTCGAAACGATGGAATTCGTTAATTAAAAACCCTTATTTCATATCCCAAGTATTTAATAATTTGATACTTTCTTCGCCATGCACAATATTTTGCAATTCTGTTGGCTCGTTTGTCAATCAAGCCGTGTTATCATCGCGTATAGGGCTATGGCTTAGAATTCCTCATGAAAAACAACAGCGTGGCAACGGCGAAAACGTATACCTTTTAGGTTCAAGTAATGGATTGGTGCTTTCTTCAACTACAGAAGAATACCAAATTTGGTACTACGTTTGTAATCCAATTACTAATGAATGGGTCTTAGTACCAAACCCTAATGGACGTGATGATCAACGGGCGTTGAATTGTTTATATTGTGATACATCTTCTACACGAAGCTTCGAAACTACAACTACTTATAAAGTCATTCGGATTCCAGAAATTTTAAATCCATACCAGATGTTCGATATTGAGGTTTTTTCTTCTGAAACCAGTGAATGGAATGTGCATAAAATGTCATGCCCTGAAGAAATTGTTTTAGCACACCCTTTCAAAAGCAATTTAGTTTGCAACAATGGAGTCTTGTACTGGGTTGAAGGAAATAAAACAAGACTAGTAGTTTACGATCTAAACACCAACTTCAAGAGAAGCTGTGGCGGCCGCAATGAATGTCGGGTAATGAATCTGCCAACGAAGAGCGGAACACAGGATGATAAGTATTATTGCCTTGGGGAGTCTGAAGGTTCAGTCTGCTATAGCCACCGATATGGTAATAAGATTTTTGTTTGGGTACTTGAAGATGGAAAGAATTGGAATTTGGTACACGAGATTAGTATCACTGATTCTGATAAGGCTAAGCCTTTAGCTTTCAACCCAACCGACCGAAATGTCTTAATTCTTGGCCAAATTGGTACTTCTAGTCCTGGAAAAACTGATACTACTAGTCCATACGCTTACAATGTCGTTACAAAGGAAAAGGAAGTACTCAAACAACATTCATCATCAACTTATGGAGTCCTTCCATTCACTATTAAGCCGTCGCCAACAACAATGGTTCACCAAAATAAGTTCCTGCCAGCAAAACCTGCAAATTGATTTCTGAAGGCTCGGCTGTTCTGAATTGAATTTTTACAATTTTTTTATTTTTTATTTTTTGAAAGGTTACAATATTGCTTAAGCTTATAGAATATGCATTATTTTGTTTAAATTTTCTTGGTATTCTGCTCAAATTCTGTTATCACTGTTATTTTTGCTAAGGACAAATACAAAGTGAAATTTTTCTGTTCAATTGATGCACACTCTAGACTTGCCCTTTACTAAGCTAATCTCAACTCCTAATAATTGATTAAAAATAAGCTAATTAACTAATCTATTGCCGATTCCGTAAAATCTACACTAAGTGGAATAAATTAGTATTCCTAATCAATCTGTAGCAAAAGTTACATTCATCTTGATACCTACATTAATCTTATTTAATCGCCTCGTACTCTTCGCAATATTTTTCTATGTGATTAACAGGAATAGCTAGTCTGTCCTCTCATGGGATCTCTACAGCAACCACCACCTCCTCCGGAGATGCCAAGAACTAACTTATCTCCTTTGTATTACGGTCTAGTCGTGCTAGGTTCCACGGCAGTTGTTCTTGCAATATACAACATCTTTGTTGTTGGATGGTGCATATCTCGTCGTGGAAGACAACCACGTGAAATCCCTATTGATCAACCATTACCGGTAATCACTAGCCAGATTTTCTATGGAAACTCAAGTTCGCTACTAATTGCAACCTTCAAATATAAGAAAGAAGGAAAGGATGATGAATGTGTTATATGCTTATCGAGTTACGAAGATGGTCAAGATGTTCGACAGTTGTCTAGGTGTAAACATTCATTTCATGCTTCTTGTATAGATATGTGGCTCTTCTCTCATTCAGACTTCCCAATTTGTCGAACAACCGTAGGACCACCATCAGGTTCTCGTCCCCTTGTTTCATCCTTCCAAGCAGACAGTGTTAGTGAAAGTGCTTGAAGTTTAAAGCCTATTTCCGGTACCCTTTTTCTTAATTGGCCCGAGTGTATTTAGATATTCTTGTTATAATCTGATCTCTATGTTCACAGTAGATATTATGGGAAAGAATGCGATAAATTCATACTACCAACACCCAAGTGTATTTAGTTCTTCTTGTACAGTTTAGTATCACTTTATTTCAAATTTATGCTGGGATTTGATTACAAATTATAAACACAAAAAGAAAATTCTACATTCTGCTTAAAAACCTTGCTTGTAGGGCAAGTGGTTTCTTCCATTATCGTCATTCAATTATTGGGCCACATTTATATTTGGCCCAAGTGTTTGAATGGGCCACAATGAAAAATAAGAACCCTATTTTGGGGCAGACCCAAAAATTTGGGGCATACATATAGGACAAAAACATGGGTGCCAATAGTATATCAAGGGTGGCCCTTATCCTGCAGTTTTCAAAAATGCTAAAATACCCCTCATGAGATTAGTGTTTAATTAGTGATCATTAAAATTCTAATCCTAAAATCATCCCACTAATTACCCATCCAACTAATTAACCAACCACCCACTAATTAACCAACCACCCACTAATTAACCTTTTTCTCTCACTCTTCTTCTCATCTTCTTCTCCAAAAACACAAACAAAATTCTGAAGATTTCTTTGTTCGATTAAGTTCTCGATTAAACACATTAATGACACCTCGTGTTAAGGGATGCCCTAGAAATATGATGTTGAATCCTGGTATTGCTTCTGTAGCATCTCAATATAGCGTTTTTGGAAAAGATGGCGATGAAGAGGATAGTGGATTGATTGGTGTTGGAAAGTGAGAAATAGAGCCTGATTCTTTAAAATTGCACATAGAAAGGTATTTCCCACAAACCCATTGCTTGGTTTTCGTATTTCGTTGATTTGTGACGAGTAATCGATGATTCCTCTGGGTTTTGGAAGTTCCAGAGTAGTGTTCGGCTGAAATTTAGCAGCCGAACTTCTTTTTTTTTTACAGACAAAGAACAGTTCGGCTTATGTTTTGACAATCGATTGCGCCGAACCTTTGTGTTCGGCTAATACCTTGCAAACCTTTCCCGGCCGAACCTAACAAATGAAATTTACCCCAAGTGGTTGTCAAGTTCTGCTGACTCGATTAGATTACTTTTAAACCAAACTTATCTCTGTAAACACTTCGAAAATCTTGCTTTCTATGCTCCAGGTTCGGCTAACTCGTGATGATGAGTTATCAGCCGAACTTATCTCTCAGACTCTCAAGTTTTTAGATTTTATTTTGGCCATAACTTCTTTGTCCGATGTCGGAATGGCCTCATTCTTTTTGAGTTGTTTTGGACTTTTCATTCTCTTGAAGATGAATATAATATATCATTGATTTGAATGAGTTTACATATCCACAAGTACACCTATTTAGTTTTATTATATCATTGATTTGAATAAGTTTACATAAACTAAAGTTTTGTACTTATGGATATGTAAATTCATTCAAATCAATAATATATTATCGTCATCTTCAAGAGAATGAAAATTCCAAAACAACGCAAAAAGAATGAGGCCATTCCGACATCGGACGAAGAAGTTATGGCCAGAATAAAATTTAAAAACTTGAGAGTACATAGATAAGTTCGGCTAATAACTCATCATCACGAGTTAGCCGAACCTGGAGCATACAAAGAAAGATTTTCGAAGTGTTTACGGAGATAAGTTCGGCTTAAAAGTAATCTAATCGAGTCAGCCGAACCTGACAACCACCTGGGGTAAATTTCATTTGTCGTTCGGTCGGAAAGGTTGGCAGTATTAGCCGAACACAAAGGTTCTACAATCGATTTTCAAAACATGTTTCAACTGTTCTTCGTCTGTAAAAAAAATGAAGTTCGGCTGCTAAATTTCAGCCGAACACTACTCTAGAACTTCCAAAACCCAGAGGAATCATCGATTACTTGTCACAAATCAACGAAATACGAAAAACCAAGCAATGGGTTTGTGGGAAATACCTTTCTATGTGCAATTTTAAATAATCAGGCTCTATTTCTCGCTGTCCAACACCAATCAATCCACTATCCTCTTCATCACCATCTTTTCCAAAAACCCTAGATTGAGATGCTACGGAAGCAATACCAGGATTCAGCACCATATTTCTAGGGCATCGCTTAACACGAGGTGCCATTAATGTGTTTAATCGAACAAACAAATTTTCAGAATTTTTTTTGTTTTTTTGGAGATGAAGATGAGAACAAGAATGAGAGAGAAGGGTTAATTAGTAATGGTTAGTGAGTTAATTAGTGGGTGGTTGGTTAATTAGTGGGATGGGTTAAATTAGTGGGATTGTTTTAGGATTAGAATTTAATTAAGTGGAAGGGTAGTATTGTAATTTAAACTAGGCAGAGGTATTATAGTAACTTAACAAGATTTAGGGAAGCCCTTATAATTTTGTGTGGGGTGCCTGTTAAGAGTGTATGCCCCAAAATTATTGGGTATTCCCAAAATTAGGATTCAAAAATAAGAAGCACAAGTATTTGCTCAGCAATCTATCTCCCCAAGCAAAACCGATTTGCTTGGTTTTATCCGTATTGTGTTATGAAATAAATATTTTGTGTTAGCTCCGACCAGTGGATTGAAGTATTTTAATCCAAACAGACTTGCGATGCTTGAAAGAGTTGTCATGCTGGGTGATACATAACTAGCTAGAGATTTACAAGTAACACCTAAGAGAGAGTTCTATAGTGGAATCCAAGCAATTCCAATCTTGGAAAAAGTGTGGAATGTCAAACCCAATGGGTTCCAAATAGGGGTGTTCCACACTTTTTCCAAGCCATCTTTCAAGGTTTTGTGGAATAGTAGTTGGATTACAAGGAAAACGCTAAAATGAATGACGTTTAACATCAATCTAAAAAGCGTTCAGAAAACGATAAAAGGACTAGCGTTAAGAGAGAAACGGGTTTTCGCCTAAAAAGATGCCTATAAACAAGACAACCTCGGTTGTTTTTCTAAGTATAAAATAAGATCTATACACGTGTTAAATTCTAAGTGGTTAAATGAGTTATGCTATCCATAGCAACTTCATAGCAGAAGCCTTTGTAAGCTAGCGGGTTTCCAGCCGTTGGATGTTACCATATCTCCTAATTGCATTCTTTTAGATTAATCATAAGAAAATATATACTCCACGTACACTTCAAAAACTAAAAATCAAGGCTACAAGTCGAAGGTTTAGCTCTGGATGACTATTTTGTAAAACAAGAAGATAGATGAAAGTAATGTTACAGAGAGAATATCTTGGTCACTTTATCACGTAGGGACGTGGAGTATATATTTTCTTATGATTAATCTAAAAGAACGCAATTAGGAGATCTGGTAACATCCAATTGGCTAGCAACTTGCTAGCTTACAAAGGCTTGTCGCGCAGCTGCGCGGGATAGCACGGGTCTAAGCCAAAACAAAAGAAATTTAATCCCTTGAATCTTCAGTGGACCCTTCAAAAATCAGAATCATATAATCCTAATAGCTTAGAGTTACTTCTGTTTATGCCATTTCAGAAGATTTTCATCATTAGCCTTGCACATCCGGGATATATTCCAAATAGTGAGGTGGCATGCAATTTGGAAGATGGAATTCTTCCACCATAAAACTTTCTCTAAAGATTTTGTTAATAAGAAAAATCAAAACAAAGAGACGTAAGATGCACAAGAGAATTTTCTCAACAACACTGATCCTTTCTTTTTTTTTTTTTTTTTTTTTGCTGAGAAACATACCAATGCATTAACTAAGAAGAAAGCACAAACATCAGTTAAAGGTTCTTTCCTCAACAACATATCCAAAAAAGGAGGAATACAAACCCATGAAGTTTTCAAATAAAGCTTTCTATCCCGACGTGCAAGTCGGTCCACAATCTTATTTTTGAGTCTCTTAATATACACAACATTAAAACTAAAATGACTAGAAAGGGAAATCTGACATTCTTCAAAAAGATCACTACAACGCCAATCCACTTCACCTTTGCCTTCTTTAACAAAATCTATCAGTTGAAGGAAGTCTCTTACAAACAGAACTTTAGACAGATTCATCTCTTCTGCCCAAGAGATAGCCAAAATTAGGGTTGTTTCCTCAGCACCAACAATACCTGGAATCAGTTCAAAGTTTGCTCTTGACTGAATTACTCTCCCTGCAGTATCACATAGAACAATTCAAAAACCCATATTAAGATCTTTATAAGAACCATCAACAAAAATAAAGAAATCAACATCCTGCGGTGGAGTTTTAATATCCACTCTACCCATATTATTAGAAGAAGAAGAAGGGGGAGCCATAAAGGTATTGATTAGCCTTTTTGTATCCATAATAAACTTGTACAGGTTAATATAGGTGTTTTTAAAAATTACATCACATCTAAATTTCCATACAGACCACATAACAATAGCGTCAATACTAGGCCAATCAACAGCATACGGAGAAGTACCCAGATTCTTGTCAAACCAACTCAGAAAAATATCATCCACCCAATCAAAATCACCACATACAATATGTTGCAAAGAGAGAGAAAACCAGATATGGGACATTGAAAAAACAGATGCATCACAGTCTCGGAATCATTCTTGCAAAGACTGCAACAATCATCCACCGCAGGATTATAAAGCATAAGGACATAGTTAACAGGCAGCATATAAACAAATATTTTCCACATGAAAAACTTAATCTTAGGAAGACAACCTAAAAACAACACTTTCTTCCAGAAAGAAGCATCTTTAGCAAAGACAGTCTCATTCATAAACACTTTATAAGCAGATTTTATGGTAAAATTTCCATTTCTTGTGTGGGCCCACATAATATTATCTTTTTTATTTGTATTTATTCTAAGAGAAAGAATTCTGTTTGACATTGTCCTGAGAAAACAAAGAAATAATATGACCAGTATTCCAAGAACTATTATGCACATCATTAAGGTCACTGACAAAGTTGAAATTTGCAAAATTTGGATGAATCGATATTGGAGGAGAGTTACTAAGAGGTAACCAACTAGAGGACCAAATACTTGTATCCTTACCATAATTAATTTTGTACACTATATTTGCTTTAATGAATGTAAAACCTTTCACTACACCTTTCCAAATCCAAGAAGAACTATCGGCAGCTTTATCAATCTCTAACAAATTTTGATTTGGAAAGTACTTATCCTTGAAAAACCTAGTCACTAAATGATCTGGCTTGCTACACATTCTCCAACCAATTTTTGCTATAAAGACTTTATTAGTATCATAAGATTTTTTAATTCCTAGGCCACCTTTCAATTTTGACTTACTAATATCAGCCCAAGAACGGTAATAAGCAGCTCTCCTAGGATCCTTCTTTGACCACCAAAATGTTCTCTGAATTGAATCAATTTTTGCAGTGATATTTTTAGGGAAAAGGAAACATGACATAAAATTTCCATGATAAACAACTAATCTGCTATAAAATTTCCATAGTTCTTCCAGCAATTCAAGTTTGTTTTCTTGCAATTACTTAATCTGCTATAAAATTTATCAATGAGGAATTGGAAAGACTTAGTCTTATCCCTTTTAATAAATAAAGGGGTGCCAAGATACTTTTCAGAGGTACTCAGGAATTTAATTCCTAGAGTTCTAGCTAAAAACTTAACATGCTTATGATGCATTTTATTGCTAGTAAAAAAGCCCGATTTTTCGAAGTTAATTGCCTGACCTGAAGCTTTTGAAAAATTATTAATTATCTTCATAATATTTCTTGCATAAGTTAAGGAAGCTTTCAAAAACAGCATGTAGTCATCTGCAAAAAACAAGTGAGATATTTAGGGACTATTTTTCCTCAATTTAAAACCCTGAATCAGCTTGTCATTTTCTCCCTTTAACAAAAGTTGAGATAACATTTCCATACATAAGATAAAGATGTAAGGAGATAAGCAATCTCCCTGCCGTATCCCTTTAGTTGGGATAAAGATCTCTCCAGGTGAACCGTTAACCAACACATAATAATAAACTGTACTAATGCATTGAGAAATCAGGCGGCACCAATCATCAGAGAAACCCATCTTTTTAAATACGGCAAAAATAAAAGGCCACTCAAGACGAACAAAAGCTTTTGATAAATCTAACTTGATAGCCATAAACCCATTATTATTATTTTTCCTCTTATTATTTTTAAAAGAGTGTAAAATTTCATGACTTATTAAGATATTATCTTGAATTTTCTTATTTGTTAGACTGAAATGGAGAAATGAGAGAATCAAGCAAAGGTTTTAACCTATTCGTAAGAATTTTTGAAATAATTTTATAGATAGATAGTATTTGTTAGACTTATAGGTCTGAAGTCATTAAGAGTTGAAGGATTATTAACTTTTTGGATCAGCTCAATGAAAGAATGATTCAGTTGTTTAAGAAGAAACTTGTTTCGGAAGAAAGATTGATTTACAACTTCAATAGATACCTCATTCCAGTTTTCTGATTAGAGGAATCTGCACAATAGTTTTGATTTATTGTATAAGCGAACAATCTTGAAGTTCGGCGCCCTATAACTACTGCTATTTATGGTCTTTTGTGGAGGTTTATGCTGATGATTCAGGCAGAAAACACTACAGCTTCAATGCACAACCCCAAAAGAGTGTTTTAAACTCTGCTACAGCTTTTAATGTTAGTCCACATGCAACTGCAATAGAAAGATTGGTAATCCAGGTGTGTACGGACTCCTAGCAACACTGAACCATTTGGTGCGTATCATATTGTTTTTTCCTGTTCAATGTAGACTTCAAAAGCTGGCTCCACCTTAGTGCAAGGCCGTGGTTAAGGATTTTTTTTTTTTTTTTTTTTGGCTAGTCAGAATTCTTCCCAAAAACAGCATTCTGTTTAATTTATTTTTGTAAACTTCATGTTAATCTAGGATTTCCTTTTCTAGTTCTCATAGGTTTCTTAGTTTACTTAATTTCTTACAGAAGAAGGCTAGTTTTATAGAGAAAATCATCCAACATTATTTACCAGTTCTCAGCTTCAACTTTAGAACCAATATTCTCCTTCACTTTCTAGCATTAATGGAGAAAAACCAGTTAGCAGAAATGAACGTCGTCGTCCACCGACTCCGAGAGTAGCACCATGGCTTGTTTTTCCTAATGGACAGGATGGTTTAAAAAGAGATACTCATAGATGAACAAGTGGTGCTACTCATAATTGAGAAGGTTAATGATGTGTGGGAGCGTATAAATTTCATGCCGATAATTCACGTAAATTTTTGGCATGCTATCACAGCCCAGTCTTCTACACATGAAACACAACACCATGAATCTTTAAGAACGTTTTTTTTGGGGACCCTACTTTTTTTGAGGGGACCATGGTGTCATTTTGGGTAGGGGTGCCCTTATCTAATATTTATTGTATTACCTAAAATACCCTTTTAATTATTTTTGGGTTTTGATTAGTGAAATAATTATTGAAATGATTAAGAAAAAACTAATTAGTGATATTAGATTAAAACATGAGTTATTAAAAAAGAAATTGAATTTTGTAGAGAATAAAGTTAGAGAAGAAGTAGGAGGAAACCAAGGAAAATAAACATTTTTTCACATTCACTACTTTTGGGAATTCTAGTGATGAAAGCTCATCTGATTCTTCATCTCCTAGAGTATTTGTTAATCTTCACAATGATCCGGATATGAGTGATTTCTTAGATGGTGAATGTATTCTTCCACAAACTCAATCTCAATATGAAAATGATGAATTTTATCAACCACAACCGGAGGAAGAGCATTTGGGTATCCAAGTATGCTCCAAACTTAACTAATGTTGGTCGAGTTGCTCCAAATTTTCCAACCAAATGGAAATTTGTTAAGTAGTTCGGTTAGGAATGGTGAAGAACATATAACCGAACTCATTTGTTGGTGTAGTTCGGTTACTTTAGAGAAACCCGCATGTAACCGAACTCTATATTGATGGAAGTTTGATGGATCCCCGAGTAATGTTCGGTTGTTTCGCAACCAATAAACTAACCGAACTTAACGTAAATTTTACGATTAAACTTAGCATACAAAGTTCGGTTATTTCGCAAACTTGATCCCCAAAGCATAACTAACCGAACCTATGAAACCCAAAAAAATAAGTAGTTTCAGAGTTGTATTCGGTGACCTAGGTGAAATATATTGTAACCGAACTTAAAGTAAATCTAAGATTGAACTTAATGTACAAAGTTCGGTTGATTTGCAACTATTAACCAACCGAACTTTACGTAAAACTAAGATTAAACATTTGTCCATTGGTTGTAGAGTTCCGTTTGTTCAAGCAGTGTTCATCGGCTCTCCACTATGGATTTTTGACATCATTTTCTTCAACAATTTAGAACTTGACTTCACCTTTTTTCAATGAAAATCATAAATAAGTATAAATTTCCTATATTTGCATGCTTAATCAGTTTATAAAAAGGAAAAATAAGAGTAAATATCTTATCGCCGAATTCCATAAAATCAATGCCTCATCACCACAGGTTGGGGTATGCTTCATAATTTTCTGGGTCTCTTTCTCCATTGCCTTTGATTTTGCTTTCTCAGCACGGGCTTGTTGTTGTGTGTTTATTACACGAGGATGAGAAAAATTTTCATACCATTCCATATACCCTTCTTCAGCAGCATTTGGCTCACCATAACAATCTTCTAACTCTTGAACTGGAATATGATAATCCTCACAGTTGTTCCATTGGTCCACTGATGGAGCAGGATTGTACTTTGGAACAAAATTCTTTTCGGTGTTCTTAGTTCCCCGCTTCATCACCTTGAATTTGAATTTATCTTCTGCTGGGACACTTTGGACACAAGATAATTGTCTCATTACTCTTCGAGGATTGTACATTGTACAACCGCCAGGATAAAACAACGGGCCATTATAAGTTTCGAAATAGGTGAGAAATCAGCAGTCTCAACATCTTCCTCTTCGTCATCTGATTGAAGCTTGTATGGATGGAAAACCACATCTCCAAGCGTTGCATTATCCAATTTCTCTCTCAACCTCAACAACCTATTTTTCTTACCCTTCATTTGCGAGTCCAAAAATTCATATTTACCAGCTGTAGGTTGCCCATAAGGCCAAGGAGTGTGAGCATAAGACAATTTCAGTTTTGGGAAGTGGTCGTACACCCAAACCTATGAGAAGAAATTACACATATGATTAGTAAATATGTATTCATTAGTAAAAATATACATTCATTCACTTAGCAAACATATCTTGGAAAACACCAAGGATAAATTAACGGGGTACCTGAACAATGGTGTATAAGCCCCAAAATATAAACACTTAAGCCTCGAAGATTTTCTGAGATCCGCTTGGACGAACGATAGAACCGCAATTCCCCAAGAATAGTTGTTCACCTCATTAAGGGGGTCCAATAGCTAGAGGTAATGGGCATTTACCGAATGACCTGAAGTGTCGGGGAAGAAAATGGTTCCTAGTTGATATAACAAATAAGCAGTCACATGGTGTTTAATCTTCTCTTCTGTCATGACCAACTTTCCCTTGGAAACCAAATCTTTCGTCCCTCCAAACTCTTTTAACAAGACTTTCAACTTGATCTTTTTCAACTTCTTCTTGTAAGACCGGTCTGGGTTTAACTCATTATACTCATCACCTTCATCAGCTCTTTTTGCAGCTCGTCTAAACTCACAATGTGCCTTCTTAGCGCTCCACCTAGACACCTCTCCACCAACTGTTCAAGAATCTCATAACTCATGGGGATCGTACCCATCTCGAACACTTGGTCCAAGAATTGGTAGGCTCAGTGATTCGAAAATAATCATCCGGAGTGATTGCCATCTCACCAAACGGTAGATGAAAGGTTTCGGTCTCAGGATAAACCTCTCGCAAATGCGAAACAGTGAATACATCAAATTTTTGGTGCGCATGTTGTATCGCGTACCATAGCACAGAATCAAATACGGCCAACCTGATCTCATCACACTCATTCCCTATATCCCATTTCTTGTTCTTTTGACGTTTCAAAACACGAACATCATTATTATCACTACGGGAAAAATCATCATTGACGACACTTTATTAGCGTTGTCGTACACCTACGACAACGCTTTTTTATGCATTGTGTAGGTGGGGTATTGTAGAAAGTCCAAGCTTTTCTACAATACTTGAATAAGAGTTGTAAAGTGTGATGTGATTCATGGTTCGACAATATTTTCCCAAAGTTGTGATTGTCTTTCGATTTTTTTCTGAAAGCCTAACACAACTCTTGTTTGTGTTGTAGGACTATTTTACACAACAAAAGATGTGTGTCGTAGAAATATGTAACACAACACTTGTATAAGTTGAAGGACTATCTTAGACAACCTAGGATGTGTATTGTAGAAATATGTAACACAACACTTGTATGAGTTGAAGGACTATCTTAGACAACCTAGGATGTGTATTGTAAAAATATGTAACACAACACTTATTACTATTATGAATAAGACTTGCACGGCACTTGTTTGAGTTGCAAAAATATGTTGGACAACACCTAGTTATGTCGTAAAGATATTCTTTCACAACCTTTGGTTTGTGTAGTTGAAATATGGAACACAACTCTTATTAGAAGTTGTGTGCATATAACTATTTTGAAGAAAAAAAATTATAGATGAAACCGAATTGTCGAAAGTATTTCACATTCATAATTTTATATTAACCTGCCGGTGTAACACATTTACATTCATTCAAGACCTACCACTCCAATTGCATTACCTATCTAACTTCAAATCACCTTGTATGAAAGTGTGTTGCGTAACGAAAGAAAAGAAAATGATAGATTTTTTTAACATATAGATTTTTTTTACATGACCAAAAATATCATATTAATCGTAAAACACAGATATTGGCCTCCCCTACAAATATGGCAGTAGCATACACATTCGAGTATGGTGATCTGGGTTACATTTCTAAATGGAAATGATCCACTTTTGCTGCGCATTCTCTTCTTAAAGAAAAGGAAGTATACATTTTAAAGTTAGCCTTCATACCACTCTTTTTGACTTCTTGCAACATCTGGAACCACAGATTAAATACCTCTGTGGCACTCCAAGCTTATGCAGCACGCTGAGTGTCAAAGGTGCTTTATAATAAAGAGCATCATATATCTGCAAATCAATCAAATCAATCAAATATGGATAATTGTCAAACATTTCCAAAACAAATATACAGGCTCTAGGTTGGAATTACATGTCCCACAAAATGTAAACTTTGTGATGTGAGGTAACATAATTTCCAAAGTCAATCCCATGCACTAACAGATCAAAATAATTATGTTCTTAAAGTTCATATTGGAAGTGAATGCCAATACAGAGTTAACACCTAATCCCTACAACTGGGGCCTGACTAGTTAAGGAGTTTTTGGTTAGACAGCGGGTTGTTCATCATTCTTATTTCTGGTACTTCTGGGTTCCTGAAGTTAAGGAGTTTGTAGTTAGGCAGCGGGTTGTTCAACATTCTTATTTCTTGTACTTCTGGGTTCCTGAATTCCCTACCAAAATATAAAAACAAGGCAGAAAACCTTGCGACGCGCTACTGCTGCTTTGGCACCATTTCAGACACTATAAAATATCTTTGAACTATTGAGTATGATTGTTACGTCAAGAAATTAATATTAGGTGCTACGTTGGTACTTTAATACTAGGACGAAGTTTTTACCACTTTCATCAGGAGACACTTCAAGTAACGTTTTTCTGTCCGCCGAAACTGCTCAAGTGTGATGGTCAGGTACGGCTCAACCCAATGATCTACTTGACCCTTGCAGTTTTGAAAAACCACTTCAATGAGCTTAGGAGATGGTTCAATATCACTGTCCTCCATATGCCAAAGACTTTTCTGGTAATCTGGATCCTTGCATGTTAGGAAATGTGCAGTGCTTCTTGATATAAAGTTGTCCAAAGGGACCAGAATATCTACATAAAGAAACAAAAAATATGTACTTAGTCATTCCAGAAACAAGAGAACTTATGTCGCCCAAACTATGTAACTGACCATAAGCTATAATGAATAAAAATGTAAGCTTGAATTGACATTTTGGAGGAAATGCAAAGAAATCCGGAATGAAGAACTCATGAGGTTCAAATGCTTTATGGCAACTAAACAGGAACTTAATTGGAATAATGAGAACAACATAGGTGATACACACACTTTTCCATCTGAGGAATGTATCCTGGGATCCATACAACAATAATCAAGAAATAATAATACGCAACATAACAAGAAGCATACTTACTTGGAAAGAAATCTATAGACCACTCCGACAATGATTCCATCACCAAAGGCCACAGACTCCACATTTCCAATGAAATTGTTGGAGCAAAAAATGTCTGATATGAAACTATTTCCATAACTTCTTCATAAACCTCTGTGGAAGAAATTCAAAGGGTTAATAAAAACAACAAATGCATAAAAAATACGAGGATATAGCACAATGGATAAGCAAGAATTAAAAAGAGTGACTGATCACAGTCAACTTATATATATATATATATATCCAGAAGAATTAATAATGAGACAAATGTGTAAGCATGAGATGCTTGGATATCAGCCAATCGAAATACAAAGTACAGATGTATCTTATATTTATGATTTTGTTAATTGATATATGTTCATGTTGGTTACTTTTTCTTATCTTTGGCTTTGAAAAATAAAATTACATAAGATGGAGGGACACAACAATTTCAGTGGTTACTTAGTAGCTCAGATCTTAAATAAAGTAAGCTTTGTTGTTTGTAAAAAGACAATAAAGTAAACCAATCATGTATCTCACGTAATTTATGAATTATCAAGAGAGGAATAAGCACCTTGTCCATCACTAGTCAGCATCCGACGCATTATAGGTAATAGAGTTGGCTCAATTTTGAGGAAATAATCAGGAAGCCTGCTCACAGATTCAAGGAAGCCTGGTTATACAATGAGGGATAAACCCCACTTATTGCTGTCTCCCTTCATGACACGAGCAGCAATGCTAACCAGCTTGATCTCCAACTCAGGGTAATATGAAATGATCAATCCTTTTAAATTGTTACCGATGAATTATGTCATATATAAACCTAATTACACACAGGGACGTGAGTGGCTTGTATAGATATATACGAAACACATAAAAACTTACCTATTTAAGTGCTATGTAGAGATTTCAATTGGCCGGAAGACAGCAAACGCAAACCATGTCACCCTACCAACAGCAACAACAACAGAGACAACAAGTTAGGGCTCAACAAGATATTCCTGCAAACATAATATTCAGTAATGCCGTCGGTCATATGTGGAGTGTGGAGGAGACGAAGAGTAGAGGAGACGAAGATGGAGCAAAACAGATTGAGCTCGACTGGTTGAGGGAGGGTTTGGTGGGGGAATGAAAAAGATGGACGGACCAGATTTCATTTGATCAACCCATACGGATTGATAAATTAATCTAACGGTTAATATTGTATTTTCTATGGTCATACGGATTGAAAACCATTTGTGTTTCTATTTGTGTTAATACGATCTCATGTATCCAATTTATTATCAACCTTAGACATGAAAAAAAAATCAAAAAAAAATATCAGTAAATTTAGGACATTGTTATCGACATTCTGATATAAAAAATCCAAAAAATATATAAGAATGAAGCTTAAAAATATGAAATGAATTCGATAATTGGTTTGTTTCTTTGTGCTTTCTCTTTGTGCTTCCGGTTTGAATTTCGACTAGTCACATAGGTCACAAAGTAATTTCGACTAGTTATACAGGTCATGAAGTATCTTTAGTTCACACTCGTAGACTAAACAAGCATAAAACTATGAACCAAGAAGCTCCGGGAGGGTTCAGACTTCAAACTTAGCATGAAAATAATCGAAATCGATAGATATGAATCTCAGTGTCGATTTGAACTTCAAATATGGTATAATGGCATACAAACTATGAACCAAGAAGCTTCAGGTTCAAACTTAGCATGAACATCATTGAAATCGATATATATGAAACTTAGGTGTTGATTCGAACTTCAAATATGGTATAACGACATACAAACTATGAACCGAGAAGCTCCGGGAGGGTTCATACTTCAAACTTAGCATGACACATCATTGAAGTCGATAAATATAAAGCGCAGTGTCAATTCGAACTTCATATTCGGTATAACGACAAACAAACTATTAATCATGATGCTCTTGGTGGGTTTTGACTTCAAATTTAGCAATATACATCATCAAAATCGATGAATATGATGCTCAATGTCGGTTAGAACTTCAAATGTGGTTTAAAGGCATACAAAATATGAACCAAGAAGCTCTGGGAGGGTTTTGACTTCAATTGTAGCATGATACATCATCGAAATAGATAAATATGAAGCTCAAAGGGGATTTGAACTTCAAATATGGTATACCGACAAAAATACTATGAATCATGAAGCTCTGGGAGGGTTCTAACTTCAATCGTAAGAACGGTGAATATATCATTTTACAAGTAAGTTTCCATTGGAATATTCTTCGAAACCTTAAACACACACGAATTTGTCAACTTCGAGAAAAAACTGGCTCCGAGGTTGAAACCTGGCGAGGAGTGGACAACTATAAGTCAGAAACTTAGTAAGACCGATGAATCCATCCTTTGACAAGTAAGATTCATTCGAAATATTCTCTGCAACCTTAAACAAACCATATTCTGGTATATTATATGCATACCCGGGCTCTGAAATCGAAACTTGGCAGTTAGTGGACTACTAGAAGTCAGAAACTTGGTAAGAACGATGAATCCATCCATTTACAGGTAAGATTCCTTCAGAATATTCTTCGAAACCTTAAACAAACCTAATTCTAGCATATTGTATGCGTACCCTGGCACCGAGGTCGAACACATGGCCATTAGTGGACTACTATAAGCCTAAAACTGGGTAAGAACAATGAATCCATCCATTTACAGGTAAGATTCCTCTGGAATATTCCCCGAAACTTTAAACAAACCCTGTTTTGGCATATTGTATGCATAACCTGGCTTTGAGATCGAATCCTGGCTGGGAGTGGACTATTATAAGTCGGAAACTTGGTAAGAACGATGAATCCATCCTTTTACAAGTAAGATTCCTTCGGAATTTTCTCTGAAACCTTAAACAAACCATATTCTGGCATATTATATGCGTACCACAGCTCCGAGATCGAATCCTGACTATGAATGGACTATTAGAAGTCAAAAACTTGGTAAGAACGATGAATCCATCCATTTACATATAAGATTCCTTCGGAATATTCCCCGAAACTTTAAACAAAACCTATTTTGGTATACTGTATGCATAACCTGACTCAGAGATTGAAACCTGGCCCCGAGTGGACCATTATAAGCCGGAAAGTTGGTAAGAACGATGAATTCATCCATTTATAGGTAAGATTCCTCTGGAATATTCCCCGAAACTTTAAACAAACCCTGTTTTGGCATATTGTATGCATAACCTGGCTCTGAGATCGAATCCTGGCCGGAAGTGGACTACTATAAGTCGGAAACTTGGTAAGTGCAATAAGTATTCTGAGAATGTGAAAATGATCATATTACCCTTAATGGAAATAAGTGCAATAAATATTATGGAGACTGTGAAAAATGACCAGATTACCCTTATCAGAAATAGGTAAAGTAAATATTACAAAATGTGAAAATGACGATATTACCCTTAAATAAAATAAGTGCAATAAATATTATGGAGACTGTGAAAATGGCAGACTACCTTTATCGGAAATAAGTAAAGAAAATATTACAGACTATGAAAATGACCATATTACCCTTAGTGAAAATAAGTGCAATACATATTATCGAAACTTTAATAATGACCAGACTACCCTTATCGAAAATAAGTACTGTAAATATTACACTTTGAAAATGACCATATTACCCTTGATGGAAATAAGTGCAATAAATATTATGGAGACTGTGAAAATGACTATACTACCCTTATTGGAAATAGGTAAGGTAGATATTAAAAAATATGAAAATGATCATATTACCCTTAATGAAAATAAGTGCAATAAATATTATGGAGACTGTGAAAAATGACAAGACTACCCTTATCGGAAATAGTTAAAGTAAGCATTTCAGAATATGAAAATGACCATATTACCCTTGATGGAAAAAAGTGCAATAAACATTATGGAGACTGTGAAAATAACCAGACTACCCTTATCAAAAATAAGTAATTTTCAGAGAAGACTTAAGCTTTGCTTTTCAAATCACCGAGCATTATTTTTTGAGCATTACATTTTATTTTACAACACTTATGAAGGGTTGTCATAAAGTTAGTGTATTAAAGAACCATAAACTTGACAGAACCTGTGATAGTGTAGGATGGTTAGTGGTGTAGATTTCCATGCCTAAGGCTCGGGATCGAATCCCCCCAACATCATTTTTTCCAACATTTATATATTTTTACTTCAACAACACTTATAATTGTTGTTATAGGTTTCTATTTAAAAAAAATCAAAAAAACCAAAACTGGTGAACTGAAAGGATGGTTGACGAGCTAGACTTCCATGCAGTAGGTTCATGTTCGAATCTCCCCTCTAACATATTTTTCATTATCATATTTTTGTGTTCTTCAACAACACTTGTGAGAGTTGTGATAGGCTAAGTCACTACACTTATAAAACAGAGTTGTTATAGCTAAATGTCGTCACAACACTTTTTCTTAAAGAGTTGTAGTTTGTTTTCTTAGCGCAACCCCTTGGTCCTAAGTGTTGGTAGTGATGATATACGACAACTCTTCCTTTGAAACCAGTTGTAAAACATAGGACTTTCTACAATGTTTAGAAAAGCGTTGTAAAACCCCAGTTGTAGATGTATATTTTTCCCATAGTGTATGATCCTACAAATACAACATCATATCTTATTTACTAATATATACCGAAAAATATATGACAAAGAAATATTCATGTATAAGATTCAATACCTTTGTAGCATAAATCTTGGAAGCCCATGAGTTTTTGTAGCCAATCAATACCTCCCCTCCATCTCTTGGAGTACCATAAGTTGGGTTCTTTGGGGCCAAACACAAAGTATCATCAGGAATGTATGCATATCTAGCACAAGGATTTTTCGGGGTCATTTTTGGTTTTTTAAATATTTATACTTGTTCTTCATCCTCTTCATCCTCTTCCTCCTCTGATTCATCATCTTCATTATCTCCATCTTCTTCACTGTCATCATTGTCATCTCCTTGTTCATCTTCATTTCCTCCTTCTTCGGGTGGTTCCTCTTCTCCACCTTGATTATGTTCTTGATTACCCATTTCTTCCACAATCTCTTGATTAACTTGTTGTATAACATTGTCAACATTATCTCTATAGACATCATCTTGGATGACAACACCCGGTGTTGAACCACCTCCATGCTTAACATATTTGGTTCTACGCTTATTAAAACCTAAGTGTTTTTGGCCTCGAGGAGTGGGAGTTCTAAGTTCTTCCAGTGAAGGTTGGTTTGATTTTGGCGCTCTGCTCCTAATCAAGAAAACAAAACATATTAGCTTCACCCAAAAATGATTTTCATACTCATAATTCTATTAAAGGCTAGAGTTCGGTTTGCAATTAGCACTGACTGTTTCTTGCGAAAAAACCGAACTCGACATGTATGACATTAGCACTGAGTTCGGTTAGTAGTTGCCTAAACAAGAAATTGCGATTTCACCGAACCGAATTCACAAAGTTCGGTTAAATGAGCATTCAACATTGTGGGAAAATAAGAGCAGTTTGATTACTTTGGTTTTTTTTGTGATGTTTTGAGTTCGGTTGAGAAAGATTTTTTTTTTTAATTGTGCGAACTAACCGAAAACAATGAACAAGTTCGGTTAACTGAGAACTTAAAATATTGAGTCATTTAGTTGAGTTCGGTTGCAAAGTCAAAATATTTTTATTTGGTAAAAAGGAAAGAGTTCGGTGAGGAGAAGCTTTTCAAAAAATAAGCGAAGCAATCGAACTTTGGAGTTCGGTTACATAGTGTTCAATCAGAGTTAACCGAACTGTTCTTCGTGTTCTTCCTTTCAGGAAGTTCGGTTACCCAACCATCGTTTTTGTGTTACCACTCCAAACCGAACAACGCTCTGTTACTTACATTCAAACCCTATTTTCATGATTTCTATTCAATTAAACGAATCAAAATCAAATACAAACAAATGAGTTTGGTTAAAAATACCTGCGGATCTTTCCCATGTCCACTTCGGGTTGAATCTCCAATTCACCTTCCGGTTCCACTTCGGGTTGAATCTCCAATGAACTTTTCTGATTTGCTAGATGTCCTAATGGGGGACCTTTTCCTGTTACTCGTTTAGTTTTCTTTCGAAGCACCATTCTTATACTCGATTGATTAATCGACGATGAAAATTTTATGAATCGACGATTAATCGATGAAAACGATGTGAAAATGGGGTAGAACAGGAGGTAGAAGAGGAGAAGAAACTCTTCTTCTTTTTGTTTTTGGGTCTGATAGGTTAGAAATCTTTTATATATTAGATTAAGTTAATTACAGTTATTAGGTTAGGGTTAATTGCAATTAAGGTAAAGGGCAAATTAGTAATCAAACATTTTTTAGGACAGCCCTAAACAATAGTATCATCGGGTGACTAAAACACCATGGTCCCCTCAAAAAAAGAAGGGTCCCCAAAATAACGTTCATCTTTAAACGGTTTTCTAAAGTACTTTCTAAATGCTTCCCTTTTAGTTGGGCCTTATTTTGCCACTCCCTTAATGGGCCTTTGTGAGTGAGATCGTGTGGGAACTTAGAACAGGAATTGGGGAGCATTGTAGAATGATAAATTTTTAAGCAAAAATATTTTACAACCAATCATTCATGGCCGATGTACTGGGTTATCAAATTCCACAGGGGTTATCAAATTTTCTACTAATAAAAAGGTGAGTTCTGCTAGGTACTATTGACCCATAGAATTTGGTAACCTCTAATAACGGCCTTGAAAAAAATCGATCGAATCTTATTTGGTCTATTCCGGACTTGTAAAGATATATTTCCATGCGCCAAAAGAAAAATGAAGAAGAGATCGATGTAAGAGGTAGAACCCTACCGATATTCCTTCACTAAAATTTTGAACCGTAAAACCTATTGGGAAACGTCTAGTTTGTCGGTAGTTTGAGTTCTCGTCCAAACCTTTTCCAAGAAAAATGAACTCGTACGTACACCCATTGTTCACCAACCTGGTTTTACCCAAAAGAAAAAGGAGAAGGATTCTTGGCTTCTTTGATTTGTTACTTTGTCGTTGATCATGACATTCTCTTCTTCTCCTTCTAGGGATCATCAACAGCATTCTTTTAACAAAAGCAGTCTTGTCTTCTCTCTATCTCATATTCTCACTACCCCATCGCAATATCTTTATTTATTTCTTTGCGTACATGGCCATCATGACGCGTTCCCTGTTCATAACACAGTCAAAGCTAGCTAGCAAACAGGCAAGACAGAAGGTTATTTATGATCATCTTTGGAGAGGTTTATGGAATCTTGGATCGGGTAGCAGATTTGCTTTTCGGAAAGTTAATCGGTTATATGTTATGTAACTTCATGTTACAAGGTCCGGTGTGAATTTCTACTTATCTATTTTAGCCAGCTAGCTCCATTGGTCGAGTCATATTACTCAAAAATAAATAAAAATAAAAATAAAAAGTGGGAATTAAGTGTTTGACCCTCCTCTCACTCTTTCTTACTCAAACGGCCTTGACTTAAAACTCAATTTTAAAAAAATTAACTCATTTTATTGAAATGACCCTCAAAAAAGAAGGAGGGTCATTTGGATAAAGATATTTGATGATATTTTTATATGATAAATTATATCTTTTAAGGGTATAATCGTCATGCCAACTTAAACATAACATGTCTCACGAATTATACATATGAATTCGACAAATTTTATATATTTGGAAAGTTTTTTGAAAGATCTACACAACGAGCGTAAATACAACTATCAAATTTTCATTTTCATTTTTTTTTTATTCTTTAAGTAATTTTTTTAATTTCTCTTCATATTTTATAGTGTTCAGACAATATGCACACTGATTTTATGTGTAGAAAATATGCACACTGATTTTTGTAAATAATTTTTTAAATTTTCTTCATATTTTATAGTGTGAAGGAAATATGCACACTAATTTTTGTAAACAATTTTTTAAATTTTCTTCATATTTTATAGTGTGCAGACAATATGCACACTGATTTTATGTGCATACAACATGCACACCGGTTATAATATTCCAGGGCAACTAGAATAATTTGCAAATTTTATTAAATAATCCTGAGGCTAAAAGAGTAAGACCAGTAATTTTCAGGGTCATAATAATAAATTTCTCAAATAAAAAATATCGAGCCCGAAATTTTGTAAACACTGAATTTGAGGAACATTTCCCTTGGATTAAGTTGCCTTATGCTAGGCCAGGACCAAAAAAAAAAAAAAAAAGTAAAAACTCATGGCAGGGCAGGCTGTTTTACATTGTACAACCTAGGGACGGAGGCATGTGAGCGCAAATGGGTGCGCTTGCACCCACCGAAATTTCAAATTTAGTAAGAATAGGGTTGGATTTTCTGTAATAATAGAGTCTTGTGGGTGCAAATAAAAATGGCATAATTGAAGACTCTGTTCTGCTAGTGTAGAGAGACTCTTTTCTGCTATGAAAACATCGAAGACTCGATTGCGTAATAGAATGGGTGATGAGTGGTTGAACGACTGCTTAGTTGCATATGTTGAAAAAGTAATAATGGATAGCATCGTCAATGACATTATTATGAACCGTTTTTAGATCATGAAGCCACGCAAGGGAAGGCTGTAGGTTGGTACTTGAGCATTCAATGTGAATGATTTATTTTCTCCATGAATGATTTATTTTCTCAGGTTGGGTTTACATGAATGATTTATTTTCTCCATCTTATGGTTATGGATCTTTTGATTTTTGCAGTAGATGTAATTATAAATGTATATCGTCTATCAGACAAATCAACTATAAAATCCTTTTTTTGTTTATATAAATATATAATATTTGTTTTTAAAAGAATTCAAATGTCGGATGTCGCGTATAATTTACATTTTGGTGCATATTAGATTCATGTAGTGGTTGTTGCGATGAGTTCACCTATTTTGGCGAAAATGGTAAGCTTTACATTTCTATATATAAGTATGTTAGGGGTTTGCTAGCTCGTTCAACAGTCATGCTTTGAACTCCTTTCGTCTTTGTTGCAGGTATCTCAACCCCTGGATCCAAATGAGAAAGTTCTCATATGCAAAGCATAGTCCAGTCCTGTAATTTGCTTTGTCGAGGAGGAAGCTATGCTAAAAATGCTTTTGGAACTTTATATATATCTTGATGGTTGTGTCCGAATACTAAATTGCAGTGGAACTTACGTACAAATGTAAAAAATTCAAACGACAATTTTAATTCTGTTAAAAAAAAAAATTGGGGAATATTTGAAAGAAAAAAAATCGAACCCACAAGCTTTAAGTCCTGGCTCCGTCCCTAGTACAACCACCGGTGTAAGAGTTTAAGAAAGAAGGGTGTATATAGTATGAAATTAAAGAAATCAATTAAGGCTCCAACTTCATTCATAAACAGGGATATTTTCTCTAAAAAAAGATAGATTTTGTGGAAGTGTTGACAGCTGACTGACTGATGATAACGATGCTGATGATGATGATGTTTGTCTGAATATAGTGTGAGACATAATCTGAAACTGAAGAATTATTGAATCTGAAAACAATTTCTTTCTCCATTAATAAACACTTTCACGTGTGAACCAAACTATACCGATTCACGAGTGGTTCGTGTGAATGAAACTGCATTGTCCTGACCGACAAATTGAGTCTTCTGTTCTTTACATACTGATTTATTAAATAAATACCTGGCAACCCCGTACGTATGTACATATGTCTATTTATACAACTGGATCCAGTCAGACCGTACTTGATACTGTTGGGCTATCCCTCCTTATGGCCCAAACAATTGGTGTCCCCTTAACCAATGGGAGGAGGAAGATAGAATATGCCTTGTTTTTGGTTTAAAGAGCAAAAGGCATCAGGAGAACATAAGTCGAGCTTCTTCTTTGTTTTAGAGAAGAAAGAGAAAGAGAGGAAGAAAAGAAAGAGAGCAAGTGAGGTAGAGAGTTTAAACCACCAATTTTTGGTGAGATTGAAGCATCTTGAAGAGGAGAAGAAAGGGTTCTTGTTGAAGGATCTTTTGGTTGTTGTGGTGGAGAATTGATTGATCAATTTCCACATCTCTTCAAAGGGGGAAAAATCTAGGGTTTGTCAAACCCTAGTAGTAAGTATCTCAAATCACTTCTAATTCTCAAATTGATAGTGAATCTCATATTATAAATGAATGAATTGTTGATCCATCCTTAGGGGTGAGTGTAATTAGGCAAATTGATATCCAAGTGCTATAGGCACCTTGAGGTTGTTGTTATCCCCAAATTTGGGAGAATTGTGTGTAACTCATTATTGTTATAGTGGAAGATTTGCCCGTGGTTTTTTACCCTTCACCTTGGAGGGGTTTTTCCACGTAATTGCCGGTGTTGTGTGATTGTGTCTATATCGCATAGTTGTGTATTTCCGCATTGTGTTTCATTGCTCGTGTAGGTTTCGTATTGCGCACAGATGGCTCGGATTTCGTAAGCCTCCCCCAACAAGTGGTATCAGAGCTTTTGGGTTGAGCTAATCCTGTGCAATGCCGGAAGCTAGCACTAGTAATAGAATGGTCAATTTGACCGGTGAGAACTTTGTCATATGGAAGGTGAAGATGGAAGACTGGTTATATTGTAAAGATCTCTATGGTCCAATAGAGAGTAAGGGAGTAAGGCCTGAGGCGACAAGTGCAGAAGATTGGAAGGTTACTAATCGAAAAGCAGTTGGTTATATTCGTCAGTGGATTGATGATAGCATTTTTCATCATGTGGCTAGTGAGACACTAGCATATCCTTTGTGGACCAAGTTAGAGGAGATATATGATCAGCAGTCTCCTTGTGAAAAATCTCTTCTATTCAAAAAGCTTGGAAAGCTGTGTTACAAGGAAGGGAGTTCAATGGCGCAACATTTAAATGAAATGAAGGGTATCATGAATCAGCTTACATCTATGGACCTCAAAATTCCTGAAGAGGTTCAAGCTTATTTGTTGCTAAATACTTTACCAGACAGTTGGGAGCCATTGAGGAATTGTCTCAGTTATTCTGCTCCAGATAAGAAGTTGAACATGACTGTTGCAACTAGCAGTTTACTGAGTGAAGAAGTTAGAAGAATGTCATTAGACTCATCTCATTAAGAAGCTCTTGTGATAGAAAATCGGGGTAGAAGAAAAGACAGAAGACAAGTTGGCCGTAGCAAGTCAAGGGGTAAATCAAAGTCCAGAAAGGAAGTTGAATGTTGGAACTGTCATACGAGAGGTCATTATTCAAATGAATGCAGGAAGCCGAAGCAAGAACACAAGAAGGGAAAGGAAATGATAACCAAGACAATGGTGTTGCAGCTATCTTGTGACAAATGATGATATCATTGTATTCTCGAGATTGTAATGATGTTTGTGTTAGTTTTGCAGGTTCGATTCAGAATGGATAGTTGATTCAGGTGCATCTTATCATGCTACTCCTCATGAAGATGTATTTACCTCCTACAAGGCTGGTGACTTTGGGTCAGTCGGAAATGGGCAACAGATGGTGTTGCGAAAATTGTAGGAATGGGTGATGTGAAGGTTGAGACCAGTGTTGGCTGTATGTTGGTTCTCAGAAATGTGCGACATGTACCAGATCTTCGTTTGAATCTAATGTCACCAGGAGTGTTAGATGATGAAGGGTACAACAATCACTTGGGTGATGGCAAATGGAAGCTAAGCAAGGGCTCCATGGTTATTGCAAGAGGCAAGAAGTGTGGCACATTGTACAAGACAAAAGTGAAGGTGTTGAAAGGTGAGTTGAATGTTGTTGACAAAGATTCAATCTCCGAGCTGTGGCATAGAAGACTTGGTCATCTTAGTGATAAGGGAATTCAAATCCTCACCAAAAGACAAGTTTTTCAAAATGCCAAAGGTATGCAATTGGGTAAGTGTACTCATTGTTTAGTTGGCAAACAAACTAGAGTCTCTTTTCATAAAGCTTTACCCAAGCGCAATTCTGGTATTATTGATCTTGTTCATTCTGATGTATGTGGACCTTTAAGGGTCAAAACACTTGGTGGTGCTGTTTATTTTGTTACTTTCTTAGATGATGCTTCAAGGAAGGTTTGGTCATATGCAATCAAGACCAAAGATGATGTTGTTCCTGTGTTCAAGATGTTTCACAAAGATGGTGGAAAGAGAAACAGGTAGAACCTTGAAGTGCCTTCGTTCTGACAACGGGGGAGAGTACATTGGTCCACTTGAAGTGTATTGCAAGAGCATGGGTATACGTCATGAACAATCAGTGCCGAAGACTCCACAACATAATGGTGTTGCAGAGAGGATGAACCGCACTATTCTTGAGAGAATAAGGTGCATGTTATCTCATTCCAAGTTGCAGAAGCATTTCTGGGGTGAAGCAATGAATACTGCTGTGTAGTTGATCAATCGATCTCCTTCAAGACCGCTAGATGGAGAAGTAGCAGAAAAGGTATGGAGAGACAAAGAGCCTACTTATGATCACTTGAAAGTGTTTGGCTGAAGGTCATTTGTTCATATCCCAAAAGATCAGAGATCAAAGCTTGACGACAAAGCAAAGCAAAGTGTGTGTTCCTAGGCTATGGAACAGATAAGTTTGGTTCTGATTTTGGGATCCAGTTGAGAAGAAGGTTATCAGAAGTAGGGATGCAGTATTCCTTGAAGACCAGACAATTGAAGACTTTGAGAAGATTGAGATGCCAAAGCTTCAAGATGATATGACCTTGGATCCAAATCCAGTTGTTCCTACTCTTGAACAACATGATGATGATTTTGATGGTAATGGAAATGAATATGAAGCTCATGAAGATGTTCCAGTGGGTGATGTTGAGAAAGAAGTGCAACAACAACAACAACCAGAAGCTGAGTTGAGAAGATCCAGCAGGACCAGATTACCTTCAACAAAGTATCCAACACATGAGTATGTGATGCTCATAGATGAAGGTGAACCAGAGTCTTATGAAGAAGCTCTTAGTGTTCCTGAAAGTCGAAGTGGTTGAAATCCATGAAAGAAGAGGTTGGCTCTTTAGATGAGAATGACACTTTTGATTTGGTTGACAAGCCTGAGAACCAGAAAGTTCAGAAGAACAAGTGGGTGTATAGAATCAAGACTGAAGATGGTAACTCACAACCAAGGTACAAAGCACGCTTAGTTGTGAAGGGTTATGAGCAGAGAAAGGGTGTTGACTTTGACGAGATTTTCTCACCGGTGGTGAGATTTTCTTCTATTCGGGTTGTCTTGGCAATAGCCGCTAGTTTGGATCTTGAGATAGAACAACTAGATGTCAAGACAGCATTTCTTCACGGTGAGTTGGAGGAAGATGTGTATATGGCACAACCCGAGGGTTTTGAAGTCAAAGGCAAAGAGCACATGGTGTGCAAGCTGAAGAAGAGTCTATATGGTTTGAAGCAAGCTCCAAGAAGATGGTACAAGAAGTTTGAATCGTTCATGAAGGAACATGGGTACAAGAGGACAGCTTCAGATCATTGTGTATTCATTCAAAAATTTGCTGATGGTGATTTTCTTACTCTTTTGCTATATGTTGATGACATGCTTATTTTTGGCAAAGATAAGAAAAAGATTGACAGGTTGAAGTCAGATCTGAGCAAGTCTTTTTCTATGAAAGACTTGGGGGCAGCAAAGCGTATTCTTGGCATGGAGATCACTCGTGATAGGAAGGCGAGGAAGTTGTGGCTATCACAAGAAAGCTACATTGAGAAGGTGTTGCAAAGATTCAATATGGACAAGGCTGAGCCGGTAAGTTGTCCACTTGCAAACCATTTTAAATTATCTCGTGATCAATGTCCTATGAATGATGCTGAGAAACGGAAGATGGAGAAAATTCCTTATGCGTCCGCAGTTGGTAGTTTGATGTATGCAATGGTGTGTACAAGGCCGGATATAGCTCATGCGGTTGGAGTGGTAAGCGATTTCTATCAAATCCTGCTATGGAGCATTGGGAAGCAAATGAAATGGATACTACGGTATTTAAGGGGTACTTCTAATATGTGTTTGTGCTATGGAGGTGACAAGCCGAGTTAGTTGGTTACACAGATTCAGATTTGGCGGTGCTCAAGACAGTCTCAAGTCTACATCGGGTTACTTATTTACCTATGCGGGGGAGCCGTGTCTTGGCAATCCAAGTTATAAAAATGTGTGGCATTGTCTACTACAGAGGCAGAGTACATTACAAACACGAGAGAGTTTCAAGGAGATGATATGGATGAAACTTGGCCAAATTGGTACTTGTTGTCTGCGAAACTGGCACCAATAGGGAGGGATTTAGGCGACACTTTCTTAACGAAAAACGTTCCTCTATGTCTTGTATTTAATGAGTTAAAAGGGCTTAGCAATCGGATTTATCGTTTAGGAGATCTGTTCCCCGGAAACTAGCTAGCCTGAGCTGAAATCTGTAGCTACGCAGTTTTGTGACCTAGTTTGCGCATACTTTTGATTGACCATTTGAACTCGGAATCTGGATTTTTAAAGTGAGTTTGGAAGGTGGTTATTTCGGCTTTCTAAGATGGGGTCAAACTCTTAATTCCGACTTCTAACGAAGTCTAGAGAGCCTCGACAAACTGGGTAAATACATTGGCTAACTGAAGTTAACTTTGACTAACAGTTTGACTAGTGACGTCGTTGACTAACGGGGTCAACGACCCAAACTCAAAAACGGACAAACTTACGACCCAAACTCAAAGACATACCAAAACTTACGACCCAAATACTAATTAACCCTTTGTCGAACAACCGTAGGACCACCATCAGGTTCTCGTCCCCTTGTTTCATCCTTCCAAGCAGACAGTGTTAGTGAAAGTGCTTGAAGTTTAAAGCCTATTTCCGGTACCCTTTTTCTTAATTGGCCCGAGTGTATTTAGATATTCTTGTTATAATCTGATCTCTATGTTCACAGTAGATATTATGGGAAAGAATGCGATAAATTCATACTATCAACACCCAAGTGTATTTAGTTCTTCTTGTACAGTTTAGTATCACTTTATTTCATATTTGTGCTGGGATTTGATTACAAATTATAAACACAAAAAGAAAATTCTACATTCTGCTTAAAAACCTTGCTTGTAGGGCAATTGGTTTCTTCCATTATCGTCATTCAATTATTGGGCCACATTTATATTTGGCCCAAGTGTTTGAATGGGCCACAATGAAAAATAAGAACCCTATTTTGGGGCAGACCCAAAAATTTGGGGCATACATATAGGACAAAAACATGGGTGCCAATAGTATATCAAGGGTGGCCCTTATCCTGCAGTTTTCAAAAATGCTAAAATACCCCTCATGAGATTAGTGTTTAATTAGTGATCATTAAAATTCTAATCCTAAAATCATCCCACTAATTACCCATCCCACTAATTAACCAATCACCCACTAATTAACTCACTAACCATTACTAATTAACCTTTTTGTCTCACTCTTGTTCTCATCTTCTTCTCCAAAAACACAAACAAAATTCTGAAAATTTCTTTGTTCGATTAAGTTCTCGATTAAACACATTAATGACACCTCGTGTTAAGGGATGCCCTAGAAATATGATGTTGAATCCTGGTATTGCTTCTGTAGCATCTCAATATAGCGTTTTTTTAAAAGATGGTGATGAAGAGGATAGTGGATTGATTGGTGTTGGAAAGTGAGAAATAGAGCCTGATTCTTTAAAATTGCACATAGAAAGGTATTTCCCACAAACCCATTGCTTGGTTTTTCGTATTTCGTTGATTTGTGATGAGTAATCGATGATTCCTCTGGGTTTTGGAAGTTCCAGAGTAGTGTTCGGCTGAAATTTAGCAGCCGAACTTCTTTTTTTTTTACAGACAAAGAACAGTTCGGCTTATGTTTTGAAAATCGATTGCGCCGAACCTTTGTGTTCGGCTAATACCTTGCCAACCTTTCCCGGTCGAACCTAACAAATGAAATTTACCCCAGGTGGTTGTCAAGTTCTGCTGACTCGATTAGATTACTTTTAAACCAAACTTATCTCTGTAAACACTTCGAAAATCTTGCTTTCTATGCTCCAGGTTCGGCTAACTCGTGATGATGAGTTATCAGCCGAACTTATCTCTGTACTCTCAAGTTTTTAGATTTTATTTTGGCCATAACTTCTTCGTCCGATGTCGGAATGGCCTCATTATTTTTGAGTTGTTTTGGACTTTTCATTCTCTTGAAGATGAATATAATATATCATTGATTTGAATGAATTTACATATCCACAAGTACACCTATTTAGTTTTATTATATCATTGATTTGAATAATTTTACATAAACTAAAGTTTTGTACTTATGGATATGTAAACTCATTCAAATAAATAATATATTATCGTCATCTTCAAGATAATGAAAATTCCAAAACAACGCAAAAAGAATGAGGCCATTCCGACATCGGACGAAGAAGTTATGGCCAGAATAAAATTTAAAAACTTGAGAGTACATAGATAAGTTCGGCTAATAACTCATCATCACGAGTTAGCCGAACCTGGAGCATACAAAGAAAGATTTTCGAAGTGTTTACGGAGATAAGTTCGGATTAAAAATAATCTAATCGAGTCAGCCGAACCTGGCAAACACCTGGGGTAAATTTCATTTGTCAGGTTCGGCCGGGAAAGGTTGGCAAGGTATTAGCCGAACACAAAGGTTCGGCGCAATCGATTTTCAAAACATAAGCCGAACTGTTCTTCGTCTGTAAAAAAAAATGAAGTTCGGCTGCTAAATTTCAGCCGAACACTACTCTGGAACTTCCAAAACCCAGAGGAATCATCGATTACTTGTCACAAATCAACGAAATACGAAAAACCAAGCAATGGGTTTGTGGGAAATACCTTTCTATGTGCAATTTTAAAGAATCAGGCTCTATTTCTCGCTGTCCAACACCAATCAATCCACTATCCTCTTGATCACCATCTTTTCCAAAAACCCTAGATTGAGATGCTACAGAAGCAATACCAGGATTCAGCACCATATTTCTAGGGCATCGCTTAACACGAGGTGCCATTAATGTGTTTAATCGAACAAACAAATTTTCAGAATTTTTTTTGTTTTTTTTGGAGAAGAAGATGAGAAGAAGAGTGAGAGAGAAGGGTTAATTAGTAATGGTTAGTGAGTTAATTAGTGGGTGGTTGGTTAATTAGTGGGATGGGTTAAATTAGTGGGATTGTTTTAGGATTAGAATTTAATTAAGTGGAAGGGTAGTATTGTAATTTAAACTAGGCAGAGGTATTATAGTAACTTAACAAGATTTAGGGAAGCCCTTATAATTTTGTGTGGGGTGCCTGTTAAGAGTGTATGCCCCAAAATTATTGGGTATTCCCAAAATTAGGATTCAAAAATAAGAAGCACAAGTATTTGCTCAGTCAGTCTATCTCCCTGGCAGCCACTGATTTGCTTGGTTTTATCCGTATTGTGTTATGAAATAAATATTTTGTGTTAGCTCCGACCAGTGGATTGAAGTATTTTAATCCAAACAGACTTGCGATGCTTGAAAGAGTTGTCATGCTGGGTGATACATAACTAGCTAGAGATTTACAAGTAACACCTAAGAGAAAGTTCTATAGTGGAATCCAAGCAATTCCAATCTTGGAAAAAGTGTGGAATTTCAAACCCAATGGGTTCCAAATAGGGGTGTTCCACACTTTTTCCAAGCCATCTTTCAAGGTTTTGTGGAATAGTAGTTGGATTACAAGGAAAACGCTAAAATGAATGACGTTTAACATCAATCTAAAAAGCGTTCAGAAAACGATAAAAGGACTAGCGTTAAGAGAGAAACGGGTTTGCGCCTAAAAATATGCCTATAAACAAGACAACCTCGGTTGTTTTTCTAAGTATAAAATAAGATCTATACACGTGTTAAATTCTAAGTGGTTAAATGAGCCGTGCTATCCCGCGCAGCTGCGCGGCAAGCCTTTGTAAGCTAGCGGGTTTCCAGCCGTTGGATGTTACCATATCTCCTAATTGCATTCTTTTAGATTAATCATAAGAAAATATATACTCCACGTACACTTCAAAAACTAAAAATCAAGGCTACAAGTCGAAGGTTTAGCTCTGGATGACTATTTTGTAAAACAAGAAGATAGATGAAATTAATGTTACAAAGAGAATATCTTGGTCACTTTATCACGTAGGGACGTGGAGTATATATTTTCTTATGATTAATCTAAAAGAACGCAATTAGGAGATCTGGTAACATCCAATTGGCTAGCAACCTGCTAGCTTACAAAAAACTTGTCGCACTTCTTTACGAGATAGCACGGTCTAAGCCAAAACAAAAGAAATTTAATCCCTTGAATCTTCATGGACCCTTCAAAAATCAGAATCATATAATCCTAATAGCTTAGAGTTACTTCTGTTTATGCCATTTCAGAAGATTTTCATCATTAGCCTTGCACATCCGGGATATATTCCAAATAGTGAGGTGGCATGCAATTTGGAAGATGGAATTCTTCCACCATAAAACTTTTTCTAAAGATTTTGTTAATAAGAAAAATCAAAACAAAGAGACGTAAGATGCACAAGATAATTTTCTCAACAACACTTATCCTTTTTTTTTTTTTTTTTTTTTGAGAAAACATACCAATGCATTAACTAAGAAGGAAAGCACAAACATCAGTTAAAGGTTCTTTCCTCAACAACATATCCAAAAAAGGAGGAATACAAACCCATGAAGTTTTCAAATAAAGCTTTCTATCCCGATGTGCAAGTCGGTCCACAATCTTATTTTTGAGTCTCTTAATATACACAACATTAAAACTAAAATGACTAGAAAGGGAAATCTGACATTCTTCAAAAAGATCACTACAACGCCAATCCACTTCACCTTTGCCTTCTTTAACAAAATATATCAGTTGAAGGAAGTCTCTTACAAACAGAACTTTAGACAGATTCATCTCTTCTGCCCAAGAGATAGCCAAAATTAGGGTTGTTGCCTTAGCACCAACAATACCTGGAATCAGTTCAAAGTTTTCTCTTGACTGAATTACTCTCCCTGCAGTATCACATAGAACAATTCAAAAACCCATATTAAGATCTTTATAAGAACCATCAACAAAAATAAAGAAATCAACATCCTGCGGTGGAGTTTTAATATCCACTCTACCCATATTATTAGAAGAAGAAGAAGGGGGAGCCATAAAGGTATTGATTATCCTTTTTGTATCCATAATAACCTTGTACAGGTTAATAGAGGTGTTTTTAAAAATTACACCACATCTAAATTTCCATACAGACCACATAACAATAGCGTCAATACTAGGCCAATCAACAGCATACGGAGAAGTACCCAGATTCTTGTCAAACCAACTCAGAAAAATATCATCCACCCAATCAAAATCACCACATACAATATGTTGCAAAGAGAGAGCAAACCAGATATGGGACATTGAAAAAACAGATGCATCACAGTCTCGGAATCATTCTTGCAAAGACTGCAACAATCATCCACCGCAGGATTATAAAGAATAAGGACATAGTTAACAGGCAGCATATAAACAAATATTTTCCACATGAAAAACTTAATCTTAGGAAGACAACCTAAAAACAACACTTTCTTCCAGAAAGAAGCATCTTTAGCAAAGACAGTCTCATTCATAAACACTTTATAAGCAGATTTTATGGTAAAATTTCCATTTCTTGTGTGGGCCCACATAATATTATCTTTTTTATTTGTATTTATTCTAAGAGAAAGAATTCTGTTTGACATTGTCCTGAGAAAACAAATAAATAATATGACCTGTATTCCAAGAACTATTATGCACATCATTAAGGTCACTGACAAAGTTGAAATTTGCAAAATTTGGATGAATCGATATTGGAGGAGAGTTACTAAGAGGTAACCAACTAGAGGAACAAATACTTGTAGCCTTACCATCATTAATTTTGTACACTATATTTGCTTTAATGAATGTAAAACCTTTCACTACACCTTTCCAAATCCAAGAAGAACTATCGGCAGCTTTATCAATCTCTAACAAATTTTGATTTGGAAAGTACTTATCCTTGAAAAACCTAGTCACTAAATGATCTGGCTTGCTACACATTCTCCAACCAATTTTTTCTATAAAGACTTTATTAGTATCATAAGATTTTTTAATTCCTAGGCCACCATTCAATTTTGACTTACTAATATCACCCCAAGAACGGTAATAAGCAGCTCTCCTAGGATCCTTCTTTGACCACCAAAATGTTCTCTGAATTGAATCAATTTTTGCAGTAATATTTTTAGGGAAAAGGAAACATGACATAAAATTTCCATGATAAACAACTAATCTGCTATAAAATTTCCATAGTTCTTCCAGCAATTCAAGTTTGTTTTCTTGCAATTACTTAATCTGCTATAAAATTTATCAATGAGGAATTGGAAAGACTTAGTATTATCCCTTTTAATAAATAATGGGGTGCCAAGATACTTTTCAGAGGTACTCAGGAATTTAATTCCTAGAGTTCTAGCTAAAAACTTAACATGCTTATGATGCATTTTATTGCTAGTAAAAAAGCCCGATTTTTCGAAGTTAATTGCCTGACCTGAAGCTTTTGCAAAATTATTAATTATCTTCATAAGATTTCTTGCATAAGTTAAGGAAGCTTTCAAAAACAGCATGCAGTCATCTGCAAAAAACAAGTGAGATATTTAGGGACTATTTTTCCTCAATTTAAAACCCTGAATCAGCTTGTCATTTTCTCCCTTTAACAAAAGTTGAGATAACATTTCCATACATAAGATAAAGATGTAAGGAGATAAGCAATCTCCCTGCCTTATCCCTTTAGTTGGGATAAAGATCTCTCCAGGTGAACCGTTAACCAACACATAGTAATAAACTGTACTAATGCATTGAGAAATCAGGCGGCACCAATCATCAGAGAAACCCATCTTTTTAAATACAGCAAGAATAAAAGGCCACTCAAGACGAACAAAAGCTTTTGATAAATCTAACTTGATAGCCATAAACCCATTTTTATTATTTTTCCTCTTCTTATTTTTAAAAGAGTGTAAAATTTCATGACTTATTAAGATATTATCTTGAATTTTCCTATTTGCTAGACTGAAATGGAGAAATGAGGGAATCAAGCAAAGGTTTTAACCTATTCGTAAGAATTTTTGAAATAATTTTATAGATAGATAGTATTTGTTAGACTTATAGGTCTGAAGTCATTAAGAGTTGAAGGATTATTAACTTTTGGGATCAGCTCAATGAAAGCATGATTCAGTTGTTTAAGAAGAAACTTGTTTTGGAAGAAAGATTGATTTACAACTTCAATAGATACCTCATTCCAGTTTTCTCTAGAAAACCCTCCAGGGAACCCATCCGGACCCGGCGATTTCCACAAGGCCATGTTTCTGATTAGTTGCATGAATTTCATCAGAAGTATGTATAGCAGTTAAACTAGTATTAATTAATATCATTTGTTATTATAGGTTGAATGTCTCTAAGAACTTCCTCAATAACATCGTTATTTGGCTCTGTAGAAGTATAAATGTTATTGAAATGGCATGTAAGAAGAGAAACAACTTGTTCTTTGCATTCCAAAATTCCAGTTTCCTTGTCTGTCTTGTAAGGTATGTATAATACTATACATATTTCTGAGTCTAAGTGTATTATGAAAGAAGTTAGTATTCTTATCATAATATTTGAAGTAGTCTATTCTTGAGTGTTGTTTATAAAAAGCATTTTCAACCTCATACCAATAGTCAAGTTTTTTCGAGTAATTCAGAATGAAAGAACCAATCGAAGAAGTATATGGCATAGATTGAAGATTCTCAATTTCAGAGTTTAACTTTCCTATTGTAGTTTTTATATGCACAAACGAATTCTGATTCCAATTGCTCAAGTCATTGCTAAGGTTTTTAATCTTACCAGCAGCAATGAAACTTGGGGAACCCCTAAAAAACTTAGACCAGGCATTAAAAAGGACATTCTTAAAATATGGACTCAACTGCCAACATTTGAAAATTTTATACGGAATGAGAAGTCTATCTTCTAAATGAAAACATTTGAGAAGAATATGACTGTGGTCAGAATAAACACGACCTAAATTAGTGACCCTAGTATGAGGCAGTAAAGACAACCATCTATCATTCATAAAACCCCTATCCAACTTTTCAAAAATCATCTCATCAGGAACCTTAAATCTTTTATTACACCATGTAAAAGGATTTCCAAAAGAGAACACTTCATTCAAATTTAAATCAATCATTCTATTTCTGATGAAATCCGGTACAAGCGAATTTTCAACAATACCTCCCTGTTTTTCAGACTCATGCATAATAAAGTTGAAATCCTCTAGAAGTAACCAAGGCCTATTTGCATCATCGTTTATACTTCTAAGAATGTTCCATTGAGTTCTCATGCCCGGGATGTTTAAAGACCAAAGGAGACAAGATAGTTCTTAATACGAGGAGTAACATACTATATGAATCATATTGAAGGAAGAGTTTATAATTTCTATGTTGGATTTTTCAAAATAACCAAAAGCTAATCCCCCTGGCTTACCAGCCGAAGGGACAATAAACCAAGAATCAAAAGGCAGATGATGACAATATTTATGAACAGTTTCTTCATCTACCATTGTTTCAATTAAGCAAATAGCATCATATTTAAATTTCCTAAATAAGTTTAAAATATGCAGCCATTTCTTATCAGAGCAACATCCATTTATATTCCAACACAAGAATTTCATTTCAGCACGAAGATTTAAATAACTAATTAGGAAGCTAACAAGGAAAAACAGTGACGGTGCAGAGAAGATAGCAAATAAAACTCAGATAAAAAAGAAACTCAAAACATTGTATAAATAAAAGAAATGGGCTAAGAAATTGTTACTAAATAGGTCATGAGCTTCGGAGGTTTCTGCGTCCATAGAGTTGGAATCCATCATCATGAGATCAATCTCCCTATCAAATTCTTCATCAGTGACAATAGGTTCTGGGGGTAGAGTATCCAAAGGAACTGGATCTTAATATCATCATTTTGTGCATTATCTGAACTTGCTTGCATAAACAAATTTGTGGAGTAATTCATCTCAGCAGACGAGTTGAAAGTAAAACTCGAAGAAGTGAAAACAAATTGTGAAAAAGTCTCCCGTCTGAAACGAACTTGGTGGGGCCCAACCTAACCCCTCCTATTTTTCTACGGGTGGGGTCCCAAAGGTTGTCTGTGTCCAGACATTTTTCGGGATATAATCCGGGTGCGTTTTAGCATCTCCAGAAAAAATTGGGACACCTAGCTTACTTTTTGAATTTAGTTTGTGGCCTTTAAGGTGTTCTGCGTACAATGAAATTTTGAATCCATGATATGGATTTTGGGTCACGAGTTAAATTTTAGTCGATAAACATGTATTTCTATTTGGTTACAAATTTTGTTTCACGATAAACCGATTAGGGTTAGGCTCTTGGCTAACTCGCAGTCTAGGCTAGTTCCGAGTTGGCTATTAGGACGGAAACTTGCCTGCGGATGAGAGTCATGCAAAACTGTGCCCTATATTCACCTGTGTTAAAAACACAACGTCTTTTCGTCGGAATATTCGAGAAGTTCCCAGAATGTGGCACATGTAATGTCTTGAAGGCGGTTCGTGATACATATATCCTATTCCGTGTTTGACTGAGGATATCTTTAGTGTTTGGTTCCATTATAAATTGAGGCTTCTCCCTTTCATCTCTTCACCAATTTTCCATCATTCATCATCGCCTCTTCGGGAAAAAAGAAATCAGTCCACGCATTCTTATTTGGAGATCTAAAATAAAAAAATTCAACATCTTCCTGTCGTTAAGGTAATCTAATCTTAGTTATTGATTTGATCTAATTGATTTTTCATTTTTATTGGTGTATTTGACAGCAATTTTTTGGGCTAGGGTTTCAATTTAATCATGTTTAGGTTATGGTTTCGGCTAAATTCTGATTTTAGAATGTGTATAGGATTTCAATTTTATCATATTTAGGTTATAGTTTCAGCTAATTTTGATTTTAGGATGTGCCAATAAAGGATTTGGACAAGTGATTCTGTTTGACAGCAAATTATTTAAAGCTGATGAAAGTTGTTGGTGTTAATGTAGTTTCAATTTGGATCTGATATACGTTTTTTGATTGTTAAGGAGGAGTTTGTTAATGTCTTGTAGTTCTTTTGATCAGTATCTGATGAGATTGTTGTTTTCATTGATTTACAGATGCAGATTTTTGTGAAAACCCTAACTGGTAAGACCATCACACTTGAGGTTGAAAGCTCAGACACCATTGATAATGTCAAGGCTAAGATTCAAGATAAGGAAGGAATTCCTCCAGACCAGCAGAGGTTGATTTTTGCTGGTAAACAGTTGGAAGATGGGCGTACCCTGGCTGACTATAACATCCAGAAGGAATCCACTCTCCATTTGGTTCTGAGACTTAGAGGTGGAATGCAGATCTTTGTGAAAACCCTTACAGGAAAGACTATCACCTTAGAAGTTGAAAGCTCAGATACTATTGACAATGTAAAAGCCAAGATTCAGGACAAGGAGGGCATTCCTCCAGACCAGCAACGCTTGATCTTTGCTGGAAAGCAATTGGAAGACGGTCGCACCCTTGCTGACTATAATATCCAGAAGGAGTCTACTCTCCATTTGGTGCTTCGTCTCAGAGGTGGTATGCAAATCTTTGTGAAGACCTTGACTGGGAAAACCATCACCTTGGAGGTAGAGAGCTCTGACACTATTGACAATGTCAAGGCAAAGATTCAAGACAAAGAAGGTATTCCACCTGACCAGCAGAGGTTGATTTTTGCTGGGAAACAATTGGAAGATGGGCGTACCCTCGCTGACTACAATATCCAGAAGGAATCCACACTTCATCTTGTCTTGCGTCTTCGTGGTGGTATGCAGATCTTTGTGAAGACCTTGACTGGAAAAACCATCACCTTGGAGGTGGAGAGCTCTGATACTATTGATAATGTGAAGGCCAAAATCCAGGACAAGGAGGGAATTCCTCCGGATCAGCAAAGGTTAATTTTTGCCGGAAAGCAGCTCGAGGATGGTCGCACTCTTGCGGATTACAACATCCAGAAGGAATCCACACTTCATCTTGTCTTGCGTCTTCGTGGTGGTATGCAGATCTTTGTGAAGACCTTGACTGGGAAAACCATCACCTTGGAAGTAGAGAGCTCCGACACTATTGACAATGTGAAGGCCAAGATCCAGGACAAGGAGGGAATTCCTCCAGATCAGCAAAGGTTGATTTTTGCCGGAAAGCAGCTCGAGGATGGCCGCACTCTTGCTGATTACAACATTCAGAAGGAGTCCACCCTTCACCTTGTCCTTCGTCTCCGTGGTGGCAATTAAACTTTTCTGTTGATGGCATTGGTTTCAAAGAAGGTGTGTTCGTCTATTTGTCAATCTGTGAAAAACTGATGTTAGTCCTGTCTGAATTTATCTTTTATTCTTGAAGTAACCTATTGATATTATGTGCCTGTTTGGTGCTTACAGTTAAATGCATGAATAAGTTGAATTTATCTTTTATTCTTGAAGTAACCTATTGATATTATGTTCCTGTTTGGTGCTTACAGTTAAATGCATGAATAAGTTGCAACATTTGGTGCTGTGTCTACTGCTATCTTTTAACTTGGGCAATTATATGATTCTTTATCATATCTGTTTCTGGTCGATGTTATGTCTGTTGCTCAGCTTTTAGTTCAGCTCTTAATTTTAAGTTATCAAGTGCTTAATTATCTACAACACAAAGGCTTAGAAAATGAAACAGCCCTCTTCTTTTACATCGTAGACTATGTTTAGATTATTCTTAGAAACTTGTGTCGCTGCTCCGCGACCACCCTTTCAAATGCATTTAAAGTCTGCCCCATTGAAGAGAGGCGATTAAAATCTAGTAAACCAGTGCAGTCAATCAGAATATTATCTACCTGGTACACTATGTTTCTGCATCAAAATGACTAAGGAAATTAGATTCAGAGAAATTTCTTTGCTAGTTCGAAGCTAACAACTGTAGACCTGCACTTCATTGTAGCATATACAACCTTTTAGAAGAAAATTTAGTCTAGTATGGCAGAGAAGATTTTCTGATTAGAGGAATCTGCACAATAGTTTTGATTTATTGTATAAGCGAACAATCTTGAAGTTCGGCGCCCTATAACTACTGCTATTTATGGTCTTTTGTGGAGGTTTATGCTGATGATTCAGGCAGAAAACACTACAGCTTCAATGCACAACCCCAAAAGAGTGTTTTAAACTCTGCTACAGCTTTTAATGTTAGTCCACATGCAACTGCAATAGAAAGATTGGTAATCCAGGTGTGTACGGACTCCTAGCAACACTGAACCATTTGGTGCGTATCATATTGTTTTTTCCTGTTCAATGTAGACTTCAAAAGCTGGCTCCACCTTAGTGCAAGGCCGTGGTTAAGGATTTTTTTTTTTTTTTTTTTTTGGCTAGTCAGAATTCTTCCCAAAAACAGCATTCTGTTTAATTTATTTTTGTAAACTTCATGTTAATCTAGGATTTCCTTTTCTAGTTCTCATAGGTTTCTTAGTTTACTTAATTTCTTACAGAAGAAGGCTAGTTTTATAGAGAAAATCATCCAACATTATTTACCAGTTCTCAGCTTCAACTTTAGAACCAATATTCTCCTTCACTTTCTAGCATTAATGGAGAAAAACCAGTTAGCAGAAATGAACGTCGTCGTCCACCGACTCCGAGAGTAGCACCATGGCTTGTTTTTCCTAATGGACAGGATGGTTTAAAAAGAGATACTCATAGATGAACAAGTGGTGCTACTCATAATTGAGAAGGTTAATGATGTGTGGGAAGCGTATAAATTTCATGCCGATAATTCACGTAAATTTTTGGCATGCTATCACAGCCCAGTCTTCTACACATGAAACACAACACCATGAATCTTTAAGAACGTTTTTTTGGGGACCCTTCTTTTTTTGAGGGGACCATGGTGTCATTTTGGGTAGGGGTGCCCTTATCTAATATTTATTGTATTACCTAAAATATCCTTTTAATTATTTTTGGGTTTTGATTAGTGAAATAATTATTGAAATGATTAAGAAAAAACTAATTAGTGATATTAGATTAAAACATGAGTTATTAAAAAAGAAATTGAATTTTGTAGAGAATAAAGTTAGAGAAGAAGTAGGAGGAAACCAAGGAAAATAAACATTTTTTCACATTCACTACTTTTGGAAATTCTAGTGATGAAAGCTCATCTGATTCTTCATCTCCTAGAGTATTTGTTAATCTTCACAATGATCCGGATATGAGTGATTTCTTAGATGGTGAATGTATTCTTCCACAAACTCAATCTCAATATGAAAATGATGGATTTTATCAACCACAACCGGAGGAAGAGCATTTGGGTATCCTAGTATGCTCCAAACTTAACTAATGTTGGTCGAGTTGCTCCAAATTTTCCAACCAAATGGAAATTTGTTAAGTAGTTCGGTTAGGAATGGTGAAGAACATATAACCGAACTCATTTGTTGGTGTAGTTCGGTTACTTTAGAGAAACCCGCAGGTAACCGAACTCTATATTGATGGAAGTTTGATGGATCCCCGAGTAATGTTCGGTTGTTTCGCAACCAATAAACTAACCGAACTTAACGTAAATTTTACGATTAAACTTAGCATACAAAGTTCGGTTATTTCGCAAACTTGATCCCCAAAGCATAACTAACCGAACCTATGAAACCCAAAAAAATAAGTAGTTTCAGAGTTGTATTCGGTGACCTAGGTGAAATATATTGTAACCGAACTTAAAGTAAATCTAAGATTGAACTTAATGTACAAAGTTCGGTTGATTTGCAACTATTAACCAACCGAACTTTACGTAAAACTAAGATTAAACATTTGTCCATTGGTTGTAGAGTTCCGTTTGTTCAGCAGTGTTCATCGGCTCTCCACTATGGATTTTTGACATCATTTTCTTCAACAATTTAGAACTTGACTTCACCTTTTTTCAATGAAAATCATAAATAAGTATAAATTTCCTATATTTGCATGCTTAATCAGTTTATAAAAAGGAAAAATAAGAGTAAATATCTTATCGCCGAATTCCATAAAATCAATGCCTCATCACCACAGGTTGGGGTATGCTTCATAATTTTCTGGGTCTCTTTCTCCATTGCCTTTGATTTTGCTTTCTCGGCACGGGCTTGTTGTTGTGTGTTTATTACACGAGGATGAGAAAATTTTTCATACCATTCCATATACCCTTCTTCAGCAGCATTTGGCTCACCATAACAATCTTCTAACTCTTGAACTGGAATATAATAATCCTCACAGTTGTTCCATTGGTCCACTGATGGAGCAGGATTGTACTTTGGAACAAAATTCTTTTCGGTGTTCTTAGTTCCCCGCTTCATCACCTTGAATTTGAATTTATCTTCTGCTGGGACACTTTGGACACAAGATAATTGTCTCATTACTCTTCGAGGATTGTACATTGTACAACCGCCAGGATAAAACAACGGGCCATTATAAGCCGAAATAGGTGAGAAATCAGCAGTCTCAACATCTTCCTCTTCGTCATCTGATTGAAGCTTGTATGGATGGAAAACCACATCTCCAAGCGTTGCATTATCCAATTTCTCTCTCAACCTCAACAACCTATTTTTCTTACCCTTCATTTGCGAGTCCAAAAATTCATATTTACCAGCTGTAGGTTTCCCATAAGGCCAAGGAGTGTGAGCATAAGACAATTTCAGTTTTGGGAAGTGGTCATACACCCAAACCTATGAGAAGAAATTACACATATGATTAGTAAATATGTATTCATTAGTAAAAATATACATTCATTCACTTAGCAAACATATCTTGGAAAACACCAAGGATAAATTAACGGGTACACGAACAATGGTGTATAAGCCCCCAAAATATAAACACTTAAGCCTCGAAGATTTTCTGAGATCCGCTTGGACGAACGATAGAACCGCAATTCCCCAAGAATAGTTGTTCACCTCATTAAGGGGGTCCAATAGCTAGAGGTAATGGGCATTTACTGAATGACCTGAAGTGTCGGGGAAGAAAATGGTTCCTAGTTGATATAACAAATAAGAAGTCACATGGTGTTTAATCTTCTCTTCTGTCATGACCAACTTTCCCTTGGAAACCAAATCTTTCGTCCCTCCAAACTCTTTTAACAAGACTTTCAACTTAATCTTTTTCAACTTCTTCTTGTAAGACCGGTCTGGGTTTAACTCATTATACTCATCACCTTCATCAGGCTCTTTTGCAGCTCGTCTAAACTCACAATGTGCCTTCTTAGCGCTCCAGCCTAGACACCTCTCCACCAACTGTTCAAGAAGCTCATAACTCATGGGGGATCGTACCCATCTCAAACACTTGTTCCAGTAATTGGTAGGCCTGTTTTTCGAAAACAATCATCCGGAGTGATTGCCATCTCACCAAACGGTAGATGAAAGGTTTCGGTCTCAGGATAAACCCTCTCGGCAAATGCGGAAACAGTGACAACATCAAATTTTTGGTGCGCATGTTGTATCGCGTACCATAGCACACAATCAAATACGGCCAACCTTATCTCATCATACTCATTCCCTATATCCCATTTCTTGTTCTTTTGACGTTTCAAAACACGAACAACATTATTATGATCCTACAAATACAACATCATATCTTATTTACTAATATATACCGAAAAATATATGACAAAGAAATATTCATGTATAAGATTCAATACTTTTGTAGCATAAATCTTGGCATCCCATGAGTTTTTGTAGCCAATCAATACCTCCCCTCCATCTCTTGGAGTACCATAAGTTGGGTTCTTTGGGGCCAAACACAAAGTATCATCAGGAATGTATGCATATCTAGCACAAGGATTTTTCGGGGTCATTTTTGGTTTTTAAATATTTATACTTGTTCTTCATCCTCTTCATCCTCTTCCTCCTCTGATTCATCATCTTCATTATCTCCATCTTCTTCACTGTCATCATTGTCATCTCCTTGTTCATCTTCATTACCTCCTTCTTCGGGTGGTTCCTCTTCTCCATCTTGATTATGTTCTTGATTACCCATTTCTTCCAAAATCTCTTGATTAACTTGTTGTATAACATTGTCAACATTATCTCTATTGACATCATCTTGGATGACAACACCTGGTGTTGAACCACCTCCATGCTTAACATATTTGGTTCTACGCTTATTAAAACCTAAGTGTTTTTGGCCTCGAGGAGTGGGAGTTCCAAGTTCTTCCAGTGAAGGTTGGTTTGATTTTGGCGCTCTGCCCTTAATCAAGAAAACAAAACA
This sequence comes from Papaver bracteatum, assembly GCA_023529315.1. Taxonomy (NCBI): domain Eukaryota; kingdom Viridiplantae; phylum Streptophyta; class Magnoliopsida; order Ranunculales; family Papaveraceae; genus Papaver; species Papaver bracteatum. The sequence goes on along the minus strand of JAJJWX010003600.1, from coordinate 394,551 downwards.
TATTAGCTTCACCCAAAAATGATTTTCATACTCATAATTCTATTAAAGGCTAGAGTTCAGTTTGCAATTAACACTGACTGTTTCTTGCGAAAAAACCGAACTCGACATGTATGACATTAGCACTGAGTTCGGTTAGTAGTTGCCTAAACAAAAAATTGCGATTTCACCGAACCGAATTCACAAAGTTCGGTTAAATGAGCATTCAACATTGTGGGAAAATAAGAGCAGTTTGGTTACTTTGGTTTTTTTTGTTTTTTTTGTGATGTTTTGAGTTCGGTTGAGAAAGTTTCTTTTTTAATTGTGCGAACTAACCGAAAACAATGAACAAGTTCGGTAAACTGAGAACTTAAAATATTGAGTAATTTAGTTGAGTTCGGTTGCAAAGTCAAAATATTTTTATTTGGTAAAAAGGAAAGAGTTCGGTGAGGAGAAGCTTTTCAAAAAATAAGCGAAGCAATCGAACTTTGGAGTTCGGTTACATAGTGTTCAATCAGAGTTAACCGAACTGTTCTTCGTGTTCTTCCTTTCAGGAAGTTCGGTTACCCAACCATCATTTTTGTGTTACCACTCCAAACCGAACAACGCTCTGTTACTTACATTCAAACCCTATTTTCATGATTTCTATTCAATTAAACGAATCAAAATCAAATACAAACAAATGAGTTTGGTTAAAAATACATGCGGATCTTTCCCATGTCCACTTCGAGTTGAATCTCCAATTCACCTTCCGGTTCCACTTCGGGTTGAATCTCCAATGAACTTTTCTGATTTGCTAGATGTCCTAATGGGGGACCTTTTCCTGTTACTCGTTTAGTTTTCTTTCGAAGCACCATTCTTATACTCGATTGATTAATCGACGATGAAAATTTTATGAATCGACGATTAATCGATGAAAACGATGTGAAAATGGGGTAGAACAAGAGGTAGAAGAGGAGAAGAAACTCTTCTTCTTTTTGTTTTTGGGTCTGATAGGTTAGAAATCTTTTATATATTAGATTAAGTTAATTACAGTTATTAGGTTAGGGTTAATTGCAATTAAGGTAAAGGGCAAATTAGTAATCAAACATTTTTTAGGACAGCCCTAAACAATAGTATCATCGGGTGACTAAAACACCATGGTCCCCTCAAAAAAAGAAGGGTCCCCAAAATAACATTCATCTTTAAACGGTTTTCTAAAGTACTTTCTAAATGCTTCCCTTTTAGTTGGGCCTTATTTTGCCACTCCCTTAATGGGCCTTTGTGAGTGAGATCGTGTGGGAACTTAGAACAGGAATTGGGGAGCATTGTAGAATGATAAATTTTTAAGCAAAAATGTTTTACAACCAATCATTCATGGCCGATGTACTGGGTTATCAAATTCCACAGGGGTTATCAAATTTTCTACTAATAAAAAGGTGAGTTCTGCTAGGTACTATTGACCCATAAAATTTGGTAACCTCTAATAACGGCCTTGAAAAAAATCGATCGAATCTTATTTGGTCTATTCTGGACTTGTAAAGATATATTTCCATGCGCCAAAAGAAAAATGAAGAAGAGATCGATGTAAGAGGTAGAACCCTACCGATATTCCTTCACTAAAATTTTGAACCGTAAAACCTATTGGGAAACGTCTAGTTTGTCGGTAGTTTGAGTTCTCGTCCAAACCTTTTCCAAGAAAAATGAACTCGTACGTACACCCATTGTTCACCAACCTGGTTTTTACCCAAAAGAAAAAGGAGAAGGATTCTTGGCTTCTTTGATTTGTTACTTTGTCGTTGATCATGACATTCTCTTCTTCTCCTTCTAGGGATCATCAACAGCATTCTTTTAACAAAAGCAGTCTTGTCTTCTCTCTATCTCATATTCTCACTACCCCATCGCAATATCTTTATTTATTTCTTTGCGTACATGGCCATCATGACGCGTTCCCTGTTCATAACACAGTCAAAGCTAGCTAGCAAACAGGCAAGACAGAAGGTTATTTATGATCATCTTTGGAGAGGTTTATGGAATCTTGGATCGGGTAGCAGATTTGCTTTTCGGAAAGTTAATCGGTTATATGTTATGTAACTTCATGTTACAAGGTCCGGTGTGAATTTCTACTTATCTATTTTAGCCAGCTAGCTCCATTGGTCGAGTCATATTACTCAAAAATAAATAAAAATAAAAATAAAAAGTGGGAATTAAGTGTTTGACCTTCCTCTCACTCTTTCTTACTCAAACGGCCTTCGGCTTAAAACTCAATTTTAAAAAAATTAACTCATTTTATTGAAATGACCCTCAAAAAAGAAGGAGGGTCATTTGGATAAAGATATTTGATGATATTTTTATATGATAAATTATATCTTTTAAGGGTATAATCGTCATGCCAACTTAAACATAACATGTCTCACGAATTATACATATGAATTCGACAAATTTTATATATTTGGAAAGTTTTTTGAAAGATCTACACAACGAGCGTAAATACAACTATCAAATTTTCATTTCAATTTTTTTTTTATTCTTTAAGTAATTTTTTTAATTTCTCTTCATATTTTATAGTGTTCAGACAATATGCACACTGATTTTATGTGTAGAAAATATGCACACTGATTTTTGTAAATAATTTTTTAAATTTTCTTCATATTTTATAGTGTGAAGGAAATATGCACACTAATTTTTGTAAACAATTTTTTAAATTTTCTTCATATTTTATAGTGTGCAGACAATATGCACACTGATTTTATGTGCATACAACATGCACACCGGTTATAATATTCCAGGGAAACTAGAATAATTTGCAAATTTTATTAAATAATCCTGAGGCTAAAAGAGTAAGACTAGTAATTTTCAGGGTCATAATAATAAATTTCTCAAATAAAAAATATCGAGCCCGAAATTTTGTAAACACTGAATTTGAGGAACATTTCCCTTGGATTAAGTTGCCTTGTGCTAGGCCAGGACCAAAAAAAAAAAAAAAAAAGTAAAAACTCATGGCAGGGCAGGCTGTTTTACATTGTACAACCTAGGGACGGAGGCATGTGAGCGCAAATGGGTGCGCTTGCACCCACCGAAATTTCAAATTTAGTAAGAATAGGGTTGGTTTTTCTGTAATAATAGAGTCTTGTGGGTGCAAATAAAAATGGCATAATTGAAGACTCTGTTCTGCTAGTGTAGAGAGACTCTTTTCTGCTATGAAAACATTGAAGACTCGATTGCGTAATAGAATGGGTGATGAGTGGTTGAACGACTGCTTAGTTGCATATGTTGAAAAAGTAATAATGGATAGCATCGTCAATGACATTATTATGAACCGTTTTTAGATCATGAAGCCACGCAAGGGAAGGCTGTAGGTTGGTACTTGAGCATTCAATGTGAATGATTTATTTTCTCCATGAATGATTTATTTTCTCAGGTTGGGTTTACATGAATGATTTATTTTCTCCATCTTATGGTTATGGATCTTTTGATTTTTGCAGTAGATGTAATTATAAATGTATATCGTCTATCAGACAAATCAACTATAAAATCCTTTTTTTGTTTATATAAATATATAATATTTTTTTTAAAAAGAATTCAAATGTCGGATGTCGCGTATAATTTACATTTTGGTGCATATTAGATTCATGTAGTGGTTGTTGCGATGAGTTCACCTATTTTGGCGAAAATGGTAAGCTTTACATTTCTATATATAAGTATGTTAGGGGTTTGCTAGCTCGTTCAACAGTCATGCTTTGAACTCCTTTCGTCTTTGTTGCAGGTATCTCAACCCCTGGATCCAAATGAGAAAGTTCTCATATGCAAAGCATAGTCCAGTCCTGTAATTTGCTTTGTCGAGGAGGAAGCTATGCTAAAAATGCTTTTGGAACTTTATATATATCTTGATGGTTGTGTCCGAATACTAAATTGCAGTGGAACTTACGTACAAAGGTAAAAATTTCAAACGACAATTTTAATTCTGTTAAAAAAAAAAATTGGGGAATATTTGAAAGAAAAAAAATCGAACCCACAAGCTTTAAGTCCTGGCTCCGTCCCTAGTACAACCACCGGTGTAAGAGTTTAAGAAAGAAGGGTGTATATAGTATGAAATTAAAGAAATCAATTAAGGCTCCAACTTCATTCATAAACAGGGATATTTTCTCTAAAAAAAAGATAGATTTTGTGGAAGTCTTGACAAATGACTGACTGATGATAACGATGCTGATGATGATGATGTTTGTCTGAATATAGTGTGAGACATAATCTGAAACTGAAGAATTATTGAATCTGAAAACAATTTCTTTCTCCATTAATAAACACTTTCACGTGTGAACCAAACTATACCGATTCACGAGTGGTTCGTGTGAATGAAACTGTGCATTGTCTGACTGACAGCTGAGTCTTCTGTTCTTTACATACTGATTTATTAAATAAATACCTGGCAACCCCGTACGTATGTACATATGTCTATTTATACAACTGGATCCAGTCAGACCGTACTTGATACTGTTGGGCTATCCCTCCTTATGGCCCAAAAAATTGGTGTCCCCTTAACCAATGGGAGGAGGAAGATAGAATATGCCTTGTTTTTGGTTTAAAGAGCAAAAGGCATCAGGAGAACATAAGTCGAGCTTCTTCTTTGTTTTAGAGAAGAAAGAGAAAGAGAGGAAGAAAAGAAAGAGAGCAAGTGAGGTAGAGAGTTTAAACCACCAATTTTTGGTGAGATTGAAGCATCTTGAAGAGGAGAAGAAAGGGTTCTTGTTGAAGGATCTTTTGGTTGTTGTGGTGGAGAATTGATTGATCAATTTCCACATCTCTTCAAAGGGGGAAAAATCTAGGGTTTGTCAAACCCTAGTAGTAAGTATCTCAAATCACTTCTAATTCTCAAATTGATAGTGAATCTCATATTATAAATGAATGAATTGTTGATCCATCCTTAGGGGTGAGTGTAATTAGGAAAATTGATATCCAAGTGCTATAGGCACCTTGAGGTTGTTGTTATCCCCAAATTTGGGAGAATTGTGTGTAACTCATTATTGTTATAGTGGAAGATTTGCTCGTGGTTTTTTACCCTTCACCTTGGAGGGGTTTTTCCACGTAATTGCCGGTGTTGTGTGATTGTGTCTATATCGCATAGTTGTGTATTTCCGCATTGTGTTTCATTGCTCGTGTAGGTTTCGTATTGCGCACAGCGGCTCGGATTTCGTAAGCCTCCCCCAACAAGTGGTATCAGAGCTTTTGGGTTGAGCTAATCCTGTGCAATGGCGGAAGCTAGCACTAGTAATAGAATGGTCAATTTGACCGGTGAGAACTTTGTCATATGGAAGGTGAAGATGGAAGACTGGTTATATTGTAAAGATCTCTATGGTCCAATAGAGAGTAAGGGAGTAAGGCCTGAGGCGACAAGTGCAGAAGATTGGAAGGTTACTAATCGAAAAGCAGTTGGTTATATTCGTCAGTGGATTGATGATAGCATTTTTCATCATGTGGCTAGTGAGACACTAGCATATCCTTTGTGGACCAAGTTAGAGGAGATATATGATCAGCGGTCTCCTTGTGAAAAATCTCTTCTATTCAAAAAGATTGGAAAGCTGTGTTACAAGGAAGGGAGTTCAATGGCGCAACATTTAAATGAAATGAAGGGTATCATGAATCAGCTTACATCTATGGACCTCAAAATTCCTGAAGAGGTTCAAGCTTATTTGTTGCTAAATACTTTACCAGACAGTTGGGAGCCATTGAGGAATTGTCTCAGTTATTCTGCTCCAGATAAGAAGTTGAACATGACTGTTGCAACTAGCAGTTTGCTGAGTGAAGAAGTTAGAAGAATGTCATTAGACTCATCTCATTCAGAAGCTCTTGTGACAGAAAATCGGGGTAGAAGAAAAGACAGAGACAAGTTGGCCGTAGCAAGTCAAGGGGTAAATCAAAGGCGAGAAAGGAAGTTGAATGTTGGAACTGTCATACGAGAGGTCATTATTCAAATGAATGCAGAAGCCGAAGAAGAACACAAGAAGGGGAAAGGAAATGATAACCAAGACAATGGTGTTGCATTTCTTGTGACAAATGATGATATCATTGTATTCTCAGATTGTAATGATGTTTGTGTTAGTTTTGCAGGTTCTGATTCAGAATGGATAGTTGATTCAGGTGCATCTTATCATGCTACTCCTCATGAAGATGTATTTACCTCCTACAAGGCTGGTGACTTTGGGTCAGTCAGAATGGGCAACAGTGGTGTTGCGAAAATTGTAGGAATGGGTGATGTGAAGGTTGAGACCAGTGTTGGCTGTATGTTGGTTCTCAGAAATGTGCGACATGTACCAGATCTTCGTTTGAATCTAATGTCACCAGGAGTGTTAGATGATGAAGGGTACAACAATCACTTGGGTGATGGCAAATGGAAGCTAAGCAAGGGCTCCATGGTTATTGCAAGAGGCAAGAAGTGTGGCACATTGTACAAGACAAAAGTGAAGGTGTTGAAAGGTGAGTTGAATGTTGTTGACAAAGATTCAATCTCCGAGCTGTGGCATAGAAGACTTGGTCATCTTAGTGATAAGGGAATTCAAATCCTCACCAAAAGACAAGTTTTTCAAAATGCCAAAGGTATGCAATTGGGTAAGTGTACTCATTGTTTAGTTGGTAAACAAACTAGAGTCTCTTTTCATAAAGCTTTACCCAAGCGCAATTCTGGTATTATTGATCTTGTTCATTCTGATGTATGTGGACCTTTAAGGGTCAAAACACTTGGTGGTGCTGTTTATTTTGTTACTTTCTTAGATGATGCTTCAAGGAAGGTTTGGTCATATGCAATCAAGACCAAAGATGATGTTGTTCCTGTGTTCAAGATGTTTCACAGCATGGTGGAAAGAGAAACAGGTAGAACCTTGAAGTGCCTTCGTTCTGACAACGGGGGAGAGTACATTGGTCCACTTGAAGTGTATTGCAAGAGCATGGGTATACGTCATGAACAATCAGTGCCGAAGACTCCACAACATAATGGTGTTGCAGAGAGGATGAACCGCACTATTCTTGAGAGAATAAGGTGCATGTTATCTCATTCCAAGTTGCAGAAGCATTTCTGGGTGAAGCAATGAATACTGCTGTATTTGATCAATCGATCTCCTTCAAGACCGCTAGATGGAGAAGTAGCAGAAAAGGTATGGAGAGACAAAGAGCCTACTTATGATCACTTGAAAGTGTTTGGCTGAAGGTCATTTGTTCATATCCCAAAAGATCAGAGATCAAAGCTTGACGACAAAGCAAAGCAGTGTGTGTTCCTAGGCTATGGAACAGATAAGTTTGGTTACAGATTTTGGGATCCAGTTGAGAAGAAGGTTATCAGAAGTAGGGATGCAGTATTCCTTAAAGACCAGACAATTGAAGACTTTGAGAAGATTGAGATGCCAAAGCTTCAAGATGATATGACCTTGGATCCAAATCCAGTTGTTCCTACTCTTGAACAACATGATGATGATTTTGATGGTAATGGAAATGAATATGAAGCTCATGAAGATGTTCCAGTGGGTGATGTTGAGAAAGAAGTACAACAACAACAACAACCAGAAGCTGAGTTGAGAAGATCCAGCAGGACCAGATTACCTTCAACAAAGTATCCAACACATGAGTATGTGATGCTCATAGATGAAGGTGAACCAGAGTCTTATGAAGAAGCTCTTAGTGTTCCTGAAAGTCAGAAGTGGTTGAAATCCATGAAAGAAGAGGTTGGCTCTTTAGATGAGAATGACACTTTTGATTTGGTTGACAAGCCTGAGAACCAGAAAGTTCTGAAGAACAAGTGGGTGTATAGAATCAAGACTGAAGATGGTAACTCACAACCAAGGTACAAAGCACGCTTAGTTGTGAAGGGTTATGAGCAGAGAAAGGGTGTTGACTTTGACGAGATTTTCTCACCGGTGGTGAGATTTTCTTCTATTCGGGTTGTCTTGGCAATAGCCGCTAGTTTGGATCTTGAGATAGAACAACTAGATGTCAAGACAGCATTTCTTCACGGTGAGTTGGAGGAAGATGTGTATATGGCACAACCCGAGGGTTTTGAAGTCAAAGGCAAAGAGCACATGGTGTGCAAGCTGAAGAAGAGTCTATATGGTTTGAAGCAAGCTCCAAGAAGATGGTACAAGAAGTTTGAATCGTTCATGAAGGAACATGGGTACAAGAGGACAGCTTCAGATCATTGTGTATTCATTCAAAAATTTGCTGATGGTGATTTTCTTACTCTTTTGCTATATGTTGATGACATGCTTATTGTTGGCAAAGATAAGAAAAAGATTGACAGGTTGAAGTCAGATCTGAGCAAGTCTTTTTCTATGAAAGACTTGGGGGCAGCAAAGCGTATTCTTGGCATGGAGATCACTCGTGATAGGAAGGCGAGGAAGTTGTGGCTATCACAAGAAAGCTACATTGAGAAGGTGTTGCAAAGATTCAATATGGACAAGGCTGAGCCGGTAAGTTGTCCACTTGCAAACCATTTTAAGTTATCTCGTGATCAATGTCCTATGAATGATGCTGAGAAACGGAAGATGGAGAAAATTCCTTATGCGTCCGCAGTTGGTAGTTTGATGTATGCAATGGTGTGTACAAGGCCGGATATAGCTCATGCAGTTGGAGTGGTAAGCAGATTTCTATCAAATCCTGCTATGGAGCATTGGGAAGCAGTGAAATGGATACTACGGTATTTAAGGGGTACTTCTAATATGTGTTTGTGCTATGGAGGTGACAAGCCAGAGTTAGTTGGTTACACAGATTCAGATTTGGCAGGTGCTCAAGACAGTCTCAAGTCTACATCGGGTTACTTATTTACCTATGCAGGGGGAGCCGTGTCTTGGCAATCCAAGTTATAAAAATGTGTGGCATTGTCTACTACAGAGGCAGAGTACATTACAGCTACAGAGAGTTTCAAGGAGATGATATGGATGAAACTTGGCCAAATTGGTACTTGTTGTCTGCGAAACTGGCACCAATAGGGAGGGATTTAGGCGACACTTTCTTAACGAAAAACGTTCCTCTATGTCTTGTATTTAATGAGTTAAAAGGGCTTAGCAATCGGATTTATCGTTTAGGAGATCTGTTCCCCGGAAACTAGCTATCCTGAGCTGAAATCTGTAGCTACGCAGTTTTGTGACCTAGTTTGCGCATACTTTTGATTGACCATTTGAACTCGGAATCTGGATTTTTAAAGTGAGTTTGGAAGGTGGTTATTTCGTCTTTCTAAGATGGGGTCAAACTCTTAATTCCGACTTCTAACGAAGTCTAGAGAGCCTCGACAAACTGGGTAAATACATTGGCTAACTGAAGTTAACTTTGACTAACAGTTTGACTAGTGACGTCGTTGACTAATGGGGTCAACGACCCAAACTCAAAAACGGACAAACTTACGACCCAAACTCAAAGACATACCAAAACTTACGACCCAAATACTAATTAACCCTTTGTCGAACAACCGTAGGACCACCATCAGGTTCTCGTCCCCTTGTTTCATCCTTCCAAGCAGACAGTGTTAGTGAAAGTGCTTGAAGTTTAAAGCCTATTTCCGGTACCCTTTTTCTTAATTGGCCCGAGTGTATTTAGATATTCTTGTTATAATCTGATCTCTATGTTCACAGTAGATATTATGGGAAAGAATGCGATAAATTCATACTACCAACACCCAAGTGTATTTAGTTCTTCTTGTACAGTTTAGTATCACTTTATTTCATATTTGTGCTGGGATTTGATTACAAATTATAAACACAAAAAGAAAATTCTACATTCTGCTTAAAAACCTTGCTTGTAGGGCAATTGGTTTCTTCCATTATCGTCATTCAATTATTGGGCCACATTTATATTTGGCCCAAGTGTTTGAATGGGCCACAATGAAAAATAAGAACCCTATTTTGGGGCAGACCCAAAAATTTGGGGCATACATATAGGACAAAAACATGGGTGCCAATAGTATATCAAGGGTGGCCCTTATCCTGCAGTTTTCAAAAATGCTAAAATACCCCTCATGAGATTAGTGTTTAATTAGTGATCATTAAAATTCTAATCCTAAAATCATCCCACTAATTACCCATCCCACTAATTAACCAATCACCCACTAGTTAACTCACTAACCATTACTAATTAACCTTTTTCTCTCACTCTTGTTCTCATCTTCTTCTCCAAAAACACAAACAAAATTCTGAAAATTTCTTTGTTCGATTAAGTTCTCGATTAAACACATTAATGACACCTCGTGTTAAGGGATGCCCTAGAAATATGATGTTGAATCCTGGTATTGCTTCTGTAGCATCTCAATATAGCGTTTTTTTAAAAGATGGTGATGAAGAGGATAGTGGATTGATTGGTGTTGGAAAGTGAGAAATAGAGCCTGATTCTTTAAAATTGCACATAGAAAGGTATTTCCCACAAACCCATTGCTTGGTTTTTCGTATTTCGTTGATTTGTGATGAGTAATCGATGATTCCTCTGGGTTTTGGAAGTTCCAGAGTAGTGTTCGGCTGAAATTTAGCAGCCGAACTTCTTTTTTACGAGACAAAGAAACAGTTCGGCTTATGTTTTGAAAATCGATTGCTTGCAAACCTTTGTGTTCGGTTAATACCTTGCCAACCTTTCCGGTCGAACCTAACAAATGAAATTTACCCCAGGTGGTTGTCAAGTTCTGCTGACTCGATTAGATTACTTTTAAACCAAACTTATCTCTGTAAACACTTCGAAAATCTTGCTTTCTATGCTCCAGGTTCGGCTAACTCGTGATGATGAGTTATCAGCCGAACTTATCTCTGTACTCTCAAGTTTTTAGATTTTATTTTGGCCATAACTTCTTCGTCCGATGTCGGAATGGCCTCATTCTTTTTGAGTTGTTTTGGACTTTTCATTCTCTTGAAGATGAATATAATATATCATTGATTTGAATGAATTTACATATCCACAAGTACACCTATTTAGTTTTATTATATCATTGATTTGAATAATTTTACATAAACTAAAGTTTTGTACTTATGGATATGTAAACTCATTCAAATAAATAATATATTATCGTCATCTTCAAGATAATGAAAATTCCAAAACAACGCAAAAAGAATGAGGCCATTCCGACATCGGACGAAGAAGTTATGGCCAGAATAAAATTTAAAAACTTGAGAGTACATAGATAAGTTCGGCTAATAACTCATCATCACGAGTTAGCCGAACCTGGAGCATACAAAGAAAGATTTTCGAAGTGTTTACGGAGATAAGTTCGGATTAAAAATAATCTAATCGAGTCAGCAACTCCGACAAACACACGGGGTAAAATTTCATTTGTCGGTTCGGCCGGAAAGGTTGGCAGTATTAGCCCGAACACAAAGGTTCTCAAGTAATCGATTTTCAAAACATAAGCCGAACTGTTCTTCGTCTGTAAAAAAATGAAGTTCGGCTGCTAAATTTCAGCCGAACACACTACTGGAACTTCCAAAACCAGAGGAATCATCGATTACTGTCACAAATCAACGAAATACGAAAACCAAGCAATGGGTTTGTGGGAAATACCTTTCTATGTGCAATTTTAAAGAATCAGGCTCTATTTCTCGCTGTCCAACACCAATCAATCCACTATCCTCTTGATCACCATCTTTTCCAAAAAACCCTAGATTGAGATGCTACAGAAGCAATACCAGGATTCAGCACCATATTTCTAGGGCATCGCTTAACACGAGGTGCCATTAATGTGTTTAATCGAACAAACAAATTTTCAGAATTTTTTTTGTTTTTTTGGAGAAGAAGATGAGAAGAAGAGTGAGAGAGAAGGGTTAATTAGTAATGGTTAGTGAGTTAATTAGTGGGTGGTTGGTTAATTAGTGGGATGGGTTAAATTAGTGGGATTGTTTTAGGATTAGAATTTAATTAAGTGGAAGGGTAGTATTGTAATTTAAACTAGGCAGAGGTATTATAGTAACTTAACAAGATTTAGGGAAGCCCTTATAATTTTGTGTGGGGTGCCTGTTAAGAGTGTATGCCCCAAAATTATTGGGTATTCCCAAAATTAGGATTCAAAAATAAGAAGCACAAGTATTTGCTCAGTCAGTCTATCTCCACAGCGACCATATGATTTGCTTGGTTTTATCCGTATTGTGTTATGAAATAAATATTTTGTGTTAGCTCCGACCAGTGGATTGAAGTATTTTAATCCAAACAGACTTGCGATGCTTGAAAGAGTTGTCATGCTGGGTGATACATAACTAGCTAGAGATTTACAAGTAACACCTAAGAGAAAGTTCTATAGTGGAATCCAAGCAATTCCAATCTTGGAAAAAGTGTGGAATGTCAAACCCAATGGGTTCCAAATAGGGGTGTTCCACACTTTTTCCAAGCCATCTTTCAAGGTTTTGTGGAATAGTAGTTGGATTACAAGGAAAACGCTAAAATGAATGACGTTTAACATCAATCTAAAAAGCGTTCAGAAAACGATAAAAGGACTAGCGTTAAGAGAGAAACGGGTTTGCGCCTAAAAATATGCCTATAAACAAGACAACCTCGGTTGTTTTTCTAAGTATAAAATAAGATCTATACACGTGTTAAATTCTAAGTGGTTAAATGAGCCGTGCTATCCGTGTAGTTCAAGCATAAGCCTTTTGTAAGCTAGCGGGTTTCCAGCCGTTGGATGTTACCATATCTCCTAATTGCATTCTTTTAGATTAATCATAAGAAAATATATACTCCACGTACACTTCAAAAACTAAAAATCAAGGCTACAAGTCGAAGGTTTAGCTCTGGATGACTATTTTGTAAAACAAGAAGATAGATGAAATTAATGTTACAAAGAGAATATCTTGGTCACTTTATCACGTAGGGACGTGGAGTATATATTTTCTTATGATTAATCTAAAAGAACGCAATTAGGAGATCTGGTAACATCCAATTGGCTAGCAACCTGCTAGCTTACAAAGGCTTGTCGCGCAGCTGCGCGGGATAGCACGGGTCTAAGCCAAAACAAAAGAAATTTAATCCCTTGAATCTTCAGTGGACCCTTCAAAAATCAGAATCATATAATCCTAATAGCTTAGAGTTACTTCTGTTTATGCCATTTCAGAAGATTTTCATCATTAGCCTTGCACATCCGGGATATATTCCAAATAGTGAGGTGGCATGCAATTTGGAAGATGGAATTCTTCCACCATAAAACTTTTTCTAAAGATTTTGTTAATAAGAAAAATCAAAACAAAGAGACGTAAGATGCACAAGAGAATTTTCTCAACAACACTGATCCTTTTTTTTTTTTTTTTTTTTTTTTTGGTGAGAAACATACCAATGCATTAACTAAGAAGGAAAGCACAAACATCAATTAAAGGTTCTTTCCTCAACAACATATCCAAAAAAGGAGGAATACAAACCCATGAAGTTTTCAAATAAAGCTTTCTATCCCGACGTGCAAGTCGGTCCACAATCTTATTTTTGAGTCTCTTAATATACACAACATTAAAACTAAAATGACTAGAAAGGGAAATCTGACATTCTTCAAAAAGATCACTACAACGCCAATCCACTTCACCTTTGCCTTCTTTAACAAAATATATCAGTTGAAGGAAGTCTCTTACAAACAGAACTTTAGACAGATTCATCTCTTCTGCCCAAGAGATAGCCAAAATTAGGGTTGTTGCCTCAGCACCAACAATACCTGGAATCAGTTCAAAGTTTTCTCTTGACTGAATTACTCTCCCTGCAGTATCACATAGAACAATTCAAAAACCCATATTAAGATCTTTATAAGAACCATCAACAAAAATAAAGAAATCAACATCCTGCGGTGGAGTTTTAATATCCACTCTACCCATATTATTAGAAGAAGAAGAAGGGGGAGCCATAAAGGTATTGATTATCCTTTTTGTATCCATAATAACCTTGTACAGGTTAATAGAGGTGTTTTTAAAAATTACATCACATCTAAATTTCCATACAGACCACATAACAATAGCGTCAATACTAGGCCAATCAACAGCATACGGAGAAGTACCCAGATTCTTGTCAAACCAACTCAGAAAAATATCATCCACCCAATCAAAATCACCACATACAATATGTTGCAAAGAGAGAGCAAACCAGATATGGGACATTGAAAAAACAGATGCATCACAGTCTCGGAATCATTCTTGCAAAGACTGCAACAATCATCCACCGCAGGATTATAAAGCATAAGGACATAGTTACCAGGCAGCATATAAACAAATATTTTCCACATGAAAAACTTAATCTTAGGAAGACAACCTAAAAACAACACTTTCTTCCAGAAAGAAGCATCTTTAGCAAAGACAGTCTCATTCATAAACACTTTATAAGCAGATTTTATGGTAAAATTTCCATTTCTTGTGTGGGCCCACATAATATTATCTTTTTTATTTGTATTTATTCTAAGAGAAAGAATTCTGTTTGACATTGTCCTGAGAAAACAAATAAATAATATGACCTGTATTCCAAGAACTATTATGCACATCATTAAGGTCACTGACAAAGTTGAAATTTGCAAAATTTGGATGAATCGATATTGGAGGAGAGTTACTAAGAGGTAACCAACTAGAGGAACAAATACTTGTAGCCTTACCATCATTAATTTTGTACACTATATTTGCTTTAATGAATGTAAAACCTTTCACTACACCTTTCCAAATCCAAGAAGAACTATCGGCAGTTTTATCAATCTCTAACAAATTTTGATTTGGAAAGTACTTATCCTTGAAAAACCTAGTCACTAAATGATCTGGCTTGCTACACATTCTCCAACCAATTTTTTCTATAAAGACTTTATTAGTATCATAAGATTTTTTAATTCCTAGGCCACCATTCAATTTTGACTTACTAATATCACCCCAAGAACGGTAATAAGCAGCTCTCCTAGGATCCTTCTTTGACCACCAAAATGTTCTCTGAATTGAATCAATTTTTGCAGTAATATTTTTAGGGAAAAGGAAACATGACATAAAATTTCCATGATAAACAACTAATCTGCTATAAAATTTCCATAGTTCTTCCAAAGAATTCAAGTTTGTTTTCTTGCAATTACTTAATCTGCTATAAAATTTATCAATGAGGAATTGGAAAGACTTAGTATTATCCCTTTTAATAAATAATGGGGTGCCAAGATACTTTTCAGAGGTACTCAGGAATTTAATTCCTAGAGTTCTAGCTAAAAACTTAACATGCTTATGATGCATTTTATTGCTAGTAAAAAAGCCCGATTTTTCGAAGTTAATTGCCTGACCTGAAGCTTTTGCAAAATTATTAATTATCTTCATAAGATTTCTTGCATAAGTTAAGGAAGCTTTCAAAAACAGCATGCAGTCATCTGCAAAAAACAAGTGAGATATTTAGGGACTATTTTTCCTCAATTTAAAACCCTGAATCAGCTTGTAATTTTCTCCCTTTAACAAAAGTTGAGATAACATTTCCATACATAAGATAATGATGTAAGGAGATAAGCAATCTCCCTGCCTTATCCCTTTAGTTGGGATAAAGATCTCTCCAGGTGAACCGTTAACCAACACATAGTAATAAACTGTACTAATGCATTGAGAAATCAGGCGGCACCAATCATCAGAGAAACCCATCTTTTTAAATACAGCAAGAATAAAAGGCCACTCAAGACGAACAAAAGCTTTTGATAAATCTAACTTGATAGCCATAAACCCATTTTTATTATTTTTCCTCTTCTTATTTTTAAAAGAGTGTAAAATTTCATGACTTATTAAGATATTATCTTGAATTTTCCTATTTGCTAGACTGAAATGGAGAAATGAGGGAATCAAGCAAAGGTTTTAACTTATTCGTAAGAATTTTTGAAATAATTTTATAGATAGATAGTATTTGTTAGACTTATAGGTCTGAAGTCATTAAGAGTTGAAGGATTATTAACTTTTGGGATCAGCTCAATGAAAGCATGATTCAGTTGTTTAAGAAGAAACTTGTTTTGGAAGAAAGATTGATTTACAACTTCAATAGATACCTCATTCCAGTTTTCTCTAGAAAACCCTCCAGGGAACCCATCCGGACCCGGCGATTTCCACAAGGCCATGTTTCTGATTAGTTGCATGAATTTCATCAGAAGTATGTATAGCAGTTAAACTAGTATTAATTAATATCATTTGTTATTATAGGTTGAATGTCTCTAAGAACTTCCTCAATAACATCGTTATTTGGCTCTGTAGAAGTATAAATGTTATTGAAATGGCATGTAAGAAGAGAAACAACTTGTTCTTTGCATTCCAGCCAGTTTCCTTGTCTGTCTTGTAAGGTATGTATAATACTATGCATATTTCTGAGTCTAAGTGTATTATGAAAGAAGTTAGTATTCTTATCATAATATTTGAAGTAGTCTATTCTTGAGTGTTGTTTATAAAAAGCATTTTCAACCTCATACCAATAGTCAAGTTTTTTCGAGTAATTCAGAATGAAAGAACCAATCGAAGAAGTATATGGCATAGATTGAAGATTCTCAATTTCAGAGTTTAACTTTCCTATTGTAGTTTTTATATGCACAAACGAATTCTGATTCCAATTGCTCAAGTCATTGCTAAGGTTTTTAATCTTACCAGCAGCAATGAAACTTGGGGAACCCCTAAAAAACTTAGACCAGGCATTAAAAAGGACATTCTTAAAATATGGACTCAACTGCCAACATTTGAAAATTTTATACGGAATGAGAAGTCTATCTTCTAAATGAAAACATTTGAGAAGAATATGACTGTGGTCAGAATAAACACGACCTAAATTAGTGACCCTAGTATGAGGCAGTAAAGACAACCATCTATCATTCATAAAACCCCTATCCAACTTTTCAAAAATCATCTCATCAGGAACCTTAAATCTTTTATTACACCATGTAAAAGGATTTCCAAAAGAGAACACTTCATTCAGATTTAAATCAATCATTCTATTTCGGATGAAATCCGGTACAAGCGAATTTTCAACAATACCTCCCTGTTTTTCAGACTCATGCATAATAAAGTTGAAATCCTCTAGAAGTAACCAAGGCCTATTTGCATCATCGTTTATACTTCTAAGAATGTTCCATTGAGTTCTCATGCCCGGGATGTTTAAAGACCAAAGGAGACAAGATAGTTCTTAATACGAGGAGTAACATACTATATGAATCATATTGAAGGAAGAGTTTATAATTTCTATGTTGGATTTTTCAAAATAACCAAAAGCTAATCCCCTTGGCTTACCCGCCGAAGGGACAATAAACCAAGAATCAAAAGGCAGATGATGACAATATTTATGAACAGTTTCTTCATCTACCATTGTTTCAATTAAGCAAATAGCATCATATTTAAATTTCCTAAATAAGTTTAAAATATGCAGCCATTTCTTATCAGAGCAACATCCATTTATATTCCAACACAAGAATTTCATTTCAGCACGAAGATTTAAATAACTAATTAGGAAGCTAACAAGGAAAAACAGTGACGGTGCAGAGAAGATAGCAAATAAAACTCAGATAAAAAAGAAACTCAAAACATTGTATAAATAAAAGAAATGGGCTAAGAAATTGTTACTAAATAGGTCATGAGCTTCGGAGGTTTCTGCGTCCATAGAGTTGGAATCCATCATCATGAGATCAATCTCCCTATCAAATTCTTCATCAGTGACAATAGGTTCTGGGGGTAGAGTATCCAAAGGAACTGGATCTTAATATCATCATTTTGTGCATTATCTGAACTTGCTTGCATAAACAAATTTGTGGAGTAATTCATCTCAGCAGACGAGTTGAAAGTAAAACTCGAAGAAGTGAAAACAAATTGTGAAAAAGTCTCCCGTCTGAAACGAACTTGGTGGGGCCCAAC
Source organism: Papaver bracteatum (assembly GCA_023529315.1). Classification (NCBI taxonomy): domain Eukaryota; kingdom Viridiplantae; phylum Streptophyta; class Magnoliopsida; order Ranunculales; family Papaveraceae; genus Papaver; species Papaver bracteatum. Next base: position 376,798 of record JAJJWX010003600.1, on the reverse strand, counting down.
CTAACCCCTCCTATTTTTCTACGGGTGGGGTCCCAAAGGTTGTCTGTGTCCGGACATTTTTCGGGATATAATCCGGGTGCGTTTTAGCATCTCCAGAAAAAATTGGGACACCTAGCTTACTTTTTGAATTTAGTTTGTGGCCTTTAAGGTGTTCTGCGTACAATGAAATTTTGAATTCATGATATGGATTTTGGGTCACGAGTTAAATTTTAGTCGATAAACATGTATTTCTATTTGGTTACAAATTTTGTTTCACGATAAACCGATTAGGGTTAGGCTCTTGGCTAACTCGCAGTCTAGGCTAGTTCCGAGTTGGCTATTAGGACGGAAACTTGCCTGCGGATGAGAGTCATGCAAAACTGTGCCCTATATTCACCTGTGTTAAAAACACAACGTCTTTTCGTCGGAATATTCGAGAAGTTCCCAGAATGTGGCACATGTAATGTCTTGAAGGCGGTTCGTGATACATATATCCTATTCCGTGTTTGACTGAGGATATCTTTAGTGTTTGGTTCCATTATAAATTGAGGCTTCTCCCTTTCATCTCTTCACCAATTTTCCATCATTCATCATCGCCTCTTCGGGAAAAAAGAAATCAGTCCACGCATTCTTATTTGGAGATCTAAAATAAAAAAATTCAACATCTTCCTGTCGTTAAGGTAATCTAATCTTAGTTATTGATTTGATCTAATTGATTTTTCATTTTTATTGATTTTTTTGGTGTATTTGACAGCAATTTTTTGGGCTAGGGTTTCAATTTAATCATGTTTAGGTTATGGTTTCGGCTAAATTCTGATTTTAGAATGTGTATAGGATTTCAATTTTATCATATTTAGGTTATAGTTTCAGCTAATTTTGATTTTAGGATGTGCCAATAAAGGATTTGGACAAGTGATTCTGTTTGACAGCAAATTATTTAAAGCTGATGAAAGTTGTTGGTGTTAATGTAGTTTCAATTTGGATCTGATATACGTTTTTTGATTGTTAAGGAGGAGTTTGTTAATGTCTTGTAGTTCTTTTGATCAGTATCTGATGAGATTGTTGTTTTCATTGATTTACAGATGCAGATTTTTGTGAAAACCCTAACTGGTAAGACCATCACACTTGAGGTTGAAAGCTCAGACACCATTGATAATGTCAAGGCTAAGATTCAAGATAAGGAAGGAATTCCTCCAGACCAGCAGAGGTTGATTTTTGCTGGTAAACAGTTGGAAGATGGGCGTACCCTGGCTGACTATAACATCCAGAAGGAATCCACTCTCCATTTGGTTCTGAGACTTAGAGGTGGAATGCAGATCTTTGTGAAAACCCTTACAGGAAAGACTATCACCTTAGAAGTTGAAAGCTCAGATACTATTGACAATGTAAAAGCCAAGATTCAGGACAAGGAGGGCATTCCTCCAGACCAGCAACGCTTGATCTTTGCTGGAAAGCAATTGGAAGACGGTCGCACCCTTGCTGACTATAATATCCAGAAGGAGTCTACTCTCCATTTGGTGCTTCGTCTCAGAGGTGGTATGCAAATCTTTGTGAAGACCTTGACTGGGAAAACCATCACCTTGGAGGTAGAGAGCTCTGACACTATTGACAATGTCAAGGCAAAGATTCAAGACAAAGAAGGTATTCCACCTGACCAGCAGAGGTTGATTTTTGCTGGGAAACAATTGGAAGATGGGCGTACCCTCGCTGACTACAATATCCAGAAGGAATCCACACTTCATCTTGTCTTGCGTCTTCGTGGTGGTATGCAGATCTTTGTGAAGACCTTGACTGGAAAAACCATCACCTTGGAGGTGGAGAGCTCTGATACTATTGATAATGTGAAGGCCAAAATCCAGGACAAGGAGGAATTCCTCCGGATCAGCAAAGGTTAATTTTTGCCGGAAAGCAGCTCGAGGATGGTCGCACTCTTGCGGATTACAACATCCAGAAGGAATCCACACTTCATCTTGTCTTGCGTCTTCGTGGTGGTATGCAGATCTTTGTGAAGACCTTGACTGGGAAAACCATCACCTTGGAAGTAGAGAGCTCCGACACTATTGACAATGTGAAGGCCAAGATCCAGGACAAGGAGGAATTCCTCCAGATCAGCAAAGGTTGATTTTTGCCGGAAAGCAGCTCGAGGATGGCCGCACTCTTGCTGATTACAACATTCAGAAGGAGTCCACCCTTCACCTTGTCCTTCGTCTCCGTGGTGGCAATTAAACTTTTCTGTTGATGGCATTGGTTTCAAAGAAGGTGTGTTCGTCTATTTGTCAATCTGTGAAAAACTGATGTTAGTCCTGTCTGAATTTATCTTTTATTCTTGAAGTAACCTATTGATATTATGTGCCTGTTTGGTGCTTACAGTTAAATGCATGAATAAGTTGAATTTATCTTTTATTCTTGAAGTAACCTATTGATATTATGTTCCTGTTTGGTGCTTACAGTTAAATGCATGAATAAGTTGCAACATTTGGTGCTGTGTCTACTGCTATCTTTTAACTTGGGCAATTATATGATTCTTTATCATATCTGTTTCTGGTCGATGTTATGTCTGTTGCTCAGCTTTTAGTTCAGCTCTTAATTTTAAGTTATCAAGTGCTTAATTATCTACAACACAAAGGCTTAGAAAATGAAACAGCCCTCTTCTTTTACATCGTAGACTATGTTTAGATTATTCTTAGAAACTTGTGTCGCTGCTCCGCGACCACCCTTTCAAATGCATTTAAAGTCTGCCCCATTGAAGAGAGGCGATTAAAATCTAGTAAACCAGTGCAGTCAATCAGAATATTATCTACCTGGTACACTATGTTTCTGCATCAAAATGACTAAGGAAATTAGATTCAGAGAAATTTCTTTGCTAGTTCGAAGCTAACAACTGTAGACCTGCACTTCATTGTAGCATATACAACCTTTTAGAAGAAAATTTAGTCTAGTATGGCAGAGAAGATTTTCTGATTAGAGGAATCTGCACAATAGTTTTGATTAGAGGAATCTGCGCCCTATAACTACTGCTATTTATGGTCTTTTGTGGAGGTTTATGCTGATGATTCAGGCAGAAAACACTACAGCTTCAATGCACAACCCCAAAAGAGTGTTTTAAACTCTGCTACAGCTTTTAATGTTAGTCCACATGCAACTGCAATAGAAAGATTGGTAATCCAGGTGTGTACGGACTCCTAGCAACACTGAACCATTTGGTGCGTATCATATTGTTTTTTCCTGTTCAATGTAGACTTCAAAAGCTGGCTCCACCTTAGTGCAAGGCCGTGGTTAAGGATTTTTTTTTTTTTTTTTTTTTTTGGCTAGTCAGAATTCTTCCCAAAAACAGCATTCTGTTTAATTTATTTTTGTAAACTTCATGTTAATCTAGGATTTCCTTTTCTAGTTCTCATAGGTTTCTTAGTTTACTTAATTTCTTACAGAAGAAGGCTAGTTTTATAGAGAAAATCATCCAACATTATTTACCAGTTCTCAGCTTCAACTTTAGAACCAATATTCTCCTTCACTTTCTAGCATTAATGGAGAAAAACCAGTTAGCAGAAATGAACGTCGTCGTCCACCGACTCCGAGAGTAGCACCATGGCTTGTTTTTCCTAATGGACAGGATGGTTTAAAAAGAGATACTCATAGATGAACAAGTGGTGCTACTCATAATTGAGAAGGTTAATGATGTGTGGGAAGCGTATAAATTTCATGCCGATAATTCACGTAAATTTTTGGCATGCTATCACAGCCCAGTCTTCTACACATGAAACACAACACCATGAATCTTTAAGAACGTTTTTTTGGGGACCCTTCTTTTTTTGAGGGGACCATGGTGTCATTTTGGGTAGGGGTGCCCTTATCTAATATTTATTGTATTACCTAAAATACCCTTTTAATTATTTTTGGGTTTTGATTAGTAAAATAATTATTGAAATGATTAAGAAAAAACTAATTAGTGATATTAGATTAAAACATGAGTTATTAAAAAAGAAATTGAATTTTGTAGAGAATAAAGTTAGAGAAGAAGTAGGAGGAAACCAAGGAAAATAAACATTTTTTCACATTCACTACTTTTGGGAATTCTAGTGATGAAAGCTCATCTGATTCTTCATCTCCTAGAGTATTTGTTAATCTTCACAATGATCCGGATATGAGTGATTTCTTAGATGGTGAATGTATTCTTCCACAAACTCAATCTCAATATGAAAATGATGGATTTTATCAACCACAACCGGAGGAAGAGCATTTGGGTATCCTAGTATGCTCCAAACTTAACTAATGTTGGTCGAGTTGCTCCAAATTTTCCAACCAAATGGAAATTTGTTAAGTAGTTCGGTTAGGAATGGTGAAGAACATATAACCGAACTCATTTGTTGGTGTAGTTCGGTTACTTTAGAGAAACCCGCAGGTAACCGAACTCTATATATATTGATGGAAGTTTGATGGATCCCCGAGTAATGTTCGGTTGTTTCGCAACCAATAAACTAACCGAACTTAACGTAAATTTTACGATTAAACTTAGCATACAAAGTTCGGTTATTTCGCAAACTTGATCCCCAAAGCATAACTAACCGAACCTATGAAACCCAAAAAAATAAGTAGTTTCAGAGTTGTATTCGGTGACCTAGGTGAAATATATTGTAACGAACTTAAAGTAAATCTAAGATTGAACTTAATGTACAAAGTTCGGTTGATTTGCAACTATTAACCAACCGAACTTTACGTAAAACTAAGATTAAACATTTGTCCATTGGTTGTAGAGTTCCGTTTGTTCAGCAGTGTTCATCGGCTCTCCACTATGGATTTTTGACATCATTTTCTTCAACAATTTAGAACTTGACTTCACCTTTTTTCAATGAAAATCATAAATAAGTATAAATTTCCTATATTTGCATGCTTAATCAGTTTATAAAAAGGAAAAATAAGAGTAAATATCTTATCGCCGAATTCCATAAAATCAATGCCTCATCACCACAGGTTGGGGTATGCTTCATAATTTTCTGGGTCTCTTTCTCCATTGCCTTTGATTTTGCTTTCTCAGCACGGGCTTGTTGTTGTGTGTTTATTACACGAGGATGAGAAAAATTTTCATACCATTCCATATACCCTTCTTCAGCAGCATTTGGCTCACCATAACAATCTTCTAACTCTTGAACTGGAATATGATAATCCTCACAGTTGTTCCATTGGTCCACTGATGGAGCAGGATTGTACTTTGGAACAAAATTCTTTTCGGTGTTCTTAGTTCCCCGCTTCATCACCTTGAATTTGAATTTATCCTCTGCTGGGACACTTTGGACACAAGATAATTGTCTCATTACTCTTCGAGGATTGTACATTGTACAACCTCCAGGATAAAACAACGGGCCATTATAAGCCGAAATAGGTGAGAAATCAGCAGTCTCAACATCTTCCTCTTCGTCATCTGATTGAAGCTTGTATGGATGGAAAACCACATCTCCAAGCGTTGCATTATCCAATTTCTCTCTCAACCTCAACAACCTATTTTTCTTACCCTTCATTTGCGAGTCCAAAAATTCATATTTACCAGCTGTAGGTTTCCCATAAGGCCAAGGAGTGTGAGCATAAGACAATTTCAGTTTTGGGAAGTGGTCATACACCCAAACCTATGAGAAGAAATTACACATATGATTAGTAAATATGTATTCATTAGTAAAAATATACATTCATTCACTTAGCAAACATATCTTGGAAAACACCAAGGATAAATTAACGGGGTACCTGAACAATGGTGTATAAGCCCCCAAAATATAAACACTTAAGCCTCGAAGATTTTCTGAGATCCGCTTGGACGAACGATAGAACCGCAATTCCCCAAGAATAGTTGTTCACCTCATTAAGGGGGTCCAATAGCTAGAGGTAATGGGCATTTACCGAATGACCTGAAGTGTCGGGGAAGAAAATGGTTCCTAGTTGATATAACAAATAAGCAGTCACATGGTGTTTAATCTTCTCTTCCGTCATGACCAACTTTCCCTTGGAAACCAAATCTTTCGTCCCTCCAAACTCTTTTAACAAGACTTTCAACTTGATCTTTTTCAACTTCTTCTTGTAAGACCGGTCTGGGTTTAACTCATTATACTCATCACCTTCATCAGGCTCTTTTGCAGCTCGTCTAAACTCACAATGTGCCTTCTTAGCGCTCCAGCCTAGACACCTCTCCACCAACTGTTCAAGAATCTCATAACTCATGGGGGATCGTACCCATCTCGAACACTTGGTCCAGTAATTGGTAGGCCTGTGATTCGAAAATAATCATCCGGAGTGATTGCCATCTCACCAAACGGTAGATGAAAGGTTTCGGTCTCAGGATAAACCCTCTCGGCAAATGCGGAAACAGTGAATACATCAAATTTTTGGTGCGCATGTTGTATCGCGTACCATAGCACAGAATCAAATACGGCCAACCTGATCTCATCACACTCATTCCCTATATCCCATTTCTTGTTCTTTTGACGTTTCAAAACACGAACATCATTATTATGATCCTACAAATACAACATCATATCTTATTTACTAATATATACCGAAAAATATATGACAAAGAAATATTCATGTATAAGATTCAATACCTTTGTAGCATAAATCTTGGAAGCCCATGAGGTTTTGTAGCCAATCAATACCTCCCCTCCATCTCTTGGAGTACCATAAGTTGGGTTCTTTGGGGCCAAACACAAAGTATCATCAGGAATGTATGCATATCTAGCACAAGGATTTTTCGGGGTCATTTTTGGTTTTTTAAATATTTATACTTGTTCTTCATCCTCTTCATCCTCTTCCTCCTCTGATTCATCATCTTCATTATCTCCATCTTCTTCACTGTCATCATTGTCATCTCCTTGTTCATCTTCATTTCCTCCTTCTTCGGGTGGTTCCTCTTCTCCACCTTGATTATGTTCTTGATTACCCATTTCTTCCACAATCTCTTGATTAACTTGTTGTATAACATTGTCAACATTATCTCTATAGACATCATCTTGGATGACAACACCCGGTGTTGAACCACCTCCATGCTTAACATATTTGGTTCTACGCTTATTAAAACCTAAGTGTTTTTGGCCTCGAGGAGTGGGAGTTCTAAGTTCTTCCAGTGAAGGTTGGTTTGATTTTGGCGCTCTGCTCCTAATCAATAAAACAAAACATATTAGCTTCACCCAAAAATGATTTTCATACTCATAATTCTATTAAAGGCTAGAGTTCGGTTTGCAATTAGCACTGACTGTTTCTTGCGAAAAAACCGAACTCGACATGTATGACATTAGCACTGAGTTCGGTTAGTAGTTGCCTAAACAAGAAATTGCGATTTCACCGAACCGAATTCACAAAGTTCGGTTAAATGAGCATTCAACATTGTGGGAAAATAAGAGCAGTTTGATTACTTTGGTTTTTTTTTGTGATGTTTTGAGTTCGGTTGAGAAAGATTTTTTTTTTTTAATTGTGCGAACTAACCGAAAACAATGAACAAGTTCGGTTAACTGAGAACTTAAAATATTGAGTCATTTAGTTGAGTTCGGTTGCAAAGTCAAAATATTTTTATTTGGTAAAAAGGAAAGAGTTCGGCGAGGAGAAGCTTTTCAAAAAATAAGCGAAGCAATCGAACTTTGGAGTTCGGTTACATAGTGTTCAATCAGAGTTAACCGAACTGTTCTTCGTGTTCTTCCTTTCAGGAAGTTCGGTTACCCAACCATCGTTTTTGTGTTACCACTCCAAACCGAACAACGCTCTGTTACTTACATTCAAACCCTATTTTCATGATTTCTATTCAATTAAACGAATCAAAATCAAATACAAACAAATGAGTTTGGTTAAAAATACATGCGGATCTTTCCCATGTCCACTTCGTTGAATCTCCAATTCACCTTCCGGTTCCACTTCGGGTTGAATCTCCAATGAACTTTTCTGATTTGCTAGATGTCCTAATGGGGGACCTTTTCCTGTTACTCGTTTAGTTTTCTTTCGAAGCACCATTCTTATACTCGATTGATTAATCGACGATGAAAATTTTATGAATCGACGATTAATCGATGAAAACGATGTGAAAATGGGGTAGAACAAGAGGTAGAAGAGGAGAAGAAACTCTTCTTCTTTTTGTTTTTGGGTCTGATAGGTTAGAAATCTTATATATATTAGATTAAGTTAATTACAGTTATTAGGTTAGGGTTAATTGCAATTAAGGTAAAGGGAAAATTAGTAATCAAACATTTTTTAGGACAGCCCTAAACAATAGTATCATCGGGTGACTAAAACACCATGGTCCCCTCAAAAAAAGAAGGGTCCCCAAAATAACGTTCATCTTTAAACGGTTTTCTAAAGTACTTTCTAAATGCTTCCCTTTTAGTTGGGCCTTATTTTGCCACTCCCTTAATGGGCCTTTGTGAGTGAGATCGTGTGGGAACTTAGAACAGAATTGGGAGCATTGTAGAATGATAAATTTTTAAGCAAAAATATTTTACAACCAATCATTCATGGCCGATGTACTGGGTTATCAAATTCCACAGGGGTTATCAAATTTTCTACTAATAAAAAGGTGAGTTCTGCTAGGTACTATTGACCCATAGAATTTGGTAACCTCTAATAACGGCCTTGAAAAAATCGATCGAATCTTATTTGGTCTATTCCGGACTTGTAAAGATATATTTCCATGCGCCAAAAGAAAAATGAAGAAGAGATCGATGTAAGAGGTAGAACCCTACCGATATTCCTTCACTAAAATTTTGAACCGTAAAACCTATTGGGAAACGTCTAGTTTGTCGGTAGTTTGAGTTCTCGTCCAAACCTTTTCCAAGAAAAATGAACTCGTACGTACACCCATTGTTCACCAACCTGGTTTTACCCAAAAGAAAAAGGAGAAGGATTCTTGGCTTCTTTGATTTGTTACTTTGTCGTTGATCATGACATTCTCTTCTTCTCCTTCTAGGGATCATCAACAGCATTCTTTTAACAAAAGCAGTCTTGTCTTCTCTCTATCTCATATTCTCACTACCCCATCGCAATATCTTTATTTATTTCTTTGCGTACATGGCCATCATGACGCGTTCCCTGTTCATAACACAGTCAAAGCTAGCTAGCAAACAGGCAAGACAGAAGGTTATTTATGATCATCTTTGGAGAGGTTTATGGAATCTTGGATCGGGTAGCAGATTTGCTTTTCGGAAAGTTAATCGGTTATATGTTATGTAACTTCATGTTACAAGGTCCGGTGTGAATTTCTACTTATCTATTTTAGCCAGCTAGCTCCATTGGTCGAGTCATATTACTCAAAAATAAATAAAAATAAAAAGTGGGAATTAAGTGTTTGACCCTCCTCTCACTCTTTCTTACTCAAACGGCCTTCGGCTTAAAACTCAATTTTAAAAAAATTAACTCATTTTATTGAAATGACCCTCAAAAAAGAAGGAGGGTCATTTGGATAAAGATATTTGATGATATTTTTATATGATAAATTATATCTTTTAAGGGTATAATCGTCATGCCAACTTAAACATAACATGTCTCACGAATTATACATATGAATTCGACAAATTTTATATATTTGGAAAGTTTTTTGAAAGATCTACACAACGAGCGTAAATACAACTATCAAATTTTCATTTCAATTTTTTTTTATTTTTTAAGTAATTTTTTTAATTTCTCTTCATATTTTATAGTGTTCAGACAATATGCACACTGATTTTATGTGTAGAAAATATGCACACTGATTTTTGTAAATAATTTTTTAAATTTTCTTCATATTTTATAGTGTGAAGGAAATATGCACACTAATTTTTGTAAACAATTTTTTAAATTTTCTTCATATTTTATAGTGTGCAGACAATATGCACACTGATTTTATGTGCATACAACATGCACACCGGTTATAATATTCCAGGGCAACTAGAATAATTTGCAAATTTTATTAAATAATCCTGAGGCTAAAAGAGTAAGACCAATAATTTTCAGGGTCATAATAATAAATTTCTCAAATAAAAAATATCGAGCCCGAAATTTTGTAAACACTGAATTTGAGGAACATTTCCCTTGGATTAAGTTGCCTTGTGCTAGGCCAGGACCAAAAAAAAAAAAAAAAAAGTAAAAACTCATGGCAGGGCAGGCTGTTTTACATTGTACAACCTAGGGACGGAGGCATGTGAGCGCAAATGGGTGCGCTTGCACCCACCGAACTTTCAAATTTAGTAAGAATAGGGTTGGATTTTCTGTAATAATAGAGTCTTGTGGGTGCAAATAAAAATGGCATAATTGAAGACTCTGTTCTGCTAGTGTAGAGAGACTCTTTTCTGCTATGAAAACATCGAAGACTCGATTGCGTAATAGAATGGGTGATGAGTGGTTGAACGACTGCTTAGTTGCATATGTTGAAAAAGTAATAATGGATAGCATCGTCAATGACATTATTATGAACCATTTTTAGATCATGAAGCCACGCAATGGAAGGCTGTAGGTTGGTACTTGAGCATTCAATGTGAATGATTTATTTTCTCCATGAATGATTTATTTTCTCAGGTTGGGTTTACATGAATGATTTATTTTCTCCATCTTATGGTTATGGATCTTTTGATTTTTGCAGTAGATGTAATTATAAATGTATATCGTCTATCAGACAAATCAACTATAAAATCCTTTTTTTGTTTATATAAATATATAATATTTTTTTAAAAAGAATTCAAATGTCGGATGTCGCGTATAATTTACATTTTGGTGCATATTAGATTCATGTAGTGGTTGTTGCGATGAGTTCACCTATTTTGGCGAAAATGGTAAGCTTTACATTTCTATATATAAGTATGTTAGGGGTTTGCTAGCTCGTTCAACAGTCATGCTTTGAACTCCTTTCGTCTTTGTTGCAGGTATCTCAACCCCTGGATCCAAATGAGAAAGTTCTCATATGCAAAGCATAGTCCAGTCCTGTAATTTGCTTTGTCGAGGAGGAAGCTATGCTAAAAATGCTTTTGGAACTTTATATATATCTTGATGGTTGTGTCCGAATACTAAATTGCAGTGGAACTTACGTACAAAGGTAAAAATTTCAAACGACAATTTTAATTCTGTTAAAAAAAATAAATTGGGGAATATTTGAAAGAAAAAAAATCGAACCCACAAGCTTTAAGTCATGGCTCCGTCCCTGGTACAACCACCTGTGTAAGAGTTTAAGAAAGAAGGGTGTATATAGTATGAAATTAAAGAAATCAATTAAGGCTCCAACTTCATTCATAAACAGGGATATTTTCTCTAAAAAAAGATAGATTTTGTGGAAGTGCTGACAGCTGACTGACTGATGATAACGATGCTGATGATGATGATGTTTGTCTGAATATAGTGTGAGACATAATCTGAAACTGAAGAATTATTGAATCTGAAAACAATTTCTTTCTCCATTAATAAACACTTTCACGTGTGAACCAAACTATACCGATTCACGAGTGGTTCGTGTGAATGAAACTGTGCATTGTCTGACTGACAGCTGAGTCTTCTGTTCTTTACATACTGATTTATTAAATAAATGCCTGGCAACCCCGTACGTATGTACATATGTCTATTTATACAACTGGATCCAGTCAGACCGTACTTGATACGACCATATTTGATACCATATTTTGATATTTCATTTATTAAACTTCCCATCCTGCTGGAATAACAATCCTTGCGCTCGTTCGAATTATTAAACAAGACACAAAATGAGTAATGCTAGGGGGATGCACCGTCTACATAAACATCTTAATCATTCCTATTTGAAAAATTTGTCTGGACGAACAAACAAACAGCCATAAAGGGTGGCAGTTGAGGTTTGGTAGGAAAATATATCCCTCAAATGATTTCTAAATTGTGACTAATAGTGATCAAGAGGTTAATGAATGAAGGTCAAGATAACAAGTTTACTGTGAAAAGCCATCGATGCATAAATGTACGATCCTAATGGCTAGTGAACGACTTCAGAGTTAAGATGAGTACAATTAACACTAGATAGTAGCCCGTGCTTCGCACCGGGAAATGATATGTTTTGTAGGTTGAGAACTTGAGATTATTATCAAAAAAACCCACCACAAACTTCCGTTATGGAAAATTGATAATGTGTTGATTTGCTGCAAGATAGTTTCAACTAAAATACAAATTCTAGATTTATTCGGTGTCAACAGTTTGGCTTTTGGCCATATCCCAAATAAAGGCATAGTTCAAGCTGTAATAAAATTTTAGTGAGTACTGTATGCAATAAGATATTGGGTGCTAAGAGCAACTGCAGTCATACGACTATAAACCAAAGACTAAAGACTAAAAAACTAAAATAATTTGGTTTAGTCCGTCGAACGACGCTACCGTGCAAGAGTAAATATGGTGGAGCGGATGTATAAGAGTTCGCCTGATACGGGGCGGTGTTATAGGTTGCGCTCGAATGGGACGTAATTTAAAATTACGCATGATATCGGGCGTAACCTGCGATTACGTTTGTCGTGGGACGTAATATATAAAACCGCCCGATGAAGAGGCGTAGTTTGAAATTACGCCTGATGGGGCGCTGTTTATAATTACGCCTGATGAGGCGCAATTGGAATATTCCGCCCGATGGGGCTTAGCCAGTGTACAACGCTTGATGGGGCGTAACCCAGTACAAGCAAAACCAATTACGCCCGATGGGGCGTAATACTTAACTATCACTAGTAATTACGCCTGGTTCTGAGCTATATGTTTCAAATGGACGCTCTTTTTTTAAATGGACACTCTTTTTTTAAATGGACACTCTGTTTCAAAAGGATTTAGTCACTAGTAAAGAGACTAAATCCTTTCACTGTGTTAAATGGACACTCTTTTTTTAACTGGGTGAGAAATGGGGCGTAAATTTAAATTACGCCCCATCAGTATCAGGCGTAGACACAGGTTGCGCCCCACTATGAATCAGACGTAATTTATAGTTACGCCTGGACCCGGGCGGTTCGTTTGATTACGCCCAATCAGGCGTATCCTTTAGTTACGCCCCAATGCGGCGTAATTGATTTATTCCGCCTGCTATCAGGCGTACCTTTGAGTTGCGTCCCGTTGGGCGTAACTTATGCTCCCGCCCCAACCAGGCGCAAATATTATTTCCGCCTAATACTGAGGCGTAACCTGCTAGTCCGTCCCAAACAGGCGTAGGCGTGAATTACGCTCGACTATAACTAAACCAAAGACTAAATATAGTCCGTTTTTTAGTTTTAGTCTGGCATTTACTCTTTAGTCCGCCCCGTAGTGATTGGTTTTTCGACTATATTTTTAGTTTTAGTCGAACGTTGTGGTTGCTCTAAAGTAGTCAAAATTAATGAGTACTGTATGCAATACAATATTGTGTGCTAATAGGCAACAGTCCCACAAATTGAACATCATAACAAATACATGAACATCAAATGTACCGCAGTGCGGTTAAAAATATCAAACAAAACAACCCACCAGAGGGCTTCATGATTCTTACGTTGTTTGTGCAGGTACAAAAGAATTTAACATTCCAATGATGAGTATCATAGGAAAGTTCTCCTCCCTGGCCTACTATTCTAGGTTTATGGTCTTTCCTCAAATAGATATTGACGTTCATCATGGTAATGAAATTTCACCATACACAAAAAAAATTCTTTGTACATTTCTTTTTTACAGTGTTAATACTTTGTACATTTCTTTTTTCTTAATATATCCTTTTCACTTCAAAAAAAAAAAAAAATTCACCATACACAATCCAATCTTGGTTATCGAGCACTTCGGAGCTGTTGTACATCAGCTGAGCATTCTAAGAGAAAGAGCCCCTCACATTAAGATGCAGAAAAGACCGGCACTAAGGAAATTAAAATGTTATTAGTGCGATGCTCTCATGGTTATGGGAACAAATGCAAGAAATATTTGTGTATACTGACACATGTTCAACAGTCCTAGGACCATGTAAGATATAAATGTATCATTCCATAATTAACGTTGAAAACTCTTCCACAAAGATCAACGTTTTCCGTAGTAACAGAAGCATCACAAAACGAAAAGATTTAATAATAATTGTATTTTTATACCTTAATTCCATCAAAACAAAATCAAAACCGAAACTAATAACTAAAAGGAAAATAGAAAAGAAAGTAATAACAAAGAAGTAGAAAAATGGTTACCTGCATCTTAGACTCAGTCTTACCGATGGTATCACAGAACAATAGAGTGAAAACTTGCCATGAGTTTGTATGTGGCATTTCCACATACAGTAAAAGTGTGTAGTATTTTCCTTATGAAAATAACCAAATCTATGAGTCGAATCTATGTTAGCTTCAAATAGAGCTCTATCCAAATTTGGAAACTAAAAAGAGTGAATTGGGCATAGTACCTGTAGTATGCCAAATGCGTAGCCTATAAGAAAAAAAAGTATCCAGTTAGAAAAAAAAAGCATCTAATTCATTAGAAAAACTACTCATCATAAAAATTTAGAAAGTTAATCCTATATTAGAGCCAAAAGAAGGCCTATGGAATTAATAAATGGGATTAAGGAAGATAATCCTCAATATAAAAGCTTAAAATGGCAAAAAAAACTAAAAACCCTAATTATAATTAGTAAATTTGGGGGAAATCGATAAAAAAAAAAAAACAATAGATGAAAGAGTTATCCGAAATGGGATTGGGGAAGAACAATTTCAGAGAAATAGTTGATCCACGAACTGTGGATGAAGAATGAAAGTGGGAATAGTTTTCAAAGGTGAGAGACTGCACGAAGATAGAAATGGGGAGGAGTTGGTCGATTGGAAGTGGGAGCAGTTTGGTAACCGACGGTGTAAGTAGGGTGTAACAAACTTTATTTGGTATAACTGTGGGGCTACAATCCACCAGAGAGCTCTAATTCTCAATACTCTCGTGATAGTTATCCACATTAGCTTATTGTGGGGCCAAAATGAATGAGAATTGAGTATTGAGTTTCTATTATCATATTGTTAGATGACTGTTGATGGCACTGGCACCCACTCACTCTCGTGCAATTGTTGGAAACAAAACAATGATTCACACAGAAATGAATCTCAAACAGCTGAGTCGCGGACTAGGTCGATATCTTTAAGGTGTTTCGCGACTCTGCCTCTTGATTGTGTGCT
Organism: Papaver bracteatum; assembly: GCA_023529315.1. NCBI lineage: Eukaryota > Viridiplantae > Streptophyta > Magnoliopsida > Ranunculales > Papaveraceae > Papaver > Papaver bracteatum. The sequence continues at coordinate 361,736 of JAJJWX010003600.1, read as the reverse complement.
AGTAGTCAATTCTTGTCGAAAACCCTATGGGATAAAACAGCTGATAACTCTCTTGTTCGATTTCTCTGCACTATGAGAAATCGAATCACAATACTCTCTCTAACACTTGCTCAGAATCACACAGAAAAACAGATAAATTTCTCTTTTCACAAAACCAACCTTATAACAGCTTAAGAGAATCAATTAAGTTTTTAATGAAAATAAATTCTGATTAATTACCCAAATTAATCTTCCGTAACAGTCAGAAAATGGGCAGAATATAATACCAAAATTAATAAGAATTAATTAGAGAATAATTTCCTTAAAACGTTTTGAAAACCAAAAGTCAAATATGCAAAAAGTTATATTTTTTAAGTCACCAGACCTCCCAAGACCCCCAAGGCCCCGCTCTCCCGGACTTTTGATAAATAGTATAGATATAAATAATATACCTAGTCAAATGCAAGGGGTGAGACTTGAACCCAAGTCTATAGTGTGGGAGCTCAAAATTATACCACCACACTATTTCTCTAAGTTTGATATAATATTACAAAACTATGTTTTCAAATATATATCCCAACAATCCCCCACTTATATTTTAAAACATTGTGCAAGTGCTATATAGTTGTGCATAAGCAAAGGTGCCTTTCGACTTGAACCTCTGCATAGTGTTAAACTTTCTAAGTACTAGGTGACTAGAGTGACTTGCGTCTTGAACTCTAACTAATACTAGATTATTCAACACACACAACTATATCTAGAGTAATGTCCTTAAGTTTGCACATTAAGGCCATGTGCTTATCCCTTTCTTAACGAACGATCTAGAGAAATGCCCAAGTTCTCATAGAAGGCGGCCACACCTTCACATTCGTATAGGTGAGTCTATCAAGAATACTCCTGTGTATCCCACTCTAACATAAGAGCTATAGACATCATTAAGAGTTTAAACAATCAACATGTTTCCCACTTCAGGATATCATGCTATGGGAATGCATGACTCTATCATATCATTTGTAACTTCGTCTAGTCCCTTTGAACCCATTTCTAGGTTGGGTATCCATTACAAACGACTCAACTTATAACGGGCAAAAGTCCCATGCTTTTAGAGGTATTCCATACCTTTTCTCTCGCTAGTCCTTTCGTCAAAGGATCAGCTAAGTTTCCTTCAGTTCTTACATGATCTACTCTAACAACACCAGTGGTGAGAAATTCTCTAACTGTGTCGTGCTTTCGACGTATCTGTCGATTCTTATTGTTATTATAACAATTATCTACTACTCTGATAGCCGCGGTACTATCGTAGTGGATCAAAGTGGATGGTATTGGTTTTTCCCATACTGGAATGTCTGACAACATACTTTTCAACCATCCTGCCTCTTCACTAGCTGCTGCTAGTGCCATCAATTCAGCCTCCATCGTGGATTGGGCTATAATTGTCTGTTTCTTTGATCTCCAAGATACAGCGCCCCCAGCAATAGTAAAAACATATCCACTGGTGGCCTTGGAGTCATCTGATAAAGTGTTCCAATTAGCATCTCTAAATCCTTCAAGGACTGCGGGATGCCTCTGATAGTGTAATCCTAGGTTTGTGGTTCTTTTCAGATACCGCATAACCCTCTCAATAGAATCCCAGTGTTCCAAACTAGGATTACGTGTGACACCCCGAATTCCGGGCCTGGATTTCGACCCAAATACAAACCCAAAATCCGAAATTTTACTTTTAATAACAATCCTAGACTTCCACACTTGGCCCAAGTCCAAACAACCAATTCTTTGTCTATTCTTTATTTATGTTCAATTCAGAAATTTTGTCGCAGCGGATACATAAAAATTATTTTGGGAACATCTAACCGTTAACTTGTCATTATTTTTAACTCACATGAACAATAAAGAACTATAGTTTACCATAAAAATTTATTTCATCGTTAAACATTCCAGATTTAATTCAAAAGAATCGCATATTTAAGGAAGAGTTATAAATTAAAAACAGACATCAATTAACTCCACGAATTTTACCGAACCTATTTCAAATCAAAATATTATTATTTTTATACGTTCTGAATCCTAATTGAGTATAGTTCCATTCATAAATTTTATAAAAAAAATTAGATTATCTTAAAGACCTTTTGACCACAGTCAAATACGTAGTTGACCAGAACTGCGGAAAAGAAAAACAGAGATAGTCCAATTTATAAAATCACTCACAACTCCAAATCAGGTTTAGTTTACCATTTTGGAAACTAAAACGAAAGCTATTCAAGTTTACAGAAGACACCAAATCCTAAAACATGTTTTAGAATAAATTTAAAACAAAAATACTTCAATATAGTTGAATTTGTCAGAAAACGTTAAAATATCTTACAGTGAGGAACAATTGTTTTAAAAATACTTTCGGGACTCAGAAAATTATAATATTTTAGCAACTTCATAAACCGTGAGTTTTACGCGTGCCATAAAATATTCAGTCATCAATATTTTATAAAATAATTATCATTAATAGTCAAACTGACATGACTCAGAAATTTTCATTTATCTAACCAAATAAAATTGTCTTAATAACACATTGTTCCATTAATTATACATTAACCCAATAATCTCCAAAATATAAATACTCAATAAGCACTCAATAAATCATCCAAAAGAGAGTTTGATGATATTTTATTACAAATTTCCAATCATAATATGCAACTACTAGTTAAAACACCAAAACCGATCTCTATGCTTTTCCGCCATTAGCTCCTTGTGGTGTCATAAAATCTGGAATTTTTGTCATAATACGACGTGAGTTGTGACACTCAGTAGGAAAAGAAGCAACAAAACATTTTATGCAATATTTTTCAATTTCTTTTCAAAACAAGTTGCATGGTTAACACCACCACAAACATATGGAAACACCACATCCATATACATTAATAAATTCAATCAATCCGCTCGCCCAAGGGAGCCCCCACGTGGGTTTAGGAAACAAAACCGTCCCCAAGGATATCTCGTATCCCAACATTATACAACAATAAATTCAATCAATCCGCTTGTAGAAATCGTGGACTATGCACGGGTCGAGTGCCGGTCTATTCTTTGATCCCTAGTGAAGTCGCCACTGTAGAAATCGAGGACTGTAGCACGGGTCGAGTGCCGGTCTATTCTTTGTCCATAATTGTTATGGGGCGAGGTCCATGTGCTCATCCGTTCGTGGATGTTTATCACACAGGGTCTGGCAGAGATAATTTCTCACTAGTTCGTTAGTAAGAGGGCCAACTCTGCAAAGAGGAAAAGAGAGGTATATTTGAAGTCTCCACCTGACTAAGGGGAGTCAGGACCCTTTTAACCAGTTTGAATTCTTTTGAGGAAAACAAAACTAGTTATGACTTTCATATTGATGGTCTGCTATCATAGAGTCTGGGTAAGGAGATTCTAGTACGGGATGGGAAGGTGTTAGGCACCCATCAGCCGCCCAATCGTAAGATTGGCCTCTACTTCATGATTAAAAAGGGGAAAATGTTTATAATTTATTGAGAATAGATTTTCTTGCATGAGCTATTTAGAAAAGAGACATAGTTAGAAGTTCGGAGGAACTTCGACTATGGAGATGTGGTTTCTTTCTTTTATGGTGGTTTTTCTTTTGTGGTGGTTTGGGTGAAAACCTTGTTTTGTGGTGGTTTTGGGTGGAAAACCTTGTTTGGTGGTTTGGGTGGAAACCTTGGTTTTATTGAGAAGAAACTTGAATGAAATTTCAAAATTAAATAATTAACCTGCAGATTAGCTCAATAAAAATAGTATTAATGCAAACCTTATTTTTTTGACAATGGGTCTAATGTGGGAGGGAATTCCGCTTTATACCCACACTTTGATTTATCCCACTTGGAAAATTAATAACAAAACACAATTTTTTATGTAATGCAAAGAGTAGTCACGGTGTTACTATGAAATGGAAAACCATTTCGTTCCCGTATGACTACATAATTTACCGAAGAGATAGGCAATTAATATACCTTAGATGGAGTATTTTCTTCAAAGATTCTTCTACTCTTCCCTTTTTGTTTTTGGTTAAGTATGCTAAAAGTAGTTAAAGTACCAGCAATTTAATGCTAATCTTTTAAGAAGTTAAAGACGATACTTGATTTTGATACTTCTACTTATTGGGTTTTCTCTAAATAAACTATAAATGCATAAGACAATAATAACTATTATGTCAGAAAGAATTTTGATTTCTCTTTGATTAAATGATAAAATACATGGAGACTTGGAACATGTGAGAAGAAATATTTTCTATTTTGAGAAGCAATGATTCTTCTTGGTTTGGGTGGAAACCTAGATTTTTGGATTGTGGTTTGGGTGGAAACCTTGTGGTGTGGTGTGGTTTGGGTGGAAACCTTTGTTGTTGTGTGGTTTGGGTGGAAACATTGTGTTGTGTGGTTTGAGTGGAAACCTTGTTAAAGTAAAGGAAGAAGTGTAGTCCCTCTTTCCCTCTTTCCCTCCTTCTGTTGTTCTACTCTCTATCAAGTGTTTCTTTTTTCCGTCCTTTGAATGAAATTCTCAGCGGCTATTTATAGCTTCCAAACCCATCAATCGTCCGGGAAACCCGCAACGAAATCCGCAGGATCGAGCGAATTCTTTCATATTTGTTTTCAAAATTTGTGGGTCCCACTGTTCTTTTTTTATTTTCCTTTCCTAATAAAACAAGTGTGGGCCCCACTTGTCCCCTTTGTTTTCCTCTTCTTTCTCTTTTCCTAATAAAACAAGTGTGGGTCCCACTTGTCTTTTTGAAAAATCCTTTTTTTCTTTTTTTCTTCTTCCATCCTTAATTTCTCTTCTAAACAAACATACGTGGGTCCCACTTGAAAAAAAACAGTCACTAAATAAAGTCTTGATGCGGATAAGGGGAATGAAAAGTGGTCACCCCCTTAACGTCTTCTAAGCTCTCGTTTTGCTCGTAACTTCTTCATACGAACTCCAAATGACTCCGTTCTTTCACCATTGACTTTGTATTTTCTTCCTCTTTAATGTGATAGCAAGAATTCTCAGGTTTGGAAGGATAATGAAATGGGTAGGAGCCGTGCTTGTGGGCTTGATTGGGTAAAGCTTGTGGGCTCGAGAGCTTGTGGGCTTGATTGGTAGAGATTGTGGGCTTGATTGGTAGAGCTTGTGGGCTTGATTGGTAGTGTTTGTGGGCTTGAGAGCTTGTGGGCTTGGTTGGTAGTGTTTGTGGTCTTGAGAGCTTGTGGGCTTGATTGGGTAGAGCTTGCGGGCTTGAGAGCTTGTGGGCTTGATTGGTAGTGTTTGTGGGCTTGAGAGCTTGTGGGCTTGATTGGGTAGAGCTTGTGAGCTTGATTGGTAGTGTTTGTGAGCTTGATTTAAAGGATATGAAAAATCCTTAATTGCTCCACAAATAATTTCTCTTGTATTCGGCTCTGAAGTACAAGAATGATATTTTCCATAGAAGGTGCGAAATTGGGGTGTCAACAATTGCCCCTCTTTGAGAGTAATCACTCGCGGTTAACGAACAAAGTCATGAACACCCTATCGCACCTGATTTTTTTTTTTCTTCAAAAGTTGGTTTTGATGAGTTGATGAAGAAAGTCCTGACGTTGGTCGAGTTTGCCCCGGTTGAGCTTGTCAGTTCTATCTTCCTGATATTTTTGAACCTTTGCGGTTGATTCAATTGGATTGCCCCTTGTTCGAGCCGATTGAATGGTTGAAAAAAGTTGATGAAGAATTCTGACGTTGGCCAGGTTTGCCCCGGTTGAACTTGTCAGTTGCATTTTCTTGATGTTTTGGAACCTTGTTGATTCAGTTAGATTGCCCCTCGTTCGAGCCGATTAAATAGTTGAAGAAGTTGATGAAGAATTCTGACGTTAGCCAGGTTTGCCCCGGTTGAGCTTGTCAGTTGCATTTTCTTGATGTTTTGGAACCTTGTTGATTCAGTTGGATTTCCCCTCGTTCGAGGCGATTAAATAGTTGAAGAAGTTGATGAAGAATTCTGACGTTGGCCAGTTTTGCCCCGGTTGAGCTTGTCAGTTGCATTTTCTTTATGTTTTGGAACCTTGTTGATTCAGTTGGATTGTCCCTCGTTCGAGCCGATTAAATAGTTGAAGAAGTTGATGAAGAAAGATACTAACATTGGCCAGGTTTGTCCCAATTGAGCTTGTCAGTTTCATTTACCTCTTATGGAAGTGCATTTTCTTGTATTCTGTTCCACGCTTTGTCTTGACATGTCTTGCTTTACTTCCCCAAGATGATTCTGATAAAAACTTCTTGAGGAAGTAATTACCCACTCTTCTCTTTATAAGACTGGGGAAGAAGATTATTCTTTATCCAGGGGATTCTTCTTCCATTTGTTTTTATTGTTTTCTCTTTCAAGATGACATCTGGGAAGCCTTCTGACATTTTCTCTGCTCGTCCTCCTTTGCCGTCGGCGCGTAAAAGACAAAAAGTTGAGGTTTCACATGACGTGGGTGATCACGTTTCTGCAAAAATCCGGGAAGACCCTGTAAGTTTCCTTGTTGATAGCATTTTTATTCTTCGCCTTCCATGTTCCCTTTTATTATTTCTCAAGCATTGCTTTCTTTCGCAGAATTATGTTTGGGCACGTTTTCGCGGAGGAACCAATGGCATAGTAGAATGGTGGATGGTGTTGAGACGATGCAAAGGCGTACGTGAGCTTGTACAACGGATTGGTTGGTATGACTTTGTCGAAGCTTTGGAACCGTTCCAAGATGGTGAGAATGCTCTAATCGTGGCAGAGCGATGGTGGGGTGATACCAATTCATTTCACCTGCCTCACTGTGAGTTAACTATCACTCCTATGGATTTCTACATGATTACTGGCATCCGTGTAGGGGTAGGAAATCCCGTCCCATTGGGTGTAAACATGACTGAGGAGGATGTCCGAAATATTTTGGGACCACACTGTGGGGATATCTTCCCTAAGAATTGGTACGTCAGCTTATCTGGCTTGAAGATGAATTTCTTGGTCCCTGAGCTGGATCTTGCTGCTGACGCTTCAACGGATGATGATAAAGTTATTGAAGTTACTAGAGCTTTCTTGATTTTTGTTGCGGGTCATACCTTCCTTGGATCTTCTACTGGCTATATCAAATCCGGCTACTTGGCAGCATTTTATGACCTTGATTTGGTAAGCTTATATGATTGGGGGAGTTGTGCGATGTCACGACTTTACATCTATCTAACCCGAGCAACACGCCTTGAAACAAAAGCCTTAAGTGGATTCTGTCCCGTATTGAATGTGAGTTCATCTCTCCTTGCTTCAGGCTGACCAATCTTAGACTCCCTTTTTGTAACACCCATACTTCCTTTTTTTTTTGTAACAGTATTGGTGTTATTAGTATTTTCCCATCAGTTGCCCTCCTTCCGATACAATCTTCTCCGATAGTCAAACATTTCCTCGAATGGCTAGATGGAAAGGTGCACGTCGAATTTACTCGACCGCATATACACGCCTTTGTTTGGAGGAAGTGACGGTTGAATCTGTAAGACTTTTTTTTTTGTTTTCTTTTGATTTTTTTTTTTGTTGATGTATGTATACCTCCATTTCGATCGCAGATTTGCTGGGACCCTTGGGAGAATTATTTGATTATTTGATTCGGCGTGATCAAATAGCCATTCATGCCATGTCGTCTAGCATGCTTCGGTGCTTGTTGCGAGGCCAAGATTTTTGTGCTTGGTATCTTGGTGACAGATTTGGGAGGCAAATTAGTCAACCAAATGCCCCGTTTTCCTCCTCCTGACGATACGTGTTTTCCTTATGCGTCGTTTAGTGATATGGAGAAAATTTCATACCAATCGCAAAGTTCCTATGAAGATTCGGTTAATTGTGGTGATAATTTTGCTTTATATTGGATATCGACCTATTTAGGGCCACCTCTTTCTATCCAAGTTTGCCGAGAGAATCTTGTAGTGGGTGATCCAGGTTTTGCCCCTCGTCCATTATTGATGGGATCTTCCAGCAATGCTCCTTCTCCACAAGTTCCGTTAAGGAGTTTCGGTCATCTCCTTCCAACATAGTACCTTCAAATACCTATCTTAGGGACTTCAAATGTAGTTCCAATTAAAGGTGGCCCTGTTGACCGTGAAGACATCGTTGGTTTACCTCTCCCAGACGATATTCCCGAGGTACCGCTTGGTGGTTGCTTCTCTGCTCTTCTTGTTGTAATGACTTGATACTTTTACTAACCCATTTCTTATTTTAGGTTTCCAGACCTCTTCAAGAATACCTACTCCGCTTGGTGGATAGTCGTGAACGCCAATTGAAGTCGGTGGTGAATGAGATGTATGTGATCATGTTGAGATATGATGAAGTCAGTAGAGAATCCCTGGGGAGGCAGGAACGTATTGATACTCTTTCTGAAGAATTGTCCATGCTTCGACTTCTTTACGAGGTAGACTGCTATTTTTTACTTCTTTTTTTTTCTCTTTTTTTTTTTTTTTTTTTTTTTTTTTTTGGAACAGGGAAAAGGAGATAGCGGATCGGGCGAATGACCCTGATGGGTTGGAGAAACCCGACGGGTCATGGATCTCATTTCGGTTTGCCCGAAAAGTGGCTTGATGGAGCCCTAATCTTTTGCTATAAATACCTCGCATTCTTCTTCCTCGACCCTCAACTTCTTCTTCTTTCTCTTCTCTGCATTTCTGCCTCTTTTCTCTTCTATTTTTAGCAGAAATTCAAGAGGATAACTTTAAATCCTGCTTGTTTGTACAAGATTTGAACTTCGATCTTCTATATCATCCACTACCCCACTTTTTTTTTTTTTTTTTTTGAAATAGATCATGTTCTTTTGCTTCTTGCTTGTTTGGTTTGTTCTTTGTAGTGATCATTTACTGGTGGAATGTGCAAGATAGAATCTGAGCATATGAAGAAGTCACTGTTTGAAGTAGTGTTAACTGAAATGAGATTTTGGTGGAATCTCAGTATAGATCTGTATGAACTTTCTTTTTTCTGTGCTTGATGATAGTAGATCGGGAGATCCAGATTAATGTTCGGCTCAGAGGTGAAGATCTGATGATTTAGGGAAAGAATCAAGATCGTTCCATATGTAGCTTCAAAATATGTACAAATATAAATCCAGATTTCAAAGTTGAAGTCAGATTTAGATTTAGATGTATTTTGACAAGTATGGACGATCCTCCTGGGATGAAGGTGTCTGGATCAAGGGTGTCACATGGGCACTTTTACCACTATCACATTGGTTTCGATCAATGGGAAATGGTGAAGAAATTGGATCTTGGTTTAGACTCAGATAAAATCACCCCCTTTCTTTATTTGTTTTCCATTTCTTCTTCTTTGGTTGGCCGGCAGATCTTTTTTTGTTTCTTGTTGTTCTTCTTTTTTCTTTTCTTTTTTTTTTTTCTTGTTGTTGTTTTTTATTTTTTTCTCGATCTGATCATGTATCTTCCGGATGAGGAAGCGTTCATGCTTTTTATTGTTGTAGACGAAGATCTTTTGATTCCTTCATTTGTGAATGAAATATTTTCTTTCTGGTGGTGATCTTGTCCTTGGTTTGATTTGCACTGACTCTGCAGATTACTGACTCCGGTAGGGATACCTTAACTTAGATAACTTGTCGGTCACAAAAGCTTAAAACATGGTTAGAACATGATTAGGCTCCAAATAATACTCAAAATTGTTGCCTTAGTTGCCTATTTGGTACGTGTGTAGCACCGTATCATCCTAAGGGTTTCATCATCAGCAAAAAAAAAAAAAAAAAAAAATTTTTTACACATTTTTTTTAACGGCACAACTTTTATAAACGCACACACACTCTTTTTTTTCATTTTGAAAACAAGACTTTAGCAATCTGTTTTTTTTTTTTTTTGAAAAAATATTGAAACTCAATAATTTTTTATTTTTTTTCATTTTGAAAACAAATTGATAAAGTAGAAAACGAAATGGTAAGTGCTTGACAAACTAGTTGATCTTTTGAGGAGGTGCAAGGATTAGGTATGCCGGAACATTGCCTTTGACTAGGCATAATACTTCTTCGGTTGATCTGCATTCGTGGTCCTTGGATGTTCTTCTCCATCTAGGTCCATCGATTGTACTGCCATTCCCTGAAAAATCTTTTGGACATTGAACTGACCTTCCCATTTTGGTTTGAATTTTCCCGTTGGGTTGGTATGCGTTACTGGACGGATTTCTTTGAGCACAAGATCTCCTTTGTTGAAGTTACGTGGTCGCACGTGTTTGTTGAAACTGCGTGAAATTTTGTTCTGGTATGCTTGAGAATGGCAAGCTGATATTAACCTCTTCCAATGGTTCTTCTAAATTGTCGGATCGGATTCGAACTGGATTGACCCTAGCCAAAACACCTGGATTTTCGGATCGCATATTTGGAGGCTTGAACTGTCTCCCGCCTTTTTTGGTTTATCGTCAGATCATTTTTTTTTTTTAGATCTGATCATGTATCCTTCATATGAGTAGTTGTTATTGATTTGAATTGTTGTTGACGAGGATCTTGTAAGACTTTCTTTTGTGAATGAAATATCTTATTCCGGACCCCCTTTTTTTTTGCTTCAGAAAAAGGTTTCACCGTCTTTAGCAATTCTGTCAAGAGCAATATGTGGATGCTTCTCCCATGGTTGAGAGAATTTTGAGAAAACGACTGCCCCTTCTTTCGGCGATGGCCCTCCAGAATTGCTTTCTTTTGTTAAAAGACCTCTTCGTTCTTGAGGACTTGATTCCTTCGCGGAAATACACTTTAACAAATGTGGAAGCACCTTTTCTGTAACACTTATAGTTGTGGGAGCCATAAACTTTGATGGTTCACAACCAATGATGGTACCTGAAATATGAACCTTTCTCAAATAAATATTAGTAAAAAAACATTTTCCTTTTAATCATTTTTCAAGTCGAATCTCTTATTTATTCCCCAGCGGAGTCGCCACTGTAGAAATCGAGGACTATGCACGGGTCGAGTGCCAGTCTATTCTTTGATCCCAAGTGAAGTCGCCACTGTAGAAATAGAGGCATGTAGCACGGTTCGAGTGTCGGTCTATTATTTGTCCATAATTGTTATGGGGCGAGGTCCATGTGCTCATCCGTTCGTGGATGTTTATCACACAGGGTCTGGCAGAGATAATTTCTCACTAGTTCGTTAGTAAGAGGGCCAACTCTGCAAAGAGCAAAAGTGAGGTAGATTTGAAGTCGCCACCTGACTAAGGGGAGTCAGGACCCTTTTAACCAGTTTGAATTCTTTTGAGGAAAACAAAACTAGTTATGACTTTCATGTTGATGGTCTGCTATCAGAGAGTCTGGGTAAGGAGATTCTAGTACGGGATGGGAAGGTGTTAGGCACCCATCAGCCGCCCAATCGTAAGATTGGCCTCTACTTCATGATTAAAAAGGGGGAAATGTTTATAATTTATTGAGAATAGATTTTCATGCATGAGCTATTTAGAAAAGAGACATAGTTAGAAGTTGGGCGGAACTTCGACTATGGAGATGTGGTTTCTTTCTTTTATGGTGGTTTTTCTTTTGTGGTGATTGGGTGAAAACCTTGTTTTGTGGTGGTTTTGGGTGGAAAACCTTGTTTGGTGGTTTGGGTGGAAACCTTGGTTTTATTGAGAAGAAATTTGAATGAAATTTCAAAATTAAACAATTAACCTGCAGATTAGCTCAATAAAAATAGTATTAATGCAAACCTTATTTTTTTGACAATGGGTCTAATGTGGGAGGGAATTCCGTTTTATACCCACACTTTGATTTATCCCACTTGGAAAATTAATAACAAAACACAATTTTTTATGTAATGCAAAGAGTAGTCACGGTGTTACTACGAAATGGAAAACCATTTCGTTCCCGTATGACTACATAATTTACCGAAGAGATAGGCAATTAATATACCTTAGATGGAGTATTTTCTTCAAAGATTCTTCTACTCTTCCCTTTTTGTTTTTGGTTAAGTATGCTAAAAGTAGTTAAAGTACCAGCAATTTAATGCTAATCTTTTAAGAACTTAAAGACGATACTTGATTTTGATACTTCTACTTATTGGGTTTTCTCTAAATAAACTATAAATGCATAAGACAATAATAACTATTATGTCAGAAAGAATTTTGATTTCTCTTTGATTAAATGATAAAATACATGGAGACTTGGAACATGTGAGAAGAAATATTTTCTATTTTGAGAAGCAATGATTCTTCTTGGTTTGGGTGGAAACCTAGATATTTGGATTGTGGTTTGGGTGGAAACCTTGTGGTGTGGTGTGGTTTGGGTGGAAACCTTTGTTGTTGTGTGGTTTGGGTGGAAACCTTGTTTTGTGTGGTTTGCGTGGAAACCTTGTTAAAGTAAAGGAAGAAGTGTAGTCCCTCTTTCCCTCTTTCCCTCCTTCTGTTGTTCTACTCTCTATCAAGTGTTTCTTTTTTCCGTCCTTTGAATGAAATTCTCAGCGGCTATTTATAGCTTCCAAACCCATCAATCGTCCGCGAAACCCGCAACGAAATCCGCAGGATCGAGCGAATTCTTTCATATTTGTTTTCAAAATTTGTGGGTCCCACTGTCCTTTTTTATTTTCCTTTCCTAATTAAACAAGTGTGGGCCCCACTTGTCCCCTTTGTTTTCCTCTTCTTTCTCTTTTCCTAATAAAACAAGTGTGGGTCCCACTTGTCTTTTTGAAAAAAAGTCCTTTTTTTTCTTTTTTTCTTCTTCCATCCTTAATTTCTCTTCTAAACAAACATACGTGGATCCCACTTGAAAAAAAAATAGTCACTAATTAAAGTATTGATGCAGATAAGGGGAATGAAAAGTGGTCACCCCCTTAACGTCTTCCGAGCTCTCGTTTTGCTCGTAACTTCTTCATACGAACTCCAAATGACTCCGTTCTTTCACCATTGACTTTGTATTTTCTTCCTATTTAATGTGATAGCAAGAATTCTCAGGTTTGGAAGGATAATGAAATGGGTAGGAGCCGTGCTTGTGGGCTTGATTGGGTAGAGCTTGTGGGCTCGAGAGCTTGTGGGCTTGATTGGTAGAACTTGTGGGCTTGAGAGCTTGTGGGTTTGATTGGTAGAGCTTGTGGGCTTGAGAGATTGTGGCCTTGATTGGTTGTGTTTGTGGGCTTGAGATCTTGTGGGCTTGGTTGGTAGTGTTTGTGGGCTTGAGAGCTTGTGGGCTTGATTGGGTAGAGCTTGCGGGCATGAGAGCTTGTGGGCTTGATTGGTAGTGTTTGTGGGCTTGAGAGCTTGTGGGCTTGATTGGGTAGAGCTTGTGAGCTTGATTGGTAGTGTTTGTGAGCTTGATTTAAAGGATATGAAAAATCCTTAATTGCTCCACAAATAATTTCTCTTGTATTCGGCTCTGAAGTACAAGAATGATATTTTCCATAGAAGGTGTGAAATTGGGGTGTCAACACCGCTCGCCCAAGGGAGCTCCCACGTGGGTTTAGGAAACAAATACCGTTTCCAAGGATATCTCGTATCCTGTCATAAATAATCTTTAAGAATCACATTCTATGGACCGCAGCCCAACATTCATAATCATGCTCACAACATCGATTATCATCCATATATTAATGGAAACTTGCAAACATAAATTTAATTAAAAGAAACTTAAATAAAAGAAGAGTTTTAGATTGTGTTGCGCCTACCTCGAATCGCAATCCAAAAACTATAAATAATAGAAGGAAGAGCTTTATCACCGAAGAAATTGTCTTTGATATGAACTAAAAGAATCTCTCGTTATTTCTATTAATTTAGATTTTTGTTTACTCTTTTCTTCTTAGTATGTTTACTCTTTTCTTCTTTGTATCTTTACTCTTTTCTTCTTAGTATAAAATATATACATATATATATACTCACAACCTAAAACAAGTTCCACATAACCTCAAGTTTAAAAGTTTGGTCAAGATAAGAATCTAATAATTATGTCTTCAAAGTGATAGCTAATTATTTATGTCTACCACTACCACCTTCTTTTAATTTATTTCTCTCTCTAACATAATTCTTCCTTTTTATTTTTTATTAAAACAAACAGTACTATAAAGAAAAGTTGTTTCCTAGGATTCCACCAAAAAAAACAAAAAGAATTCAAATTTGAATATAATAAGTTATTAATACCTATTATTTCTTAACTTTCATCATTAATAACAACTAATTTCAAAAAAGCAAAAGATTCTTTGTCCCACTAATAATTATTTAATCTAAAGAAAAAGAAAAGAATTAATCAAAACTAATTTCAAAAAAAATCAAAAGATTCTTTGTCTCACTAATAATTCTTTAATCTAAAGAAAAAGAAAAGCATTAATAATAACTAATTTCAAAAATCAAAGATTCTTTAATCTAAAAAATTAACAACAACTATTTTCATCAATCAAAAGAAAAAAGTAATTAACAACAACTATTCTCATCAATCAAAAGAAAAAGAGAATTAACAACAACTATTTTCATCAATCAAAAAAATTCTTTTGTTCTTGGCTCAATTCATCTATTTTCAATAACAACTAGAATTTTATATTACATGTTTCATAATGAATCATTAATCCGATCATCTTAAAATTTCAGAGAAGCATTTCTAATATATGGATCTATATCATATTCAATTTTTACGAAAACTCAATGGTTCAAATGAGAGTTGTTGATTTTCTAAGATCATTTTAAACATTTGGACAGATTGCATCATTTTACCAAACAATTCACCGTAAATTCATAATAATTCTAAATTTAGCAAACTCAACGCATAATTAAAGATAAGACATAGATCTAAAACTTTTATCAAGATCAAAAATCGTTTTGATATCATAAAGATGTCCTAAGTACAGTCAAGAACATACAAAGCGAAAATGTACAAAACAATTTAGAAATCAACATCAAAAATCGTTTTGATATCATAAAGATGTCCTAAGTACAGTCAAGAACATACAAAGCGAAAATGTACAAAACAATTTAGAAATCAACATCCAAGTACAAACAAACATTTTACGGTGAATATGTGATGAAATATTCTCAAATTTTAACTAGAGATACCTAAGCATGTTATCTATCAATATTAAAAGGCCGATCATCAATTAGATTCATAGTTTTTAATCAATAAATCACTGAGATCTAATCATACAAATTCAAAATCAAGTATAACAAAAACGTAAAGAGAAAGGGGATCTAGCATACTACCTCAATTGCTTAAAAAAAAAACTCCTCTTAATTCTCCACTGATTTTCCATGGTTTCCCCCCCTCTAAAATAAACTCTAGCTTCATCCCTTCTTCTCCCTAGTTTTTAGTTTCTCTCTCTAAAATTTCTAAAGTTTTAGTTATCAAACCTTAATAACATTATTAAGGAAAAAAAAACAATGAATTTGGGTGGCTCTATTTCCACCCTAACTTGGATCCTTTCTTGTTCAATCCACCCATTTAAGGTTAGGGTTAAGGTTAGGGCTAAGGAACAACAATCTAAGCACAAGGTTAACCAATCCAGGTATAACCCGACCCGAAACAGTATATAAAAAATACAGGGTATTAAATTACTGGTAAACCTGCACAAAACTCCCACTGCATATGCAATGTCTGGTCTAGTACAATCAGTTGCATAACGCAGACTGCCAATTATACTAGCATATTCAGATTGTCTAATACTTTCTACAGTATTCTTAAACAATTTCACATTAGGATCAAACGGGGTACAAACAGGTTTACAATCAAAATAATCATACTTCCTCAGAATTTTTTCAATGTAGTGAGATTGATCTAAAGAAATACCACTACTGGTTCTAGTTATTTTGATCCCCAATATTACACTAGCTTCACCCAAATCTTTCATGTCAAAATTCGAACTAAGCATGCTTTTAGTTTCATTAACAATAGATAAATTGGAACCAAATATCAGCAAATCATCTACATACAAGCAAACAATCACACAAACATCATTCTCAGATTTATAATAGATGCATTTGTCACCCTCATTTATTCTGAAGTTATTTGAAATCATTAAATTATTAAATTCATTTCTCATGCCATTGTTTAGGAGCTTGTTTCAAACCATAAAGAGACTTTTCTATCTTACATACTTTATGTTCTTGTCCAGGAATTACAAAACCTTCAGGTTGTTCCATGTAAATTTCCTCTTCTAGTTCACCATTCAAAAAAGCAGTTTTAACATCCATTTGATGAATAACAAGATTATGAGTAGCAGCAACAACAATCAAAACACATATAGATGTTAATCTAGTAACGGGGGAATAAGTATCAAAAAAGTCTACGTTCTCTCGTTGCCTAAAACCTTTGGCAACTAGTCTATCCTTATACTTATCTACTGTTCCATCAGGTTTGAATTTCCTTTTCAAAACCCATTTACAACCTATGGGCTTACTACCAGGAGGTAAATCTGTTATACTCCAAGTTCCGTTAGACATATGAGAATCCCATTCATTATCTACAGCTTCTTGCCAGAAACTAGACTCTACAGAACTAAACGCCTCTTGTAAATTGGAAGGTTCTTCCTCTATGGCGTAAAATTCAAAATCGGGATCTTTTGTCTCAGTCCTAGCTCTTTTTTTGCGTATAGGTTCAACTTCAGTTATCCTAGTTTCTTCACTGCTAGGTTCTTCCAATCTAGGTACATAAACATCACTAGGTAAAGTACTAGGTATAGAACCCCCACTATTACCCCCACTATTTATAGAATTAAAAGGAAACCTCATTTCAAAGAAATCAACATCAATAGATTCAATAATAACCTTATTATTAATATCAAAGAACCTATAAGATTTACTGTTTTGAGCATAACCAATAAAAACACATTCATAAGCTCTACTTTCTAACTTGTGTCTTTTAGGATCAGGTTTCCTAACAAAAGCTAAACAACCCCAAACTCTAAAATAAGAGACATTAGGTTTTCTATCTCTCCAAATTTCATAAGGAGATATCTTAGTTTTATTATTGGGAATGCGGTTCAAAACATGGCAAACAGTTAACAAACATTCACCCCACCAATGAGAAGCAGCACCAGAACTAAGCAAACAGGCAACAATCAATTCAGTAAGAGTACGATTCTTTCTTTCAGCTTTCCCATTCATTTGAGGATTATAAGGAGCAGTTTTTTCATGTATAATGCCATTAGATTGATAAATTTCAGTAAAAGGACCAGAATCATATTCAGTGCCTCTATCACTACGAAATCTCTTAATTTTTCTACCAAATTGATTTTCAATTTCAGCAATAAAGATTTTAAACTTTTCAATAGCTTCACTCTTATGGCTCAACAGATAAACATAAGTATAGTTAGAACAATCATCAATGAACGTCATAATATATCTCTTGCCGTTTCTAGTTAGGATACCTTCATATTCACACAAATCAGAATGTATTAAGTCTAGAGGTTTCGTTTCTCTTACAACAGATTTATGTGAAGTCTTAGTTATTTTTGCTTGACTACAAAATTCACATTTTTCAAATTCATTTTCAGAAAATTTTGGGAGGACACCTAACTTGCTCATGTTATCTACTAATTTTTTACCCACATGACAAAGTCTACCATGCCAAACATTAAAATTGCAAACCATATAAGCAGAAGATTCAATTTTATTCATAGCATCAACATTAAGCTTAAACATTCCATCAGTAGCATAACCCTTTCCTACAAAACTCTTATTCTTAGTTATAGTCACTACACCATATCCTGTAATTTGCAACATATCAGTTTCGGAAGTGTGCAACGGATATTGGCGTTGCCCAGATGTGCAACGCCAATATCCGTTGCACACCAAAAAATACGTTGGAACAAAAAAAAAAAACTAATTTGTAAAATAAAATTAATGTTGCAACGGTTTGTGACACGCAAAAAAACGTTGGTCACTTTTATAATATCAATTTTTTTGTTTATTATTATTATTTTACAAAAATCTTAAAATTTCTAAATATTTCCCTCTCAATATTTCACTAAAATCATCCTCCCTCCTAAAATTAAATCAACAAAATTTTTCCTCCTAATTTTTCCCTCTAAATTTTCACCAAAATTATCCGTCTCTCATATTATTACTAATTTCTAAATATTTCTCAGACATCTTTTTTATTACCCTCTCTCTTATTTCACTCTCGTTTTTTATCACTCTCGTTTTTACACTCTCTCTTTTATTTCTTCTCCGTAGAAAGCTCTCAAAACCTCATAAGTCAGAACTCCCAAACCCTTCCCTGCAGAAAGTTCGAAACCCTCGAGACCAAAATCCTTCCTGCAGAATCAAAACCCTTCTCTCACAATGAAACCTCAGATCGATAACTGAATTTCAGTAATCAAATCTTATAAATCTCGTTCTGTTCTCTAGAAACGTAAAAAATTCCTAAACCTAGAATCCAAAATCAATCCCCGAAATGCGAAATCAGTTCATCAAATAGTTTATTATCATCAGGTATAACCATTATTTACTAGTATTGTTGTTTAATTTTGATTTTTTTGACCTAACTCTGTGATATTTTTTTTTCGCTGCTTAGTCAACACATTCAGTTTTATTATAATGGTGTAATCAAATGTTTATGTTGATTTGTGAGCTATTTTTAGGGTTAAATTGCTTTTTTAGTTATCAATCTCTTGCTGTTTTTATTCAAATGTGACTTGATTGATTTGTTACTGATGGATGTAGTCTCAGTTTTGTATCGACAAGGTTGATTTGTTAGTTGTTTATGAATTTGATACTTTTCTTTGGGGATATCATTTGTCAGTGTATGTTAGTTTGAGCATAGTACATGACCCACTGGAATTAAAAGAACTTGTTAGTTTGAACATAGTAATAACTAGAGCTTACCTATTTTAGAGTCTTGATACGACTTTCTGTTCCAATGCAGTGCCAATGTTATCCATCTGGTTATGTTGTCTTATGATTGGTTATTTTCTGGGAAGGTTATGTTATGTGATACAATGATTACCCTTGAACATTAATATCGGCTTATGCAGCTGTTGTCGAAATAGTATGTGTTGGTTGTTTGCAAGTTAGTAGTGACATCAAAAGATCAAGATCTTGTTCAAGGATGACGAGGATGATTTAGATTTGAATATTTACCGCTTGGGGAAGTTTGAAACTATAACTTGAAAATTGCAGCAGATCTTTGGAGTTTTTATATGCAAGACGTTGTTGATGTTCCTAGGTGCTTCCATGGTTGGAGAAATTGCTGGTTGATATGTTTCTTGAAACTTGCAGCATATTCCTTCGTGTCTTCTTAGTTTTAGTTTCGTATTTCCCTCTAAAGATTTCATTCTCTAGTTTTGTGGATTATATGCGAGACATTGTGGATGGAAAACCAAAGATTTGCTTGAGAACTGGATTTCTAATTGTACATATTAATTTTAGTTCTTTATGCTCATTAGAAATGTTGAAGAAGAACGGGTTACACCTAATTTATGTTTGTTCAACACTTGAACTTATAATGAACTGATAAGCATTCATATATTGGATTGTTCTTGAAAGTTACTAAATGGAAACTTTTTGTTAGCCACTTGTCTAATCCTTTGAAAAAATTTCATTGTAGATAAGTCTTTCCATACAATTCATCTAAAGAAAACAAGAATTTGCACTCCCGAAAGGCCACTTGTTGTTCGATCTGGTTACAGGGTATTGTTTCACTCATTACCTTGTACTTATTTTTACGTTCTTGTTTACACATAACCTGTAACGTTGCTTACAATTTATGTTAGTTCTGTTCGTCTGAGGCGTAGTATATTGATTACATTTTTGTACATTGTTGTTATGCCCAAGTGGTCTTATTTCGGTACTGCTTTAAAGGTGAATTGGTGTTTCCCTATCGCATTGACTAGGTTTTTAAAAAAAAAAAAATTTGCCCCCCTCATTTTTGAGCATAGAGATGATAGAAATGAGTTTGTGCGTAATGTGAAAAAGGCTTATCTCCTTTGTCATTTATATGTGTTCCAATATCTATGTTAGCGCATTCGTTTGCATTTGCAGCATACTAAGGATGTTGATGCTATGATAAAATGGTTTGCAAAAATGTTTTTAAGTAATTTTATTCAAAGAGAAACAAGTTATTTGGATGATGCCAATTAAAAGGTTAAGGGAATCTCATTATTATAGCAAACTGGGTTAAACTTACATTTCATTTCCTGAATGGTTAGTGTATTTTAGCTTGTTATTATCCTTCGGTAAAACTTATGGGATATTTGTATGCATTGTTATTCCTTTCTTCTCTTCTGTCATTTGGTGTCTGCTACGGGTGATCTATATTTAGTTGCAAGACCCTGCTTGTTCTCTCGGGTTAGGGATTTATCTACATTATTTTATTACTGAATGTTATTAAATCTTGTAAATTTATCAGTTACACTCAAGTAGTCATCTATCTTTCATGTTTACAGGTATAACATCACTATCTGCACTTCAAGACCCTTCAAACGACATCAAGCCAGACTATTATGCAAGTAAGGTATCCGACGTTCTTAAATTCTTAGAAGAATAAATCTTACACTTATGTCAGGCTTTGTCATAATGTCAATTATTCACCATTAATCAAATTCATCGTTGAATCCCAAATTGCGTTTGTGCAGTAATTACTCCATGTATCAGGTCTTCTATATTAAAGAAAAATTTCTGAATCGCTTCTTAATTATTTTGCGGTAACCATCTAAGAAGACCCGGTGTTTGAATTTCCCATGATGTTTTCCACTGCCTTCATTTTTTGCAAATGTTAATATACTCTGTCTGTCTGTCACCTTGCCATAGATGATAAACTATGTTGCATTGTATGCCCAGTTGTTCTGACGATTTAGAGTTGCTTAGAGGAATATAAAATACAAACGTGCTTACTGCTTTGGTGAATCCCTTGGTTACGGTATCTGTATCATACCACCTATAAATCTGATCGTTATTTTGATCTACCCTCAAGTAATTTAAATTCATGTGTTTAACCCTTGCAGTTGGCTTGTTTTGGTTATAGTGAGACTTGTAAGCCGGTGTTGGTTAAGTGTTGGGTTCCAAAAAAAAGTAATTCATAATTCTGTTTTGGCCTTTAGTCTTGATGATTGTGATTTATATACTTCTTTACCTGACTTGCACTTACAAGTGCTGAACTGCCATCTTGGATTCTCTATTTTGTTTGATCCCTTGTGTTGATGTCGGTTAATTGAGCTCATTTGATGTGTATTTGTTGTGTAGTGAGTACTTACAATGAATCCAGAGATAGTCTTTAGTATGTATAGATATGTTACGTCTTTCTCATCTTGGAAAGAAGTTATAAAAACTGGAAAACGACACTGGACTTCAAATGTAATTGCTAAACTTCTTCCCACTAACTTGGTAGCTAGCTTACATACAGTATTTAAATGTTTACTAATAGGCCAGTCCATAACTGAAAAATCCTTGAACCCATTAGTAAAACCAGTTCAGGAAGCTCTTTTTTACCATGAAATGTTTTTTTAAATGTTTTTTAAATTGTTCTTTTTTATGTGAACAATGTGGTTGCTTATAATTTCTTAGTAAAAGTTAGGATTTTTGTGGATCTGTGGCTCTAATATGCATTTCTGTAGCTCAAATCCCACTTTTTCTGGTCATCATTGTTATCATGTTGTTGTCAGTTAACAATTCTAAAGTATGATTTGTGTTTTGGTGCAGGTTTCGTATAATAAAATTGCGGTTCTAAGGACTTGAAAGGTCGGGTAACATGTTCAGATTTTGTTTAGCTGCTCTAGTTGTCATTGTTTGTATAAGCTTGTATGTTCTGCTTCTCACTGTCTTATTGTTGGCTGCATATTACTTAGGTATTGACATATCGTGCACCTGTTCATCCCAGAGAGGGTATGCTGCTTATTTGTACTTCTATTATTATGTACTTTCTGCGTATCTCGTATGCTTACAACTCAGTTTCTTATTAAGCCAAATTTCTTAGGATTCAGTTTGCTGGTCATTTCATAAGAATGATTGTTTTTGTTTCGTTGTGAATTATAAGACAGAAATAGTGCACCAATTTTATAATCTGGCATGTCTTCATTATTGTAGAATGTCTCAACATATTGATAAAGGCTGGATGTTTGAAGATAGGTTTAGTCATTCATATAGAATAGGTGTAGATACTTTTATTGCATTTGCATATAAGAACAGAACTAGAGGCTCGCAATTTTGTCCCTGTCCTTGTCGTCTTTGTCGTAATGCAAAATCTAAGAAGTTTGAAGAAGTGAGGCATGATTTAAAAGTGAATGGTATGCTATTTACATATGTACATTGGTCACTGCATGGATAGAAGCCGACACCACCATAAAAGGTAGTTTCCGCAAATGTAGAGCAATTTGTTCAGGAAGAAACTTTAGTGTACTGCCTCAAACTACACTGAGCTTGCTCGATTCTATCAGAATCTCAAGGACTAAGGTTTGTGTTTATTCTCCGAATCATGTTTTATACGAGCGTGAAAATTATTATTTTCAGTTGGGTTTTGTCTTCAAAGCTTAGTAATAATAATTCATAGCTGCTGGTGCGTGGTGGGATTGGGAGTGCACGTCTATTCTGGTGGTCATAACAAACTTGTTTCTCTTTGATACTTCTACAGATGTACTCAGTCGATGATGGTGATACCGGCCCACACATTATGGGAAGCAATTGCAGGTCATGTTTCCCTATAAGGTGTCAGGTTCTGTGTTATCTCCCATTAACCTTAACTTCCATATAATTCCGGATATTGATTTTAATGCTCTTAAACCAGCAGTGGTACTTCGGATACAACGTGTATGTAAACAACTGAATGTATTCTTATGAACTAATTCATATTGTCAAATTCAGAAACATGAATCATTCATGACCATATCTATCTTTAAATCAACCAAATAATTATATGGTTTATTATAATTTATCTGTTATGTGCTGATTCATATCTTTATTACAAGATGATATATATGAATATATCTTGATGGATTGTGACATATATTGGGTCTTTTAGTGGATCTACAATGGTATATGAAGGTGCAGAATATATTTTCAGGTGCAGAAATTGGTCAGGAATTATTGTCGGAAATCTAATTTTTACCTGGGATTATCATCGGAATTCATTTTTTTTTATTATTTGTAAACGGGTTTGCAACGTATATAAGTGTTGCTCAAATTAGAGTAACCGTTGCAAAAATTAAAGAATCCGTTGCTCAATAAACGTTGGTAATATTTTTGACCAACGCTTATATACGTTGCACAAAATAATTTGACCAACGGATTTTGGCGTTGCACCAAAATTTGCTACGCCATATTCCCAACAGATATTTGCGTTGGTGAAATTTCATTGCAACGCGTATATCCGTCCCAAATCGGTTGTTTTGGTGTAGTGAGTGTAAATATCAGACCCAATAGTTTGATACAACCCAGCCTTGTTGAGAAGATAGCCGGAAACAAGGTTGTTTCTCATTTCTGGAGTGTGAAGGACATCTTTCAGTATGAGTGTCTTCCCAGAAGTAAACTTCAACTCTACCGTACCAGAACCTTTCACCACAGTGCTGTGAGAGTCTCCCAACAACACTTTCTTATCCTTGGTTTCAGCATAAGTCTTAAACATGGACCTATCAAAACAACAATGACGCGAAGCACCACTGTATATCCACCACCCATCAT
Source organism: Papaver bracteatum (assembly GCA_023529315.1). Lineage (NCBI taxonomy): Eukaryota > Viridiplantae > Streptophyta > Magnoliopsida > Ranunculales > Papaveraceae > Papaver > Papaver bracteatum. Next base: position 338,231 of record JAJJWX010003600.1, on the reverse strand, counting down.
ATCCACCAACCATGTAGAACTCTGGATCAGAGACCATGGCAATTATAACGTCACCCACAGCATTAGCTTGTGCGTTATTCTTTTCCTTGTTAAACCTGCAATTCCTAGCCATGTGGTTTGGTTTATTATAGGTATAATAGAGAAACTCAGAATTGGAATTCTGTCCATTTTTTGATAGGTGTTGGTTCTTGTTTTGATTAGGCCTTCCTCCTTTCTTCTGGTTCGGGTTAGATTTCATATCCTTTTTCTTGGGTTTCAAACTGGGATGAGTCTTATTGTTAGAATCAATAAGAATCTCTTCCTTCTTATCTTGTTTTCGTGCTTCTTCCTCAACCCTGAGCTAAACAATCAAACTTTCAAGAGAAAATTCTTTAGACTTGTGACGCAAATATTTACGAAAACATTTCCAGTTATGTGGTAACTTGTCAATCATATCAGCAACTTGATATTGTTCACAAATTTTCATACCTTCAGTCAGAATTTCATGGGCAATTTTCTGAAGTTCATGAGCCTGTGCAACAACTGATCTATCATCCACCATTTGATATTTTAAGTATCGGCTTACATCATATTTCTTCGATCCGGCTTCTTCAGTGTCATATTTTTTCTGTAAAGCATCCCACACATCTTTAGCAGTTTCAAAAGTGGAGTAATATTCATATAAATCATCAGACAAAGCATTGAGAATATAGTTTTTGCAATCAAAATCATCATCGACCCATTTGTCACTGATTTTCTGTTTCTCCTCAGGAGTCTGAGAAACTTCTTTGGCACCGCCGGTAGGAGGTGGATCAGCAACACCAGCATCATTAGCAGCATCAGGACAAGCAGAGGTGCTTGTCTTATCAGCAGCAGGCTCCAGGGTTCCAGGATGAACAGTTGACACAATCATGTGCAGCTTCATGAGTTTGAGATAAAAGAACATCTTTTGCTTCCATATTCTGAAATGAAGCCCTTCAAACTTGAATGGCTTGTTGGTATCATCGACACGCTTTCTTTCATTCTCCATAGCAGAAATGACCACCTTAAAATTGTTGGAAACAAAACAATGATTCACACATAAATGAATCTCAAACAGCTGAGTCGCGGACTAGGTCGCTATCTTTAAGGTGTTTCGCGACTCTGCCTCTTGATTGTGTGCTAGCAGTCAATTCTTGTCGAAAACCCTATGGGATAAAACAGCTGATAACTCTCTTGTTCGATTTATCTGCACTATGAGAAATCGAATCACAATCCTCTCTTTAACACTTGCTCAGAATCACACAGAAAAACAGATAAATTTCTCTTTTCACAAAACCAGCCTTATAACATCTTAAGAGAATCAATTAAGTTTTTAATGAAAATAAATTCTGATTAATTACCCAAATTAATCTTCCGTAACAGTCAGAAAACGGGCAGAATATAATACCAAAATTAATGAGAATTAATTAGAGAATAATTTCCTTAAAACGTTTTGAAAACCAAAAGTCAAATATGCAAAAAGTTATTTTTTTTAAGTCACCAGACCTCCCAAGGCCCCACTCTCCCGGACTTTTGATAAATAGTATAGATATAAATAATATACCTAGTCAAATGCAAGGGGTGAGACTTGAACCCAAGTCTATAGTGTGGGATCTCAAAATTATACCACCACACTATTTCTCTAAGTTTGATATAATATTACAAAACTATGTTTTCAAATATATATCCCAACAATCCCCCACTTATATTTTAAAACATTGAGCAAGTGCTATATAGTTGTGCATAAGCAAAGGTGCCTTTCGACTTGAACCTCTGCATAGTGTTAAACTTTCTAAGTACTAGGTGACTAGAGTGACTTGCGTCTTGAACTCTAAATAATACTAGATTATTCAACACACACAACTATATCTAGAGTAATGTCCTTAAGTTTGCACATTAAGGAAATGTGCTTATCCCTTTCTTAATGAACGATCTAGAGAAATGCCCAAGTTCTCATAGAAGGCGGCCACACCTTCACATTCATATAGGTGAGTCTATCAAGAATACTCTTGTGTATCCCACTCTAACATAAGATCTATAGACATCATTAAGAGTTTAAACACTCAACCTGTTTCCCACTTCAGGATATCATGCTATGGGAATGCATGACTCTATCATATCATTTGTAACTTCGTCTAGTCCCTTTGAACCTATTTCTAGGTTGGGTATCCATTACAAACGACTCAACTTATAACGGGAAAAAGTCCCATGCTTTTAGAGGTATTCCATACCTTTTCTATCGCTAGTCCTTTCGTCAAAGGATCAACTAAGTTTCCTTCAGATCTTACATAATCTACTCTAACAACACCAGTTGTGAGAAATTCTCTAACTGTGTCGTGCTTTCGACGTATCTGTCGATTCTTATTGTTATTATAACAATTTTATACTACTCCGATAGCCGCGGTACTATCGCAGTGGATCAAAGTGGCTGGTATTGGTTTTTCCCATACTGGAATGTCTGACAACAGACTTTTCAGCCATCCTGCCTCTTCACTAGCTGCTGCTAGTGCCATCAATTCAGCCTCCATCGTAGATTGGGCTATAATTGTCTGTTTCTTTGATCTCCAAGATACAGTGCCCCCAGCAATAGTAAAAACATATCCACTGGTGGCCTTGGAGTCATCTGATAAAGTGTTCCAATTAGCATCTCTAAATCCTTCAAGGACTGCGGGATGCCTCTGATAGTGTAATCCTAGGTTTGTGGTTCTTTTCAGATACCGCATAACCCTCTCAATAGCATCCCAGTGTTCCAAACTAGGATTTCTGGTAAACCTGCACAAAACTCCCACTGCATATGCAATGTCTGGTCTAGTACAATCAGTTGCATAACGCAGACTGCCAATTATACTAGCATATTCAGATTATCTAATACTTTCTCCAGTATTCTTAAACAATTTCACATTAAGATCAAACGGGGTACAAACAGGTTTACAATCAATATAATCATACTTCCTGAGAATTTTTTCAATGTGGTGAGATTGCTCTAAAGAAATACCATTACTGGTTCTAGTTATTTTGATTCCCAAGATTACACTAGCTTCACCCAAATCTTTCATGTCAAAATTCGAACTAAGCATGCTTTTAGTTTCATTAACAATAGATAAATTGGAACCAAATATCAACAAATCATCTACATACAAGCAAACAATCACACAAACATCATTCTCAGATTTATAATAGATGCATTTGTCACCCTCATTTATTCTGAAGTTATTTGAAATCATTAAATTATCAAATTTTTCATTCCATTGTTTAGGAGCTTGTTTCAAACCATAAAGAGACTTTTATAGCTTACATACTTTATGTTCTTGTCCAGGAATTACAAAACCTTCAGGTTGTTCCATGTAAATTTCCTCTTCTAGTTCACCATTCAAAAAAGTATTTTTAACATCCATTTGATGAATAACAAGATTATGAGTAGCAGCAACATCAATCAAAACACGTATAGATGTTAATCTAGTAACGGGGGAATAAATATCAAAAAATTCTATGTTCTCTCGTTTCCTAAAATCTTTGGCAACCAGTCTAGCCTTATACTTATCTATTGTTCCATCAGGTTTGAATTTCCTTTTCAAAACCCATTTACAACCTATGGGCTTACTACCAGGAGGTAAATCTGTTATACTCCAAGTTCCGTTAGACATATGAGAATCCCATTCATTATCTACAGCTTCTTGCCAGAAACTAGACTCTACAGAACTAAACGCCTCTTGTAAATTGGAAGGTTCTTCCTCTATGGCGTAAAATTCAAAATCGGGATCTTTTGTCTCAGTCTTAGCTCTTTTAATGCGTCTTGGTTCAACTTCAGTTATCCTAGTTTCTTCACTGCTAGGTTCTTCCAATCTAGGTACAAAAACATCACTAGGTATAGAACCCCCACTATTTATAGATTTAAAAGGAAACCTCATTTCAAAGAAATCAACATCAATAGATTAATAATAACCTTATTATTAATATCAAAGAACCTATAAGCTTTACTGTTTTGAGCATAACCAATAAAAACACATTCATAAGCTCTACTTTCTAACTTGTGTCTTTTAGGATCAGGTTTCCTAACAAAAGCTAAACAACCCCAAACTCTAAAATAAGAGACAATAGGTTTTCTATCTCTCCAGATTTCATAAGGAGATATCTTAGTTTTATTATTGGGAATTCGATTCAAAACATGGCAAACAGTTAACAAACATTCACCCCACCAATGAGAAGTAGCACCAGAACTAAGCAAATAGGCAACAGTAAATTCATTAAGAGTACGATTCTTTCTTTCATCTTTCCCATTCATTTTAGGATTATAAGGAGCAGGTTTTTCATGTATAATGCCATTAGATTGATAAATTTCAGTAAAAGGACCAGAATCATATTCAGTGCCTCTATCACTACGAAATCTCTTAATTTTTCTACCAAATTGATTTTCAATTTCAGCAATAAAGATTTTAAACTTTTCAATAGCTTTACTCTTATGGATCAACAGATAAACATAAGTATAGTTAGAACAATCATCAATGAACGTCATAATATATCTCTTGCCGTTTTTAGTTAGGATACCTTCATATTCACACAAATCAGAATGTATTAAGTCTAGAGGTTTCGTTTATCTTACAACAGATTTATGTGAAGTCTTAGTTATTTTTGCTTGACTACAAAATTCACATTTTTCAAATTCATTTTCAGAAAATTTTGGGAGGACACCTAACTTGCTCATGTTATCTACTAATTTTTTACCTACAGGACAAAGTATACCATGCCAAACATTAAAATTGAAAACCATATAAGCAGAAGATTCAATTTTATTCATAGCATCAACATTAAGCTTAAACATTCCATCAGTAGCATAACCCTTTCCTACAAAACTCTTATTCTTAGTTATAGTGTAAATATCAGACCCAATAGTTTGATACAACCCAGCCTTGTTGAGAAGATAGCCGGAAACAAGGTTCTTTCTCATTTCTGGAGTGTGAAGGACATCTTTCAGCATGAGTGTCTTTCCAGAAGTAAACTTCAACTCTACCATACCAGAACCTTTCACCACAGTGATATGAAAGTCTCCCAACAATACTTTCTTATCCTTGGTTTCAGCATAAGTTTTAAACATGGACCTATAAAAACAACAATGACGCGAAGCACCACTGTCTATCCACCACCCATCAGATCCACCAACCATGTAGAACTCTGGATCAGAGACCATGGAAATTATAACGTCACCCACAGCATTAGCTTGTGCGTTATTCTTTTCCTTGTTAAACCTGCAATTCCTAGCCATGTGGTTTGGTTTATTACAGGTATAACAGAGAAACTCAGAATTGGAATTCTGTCCATTTTTTGATGGGTGTTGGTTCTTGTTTTGATTAGGCCTTTCTCCTTTCTTCTGGTTCGGGTTAGATTTCATATCCTTTTTCTTAGGTTTCAAACTGGGATGAGTCTTATTGTTAGAAACAATAAGAATCTCTTCCTTCTTATCTTGTTTCCGTGCTTCTTCCTCAACCCTGAGCTTAACAATCAAACTTTCAAGAGAAAATTCTTTAGACTTGTGACGCAAAGAATTACGAAAACATTTCCAGTTAGGTGGTAACTTGTCAATCATAACAGCAACTTGATATTGTTCAAAAAATTTCATACCTTCAGTCAGAATTTCATGGGCAATTTTCTGAAGTTTCTGAGCCTGTGCAACAACTGATCTATCATCCACCATTTGATATTTGAAGTATCGGCTTACAACATATTTCTTCGATCCGGCTTCTTCAGTGTCATATTTTTTCTGTAAAGCATCCCACACATCTTTAGCAGTATCAAAAGTGGAGTAATATTCATATAAATCTTCATACAAAGCATTGACAATATAGTTTTTGCAATCAAAATCATCATCGACCCATTTGTCAATGATTTTCTGTTTCTCCTCAGGAGTTTGAGAAACTTCTTTGGCACCGCCGGTAGGAGGTGGATCAGCAATACCAGCATCAGTAGCATCATCAGCACCAGCAGAGGTACTTGTCTTATCAGCAGCAGGCTTCAGGGTTCCAGGATGAACATTTGACACAATCATGTGCAGCTTCATGAGTTTGAGATAAAAGAACATCTTTTGCTTCCATCTTCTGAAATGAAGCCCTTCAAACTTAAATGGCTTGTTGGTATCATCGACACGCTTTCTTTCATTCTCCATAGCAGAAACGACCACCTTAAAATTGTTGGAAACAAAACAATGATTCACACAGAAATGAATCTCAAACAGCTGAGTCGCGGACTAGGTCGCTATCTTTAAGGTGTTTTGCGACTCTGCCTCTTGATTGTGTGCTAGCAGTCAATTCTTGTCGAAAACCCTATGGGATAAAACAGCTGATAACTTTCTTGTTCGATTTCTCTGCACTATGAGAAATCGAATCACAATACTCTCTCTAACACTTGCTCAGAATCACACAGATAAATTTTTCTTTTCACAAAACCAGCCTTATAACAGCTTAAGAGAATCAATTAAGTTTTTAATGGAAATAAATTCTGATTAATTACCCAAATTAATCTTCCGTAATAGTCAGAAAACGGGCATAATATAATACCAAAATTAATGAGAATTAATTAGAGAATAATTTCCTTAAAACGTTTTGAAAACCAAAAGTCAAATATGCAAAAAGTTATTTTTTTTTAAGTAACCAGACCTCCCAAGACCCCCAAGGCCCCGCTCTCCCGGACTTTTGATAAATAGTATAGATATAAATAATATACCTAGTCAAATGCAAGGGGTGAGACTTGAACCCAAGTCTATAGTGTGGGATCTCAAAATTATACCACCACACTATTTCTCTAAGTTTGATATAATATTACAAAACTATGTTTTCAAATATATATCCCAACAATCCCCCACTTATATTTTAAAACATTGAGCAAGTGCTATATAGTTGTGCATAAGCAAAGGTGCCTTTCGACTTGAACCTCTGCATAGTGTTAAACTTTCTAAGTACTAGGTGACTAGAGTGACTTGCGTCTTGAACTCTAAATAATACTAGATTATTCAACACACACAACTATATCTAGAGTAATGTCCTTAAGTTTGCACATTAAGGAAATGTGCTTATCCCTTTCTTAATGAACGATCTAGAGAAATGCCCAAGTTCTCATAGAAGGCGGCCACACCTTCACATTCGTATAGGTGAGTCTATCAAGAATACTCTTGTGCATCCCACTCTAACATAAGAGCTATAGACATCATTAAGAGTTTAAACACTCAACCTGTTTCCCACTTCAGGATATCATGCTATGGGAATGCATGACTCTATTATATCATTTGTAACTTCGTCTAGTCCCTTTGAACCTATTTCTAGGTTGGGTATACATTACAAATGACTCAACTTATAACGGGCAAAAGTCCCATGCTTTTAGAGGTATTCCATACCTTTTATCTCGCTAGTCCTTTCATCAAAGGATCAACTAAGTTTCCTTCAGATCTTACATGATCTACTCTAACAACACCAGTGGTGAGAAATTCTCTTACTGTGTCGTTCTTTCGACGTATCTGTAGATTCTTATTGTTATTATAACAATTATCTACTACTCCGATAGCCGCGGTACTATCGCAGTGGATCAAAGTGGCTGGTATTGGTATTTCCCATACTGGAATGTCTGACAACAGACTTTTCAGCCATCCTGCCTCTTCACTAGCTGCTGCTAGTGCCATCAATTCAGCCTCCATCGTAGATTGGGCTATAGTTTTCTGTTTATTTGATCTCCAAGATACAACGCCCCCAGCAATAGTAAAAACATATCCACTGGTGGCCTTGGAGTCATCTGGTAAAGTGTTCCAATTAGCATCGCTAAATCCTTCAAGGACTGCGGGATGCCTCTGATAGTGTAATCCTAGGTTTGTGGTTCTTTTCAGATACCGCATAACCCTCTCAATAGCATCCCAGTGTTCCAAACTAGGATTACTGGTAAACCTGCACAAAACTCCCACTGCATATGCAATGTCTGGTCTAGTACAATCAGTTGCATAACGCAGACTGCCAATTATACTAGCATATTCAGATTGTCTAATACTTTCTCCAGTATTCTTAAACAATTTCACATTAGGATCAAACGGGGTACAAACAGGTTTACAATCAAAATAATCATACTTCCTCAGAATTTTTTCAATGTAGTGAGATTGATCTAAAGAAATACCACTACTGGTTCTAGTTATTTTGATTCCCAAGATTACACTAGCTTCACCCAAATCTTTCATGTCAAAATTCGAACTAAGCATGCTTTTAGTTTCATTAACAATAGATAAATTGGAACCAAATATCAGCAAATCATCTACATACAAGCAAACAATCACACAAATATCATTCTCAGATTTATAATAGATGCATTTGTCACCCTCATTTATTCTGAAGTTATTTGAAATCATTAAATTATCAAATTTCTCATGCCATTGTTTAGGAGCTTGTTTCAAACCATAAAGAGACTTTTCTAGCTTACATACTTTCTGTTCTTGTCCAGGAATTACAAAACCTTCAGGTTGTTCCATGTAAATTTCCTCTTCTAGTTCACCATTCAAAAAAGCAGTTTTAACATCCATTTGATGAATAACAAGACTATGAGTAGCAGCAACAACAATCAAAACACGTATAGATGTTAATCTAGTAACGGGGGAATAAGTATCAAAAAAGTCTACGTTCTCTCGTTGCCTATAAACCTTTGGAAACCAGTCTAGCCTTATACTTATCTAATGTTCCATCAGGTTTTAATTTCCTTTTCAAAACCCATTTACAACCTATGGGCTTACTACCAGGAGGTAAATCTGTTATACTCCAAGTTCCGTTAGACATATGAGAATCCCATTCATTATCTACAGCTTCTTGCCATAAACTAGACTCTACAGAACTAAACGCCTCTTGTAAATTGGAAGGTTCTTCCTCTATGGCGTAAAATTCAAAATCGGGATCTTTTGTCTCAGTCCTAGCTCTTTTACTGCGTCTAGGTTCAACTTCAGTTATCCTAGTTTCTTCACTGCTAGGTTCTTCCAATCTACGTACAGAAACATCACTAGGTAAAGTACTAGGTATAGAACCCCCACTATTACCCCCACTATTTATAGATTTAAAAGGAAACCTCATTTCAAAGAAATCAACATCAATAGATTCAATAATAACCTTATTATTAATATCAAAGAACCTATAAGCTTTACTGTTTTGAGCATAACCAATAAAAACACATTCATAAGATCTACTTTCTAACTTGTGTCTTTTAGGATCAGGTTTCCTAACAAAATCTAAACAACCCCAAACTCTAAAATAAGAGACATTAGGTTTTCTATCTCTCCAGATTTCATAAGGAGATATCTTAGTTTTATTATTGGGAATGCGGTTCAAAACATGGCAAACAGTTAACAAACATTCACCCCACCAATGAGAAGCAGCACCAGAACTAAGAAAACAGGCAACAATCAATTCAGTAAGAGTACGATTCTTTCTTTCAGCTTTCCCATTCATTTGAGGATTATAAGGAGCAGTTTTTTCATGTATAATGCCATTATATTGATAAATTTCATTAAAAGGTCCAGAATCATATTCAGTGCCTCTATCACTACGAAATCTCTTAATTTTTCTACCAAATTGATTTTCAATTTCAGCAATAAAGATTTTAAACTTTTCAATAGCTTCACTCTTATGGATCAACAGATAAACATAAGTATAGTTAGAACAATCATCAATGAACGTCATAATATATCTCTTGCCGTTTCTAGTTAGGATACCTTCATATTCACACAAATCAGAATGTATTAAGTCTAGAGGTTTCGTTTCTCTTACAACAGATTTATGTGAAGTCTTAGTTATTTTTGCTTGACTACGAAATTCACATTTTTCAAATTCATTTTCAGAAAATTTTGGGAAGACACCTAACTTGCTCATGTTATCTACTAATTTTTTACCCACATGACAAATTCTACCATGCCAAACATTAAAATTGCAAACCATATAAGCAGAAGATTCAATTTTATTCATAGCATCAAAATTAAGCTTAAACATTCCATCAGTAGCATAACCCTTTCCTACAAAACTCTTATTATTAGTTATAGTGTAAATATCAGACCCAATAGTTTGATACAACCCAGCCTTGTTGAGAATATAGTCGGAAACAAGGTTCTTTCTCATTTTTGGAGTGTGAAGGACATCTTTCAGCATGAGTGTCTTCCTAGAAGTAAACTTCAACTCTACCGTACCAGAACCTTCCTTAAAACTTTTTGAAAACCAAAATTCAAATATGCAAAAAGTTGTCGCTATCTTTAAGGTGTTTCGCGACTCTGCCTCTTGATTGTGTGCTTGTAGTTGCGGATTATCTCACAACTACACCCTCATAAGAATCCATTAAAATGATTCCTAAATCTAATTAATTTGATATGAAACTAAGAATTAAAGTACTAAAATTATAAAAGTTACACAAAGATTTTTACGTGGTTCGATCAATGTGATCTACATCCACAGTTCTTCACTAGTGATTGTATGTAATTACATGGTTTTACAATTGAGACTCCATTAAAGAATATTTGGAGCTCTAGTTTTTTGGGGAAGAAGATGATAAAGATAATAAATCTCTCCTAACATTTTCTCTCTCCTCCTAAAATTATCCTCTCTTGCTCAAAAGATCTCTCTCACTTCTCATGCCTAAATGGCTATTTATATGATCTTACAAAATATGACAGTTGTGTTTTCCCGCCATTTCGGATTTGATAATTATGTTGCGAACCTTCGTAATTTCATTTCGCGAACTTCTTTTTCTTTCCTCGTGATTTCCTTTACTCGCAAAATGTTCTTTGCTCGCAAGATGTCTTTTCTCTCCACAATTTCGTAAGTTATCATTTGTTGTGATATTCCGTTCCTACATCTTGCCTCTTTTTTCTTGAATATTGCTTAAAGAGTGATCTTCAAGAAAAAATCACTTGTTGTGGTTGTTGGAGTAGTCTTTGATATTTGTTGATGAAGGAACGAGCGAAAGAATATCAAACTCAAAAAGTATATACTTGCCTCTATTCTTTTGCGAAGTTCTGAAGCTTTAAGAAGTAATTAGAAGTATCATCTTGCGAAGTATGAAGTGTGTGAAGTATCTTGAAGAAGTATGAAGTATAAAAAATATAAAATATCCTTGAAGAAGTATAAGAAGTACTCAATCCTCGAAATATATAAGAAGTATGAAGTATCCTTAAGAAGTATAAGAAGTATTTAATCCTCGAAATATATAAGAAGTATGAAATATCCTTGATGAGAGTGATAAATATTGCCTCTGTTCATGTGAAATTATTATTCCGTTTTTGGTGAGGATTCTTGCTGAGAAGATAAAGAACATAAAATATTTTCTTGGGTATCCATAGTTGCCTCTGTTCTTTATATATGAACGAGAATCCTTGAGAAAATGTTGAATAATTAAATTGCGTCTCTATTCATATCTTGCCTCTGCCTCAAGTGGTAACCCTACTAACTTCTGAATTTTTCTGTGAATTTCTGGGGTTTTCTGCGAATTTTTGAACTTCTAAATAGTGCTGCGAATATAGTGTTGCGAATATAGTGTTGCGAACATAGTGTTGCGAACATAGTGTTGCGAATATAGTGTTGCGAATATAGTGTTGCGAACTATGAATAGTCCTGCGAATTATGAATGTTTCTGCGAAGTTTCGCGGTATTATCCTGTAAAATTTTGTAAAATACTTGTGCGCATATAATGTTTATGTAATGATTATGTTATGAAATGTGTATGCGATGCTTATGCCATGAAATGCTTATGCAATGCTTTTGTGATGCGAATATGATGCTTGAATGATGCGAGTATGATGCTTGTATGATGCGAGTATGATGCTTGTATGATGCGAATACTTATCTATTGCAATGTATATTTCAAGTTTCTGTTACTTAGCTCATTTTGTAGTAGTAAAATTGATATATCTTTGAGTTGCCTCCATTCATATAAGCATCTTCACAAGTTTACTTGTGTATTTTCGCGAATGAAATCGCTTCTTCTGGTATGACTTCGTGATATATATTCTTGTAAAAATTCTTCAATGATATTGATGGAATTGTCTTCTTTGATATATATTGTCTTCAAAATTCTTCAATGATCTTGATGGAATTGTCTTCTTTGATATATATTCTCTTCAAAGTTCTTCAATGATCTTGATGGAATAAATTTCATGAATTGCTGTGGTCTTACCATGCCTTCCTAAGTAAAGGTCTTATTTTTCCACCTCTTTTGTGATAATATTTTGTATTTGCGATAATATGACAAGTCTGAACATTCTTGCGAATATACAACCTCGTGACATTATCCATCGCAAGACGTTTTTACACTTTCATGTAATAACCCATTGATCTCATCTTAACTTCATTGTTATGTTCTGCGAGTTCTTTTTTTTTTTAGAAGGCTCGCAGAAGTTCAATTGTTGCAAAAATATGACAAGCCTTTATGTTTTCGCAAACAAGAAGCCTCGTGACATTTGTGTCTTATAGCACGTATCAGCTCCCTAATGGAGGGTGCTGCCCTTTATCTTCCCCCTGGTTGCCCCTTCAAGGAAGCGTACATCGACCATACAAGGTTAGCTCTTCCCATCCGGTTCTGCCAACAACCAGCTTTTGATCGCAACCTCTTATCCTTTTTGCCAATAGGGCTTATAGTTACGAGGTTGCACCCTATGGGTATCTTTGGGCCAAGTGCATCATTTGCCAAGACTTGTCAAAAATGGCAGATGTGGTTCAACCTCACCCGGCACTCTTGACTCAACCATTTACCTCGGCGCCTTGATCGTTTTCTGCACTTCTTGGGAAAGACAGTATGCCTTAGTCGCCCAACCTAAATCCTCTTACACCGCATTTTATATTGCGTAATGTCGCTAGATTAGGTGAGAATCCAAGGTGTCTAACCCGGATAGGTACCCCATTATTGGGTTGTACCCCTAAAATTTTACCATGTACTAAGGTCCCTTGGTGGTGTTCCGGTTACCCTTAGCCACGTTTATAGGTACCCCCTTAAATGACGCACTTTAGGACTTTGCCTCTTACGAAATATAGCTTCGCGAACTAGGGTGTACGCCACAAAGGTTTGCCTGTATAAAATTTTCTGCGGCTCTCTTTCTTTTTTGGAGGCTGATCACAGATTGCGGTCTTTTATTCGCAAATTAATGAAAGTTTAATCGCAATTGATTTTTGGTGGTATTTTTTCGCCTTTTTTTAAAAATTCATCGTAAATTTTTCATGTATATAAAATGTTGAATGTTTTCATGAAATGTTTAGTATAAGAAGTATGAGAAGTATCCATATCACATATTTAAATCAAAATTATTCTATAGAAATATAGGAATTGAATTTTCTCTGTTTTTTGTAATTTTGAAGTCTTTGAAAATTTTTGAGATCTTTAAATTTTTGCGATAAACTCATTTTTGAATCTTGCGATTGTATCACTTTTCACCAATCTAAAAAATCTTTGAAATGTTTTGAAATCTTAGAAATTGTAGAAATTTTGCGAGTATATCGGTTTTAGTAAATAAAATCAAAATTCTTTTGTCTTTTGTAAATAAAATATTCAGGGAAATGGTACTTACCTTTTTACGGCTTGTTGTTGTCTCTTACGAAGTATATGAGTTGCTTGATGGTTTATAAGGAATGAAGTCTTGTGATGTTGACTCTTGATCTGCCTCTTGTATAATGTTGCGTCATACCAGCCGTGCTAAGCTTCTTTTGCGAAGTAATCATGTTTAAGAAGTTTTTGTCTATGCGACTTGTTACCGTTCATGGACTTTTGCGAACAGAACTTATTGCTGCGAAGTAATAGTTGTACAAACATATCTAGTGGGCTGGGCTTGCTTCTGCGAAACATATCTTTTCATGAACTTTGCTTGAACTTTCCTCTTCGTACTGTGTGTTATATCTTAGCCTTTTGGTTTCCTTAACTTCATGCTTACTCGTTACATGCAGTGATCAGGCTGGGAAGTTTGGGGTTGATGAAATGGACTGTTATCTGCTTTATCCCGCTGGTGACCACAAAATTGACCTTCGCAGGCGGAGGGTTATCTGCAGCTGATCACAGATGACGGCTACTGATATTGATATTTTACTATTGTTTTGTGAACCTCTCAGGACTTCTCCTGAAATTGAGATGAAGTAAACTTCGTAGACACCTATTCATTGTCCTCTGAATTCTATCACATCCATAACTTATTTGCTGCAACTTTGCTCATAATCCTTATCGTTTGTGATTTTTTATTCTGTTCTATTAATTTGATATAGTGGTTTTTGTGTTCCTTCTCTGTATGCTGGAATGGGTTATGATTCGTGGTTGTTGGTGCTTTGCTTATTATTTATTGTTAACCTCTTGACCGAGTTTATAATTACTGCACTTCTTTTCACCCTTGTTTAGCTTTAGTTCTCCATAATTCTTCCCTTTGCTGAACTCGTTTTTGACGATGATTGCCTTCGTACTACTGGTTGATTATGATTTATTCGCACTATGAAGATGGTTCCCTGTGTGAGCATTCGCAGGTATTGTTCGCAGGTGTGTTAATCATTCCCAGTATTTGTAATCCTCTCAACTGCGTTGCTCATTGCCCTTGAACTTTTATTGAGTTGGAAGAGATTTTTACGAAGGTCGCAACAGACAACATAGCCGCAACAGATTATAATAGTTTGCTGATGTTGTTCCAACTTCCAACTCATTTCATTTTTTCATGACTGCGAAGTTTACGTCTCTGCTGGACTTTCAAGTTTGGTTTGAATTCGTTCTTCGCAGCATCGTTTTCCTGATGTTGTTAAACGTTCATATCAATGATTTTACAAATCTCTGAAAATTTCAAATATAAATTAGTAGCTTCCCAAATGGAAACTAGATTCAATAATAATATTGCACTTTAAGTTTAATCGACATAACAACTTTATAACAGAAAATGAAAGGATAAAAATATTCCCTTTTGATTATGCTGTCGTGGATCTTGATTCAGTCGTTAGAATGAAATATGTACTTAATTTTAGAGCTATGAACGTTCGTAAAATTCGACCCCACGATGATAAAATTCTTTGCGCCCTTATCATTGGTGCGTCCTTGTCCTTGCTAATCGACCATATCTGTGTGAGGTTATTGCTGTACGTCCTTAAGTTGGTGTTTGACTAATAGTCCTTTGTGTACATTTTGCTTTCGTCTTTCTCCCTTCTTTCTGGTTCATTCATTCTAAAAATCTTTTTGCGAACTGTGTCGTGTGTACATTTTTCGAAGATGTACATTTTGCGAAGATGATAACTTACGAACATCGTGAATATCTCAAGGATACTGAATATCTCAAGAATTGCAGAATAGATTATTAGTTGAAGATGAGAATAGATTCTTAGTTGTACTTCGCTGGAAGATATGACGAGAAGACTTTGTTTTTAACTCTTCTTCCTTAATTGATCTTTGCCGGAACTTCACTCTTCACAATCTGAATTTTAACGAAATTCCTTTGCACCTTACAGAGAATTATCGTTAATTATCATATCGATCCCATAAACTCACAACAAGCCAGATTCTCTTAGCTGATTGTTTTTTGAAACTAGCTTGATTCGTTTTGTCGATAATGATTGTTAACTCCGCTGACCTTGATGATTCTCCTGGAGTTAATTCTCGTAGGTGGTACGGCTGTACTTGAAAAGAATTTGTCTTATCTAGTGACATATTCTCGTAAAATTACTTAAAGAATTTGTCTTAAAGAATTGATCATTTGTCTTAATTTCGCAACAAATGATAACCTCACAAAATGAGTCTTGTTAAGACATTCTCGTAAGCTTGTTTCCTTCTTGCGAAATAAAGCACACCATATAATTTCTTCTCTTCATAATTCCTGTTTTTAACTCTATTTGTCATCTTCTTCCTGAATTACTAAGATATGTTCGTTGTTTGACGATGTAGAAAACTCCAGGAACTTCCATTTTTGTCTTCAAAACTCATAGATCCGGTACAATTCATCACCAACAGTAACCAATTTTTCTAACTTTCTTGAACCAACAAAATTAGGTCCCTGTTTCTAGCGCCAATTATGTAGTTGCGGATTATCTCACAACTACACCCTCATAAGAATCCATTAAAATGATTCCTAAATCTAATTAATTTGATATGAAACTAAGAATTAAAGTACTAAAATTATAAAAGTGACACAAAGATTTTTACGTGGTTCGATCAATGTGATCTACATCCACGGTTCTTCACTAGTGATTGTATGTAATTACATGGTTTTACAATTGAGACTCCATTAAAGAATATTTGGAGCTCTAGTTTTTTGGGGAAGAAGATGATAAAGATAATAAATCTCTCCTAACATTTTCTCTCTCCTCCTAAAATTATCCTCTCTTGCTCAAAAGATCTCTCTCACTTCTCATGCCTAAATGGCTATTTATATGATCTTACAAAATATGATAGTTGTGTTGTCCCGCCATTTCGGATTTGATAATTATGTTGCGAACATTCGTAACTTCATTTCGCGAACTTCTTTTGCTTTCCTCGTGATTTCCTTTGCTCGCAAAATGTTCTTTGCTCGCAAGATGTCTTTTCTCTCCACAATTTCGTAAGTTATCATTTGTTGTGATATTTCGTTCCTACAGTGCTAGCAGTTAATTTTTGTCGAAAACCCTATGGGATAAAACAGCTGATAACTCTCTTGTTCGATTTCTCTGCACTATGAGAAATCAAATCACAATACTCTCTCTAACACTTGCTCAGAATCACACAGAAAAACAGATAAATTTCTCTTTTCACAAAAAACCAAATTTTATAACAGCTTAAGAGAATCAATTAAGTTTTTAATGAAAATAAATTCTGATTAATTACCCAAATTAATCTTCCGTAACAGTCAGAAAACGGGCAGAATATAATACCAAAATTAATGAGAATTAATTAGAGAATAATTTCCTAAAAACGTTTTGAAAACCAAAAGTCAAATATGCAAAAAGTTATTTTTTTTAAGTCACCAGACCTCCCAAGGCCCCGCTCTCCCGGACTTTTGATAAATAGTATAGATATAAATAATATACCTAGTCAAATGCAAGGGGTGAGACTTGAACCCAAGTCTATAGTGTGGGAGCTCAAAATTATACCACCACACTATTTCTCTAAGTTTGATATAATATTACAAAACTGTGTTTTCAAATATATATCCCAACAGCAATCAAACCAAATGGATGGAGACATGGAGTGCAGATATATGAGGCTCGATCACTCAGTGGACAACAAATGGAGATGCCCCAACGGCCCCATATACGTACCAAAGATATTGGGCATTTAGACACAATCTTACACTATTATCTGTTCACGACCTCAGGTTTATCACCATTCCAGATGTAATGCATGATCTAAATTATTTCTTTTGTTTCTCTCTAATGAATGATGATGATGGGAAGTCGACGGAATTACAGACTGTTTTTGTACTTATATGAAGTGAGACAATGATGAATAAATTCCCCTTTTGCTATCTGGGGTGCTCCATATTAGATATCCCCCTATCCAACTCTCCCAACGAACTTTGCTGGCATGTTAAAAATAAAGTTCATGCTCTTTTATTAGTTATATGCTGTGTTGCAACAATACGCCATAATTATTTTTTTAATGTATCAATACGTATTTATGCGGATACGTATATCCAAACGGCCAATACGGCTCAATCCCTGTTTTTTTTTTTTCTGAGAAAAGAGGAGAAGAAGAAAGGAGAAGAAGAAGAAGAATAAGCAGGAGAAGATAAGAGAAGATAAGAAGCGAAGAAAGGAATACTTATCTGATTTTATTATTTAAGAAGATAAGAAGAAGAAAAAGCAGCAGGAAGAAGAAGAAGAAAGGAGAAGAAGAAGAAGAAGAAGATAAGAAGATATTGTTTTTATTATTTAGAAAGTAATAATAATATATTTTATATATTAATAATAAAAATTAAGATTTTTATCAAATCTTCTCTCCTCCACCGAATGCTTATCTGATATCTCTAACTTTCTCTGATTTACCTTCTCCTGTTTATCTCCTCTAGAACCAAGAGATAGTCATTCTTGCACCAAACCCAAATTTTCTCTGATTTATATGTAATATATTTACTATAGATTAATATTGCGTATGCCGTATCGCCGTATTGTAATTTTTCTGTTGGTGTATCGGAGTAACGTATTGGTATCTTGTATCGGATACACTATCTGTATCGTTGCAACACATGTTATATGGGTCGTAAACAGGGGAGACGGCAGGAATTCACTTGAACTAAGAATAAACAAGGGTAGCTATCTGAAACAGAAGTCAGTTGTGCAGGTCTAATGACCCTAATTCTAGCAGCAAACTGCCCATACAATCAAGTGACACCATGTAGAGAATCTTCTAATCTTAGCTAATTTCTTCTGTACAAGTCATAAAGAGAGTATAAATGGGGGTTTAAATAAGGTGTTGGGAGATGTTTTCACGTGGTAGAGATAATGAATTAGGGCACAAAACAATTAACATCAGATCATCACTAGTAATAGATGAACATAAGTTTGGTTTAGTTGCAAAAAACATTTACCAACCGAACTTATGTTAGTTCGGTTAGTTGCTAAAAAAAATTCCAACCGAACTGGTTAGTTCGTTTAGTTGCAATAAACATTTACCAACCGAACTGGTTAGTTCGGTTAGTTGCAAAAATATTTACCAACAGAACAATTGTTCGGTTAGTTGCAAAAAACATTAACCAACCGAACAAAAATTCGGTTAGTTGCAAAAAATATTTCCAAACCGAACCTTAGTTCGGTTACGTAGCAAAAAATATTTTCCAACCGAACATGTCGCTAGGAAAAAAAATTCATGGTCCCCCAAAAAAATCATGGTACCCAAAATAACGTTCTTACTAAATGCTTCCCTTTTAGTTGGGCCTTATTTTGCCACTCCCTTAATGGGCCTTTGTGAGTGAGATCGTGTGGGAACTTAGAACAGGAATTGGGGAGCATCGTAGAATCTAGAATCATAAATTTTTAAGCAAAAATGTTTTACAACCAAACACTTATAACCGGGGTTACAAAATTCCACATAATTATCAAATTTTATATTAATAAAAAGGTGAGTTTTGTTAGGCACTGTTGACCCATAGAATTTGGTAATGGCCTTGAAAAAATCGATTTGATTCTTATTTGGTCTATTCTGGACTTGTAAAGATATATTTCCATGCGCCAAAAGAAAAATGAAGAAGAGATCGATGTAAGAGGTAGAACCCTACCGATATTCCTTCACTAAATTCCAAGAAAAATGAACTCGTACGTACACCCATTGTTCATCAACCTGGTTTTAGCCAAAAGAAAAAGGAGAAGGATTCTTGGCTTCTTTGATTTGTTACTTTATCGTTGATCATGACATTCTCTTCTTCTCCTTCTAGGATCATCAACAGCTTTCTTTTAACAAAAGCAGTCTTGTCTTCTCTCTATCTCACTACCCCATCGCAGTATCTTTATTTATTTCTTTGCGTACATGGCCATCATGACGCATTCCCTGTTCATCACACAGTCAAAGCTAGCTAGCAAACAGGCAAGACAGAAGGTTATTTATGATCATCTTTGGAGAGGTTTATGGAATCTTGGATCGGGCAGCAGATTTGCTTTTCGGAAAGTTATTCGGTTATATGTTATGTAACTTCATGTTACAAGGCCCAGTGTTAATTTCTACTTATCTATATAGCTAGCTAGCTCCATTGGTAGAGTCAGATTACTCAAAAAAAAAATTAAAAAAAAAAATATCGAGCCCGAAATTTTGTTAACACTGAATTTAAGGACCCTTGGATTAAGTTGCCTTGTGCTAGGCCAGGACCAAAAAATACAAAATGTAAAAACTCATGGCAGGGCAGGCTGTTTTACATTGTACAACCACAGGGGCGGAGCTGTGTTGGGACTAGGGAGGACAATTGTCCTCCTTAGAATCCCAAAATTATAAAATCAGCCTTTAAATTTTAGGTGTTTTTAAAATTTGTCCCCCTTGGGTTTAAACAAAATGAACTAATATAAAGCTAAATTATAAAATTACTCGTATAAGTTTTGTACAATATCTTAAAAACATTAACGATAGGTGTGATTAGTATTAAAATTTGCTTATGAGTATCAAATTTTGTGATAATATTCGATGATTATCATAAATCTAATAACAAAAACGTCCCAAATTTTCGGGCGGCTTTCGACCGCATATTTTTTAAACACAAAATTTGTTAAAAAGACCAAAATCAAAATTTCCTAGGTGAAAAGAACAGTTAGATTCAGATACTGTTTAAATGGACAAAAATTTAAAAATAGGCAGGATGTAACCAGTTTCATCCTGCTCATTTTCAAATATTTTTTCTTATTTTTATTTTACACAGGATGCATTCAGTTTCATCCTTGCTATTTTTTAATTTTAAGCCAGGATGAATCCAGTTTCATCCTTGCTATTTTTTTTTGTTCATTTCACCCATAAAAAATTTTACTCGTCCATTTGAACAATGTTTAAAATTTTTTTAAACAAATGACCCATTTTCCGTTTTTTAAAAGATACCATTTTTCACCGTATACATTTGTCCCCCACCACACAATATTTCTGGGCTCCGCCAGTGTAAGAGTTTAAGAAAGAAGGGTGTATATATAGTATGAAAAGAAATCAATTATTAAGGCTGCATCCTGCATCTCCAACTCTGTCCAACCACATTTAAGTAATAAACAGTTACATGGATATTTTCTCTCAAAAAAGATACGTATAGATAGATTTTGTGGAAGTGCTGACAGCTGACTGACTGATGATAAGGATGCTGATGATGTTTGTCTGAATATAGTGTGAGACATAATCTGAAACTGAAGAATTATTGAATCTGAAAATTTCTATCTCCATTAATAAACACTTTCACGTGTGAACCAAACTATACCGATTCACGAGTGGTTCGTGTGAATGAAACTGTGCATTGTCTGACTGACAGCTGAGTCTTCTTCTGTTCTTTACATACTGATTTATTAAATAAATACCTGGCAACCCCCGTACGTATGTACATATGTCTATTTATACAACTGGATCCAGTCAGAGCGTACTTGATACAACCATATTTTGATATTTCATTTATTAAACTTCCCATCCTGCTGGAATAAACAATCCTTGCGCTCGTTCGAATTATTAAACAAGACACAAATTGAGTAATGCTAGGGGATGCACCGTCTACATAAACATCTTAATTATCCCTATTCGGAAAATCTGTCTGGATAAACAGTTAAACACTGTATTCAGAAACAAAAGGTGGGAAAATCTGTCATGTTGCCGTCAACAAACAAACAGCCATAAAGGGTGGCAGTTGAGGTTTTGGTAGGAAAATATATCCCTCAAATGATTTCTAAATTGCGACTAATAGTGATCAAGAGGTTAATGAATGAAGGTCAAGGTAACAAGTTTACTGTGAAAAGCCATCGATGCATAAATGTACGATCATAATGGCTAGTGCACGACTTCAGAGTTAAGATGAGTACAATTAACATGAGTGTTGATGGCACTGGCACCCACTCACTCCTGTGCAATCAAACCAATGGATGGGGGGGGGCAGATATCTCAGGTTCAATCACTCAGTGGACAACAAATGGAGATGTCCCAACGGCCCCATATACGTACCAAAGATATTGGGCATTTAGACAAAATTTTACACTATTATTTGTTCACGCCTCACTGATGGCCTGAGATTATTCACGACCTCAGGTTTATCACCATTCCAGATGTAATTCATGATCTTAATTATTTCTTTTGTTTCTCTCTAATAAATGATGATGATGATGTGAAATTCGACGGAATTACGGACTGTTTTTGTACTTTATGAAGACAATGATGAAAGAAATCCCCTTCTGCTATTTGAGGTGATCCAAGTTTCGTCAATCACACTAGACAACCCCTAATCAAATCTCCTAACGTTCTTTTGTTGGCATGTTAAAAAGAAAGTTCATGCTCTCGTATCCGTTATATGGGGTGCGAAATTTCACCATAAACGATGATTTTTCTGATAGGTTCTATTGACGATGGAATTTTAAGCACGTGAATACAATTGACGTATGGATATAATCTCAACTCAGTCATTTCCGAGTTTTGCATTGGACACTTGCACACGACGACTCTTAAGTCTCAACCATTTAAAGGGGGGACGGCAGGAATTCACTTGAAATAAGAATAAACAAGGGTAGCTATCTGAAACACACAAGTCAGTTGTGCAGGTCTAATGACCCTAATTCTAGCAGCAAACTGCCCATACAACCAAGTGACACCATGTAAAGAATCTTCTAATCTTAGCCAATTCCTTCTGTACAAGTCATAAAGAGAGTATAAATGGGGGTTTAAATAAGGTGGTGGGAGATGCTTTCACGTGGTAAAGATAATGGAATTAGCTAGGGCACAAAACAATTAACATCAGATCATCACTAGTAGTACGTACAATCAAAATATATATAATTGATCTTAATTTGGAAACCATTATAAAAAATAAAATAAAGTTTGGCCCTATATCAACTTTTATTGGTCTGTTTGTCCCAGTACCCGTGTACGTGTGGTTCCACTACTTTTCATTCAAAAGTTCTTTTCGTTCTTCTTCTTCGTTTTGATGGCTAGGCTTGTAACTTGTTATTGTTGGGTTCACGTCTTATGGCCCAACAATTTGGGATGCCCCCTAGCTAATGGGGGAGCCAGTTAGCAGCAGTCCTTTTATGTTTACAAAACATCCAGGAGACTCATTTTTGTGTTTACGGGTTGTTATTCTTCATTTGTGAAGAAAGAGAAAGAGAAAGAGAGGAAGAAGAGAAAGAGAGTGAGTGAGGTAGAGAGATTAAACCACCAATTTTTGGTGAGAATGAAGCATCTTGAAGAGAAGGAGAAAGGGTTCTTAGCTAAGGATCTTTTGGTTGTTGTGGTGAAGAATTGATTGATCAATTTCCACATCTCTTCAAAGGGGGAAAAATCTAGGGTTTGTTCAAACCCTAGTAGTAAGTTTCTAAATCACTTCCTATTGTCAAATTGATAGTGTCAATATCTATTTGGTGAATGAATTGTTGATCCATCTTTAGGGATTAGTGTAATTTAGGCAAGTTGGTATCCAAGTGTTATAGGCACCTTAAGGTTGTTGTTATCCCCAAATTGGGAGAATTGTGTGTAACCCATTATTGTTATAGTGGAAGATTTGCATGTGGTTTTTTACCATTCACCTTGGAGGGGTTTTTCCACGTAATTGCCGGTGTTGTGTGATTGCTTCTATATTGCGTAGTTTGTGTATTTCCGCATTTGTATATCATTGCTTGTGTAGGTTTCGTATTGCGCATAGCGGCTCGGATTTCGTAAGCCTCCCCCAACAAGTGGTATCAGAGCTTTTGGGTTGAGTTAATCCTGTGCAATGGAGGAAGCTAGCACTAGTAATAGAATGGTCAATTTGACCGGTGAGAACTTTGTGATATGGAAGGCGAAGATGGAAGACTGGTTATATTGTAAAGATCTCTATAGTCCAATAGAGACTAAGGGAGTAAAGCCTGAGACGACAAGTGAAGGCGATTGGAAGGTTACTAATCGAAAAGAAGTCGGTTTTATTCGTCAGTGGATTGATGATGGTATTTTTCTTCATGTGGCTAGTGAGACACTAGCATATTCTTTGAGGACCAAGTTAGAGGAGATATATGATCAGCAGTCTCCTTGTGAAAAAGCTCTTCTATTCAAAAGGCTTGGAAAGCTGTGTTACAAGGAAGGGAGTTCAATGGCGCAACATTTAAATGAAATGAAGGGCATCATGAATCAGCTTACATCTATGGATCTCAAAATTCCTGAAGAGGTTCAAGCTTATTTGTTGTTAAATACTTTACCAGACAGTTGGGAGCCATTGAGGAATTTTCTCAGTTATTCTTCTCCAGACAAGAAGTTGAACATGACTGTTGCAACTAGGAGTTTGCTGAGTGAAGAAGTTAGAAGAAGGTCATTAGACTCATCTCATTCAGAAGCTCTTGTGACAGAAAATCGGGGTAGAAGAAAAGACAGAAGACAAGTTGGCTGTAGCAAGTCAAGGGGTAAATCAAAGTCTAGAAAGGAAGTTGAAGGTTGGAACTGTCATACGAGAGGTCATTATTCAAATGAATGCAGAAAGCCGAAGCAAGAACACAAGAAGGGGAAAGGAAATGATAACCAAGACAATAGTGTTGCAGCTACTGTGACAAATGATGATATCATTGTATTCTCAGATTGTAATGATGTTTGTGTGAGTTTTGCAGGTTCTGTTTCAGAATGGATAGTTGATTCAGGTGCATCTTATCATGCTACTCCTCATGAAGATGTATTTACCTTCTACAAGGCTGGTGACTTTGGGTCAGTCAGAATGGGCAACAGTGGTGTTGCGAAAATTGTAGGAATGGGTGATGTGAAGGTTGAGACCAGTGTTGGCTGTACGTTGGTTCTTAGAAATGTGCGACATATACCAGATCTTCGTTTGAATCTAATGTCACCAGGAGTGTTAGATGATGAAGGGTACAACAATCACTTGGGTGATGGGAAATGGAAGCTAAGCAAGGGCTCCATGGTTATTGCAAGAGGCAAGAAGTGTGGCACATTGTACAAGACACAAGTGAAGGTGTTGAAAGGTGAGTTGAATGTTGTTGACAAAGATTCAATCTCCGAGCTATGGCTTAGAAGACTTGGTAATCTTAGTGAGAAAGGAATTCAAATCCTCACCAAAAGACAAGTTTTGCCAAATGCCAAAGGTATGCAATTGGGTAAGTGTACTTATTGTTTAGTTGGTACAAACTAGAGTTTCCTTTCATAAAGCTTTACCCAAGCGCAATTCTGGTATTATTGATCTTGTTCATTCTGATGTATGTGGACCTTTAAGGGTCAAAACACTTGGTGGTGTTGTTTATTTTGTTACTTTCATAGATGATGGTTCAAGGAAGGTTTGGTCATATGCAATTAAGACCAAAGATGATGTTGTTCCTGTGTTCAAGATGTTTCACAGCATGGTGGAAAGAGAAACAGGTAGAACTTTGAAGTGCCTTCGTTCTGACAACGAGGGAGAGTACATTGGGCCACTTGAAGTGTATTGTAAGAGCATGGGTATACGTCATGAACAATCAGTACCGAAGACTCCACAACATAATGGTGTCGCAGAGAGGATGAACCGCACTATTTTTGAGAGAATCAGGTGCATGTTATCTCATTCCAAGTTGCAGAAGCATTTCTGGGGTGAAGCAATGAATACTGTTGTGTATTTGATCAATCGATCTCCTTCAAGACCACTAGATGGAGAAGTAGCAGAAAAGGTATGGAGAGACAAAGAGCCTACTTATGATCACTTGAAATTTTTTGGTTGCAGGTCATTTGTTCATATCCCAAAAGATCAGAGATCAAAGCTTGATGACAAAGCAAAGCAGTGTGTGTTCCTAGGCTATGGAACAGAGAAGTTTGGTTACAAATTTTGGGATCCAATTGAGAAGAAGGTTATCAGAAGTAGGGGTGCAGTATTCCTTGAAGACCAGACTATTGAAGAATTTGAGAAGATTGAGATGCCAAAGCTTCAAGACGATATGACCTTGGATCCAAATCCAGTTGTTCCTACTCTTGAACAACATGATAATGATGTTGATGGTAATGGGAATGAAGACGAAGCTCATGAAGATGTTCCAGTGGGTGATGTTGAGCAAGAAGTGAAGAAACAACAACAACCAGAAGTTGAGTTGAGAAGATCCAACAGAACCATATTACCTTCAACAAAGTATACACCATATGAGTACGTGATGCTCACAGATGCAAGTAAACCATAGTCTTATGAAGAAGATCTTAGTGTTCCTGAAAGTCAGAAGTGGCTGAAATCCATGAAAGAAGAGGTTGGCTCTTTAGATGAGAATGACACTTTTGATTTGGTTGACAAGCCTGAGAACCACAAAATTCTGAAGAACAAGTGGGTGTATAGAATCAAGACTGAAGATGGTAACTCACAACCAAGGTACAAAGCACGCTTAGTTGTGAAGGGTTATTATCAGAGAAAGGGTGTTGACTTTGACGAGATTTTCTCACCGGTGGTGAGATTTTCTTCTATTCGGGTTGTCTTGGCAATAGCCGCTAGTTTGGATCTTGAGATAGAATAACTAGATGTCAAGACAGCATTTCTTCACGGTGAGTTGGAGGAAGATGTGTATATGGCACAACCCGAGGGTTTTGAAGTCAAAGGCAAAGATCACATGGTGTGCAAGCTAAAGAAGAGTCTATATGGTTTGAAGCAAGCTCCAAGAAGAAGGTACAGGAAGTTTGAATCGTTCATGAAAGAACATGGGTACAAGAGGACAGCTTCAGATCATTGTGTATTCATTCAAAAATTTGTTGATGGTGATTTTCTTACTCTTTTGCTATATGTTGATGACATGATTATTGTTGGAAAAGATAAGAAAAAGATTGACAGGTTGAAGTCAGATCTGAGCAAGTCTTTTGCTATGAAAGACTTGGGTGCAGCAAAGCGTATTCTTGGAATGGAGATCACTCGTGATAGGAAAGCGAGGAAGTTGTGGCTATCATAAGAAAGCTACATTGAGAAGGTGTTGCAAAGATTCAATATGGACAAGGCTGAGCCGGTAAGTTGTCCACTTGCAAACCATTTTAAGTTATCTCGTGATCAATGTCCTGTGAATGATGTTGAGAAACGGAAGATGGAGAAAATTCCTTATGCGTCCGCAGTAGGTAGTTTGATGTATGCAATGGTGTTTACAAGGCCGGATATAGCTCATGAAGTTGGAGTGGTAAGAAGATTTCTATCAAATCTTGCTATGGAGCATTGGGAAGCAGTGAAATGGATACTACGGTATTTAAGGGGTACTTCTAATATGTGTTTGTGCTATGGAGGTGACAATCCAGAGTTAGTTGGTTACATAGATTCAGATTTGGCAGGTGCTCAAGACAGTCTCAAGTCTACATCGGATTACTTATTTACCTATGCAGGGGGAGCTGTGTCTTGGCAATCCAAGTTACAAAAATGTGTGGCATTGTCTGCTATAGAGGCAGAGTACATTGCAGCTATAGAGAGTTGCAAGGAGATGATATGGATGAATAGGTTTGTTAGAGAACTCGGTGTGAAGCAACAGAGGTTCATCGTTTACTGTGACATCCAGAGTGTCATCCATCTCAGCAAGAATTTGAGTTT
Source organism: Papaver bracteatum (assembly GCA_023529315.1). Lineage (NCBI taxonomy): Eukaryota > Viridiplantae > Streptophyta > Magnoliopsida > Ranunculales > Papaveraceae > Papaver > Papaver bracteatum. Next base: position 311,122 of record JAJJWX010003600.1, on the reverse strand, counting down.
TCACTCGAGGTCCAAGAACATTAATATTAGGTATCAGTGGATACAAGAAGTTCTCGAGGAGAAGGTCTTGTATATTGAGAAGATCCATACAGATGACAACGGTTCTGATATGATGACAAAGTCGCTACCAAAATACAAGCATGTGTATTTCTGCAGCAGGGCGGGTTTGGTGGTGAGGGGTACCTTACCATAAGTCGTGAGGGGGAGACTGTTGGGTTCACGTCTTATGGACCAACAATTTGGGATGCCCCCTAGCTAATGGGGGGATCCCATTAGAAGCAGTCCTTTTATGTTTACAAAACATCCAGGAGACTCATTTTTGTGTTTACGGGTTGTTCTTCTTCATTTGTGAAGAAATAGAAAGAGAAGAAGAAGAGAAAGAGAGTGAGTGAGCTAGAGAGATTAAACCACCAATTTTTGGTGAGATTGAAGCATCTTGAATAAGGATAAAGGGTTCTTAGCTAAGGATCTTTTGGTTGTTGTGGTGAAGAATTGATTGATCAATTTCCACATCTCTTCAAAGGGGGGAAAATCTAGGGTTTGTTCAAACCCTAGTAGTAAGTTTCTAAATCACTTTCTATTGTCAAATTGATAGTGTCTATTATCTATTTGGTGAATGAATTGTTGATCCATCCTTAGGGATGAGTGTAATTTAGGCAAGTTGGTATCCAAGTGCTATAGGCACCTTGAGGTTGTTGTTATCCCCAAATTGGGAGAATTGTGTGTAACCCATTATTGTTATAGTGGAAGATTTGCCCGTGGTTTTTTACCCTTCACCTTGGAGGGGTTTTCCACGTAATTGCCGGTGTTGTGTGATTGCTTCTATATTGAGTAGTTTGTGTATTTTTGCATTTGTATATCATTGCTTGTGTAGGTTTCGTATTGCGCATAGCGGCTCGGATTTCGTAAGCCTCCCCCAACAGTTATTGCACAGGACAATACTTAAAATTATTGAAAATTAGAGGTTGGGGGTCTAAGAAAACAAGTGATCACAGCTAGAGTTTGGTTCACACTGCTAGGTTGGTTCCCAACATTAAATTATATGCTGGGTTTCTTTCTCATTGATCACTTGAAATTTTTGTACCGGTTTTTGAAGGTTGGCGCGAGGTTATCAATTCTCATGGGGTTAACAATCTTCATTACTGTTCATAATGAGCAGCAGCTCTATTAATGGGGGTTAGCTTTTCTTGTGAACAAAGTTAGAGAGGCCAAGACTGCAACTAGAGGTATGTTCTTTGGTGATATATACATTTCTTTTGTTTTGTAACCGATAATGGTCCCATATTAACAGAAAAACACTCAAGAAAAGGGTGTAACGTCTTACTCCGGCCCACTTCTAAACTAACATTTGGTCAGATTAGTAATTAAAAGTTTATATGAACCAAATTAGCCCATCTTAAAGCATGAGATTGCCCTATACCGCCAATAGGCCAACATATTTGTTTTATAAAAAACTAAGGAAATACTACTAGTACTTGCATATAAAAAGCAACTTAGAGTTGGTACTAACAAAAAAAAAAATTGATCTATCAAATTAAAGCTTTATTTTATATTTGATGTTGAAGATGCATGCGGTAAGGAGAAGGAAAGAGTCCCATGCGAAGAAGAAAAGAGGAAATTCATTACACCAACCAAGTAGTATTAGTGTTAGCTCTTTAATTAGAGTCTACCTACAGACAGAGAGATGCACAACCACAATATGCCAATGCAACCACTCCCCACACGCGCTTTGCTTTTCCTTTGTTTTTGTTGTTGTTAATTAGTTTTCTTTTCTTTCTTCTAGCTAGCTAACTTTCTTTTGATGTACTATGTTGTTGCACTGTGCACATGTGCCCATGAACATTCCGTTCTGTCCAATTCACTTTCTTTTTTATCTTCTATTCATAGAAAAGGGCAAAGCGCTAAACCATTAATTCGAAAAAGAAATTTAAGAGTTATGTAGAAGTGCGAAGAAGCTTTGGAAACCCATATGCAAAGTGGGGGCAATCGGTTTGGCCATTGCTACACGATCTATTTTTTATATTTTTTTAATCTTCACAGCAACCTAGCTATTTACTCCATGTATAGAGTTCCATTCTTATCGATAATTCGATATGAATTAGCAAAACTGATATGTCTTTGTCTCTATAGATATCTTTGTCGGAGAATTACAACAAATTATAGTGTATGTTTAGTAGGAGCCACGAGTGCAATGATTAGTGAATAAGAGTAAGAATCTTAAGCTAGCTGTAAGCCCTATTTCTTCTACTAGATTGGTGCCCGTGTTACATACGTACTGGGCATTTTCTTCTTTTCGATTCAGTATGTGCGGGGCATCACCTCTCCCCGTCCCGTGGTGATGCATTTTCAATTTGGTGTAGCGGGGCGAATGTACTAAATAGCTAGGTGGAGTAAAGGTATGAATTTTAATTACTTTTTCCTATGTTCAAGAGAAGACATCTATAATCTTCTTACTACACATTTTAAGGATATAAGTACTTCCAGTAATCCATATATTGAGGAGTAACATTATAGTCATATTCCTACATTTATTACAGACGAAGATAATAGAATGCTCCTTATTCCTCCTACTGATGAGAGGTTCTCAAGACTCTTAAAGGGATGGAGAATCGGTCTGCACCTGGTCCTGAAGGCGTTTCAAGCTGGTTTTTATAAGAACAGTGGAATACATTTGGTGTTGATGTTTGTGATATGGTCAAGAAATTTTTCTCATATGAGCACCTTCTCAAGCAACTCAATAAAACCTAGCTATATATATCCTTGATTCCAAAAAATAGTAAACCATGCACACCTTCTGAATTTAGACCAATAAGTCTTTATAATACTTCATACAAGATAATCTATAAATTGTTGGTCAGTAGAATGAAACCTCTCATGGAGAGAATTATTCCACCCTGCAGCTTATGTCTCTAGCAGATTAATTAATGACAACACAATAATTTCTCATGAGCTCATTCACTGTATGAAGAAGAAAGAATGAGAAGGAGATTGGTTATCTCTCAAACTTGATATGTCAAAGGCATTTGGTAGACTTGAATGGCCTTTTCTCATGAAAATACTTACTAGTTTTGGCTTCTCTGAGGATTGGTGTCAATTAATTCATCAATGTATAAGCACCACTTCTCTGTCTGTTCTCCTCAATGGTTGATCACCTTGTATGGAATTTCAACCAACTAAAGGAATAATACAAGGTTATCCTCTTTCACCTTATCTTTTCATTTTGGCAATGTATTGGTTCTCTAGAACAATGGTAGTTGCTCATCATTCTAAAAGCATCAAAGGTATATCTGTTGCAAGGGGTGCTCCACCTATTAATCACCTTATGTTTGAAGATGATTGCCTCATTTTTACTCATGCCAATTTAACTAGTGTGAATAATCTCCTACAAGTTTTGCAGGATTTTAGTTCACAATCTGGTCAGGTCATCAATTTTTTACAAGTCTTCTATCCATTACAGTAAAAACATGGATCCTAGTATCTGTAACACTCTAATTGGAATCTTAGGTGTTAAACTTATGGATAAAAATGAGAAATATTTGGGCTCTCCTATAATCTTAGGAAGATAAAAGGCTAAATCTTTTGCAGATATATAGACTGCTTTTGAGAAAAGATTGGGAAACTGACAAGGAACTACTATGCATCAAGCAGGAAGAACAACAATGGTAAAAGTTGTCCTTAATTCTGTTCCGACTTATCAAATGAGCACTTTCATAATGCCCAATGAACTGCTAGGGAAACTTGATACCATGCAGAGAAAGTTTTGGAGGGGTTTCAAGACTAATAAAGGTTTAAATCTTATTGCCAGGTAGAATATGTGTTTATCTAAAGACCTTGGAGGTCTTGCTTTTAGGTACCTAGATATGTTAAATCAGGCACTGCTTACCAAGATGGCCTGGATATTATTCATCAAGAAGATCAGCTAGTATCCAAAGTTCTCAAAGCTAACGAAAAAGATAACTTTCAGCACATTAATCCAGTCATGGGTTTGGAAGGGTATTGAACTTGGTCTCTCAATTCTTCAGCAAAATTACTGCATTGAGTTTAATAATGGAAAAACAACTAAAATTTGGAAGGATATATGGATTTTGGGCTTATATCACAGTGTTGAAACAGTTAATCCTGCTCATCTACAATATGTCTTTGTTAGTGACCCATTACTGCAGCAACTGTTTATCCCAAATATTATTGAAAAAATTAAGAGAATACAAATATCTCAATCAGAAGAAGATGTTATAAGATGGACTCCACCCAGAGAAACTTTCTGTTAAAAGTGATTATAATAAGCTTACTGAACCAAGAATTCAACATCAGATTACTTCAAGTAATGTGACCAAATCTGTGTGGAAACTGCTGTGGAAAATAAAGATCCCTCATAGAGTAAAGTTATTTATTTGGAAGTGTCTCATAGATGTAGTTCCTACCATAGCAAGATTATCACAACATTTTTCAACATGAAGAAGAGTCCTTATTTCACCTTTTCCTTACTTGCAATCATGAAAATATTATGTGGAGATATCTAAATATTAATATTGATCAAGTTGTTCTTAATTTTCAGAGCATTAGAGAATGGATAATCTCATGGTTCTTGAACGTTAACAATACAAGCATGGAAGAAAAAGACACCTAGAGGAAAACATTAATGGTTGCTTGCTGGATATCTGGAAAGAAAGATGTGATTGCATCTTTCAGGATAAAACTCTTAACCCGACTAATACTATTTCTAGAATTAATCATTAGCTGCTCAGTTTTGGTCACACCATGCATGCTAGTGAGCAAAACTTCTAGTTTAGAATGTAGCTCTATTATCCATAATATGCATAGTATGCATACTAATGATGCTTACACATTGTTTATAGATGCTTCATTTGATCATCTCACTCATGATTATGGCAATGGAATGGTGCTCTTGTCTTGCACAGGTGAAGTTAAACGATTCAAATGATCTTATGCAGTTGGAGTAATGGATTCAGAAGAAGGGGAATGCATGGCCATTTTGGAAGCTTTGATCTTGGTTAAAGCTTGAGGAAATATCAAGATTAAGAAAATAGTGAATGCAGAGAATATAGTAAAATCAGTCAATTTTGTTCGTCTTTATGTTCGTTCATAAAATAGGAAAATAATAAGAGAGACTTAGTTACTCCTAAGGTCTGCAATTGATATGGGTTTTCCGAGATAAGGGTTACTGAGAACTGAGATTGATGATTAAGTTAAGAGAATTGGAGAATTCCAGGAACTAGGGTTTGGTTTTGGGAAGAGCAGCTGAGACTGAGTCTTATTTGTTTCCTAGACCTAACCTTCAAACGTCGTCAACAATATCATCGTTGTATTACAAGAGCATCATCCTTTTGAGATTTCCTATCGGTTTCTTTTTTAATTTTCTTTATACACCAGGTATTTGCTTCTTTTTTTTCCTTGAAATCCTATGGTTTTATCAATGTAATCCAGGTAAGATTTTTATCCTTCTTAATTCGATTTTGTAATACCGTTTTTGGTATATGATCAAAGGCTGAAAATCATAGGGATTTTGCAGGTTTTATAGAATCAATCACTTAAAGAATATAAATATGTATCTTAAGTACTACTTAAATGACAATGGTTACACTATGAAGGTAAATAAACTCAACTCTAATTTTCTTTGTAGTTCATGAACTATGGGTTTTGTCTCTGGATTGATTTATGCTGGAATAGATTTTGAGGTCACCAAATTATTTTTGCAGCTGCAGTAGAGATGGAACTAATCGTGAGGTAGAATGATGCAGTTGTAAGAGAGTGCTACAATGCTTAATGATTGAATCTGAAATTGAAGTTACAGGGAATAAACCAGTGAGGCGCTTTGTTTATCTTGAAACATCCAAGTTTTGTCAGCCATTACTAATCATATGCCACTTGCATTGGCATTTTGGTGCTTCCTTTCAGTTATTATAATACTAATGGAGGCACAACTTTCAACTCCTACAAGTATTATTTTCCTAATAGTTCTCATCTGTCCTTGGTGTTTTGATGTGTTCGTAATTGTGTTTAGTTAACGCTGGGGTTTTCTAATCTACATGAGCTTATTTGTATGAGTAGATTTTTAGGGTTCCAATCTCAACTGATTTTTAGGGTTCCAATCTCAACTGCGTGATGCTCTAAAAGTATCACATTACTTAATTGTGCTTAGATGTTAATATGTTATTGATATGAAATGAATAATATCTCCATATTATGTAATGGAAATGGCAGTACGGAAACTATTCCCAAATGCAAAAGTTACAATTGGATCAGGGTTGGATTGATCTCAGATTATTGTGATTTCTCCTCTATTTGTGTCTTATTATCTCCAGATACAGTCTATTTGTATATGGCATTAACTAATTAGGTTTCACTTTGCTGTTAACAATAAGATGTTCCCTGCATTAGCAAACAAAGGAGGCAGGGTGGTTAATCATTTCTTCTTATATGTAAGTACACTTTAGTGAAACCATCATTGCTCAATTGGTCCAATGAATGCTAATCATCAAAATGATATATAGTTTACATCATTGAGTAATTGGTTCACAGTTGTGCAGCAAATGGAAAGGCTAGCTTCATCGTAACTTGCGGTGAGTATCGGTTTTTCTTTGGGAATTGCACCATTAGTGTGGTGTTTCAGTTAGAGAAAGATGATCTGTAAGTATATATATGGACATTGTGACTTTTAATTTTTGTTGCCTTTGTCTATGCTTGCAAAGTCGTTACTACGGTATAACCTAAGATATGGATCAAGATATTCAAAGTGCAGAATCTCACAATTCAAGTTAAAAATGATTAGTACTGCAGAAAAAACTTCTTCAAGGGTCATTTTAGTTCTAAATTTAATGTAGGTTAAGAGATTGTGAAATTCTGGGTTGTTTTCTTTGTTAATGATGGGAGTGCGAATTTCAGTGGGGATGATGAAATTGCTTGGTATCCTCATGGCATTTGAATGAACCTGCATTTGGTTAATGTGGATGGCTTTCTTCACCTGGAAAATAGAATTTAAAGTAGTATTTTTGTTGTTAATCTAAATTGGATTTGAGCATCGTTACCGGCGGGTTACTGAATATTTTCATCATCTTAAAGGTAACTAACATTACTTACTGTAATATTATTAAACTTAATTATTAATCCATGTTTACAGGAGTCGGGAAGGCGATAGGTGTGATAAACACCTAATTTTATATTTAGTATTTATGCTTTATTTGCTATTTTTCGTGTGAATTATGTATCTTATGTGTGAATTTGAGTTATTAGGTGCTTTGGAGTCATATGGAGCAAAAGAAGGAGAAAACATCCATTTGGAGCGGAAAAGGCGAAAAGGTCAATTCACATGCGAGCTATACTTGGAGCGGGCTAGGTTATGCAAGATAGAGGAGAAGAAAGAGCTGTCAGTTTCCCGTAACTGACAGTTGCGTCGGAGAATTAAGGTGTCGGTTATCTTCAACCGACAAGTCATTTCTGAGTAGGACGACCCTTAGCTAAAATAGAGGGTGCAAATATCATTCCGCACTATCAACCTAAGTAAATCAAGTTGTATCTCATACAGCTCAAGTTTTCTTTCATTACCTGAGAGTAAATAGGCCAGAGACATAAATGGAGGCAGCTTCAAATTGAGAGAGATCGATAAGAGTAAAGAGCAGAGTTCAACAGCTTCATTCTGAACCAATAAAGAGCAGTAAATAGGGTACTATCTGTGGTGGTTATGGGCAAAGTTTGGTCAAGTTCTGGAGCATGATTTCAGTCGAGAGAAGTTGTTGAATACATGGATTTTGTTGAGTGTTTGAGTTAATCAGTGGCTCAGTTTAGTGAGGTGATTGTTTAGCTCAAGGTGCAGGCTAAAATGGGTTCGAATTGGATGAGATTTTGGTGAAGTTTTCAAGCAATGAAACAGCTAAGAACTGAAGCTGTTGTCGTCCAGTTTGTGGGAATGTATGAAGGAAATTGCTGCATTATTTGTGTGTTTAAATGAGTTATAAATGAATGGGTTATGTATGAATCACAGGGAAGGAGAGGTGGCCTTTGAAATCATCAGCAAGGTTAAGATTGAACTATCAGTTTGTGGCACAGAATGTGATTGAAGAAATGTCTGAATGGGGAGAATGCAGTAAAGCAAAGATGGTAAGAAGCTGCAGTTCTGTAGATATTGGCAGAAGTGATGTTGTTTTTGCAGGTAAGAATGAGAGTGGTCTGGGATGTGATGTGGTAATTCAAATGATGCGGGTTGCTGTTGTTGTGTGAGATGAGAAGTTCAGTACAAGGAGGAGTTGTAGATGAATGTTAGGTCATTGCAACTGTTGAAGTTACAGGACAAGGTGGTTGCTGTGTACTCAAGCTTGGAAGTACAATAAGCTACTGAAATGAGCTGAGTTGATGATGCAAGTGTAGCAGTTGGTGAGAGATCTTAACTGGTGCTCTAACTGGTGTCTGCTTTAGGGGGTTTTGTGCCAAAGTTTTGTGGTGTTCTTGAAGCCAAGAAATGAAATCAAGGTATGCTAAGTTGCGGTTCAAGTTACAAGGAAATGGTAGGTTGTGCCGCAAGGAAGTAGGATTCGGAGCTTGAGAAGACATGGAACAATTGGTTGAAGTTGTGACTGGTTTTGGCAAGGGTTCAGCTGTGGTAATCGAATTGAGGAATCGGAGAGATGATGCATAACATGGAAGGGATGATGGAGCTGTAACAGAGTTGGTGATGTTGCTTCAAGGAACAATTGGTAGTCTGAGAAATTACAGGAAATGAACATGGAAATGATGGTAAACTGAGATGGGTACTGCAATGGGAGTATGATGTATTTGAAATGTGGCCTGAGTGTAAGATGGCAGTAATGGTTCACCAGTAGGTGCAGCTGCAATGGATAATGTTATGCAGAGATGGTGGAGGCTTGAGTTATTGTTGGATGTGCAAGGCATGATTGCCATTGGCAGGGACTCAGGTAAATGGGCATGAAGTGCAGGTCCTGTTGGTGATTTGCAGTCGAGCATTTGAACTGTGGATGGAGATGAGGAGACGTTGTTGATAAACATGAGTGAATAAGAGGAGTAGGGAGTTGTATACAAGGGTTGCAGTGAGGTAATGGTGATTACAGGGAGCTGGTGGCGCAAAGTAGAACATGGCAGGCCAAAGCTGCAGTGAGAGCATAAAATGACTTATACTGTTGGTTTTTGCAGATTGAGAGATATTGCGAGTGGATATGGTACTGGTGATTGATTCCACTGAAACAAGCTAAAGGGAAGTCCTTGTGTTGTCACTATAGGCCTGAGAAAGGATTGGATGCTGCAGAAATCTGTGCAAAACACAGCTAGAATGGCGAGACGGTGAGCATAGACCGGGATGTCGGATTTCGGAACTTGAAGCATGGATTGCAATATTTCAGTGAATCGCGAGGGGGGTATGAGTCGGATCCAAGAATAGATGGCTGGAAGTATGATCTACGCGTCACGCCTTTGGGTACGTTTTCGCAAGAACAAGAAATTAGTTTAGGTGGTATTTTGTGAATGTTTGAAATGCATAGAAGCAGAGATGAGTTGCTGGGAGTACATACTTATTGGAGACATTGTCTGAAATGTCAGCTTGACCTGAAACAATTTTCCGGCGACCGGATTCCGGCGCCGGTGACCGGATTCCGGTGATGACGTTAGCAATTCCGGCGGGCAGTTTTGAACCCGAAAATTCCAGAGATATAGTTTTCACACATGGGCTTGGTGGACTAGTAGATGGACGTGGACTTGAAGATTTTGAAGACTTTGACCTATTTTTGGAAAGCAAAGGGCTATAAAAAGAGAGTTTCTACAACAAATAAAACAACGTATTATTCTATTCTTGGAGATTTTGCAGAGAACTACTTCTAGGGTTTGCTCTCTTTTATGTTTCATAGTCTTCCCTTGAATATTTTGATGATGAACTCCATGAATATGTGTAGCTAAATACAATAATTGGTTATGGGATAAAAGTTGATTTCTTCAAGCATGATTATTTGATTCTATGAATTAGTTTTGTCTCAATTTTATCGTTTATGATTCATTGTTTTTATTATCATACGATTTAAATGCTAGTTTGGTTGAGTCCGGAATCAATTGGATTTGTTTTCATCTCTAAAGCTATATTAGGGTTTTCAATACGTAAAAGTTGTTTGTCCCTGATTTCTAGTAGCAACTTGTGGTTAATACTTGTAGTGATACATCTTTTTAATTGCATATGAATCATAACCTTTGTTAAAACAAATTAGTGCTTTTACACGTTTGTTTGCATCGATTAGTCTTATTTCATAGAACTTATTGCTCTTAGGGAGTTAAATCTAATTGTGCTTTTACACTTTAGGTTGCTTTTTAAGAAGATTTCACATTAGCATCTTTTAATGTTGTTTGTGATAAAATCAGGAAATAAACGGGATACTCTTGCGATCAAGATATCCTAGGGCTTTTGATAATTGATAGATTAAATACCAATTCTAATCATAGATGAAAAATACATGTTTATAAATGATACTATCCCTTAACCAATATCTTCTCCTTATTGATTATTCTAACTATTTACTTTGCTTTATTTAGTATTATTACTTTGATAAAAACAAAAACACACCTTGGGTTATTTGGTTACATAAGAATCTGAAAATTGCATAACAACAATCGCCTCTCTGTGGATACGAACTCTTTCTTATCGAATATTATATTCATATTAGTTAAGTGAGGAAGTGAAATTATTTTTGACGCATACGACACGCATCAGAAGGGTTGCATACGCATTTCTCAGGTGATTCAAATCCATTCGTAATCTCCTAATAGTCAGTATGTCTTTAACTTAACTCACTAGAAATTTAACTATATACTAAGTAATCCTCAATTATCAAAGGCAGTCTGATGGTCCTACTTTGTGTGACTCAGTAATAGATAAGAAAACATTGTTGCTAGAAGTTCACAAATTACTATTTTCTCTACGTTTTGATGTTACTGAGGCTTGACATGACCGCGGATAGAGTTCCCAGGTGGAACCACAATATTTAATTATAGATTTTAAGTTCTGGAATTGCTGTTTTGAAGGGGATCGCGGCCTAGATATGAACATACCTTACAGTTAGTCTCCCTAGATAATTTAAGTGGATTTATGTCAATATGTGAATTTAAATGGATTTATGTCAATAATTTAAGAGGATTTATACAACTTGCTCAAGGAATAGAATATGTTATGTTATGTTTTGTTATTCCCAGCTAATTTTTGTACAAATGTTGATTTCATTTTCTTATATGTCAGATTGGAAAAGATGATGATTTACAATATGTTGACAGCTGGGATTGGATGACGCCAATAAGGTTATTGCTGCACTTATCTTTACTATTTTCCTGAAGTTCTATTCAGAACTTCATTTATAATAGCACCTCTACTGGGAAGAAACTCCCATGGAATCTACTATTATCTGTGGTACGGCGTAGGAACAATCTACTACACTTCATCGATACTTGGGTGGGAGTTAATGATAAACAATGCGCATATTCGTGTCTATTGGTGTACTAATCCACTTTTAAATACAAAACAAAAATATCTATAACCAACGACATGATGAACAGAAATTATGCAACTGTAACAGCTAAGTATGTTTTATTTTGGTCACACAATTTATTTTATTCATGAAGAGAATTAATACTTTGGAAGAGGTAATGTCTAATCTCCACAGCTAAGATTTGTTCAGTATATATGTTGTGATAATGAAATATGTTCATCCATGTATGTAATGCAGGCTGGGGATGCGACTTGGTTATGCATTTTTAGCCATGATTCATCTGCATCTCTTAAAGGCACATCTCTAACTTTGGCCTCCATTAGAGCAACTCTGATGATAGTGGATATATGCCTTCCAAGCACAGTTTAGATTCGGTATCTTATTTACCTATTTATAAATATGCAGTTGAATTCAACAAAACAAGTAGAGCAGTTGGTGGATATTGCAGTTCACTGACATCATCTTGAAACAATGGCGTTTTTTTTCTTAAGGTATATAAACATTGGTCGAGGAGGACATCGGATTTGAAAAATATCACTCATTTACTAACATCACCTCATTATTGCTTGGATTTTTTGTAACCACAAAACTGATTGTTGTAGTCCATTTAGATACATGAGTTGTAATGTCATTTCATCAATTTTCATCAACTGTGTATGTTCGTATGAGGTGAGTTTTCTTACTAACGCATAACTGGGTTCCTTACGATTTAAATATAACACATTAAAAATCGGGCAAGCAAAAGAAAAAACAAACCACCCAGTGCGCATCACGGGTTACGCATAACTGGGTGCCTTATAATTAAGATGGGTTTAATTAGTTTGTTTCTCTCCCTGTTCTGTGTTATCTTTCATCTTTCATTTAATGAGCAATAAAATTAATCAATTAGATTTTCTAAAATTTGCATCTTCCTCTCTATATCCCATCAAACACTTTTGTGGGTTGTATTTTTGTTTGATAATTCATCAAACACTTATGTACACATTTGTTTGAGATTGTTTTGGTTTTCATTCAAAAGTATTTTAATTTTTTTCATATATTCTGCCTTCGTACACATTTATTCAAGAAATTGCGACGGGACGAGGCGAAGCCGAGTCACACCAAATCAAAACTCCTGAGCGACGGGGCAGGGCGAAGCCCCACGACACCAAATCAAAAAATGCACGATGGGGAAAGAAACAAAAAATGATGGTGGATGGGGCGAAGCCATGTAACACTAAATCAAAAACACATCATGACGGGGCGAGGCAAAGCCGAAGCCGAGCCACACCTAATCAAAAATGTATCGTGATGGGGCAGGGCGAAACCCCACGGCGCCTAATAAAAAATTCACGACGAGGCGAAACCACCAAATCAAAAATATGGCTAAAAGAAAAAAAATTCCCGAGCGTAGCACGGGCACAAAATCTAGTTCTTGTTAATGCACCTACCGGTCTTTGCAAATCTCTTTTTTGTGCAAGTTCTATACTTGCACTAAATTTTGTCTCTACTGACTCTACCACAGTAATCCAAACACACATTCTGAACGAACGAGTAGGGACAGGCCCAGTAGGGGACTAACTAAGGCTCTAAATTAGTCCCCATGGATGGTCAAACGTGGTCAAATGATTAAAATCCTTAATCATAGTATTTTTAAGAGTGAGTCTACACTCACCGAAAATATCACTTTGAATTACACCGATGGAGGATCGCACGGATATCGTGAAGCGTGCTTAGCATCGAGATATGTATGGGCAGATATGGGTCCGAATCCAATGGTCTGTGTCACACGGTGCAAAACAAAGTGCACTTTTCACGGTGCACGTATCATTTTTGTATTTTTAACAACGAATTACGCAAAAGGTTAAGTCAAATCATCACCAAAGCTATCGTACCTAAAACGTGATTTCCTTTAAGAAAGTGAAAACTGTTGTCTGGTGTGGAGTGGGTGGGTTGGTGGCAAAGCCCCTGGGTCTTTGTGAATCTCTTCTAGGCGAGAATTCTAGGACGAAGTTCTACTCTAGAGCTGCAAGTGTTTTTTTAATCTCTTCTAGGCGAGAATTCTGTTTTTATTTTTTATTTTATTTTTGGGGGAAGAGGTAAACCTCAAATCTGATTCAAGATCTTAAAGGACTGGCCAAGGGGCATTCAATTGTTACATCGTTTACAGGACTGGCCAGGAGGCATTCAACAGTTACAAATATTTCATATAGACGACAGACACAATCAAGTCACTCAACAACGTTGTTACAATCCTAACCATTCCATGTGATTTTATAAGTAACATAACTAGTTTAAATGTCCTAATTTGGACTAACAGTAACTCATCCAAAACATATAGCAAATCTACAATCAGTAGAGATGTTAGGATCCTAAGATCCGAGCATTTCTCAAGTGTTTTTTATTTAATTTTTAATTATGGTAAACATATGTCAAAAGTATAAAAGGATCCATAGATCAACCCAACTTTCAAGTGTTTTTTTTAAAGTAACAGTAAAGATAACCTAAATTGGTCATGAAGGAATGAAATCGGTCTTTGGAGGCGGTCCGAGTCTTCATCAGAATTGATCTTGCACGGTTTGTTGTTGGTGGCTTTGGTGCTGCTGCTGCTGATGTATTTTGAGGGTGGATTGTTGCTGCTGTTGACTTACGAGAACCCGATACTGTCGTTGTTGCTTCCGTTATTGTTGCCGATGTTGTAGATCTAGTGGTGATGTTGTTGTTCATGAAGAACTTCATCACAATATACCAAATCTAAAAAAAGAAAAAGAAAAAACTAAGTACTGAACAATAAACCCAATAGGAACAAAACCCTCAACCCAATACTGAAATCAAATTTAAGGAATAGATCGATCTAGTCCTTGTTGAAAAACCAGCAGAGGGGAAAAGGGAAAAGAAAACCCAAATCTATAATCAAGAAAGGAAAACGCAACAGAAAGAAGCACAAACACAAAATAGAGAGAGTAGATGAGAGAAACGTTTGTAGTTACCATAAGAGAAACGTTTAGGATTATTTTACAGTATGGATTTGACTTAAAGATGGGTTTATAAATACAGACACGTTGTCTTTTTTGAACTTTTCAAATATATTTTTACCGTTAATTTTATCTTTTACTCATTGTTTAAGTGTGGAGTGGGTAGTGTTAAAATTCTTGTTCATACTAAAAAGCCATAAATCGAGCTTAAGTTTTAAAATAAAAAACTTAAGCTCCTGATGTTGTTAATATTTCATGGCATTGCTGCTCCTGCTGCTGTTAATATTTCCGATCCTACTGATGTTGAGGTTGCTGCACCTACTTTAAGTCTTGAGCTATTGAACATGGTGTTTCTAACTCAGATCCCTACAATCTCTAGTATTCCAGCTAAATGTAGGTTGCACTTTGCACGAACCTTCAAGTCTATGTTGCAGAAAGTGGTGGCTGCACCTAATGATCTGTCTTCATGGATACAGCTAATGCTCTTCCTGTGTGTACTCTCCATGTTGCTTTGAGTACCAAGAGTTGAAAGTGACACCGGAGAAAGCTGCAGATTAAGTCGATTAATCATGCATTGCGCATATGGAATAAACCGAATGGGTGTATGATCTTTGGTTCAATGTGTGTTTGAGAAACATGCCGAGATGAAGGAATTACAAGAGAAAGCCAAGAAGAAACCTAAACAGGATGATCAGGAAAGCTGTGAACTTGAGGTTGTGTAGGGGTAAGCTCCGACATGGTTTATATCTTTGCTGCGATTCGCACTCTCACTTCTACTGGAGTTGCGTTCAATAATGAAGGTACACGGGCTGAACTTCGTTCCAAACATCCCACTGCTGGCTTGCCGGTCATCCCCTCTTCTTCACCTTCACAGGAGGCTATGGTAGCTACGACGGATCTTGTGCTAAGTAGACTAAAGAGTTTCCCTAAGGGGACAGCTTGTGGAAGAGACGGTTTCCGGGCACAACATCTTCTCGATGTTCTCAGTGGGCCAACAGCTGTTATTTCAGATGAGTTACTTTCCTCCATCACAGAAGTGGTTAACTTATGGATATCAGGCTCTTGCCCGTCGGTTTTGGGAGAATATGTGGCCAGTGCTCCTCTCACCCCACTCATCAAACCTGGTGGTGGCTTGCGGCCTATAGCGGTTGGCACAATATGGAGGAGACTTGTCTCTAAATGCGCTGCATCTTTTGTTGGCAAGGAAATGAACTCATATTTGGGTGATTTCCAGTTTGGAGTGGGGGCTAAGTGTGGTGGAGAAGCAATTCTACATGATGTGAATCGCGTGTTGGAAGAGAAAGGGGACCAAAATACGCTTTCCATGTTCCTGGTAGATTTCTCTAATGCGTTCAATCTCATAGATAGAACAACCATGATCTTAGAGGTACGTAGGTTATGTCCTTCGATATCTCGTTGGGTTGAGTTTTGTTACGCTTCACCAGCACGACTATATTATATGGACCATGTGCTTTCTTTTGCTCATGGAGTGCAACAAGGTGATCCTTTAGGGCCACTTTTGTTCGCTCTTACTCTCCACCCGCTAGTCTTGAGTATTTCATAAAGGTGTGATCTAGAACTGCAGGCTTGGTATCTTGATGATGGTACGGTGATTGGGGACACTATGATGGTTGCTAGAGCTCTGAGAATAATTCAAGAAGAAGGTGTTGCTAGGGGGATGTTTTTGAACATCAAGAAGAATGAATTGTTTTGTCCCTCTATAGACCCCAGGACAGCCGTTGTAGGTATGTTTCCACCTGATATTTGTAGGCCAGAGAAGGGAGTTAAGATGCTAGGTGCTCCTGTTAGCCTTGATTCCAAATTTAATGCGGATCCGGTTGTTAAAAGAGTGCAAAAAACTATAGAGCTCATTGATGCAGTGGAAAAACTTGAAGATCCACAGTGTGAGCTTCTTTTGTTTAGAAAACTGTCTTGAGTTTCTCGCTTATATTTTCTTTACGCACTACCTTTCCAGACTGCACTTTTGCGGCTCAAGATTTGTTTGACTCTCGTCTCTACAAGTTCCTACAACATATAATAACAGGAGATGGTCCAGGGTTCGGCCCCTTGCAAATGCGATTTTCCACGCTGCCCCTCAGACTAGGTGGTTTTGGTGTTTACTCGATGCAAGACACTATGAATTACTGTTATTTGGCGTCGTGCTTGGAAACACTAGAACTGCAATCTGTCATATTGAGGCACACCGGCATCGGTGGTTTTAGCTCCCATCTTGAGCGTCTGCAGCTTCTTTCAACTCTCGTGTAATCTGTTTTCTCCTATATACGTCGATAACACTTTGCCAACCATTCTATGTCAACTCGCAACCTGTTTATTTTGATGCGATAAAGAAGAACTTGACTTCCCAATTCAAGTTGTCTGAACGTGATTCATTCCTATGGCAGAGCAACCAAATGAAGCATGCCCTGGATTTCTTAATGGCTATCCCCATCCCTGGTTTAAATCAGCAAATTGGTTCGAGGCAGTTTAGTGCGGTATTATGTTATAGACTTGGTATTCCCTTGTTTGAACCAGGTAGTTTGTGCCCCTTCTGCAAGAGAGATATGGATGCTTTTGGTGACCATGCGATTAATTGTACAAATGAAGTTGGTTTAAAATTTCGACATGATTTAGTACGCGACACGATTGCAGACATCTGTTATCGAGCTGGGGTGGCTGCACGGAAAGAGGTGGACTTGGGTATGCTTGCGAACAACGGTACTTCTTTGAGACCGGCAGATGTTCTTGTGCTCAATTGGGACAATGGTCGGGACGTTTGCTTCGATGTTACGATTGTGTCGCCCTTTCTTGGGAGTAATGGTCGTACTTTGGAAGGGGGCGAGGCTATCAAGGATGTTGTCGATCGCAAAAAATACCAAGTATTTAGAAAAATGCACTGCACAAGGATATGGATTTGGTACTTTGGCTTTCACTACTCTATGTGAATTTGGGGACGGAACAACAGACTTCGTTCAGCGGCTCCGCAACTATATTGCTAGTCATGATGCTAACGTGCGTGTAGGTGATTTCCTTTTTCATAGGTTAAGTGTGGTAGTTCAAAAAGGAGTTGGAGCCCAGCTTGTTGCTAGGCTTCCGACTAGTTTCTTGTCTGAATTTGGAAATTAAATGAAAGTAAAACTGTCAAAAAAAAAAGTTAATAATAAAATAAAATATTAGTATTATTTACAAACTGATAAATGTTTAAAAAGAAATGACTTTTGAAGAAAAATTCCTAAGGAACGAAGATGAAATGGTAAACAAACTAGTACTTCAAAATCAAAAATAAAAGATATTGATCATCATCAATGATAGTTCTCTACATCACATCAGAGGGCTACAATTTCTAGATCTTTAAGTGTTATTTCAAACCGAAGACGGGCAGTTTCATGATGGGAAAATTAGGCGCAGACTCAAAAAAAAAAAATTCTTATTGTCAGGCCCACAATTAATTTTAGATACTGTGACACCCAAAATTATCCAAAATTATTAAGAATCAATACATAACTTGTTATGCATATTATTTTTTCAGGCATAACTCGTTATGCCACCTAATTTTTCAGGGGTATAATTGGCAACGCGACTTGGATATAACATATCTAAAAATTCGCGCCTTGAAATTTTATAAATTTTATATCGTTGGAAATCTTTTTAAGAGAGCTAGAGCTACACAACAATCATAAACAACAATATCAATTTTTTTGTTTTCCACGAAAAATCGGAGGTGATCATCGTTTTAGGGAAATTTTTCGAAAACTGACTACATATTCATTATGCAGTCTCCAAAAAAGATGCATAACACATTATGCAGACGCATAACGAATTATTCAACCATTTTCTCGACTGCATAACAAAGTTATGCATCTATAACGAGTTATGTAGCCATTATTTTGGTTGATTTTAGTCCGTACATAAAAAATTGATGCATAATTGGTTATGCAACCATATTTAAGGATGCAGATCAGGTTATGCATCCATTTTCTCAATGCATAAAAGATTATGCAACAATTTTCTCGATGCATAATGCAGCATGCAGCCGTATTTTGGATGCAAATCAGGTTATGCATCCATTTTCTCGACCGCGTGATGCATTATGCATCAATTTTCAATTTCACACAAAATAACAAAGATGTCGGATAAATGTGTTATGCATCCATTTTTTCGACTGCATGACATGTTATGCGCTCATAACAAGGGCTATCAACGGACACAAATCCGTCGGATTTTGGGTATACCGATAAGGTTTAGGTTAAGTTATACCGGAAATTCGACATCCGATAACATCCGGCGGAATTTGAAAATCTCAATCTGATTCCGTTAGGCTTAGTTAATCTGGGAGAAAATCTTAAAACTGAAAAAAAAAAAAAACAGAAATTTTAAGTTCAAACCCACATAGTCTCACATGAAAGTACAAACTACAAACCCATAGTCTCACACACCAGTCATCACACATGAAAATAAAGTACAAACTACTGAAGTCTGAAAACTTAACACGCTACAATAACAAAAAGAAAAATAATGTCTTGTAAACAGACTAGTGAGTCTGTGATCCATCATCTTTCTTGGCAAATTCTTAGATGAGCAGACAAGCGGCTAGTTCCTTTCTCCCTACATTCTTGAATTACCTTGTGACAATGATGACATGTAGCTTCAATGACAACCTCATACTCGTCCTTTCCTTCTATAAGCCTAGCTCTGACATTCCTAGTAAATTCATCCCATACCACTGACCTTGTTGCGCGTAATATTTTCTTTGCAGTAGCAACAACAACTGGATGTTCTGGTTGTGTGGAATTACATAGTTGACTGCTTGAGGTTCCAATACGATTGGATGCTCTTTGAGACATTCTGATAAGTGATAAAAACACAAATCAAGCATTAGATTACATTCACATCACATGTTTCTTGAATTCATTCTTATAAGAAAGATGTCATTGAATTCATTCTTCAACACAAAACATGATCAAGGAACTAAGAAAATTCATTCTTAATCAGCATTTATAAAACTCTACCAACCGATTAAATACAAAGGAATGCTAACAAGGGTCAATGATGGTGGGAAGTGACACTGAAAAACTAATTATAAGACCTAGATTAAAAGCTAAGCAACCTAGTTATATGAAAAGTAAAGGCAAAGAAAGATAAAGCTATCAGTCTTATCATAAAGATGAATAAATTTAGAGCCTGATTTATTATTCTTAATGAAGAATATGAGTGAATACTAAGAAATTGATTCAATTGAAAATTCAAGTTTCATCACCACCTACATCGAAACAGAACCCAAATCATGAAATTGATTCAATTGAATGTTCAACAATTAAAACCCTAAATTCAATTCAAAATAAAAATAAAAATTGAAACCCTAACTTCAAAATCTAATGAACACAATAATCAAAATCAAAATCGAAACCTAATAATAGTTACCTCTACTCTATTTAAACTCAGAAACATTCACACATAGAACATGCAATCGATTCATTGAAGAAAAAAAAAACTAATTTCGAAACATTAGATTCATTACTTACTTGGGTGTCTCTGAGAATCTATGACCATCAATCTGAGAAACAAATCTTCTCTATCGATCTCTCACTGAGTCTCACCCCCTCTCTCGATCGAACTAAATATTCTCACTTCTCACACTTTCAGTCTGTGTAGAGGAGGAAAAATGTGAAAAGCTGAAAACCTTAATGAGAAGAAATTAGGTTTTTTCCTTGATAGATATATACCTTGGGAATGTAATTACCATTATACCCCTGGGTTATCGGAATCGGACTTTAACCTCCCGGATTCAACCTCATCCGTTTCTGGTAGGGTTAAAGGATAAAATTCGGAAACTCGTCCGGTTCCGAAATCCGAAATCCGAAAATTCGGAATAAATCCTATAGGATGTCGAATATTCGGAAACGGATCTCGGACTTCGGATGTCCATTGACAGCCCTAAACATCATCTTCTTCTTCTTCTTCGTTGTTCATCATCCAAGCTCAAATAAGCTTTATTATTATTCCCTGTATTTTCTAAATCTCAAATCAACTTTTCTTCTTGTTTTACTTGATTGAAACAATTACAAAACCCTATCTCCATCTCAGAACACATCTCAAAACCATCTTCTTAATCATAAACCTAATTAAGAAAAAACCCATTCATACATCTTTCGGAAATAACAAACAGCAAGATCTCGATTCATCTCAAAACATCACCTCAAACCCTAACTTTCGATTTCATTCATCTATTGTTTCCAATCTTCATGTGATTATATTGTATATCAATATTATTGATCGTAGGTCACAGTTGGGGGGAATAAAAGAAAAATAATCGAAGAAGAAATTCCGGTGAATAAGAAGAAAAGATACGAAAAAACCAAATTTTATAAATTATGGGTTTGGGAGATATTTTCTCACGAAAATTGGATGCGCGCGTGAACTTTTCCGCCCGTCGGTTTCACGGTGTAGAATGGGTCTCCCTGTAGTTTTCACTTTCATGATCCCTATTAGCAGGGGTTGATCGACTCACCCTATCCCGGTCAGTTGTGGAATTTTTTGAATTCCAATCTACGCGATCAATTGGTGCCATCGGATGGAACGTCAAAGATGGAGCCACCCGTCAAAGATTTTTTTTTTTAATGATTTCTTGCACGGCAAACTGGGAGTATATGTTGGCGAGCCGAAATTATCAAAGAACCAATTGAATCAGCTTGAATGCTTGAGACGAGTCCATTGAAATATGAAAAATAGGTTCACGGGTATCACTGACATTCGGGGTGTTCTCTTGAAAATCACCTTATACGTGTTTGCCTTGGTGCGACTTCATGGTGCACAACTTTCATTAGTTTATCTACAAAAGATATACATAGAATTAGTTAAATTCAAAAGAAAAAAAATGCATGAAGAAAATTTGTTGGAGCGAAAGCGATAATGAAAAACAAATATATTTGAAAAAAAAAGCTTTACTGAAGTGGGAGCGAAAGGAGATAAAAAAAAAAATATTCGCGAACAATCTATGCACGAATAAGCTTTCTTGGAGCTGGAATGTGGAGAGGAAAAAAAAAAAGGGTAAAAAACCATTTCCATGAAGAGGCGTACTTGGAGGAGGTGCGAAAGAGGAAAAATGTATAGAAAAAAATATATACATGAAGTGGATTTGTTGAAGATGGAGAAAAATAGCGAGGAGGAAAAGAAATTTGCAAGCAGCAATGATGGAAGAAGAAGAAGGAAAAAAAAAATCCTTACCGATAGTAAAGTTATATCGTAACCACAATACGAGCAGAAAGTGTTTCAACATACGGGGTGTAGGTACATAAAATCTGCTCACCACGTGTCCGAATTAGAATGAACGAGGCAACGAAGTGAATCTTTAAAAAAGATATTAGAGCTGCGATGTAATAATTAACGAAGTAGCAGTAGCTTGCACCAAAAGATATCTCGTGAAAGAAATAAATGAGACAAAGTAGAAGATCCGAAGTATGGATTGTTACGCAAGAAAAGATAAAGTTAACGAAGTAAGAGATCCGAGGTGTGGATTGTAACGCAAGAAATAGGACAGCTGTCCCCGACAATAACCGATCTTTAGGGCGAAAAGGTAGGAAAACCTTTATTGAAAATGGTTCTAGCGAGGTAAAATATACCGTCACGTGAATTGTATGACTCTGGGCGAAGTAAAATGAGCCGTAACCCATTATGTATTTTTTGCTATAAATAGAGGACTTGGTCCATGATAATAAAGGTCGGAACATTTGGTGAGGGGAAGAGTAATTGTTGAGAGGAAAATTTAGGGTTCTTGTAAGTGTTCTCGAGTGGTCTGTATCTTACCATCAATTAACTAATAATAAATTCAAGTGTCGATTTCACTTCGTTGTGTAGTTCATATTTTGTGTCGTTCAAATTAGAAAGTGGGTGTAACTATGGATTTTTCTTAGTTACATTTTGGCGCCCAGAAATAGGGATCTCATGTTGAGAGTTTACTTTCACTTCGGATAGATTGAGAAAGTTGCAATCATCTTTAAAGTTTTACATCAAAAATCATTTGGTGAGTTGTTATTCCATAAAGTTAGAAGTTGGAAACATAGAAATTATAGTGGTGTTGAGAGAGAAGAACAGATCTTAGATCTTTTTCCCTAAGAGAGAAATAAGTTAGATCTGGTTATCTTAAAAGTAAACAAGTTAGGTCTGGTCAAAAGAAGCAGTTGGTAGATTAGTGAGTAAAGAGAAATCTGGTGGGAGTAGTTGATGACAAGAGTTCCAGATCGGGCGCAGCATATCATTGCATCGAGGAGGAGCCTACGCTTAGCGGAAAAAAGAGGAGGAGGAATGGAAAGAGGTGAGACGTCAAACAGGGGAGAAAGACGAGGTGCAAATCAATAGGGAGATGAAGATCATTATCAAGAAGGATCGATCCATACCGCTAACACCGAAACGGAGATAGAAGAAGATCCTATACAAGAAAACGGAGAAGAGAACATTAATGAGGAAAACATGATGTTAGAACAGATCATGGGGGTTCTACGTCAGGAGAGAGAGAGAGAGAGATTTGACGGAGCAAAGAACCATACTCATGAGGCAGAATGAAATCATCAACTCAACGAAGAAAGAACTGTTCATGATCTGCGAGGTGAAGTGGGTGCAGGCGGAGATGTAAACCAAAGGGAAGGAATGCCGGAGGAGGAACAAATAGATGACAGAAGAGAAAGAAGGAGAAGGCGCAGAAGATAAAGAAGCGAAGAAAGAAGGCTTAGGAGAGCCCTTGAAGAAACTAGATGGGAAGATCAAAGACGGCGTTTCGAAGAAGATAGAACACGCGAGGATGAAAAACTTCGTGAAGGAGAAAGACTTCGTGAGGAGGAAAGAATCCGGGAAGAAGAAAGATTACGCGAGGAACAGAGACTGCGTGAGGAAGAATGGCTAAGATACGAAGAAGAATAAGAGAGAAGACGTGAGGAAGAGAGAAGGAGGCGGGAAGAAGAAAGTATAGAGGAGGACGATAGACGAGAAAGAATAAGTAGGAGGATTAGACGAGATGACGGAAGGGACGAGATCAATCAAGCGGTCATGAACGAACTCCAGAACATGAGGTCGTTACTTACCAACTCGAGGAAAGGAGGACGAATACAACTAGCAGAGGCGATAATCGAGGCAGGAAGATCCCCATTTTCACACGAACTACTGGAGGCAAGAATTCCAGGAAAATGCTCATTACCAAACTTCGGGAGTGTATTCGACGGAACGGGAATCGCAGTGCAACATTTGAAGCAGTACACTTTATCCTTGATGCAATGGGCTAAATACGAAGCCGTATTATGCAAGTATTTCCCTGCGGGTTTAACTGGGGAAGCTTCGAAGTGGTTTGATGGGCTAGATGAAGGGTCGATTTCATCATTCAAAGACTTGCAAAGGATATTCTTAACGACTTACATTAGAAATAACGTGCTGAGGCCAGGAATAGAGACTCTATTTAACCTAAGGAGAAAGCCAGGGGAGAGTTTGTGAAGTTTGATAATGATATGCAGCGAACTCGCAGGAAGATTAGATGAGAGGAATTTCATCCTAGCATTTGTGAATGCTCTGATCCCGACGGATCTCTTGCACAATCAAATATTCATAATCCGAAATACAATAACAATGAATGAGCTCAGGGAGTATCAGGAGGAGTACGTAGCACTAGAATAAAAACTGAGGGAGGTCAGCGAGATAATGCCAATCCATCCAAAGGAGGGGAGTTCGCGACTTTTACCAAGAGTATCAAATGCAGTGAATGATAGCATGCCATATGTAGAAGCTGAACCCTTAACCGCGATCCCAGCAAAGTTGTTAGCAGTGTCTAGTGGATTGATAAACATCCAAGATATAATGATTCGAGGCAAAGGAATTCTGATTCGCGGGGAGACAACTCGCGGAATCAGCGAAGATATAATCCAAGCCAGCGATATGGGGAAAAGAGGCCACCTTTTGAAGATGCAGCACTACCAGAGCTTAATACCTCGGTAAAAAAGATATGGGAAGCCATTCCATTATTTTAACTGAAGAAATTCCTTTCGGGAAAGAGTCATTACCAAGCGCAAGAAGAGGAGACTTTTGCAAATATCACTGTTTCCACGGGCATCGCACGAATGACTGCAGGAATATCCGGCGAATGATACTTCGCCTAATCGAAAAGGGAAAGCTCAAGCATTTTTTAGAAAACACGGCACCATTACCACCGCCACCTCGTAAGAATGATCAGAATCAAACACCTTTATACAGAATTGAAATTGATAGGGGATCCCAAAGTCTGAATTGTAACTCTATAATTCATTCTGCAAAAAATATTCAAGATTTTCACGATAATGTACTAAAAAGAGTACACAAAAGAGATTTTAAAGGAAACAAAATATTTAGCATTGTGAAAAAGGAACCACTGGAAGAGTGGTAAAAAAATGTAATTACCTTCTCGGAAGCAGATGCACCATACGGAGGAGCTTCGCATACAGATCCATTGGTAATAACTTTAAACTTCGGAGAACATACGAAGTCGGAAAATAAATCAACGAGGAGGAAGAAAATATGGGAGATAGACGGAATCTTGGTGGACACGGGAAGTTCAGTAGACATTCTCTTTTATCATGCATTCAAAACCATGGGATATAGAGACTCAGACCTGGTACCATCAACATACAATATCTTTGGGTTCAACGGGGTTGTATCAAAACCCAGGGGCGAGTTGGTTGTTAAGATCTTCACAGGAGAATTAGAAACCGAGGTAACGGTATGTGTGGTGGACATATAATAATCCTATAATGCTCTGATTGGTCGACCATGGATACATGGGATAAAAGGAGTAGCGTCAACCTATTACCAAGCCATCTGATTCCCTATGCCAAGTGGAATTGGCGAAATAAAAGGAGATCAGAAAGACGCAAAAGATTGCAACGAGAAAGATGTCCATAACTACGAAGGAAGGATGAAGAGAAAGAAGGAGCATAGGAAAAAAGGTGCTGGAAGCGAAGAAGGAGGAAGAATTGATGATATACATGGTCAAAGAAAAAGAAGGATGGGCTATACCAAGTGAGATCCCTGAAGATAAAGATAAACCTTTACTGCAATTGAAAGAGCCATCTCCACTCGGGGAACTGGTAATGAACTTCGCTGCAGTAGAACCCATGAAGGAAATAAATTTGGGTAATGAAGAAGAAGCAAAATTGGTGAAGATTGGGACGACAATGGAAGTGGACGAAGAAGAAAGGTTGATAGCACTGCTAAGATATTATCTTGATATCTTCGCGTGGAATATGAATGAGATGCCGGGAATAAATCCGCAGGTTGCATGCCACCGATTAGATCTTAACCAACAATCAAGCCGATAAGGCAACGAATTCGAAAAATAGCCACTTCCTACCACGATCAAATAGAGCAAGAACTGCAGAAGATGCTGGACTCGGTAATAATAAGGCCTGCGAAGTATCCAACCTGGATTGCGAATATGGTGATAGTACCGAAGAAGACAAAAGGTATAAGGATATGTATAGACTTCAGCGATTTAAACACTGCTTTGCCGAAAGATAGTTTCCCATTACCAAACATACCACAGATGTTAGAGTCAGCTTCAGGGTACAAACGATTAACATTGATGGATGGCTATTCAGGTTACAATCAAATACCCCTCGCTGAAGAATACCAGGAGCATATGGATTTCTTCGCCCCAAGGGGATTGTACTGTTATACGAGAATGCCATTCGGCTTGAAGAATGTAGGGGAAACATACCAATGGATGGTTGAAAAGATATTCGCCAAATGGGTCCACACCAAGTTATAATTATACGTCGACGACATGTTGGTGAAAACTAAGGAGTCAGGAGATCATGTGGAAGATCTGAAAGAAATTTTTGAACAAATAAGAGCATAAAAGATAAAAATAAATCATGCGTAGTGTATATTTGGAGTAGAGTCAGCGAAGTTCTTGGGGAACATCGTGTCCGAAAAAGGGATCGAAGTAGATCCAACCAAGGGTCAAGATATACTGGACATGCCATCACCGGAAACAGTTAAAGATGTACAAAAGTTAAATGGACAGTTAGCAGCATTGGGAAGATTTATCTCCATATCTTCGGACAAGTGCAAGCTTTTCTTCAATACCTTGAAGAAGGGAGCCAAGTTTGCATGGACGCATGAGTGTGAGCGAGCATTGAAAAATATAAAAGAGCACCTCATCAACTTGTCGATCCTCTAGAAACCTGAACCGGATGAAGAATTGCTGATTTGCCTCGCGACTACACCAAATGTAATAATTTCAGTACTACTTCGGACGGATAAAGGTGTTGAAAAGTCGATCTTTTATGTCATTAAGACTCTCAATGCAGCGGAAAAGAATTATTCAAATATCGAAAAACTGATACTAGCATTGGTATACTCGTCAGAAAAGTTAAGAACTTATTTCCAAACACACAAGATTAAGGTTCTAACTAGGATCCCAATAGAGTCGACTTTGAAGAACACAAAGAGAATTGGGCGAGTTGAAAGATAAAATACCCTAATTGATCAATTCATGCTAAAATACGAAGTCCAGACCTCTACGAAGTCACACATAGTTGCAGAATTCCTGGACGAGTTTCCCATAAGAGAAGATGAAGGAGTGGAGGAAATGCTAGACATAAATGAAGATCGCCCAGATCCCACAGACTTGATAAAATAAAATCATCCGAGGAGGTGGGAAATATTTGTGGATGGATCATCCAGCAATGCAGGAGGAGGAATGGGAATCATTTTTACTTCGCCATCAGGATCAATAACAGTGTTCTTCTTCCGATTAGAGTATAAAGCAACTAACAATGAAACATAATACGAGGCAGTCATACAAGCACTAAGATTAGCCATTGAAATGAAGTTGGAAGAGGTAAGAATAACCAGTGACTCGTAGATGGTTGTCAGATAATAGAAGGAAGATATCAGGCAAATGATGTTGTGATGAACCGATACTTACCAAGTATAATCTGGAGGCAGGTGAGTAGAGATAATAACAGACATGCTGATGCCCTGGATTTCATAGCATCAATGATCGAAGACCCTTCGAAGAAGCACATCCGAATTGAAAGATTAATGCATCCATTAGTAACGAACGAGTTATAAGGTGAAGAAGTCTTCGTGATCAGAAATGAGGTCGTAACTATCGAATTAAGTGAAGATGACTGGCGAGCTCCACAAATATCTAGCTAAAGGGGATTTACCTCATGACAGATTTGAGGCACACAAAATCAAGGAGAAGTCCACAGATTATGAGCTACGCGAAGGAATTTTATATAGAAGGTCATTTCTAGGCCCGTTGCTGCGGTGCTTATCACAAGAAGAAGAAATACAGGTCATGAAGGCTGTCCACTATGGTGATGCCGGGAATCACAGCGGCACGAGATCTTTGGCCCACAAAACCAAGGCACAAGGGTATTTTTGTCCACACATGCATAAAGATGCAAAAAACATATCGATGAGGTGTGAAGCATGCCAGAGATTTGCCAAGCGCATACATGCACCTGCAACGAGCCTGAACTCGATATTGAGTGTATGGCTGTTTTCCATATGGGGAGTAGATATTGTGGGACCATTTGTCACGGGAAGTCAACAACGAAAATACCTAATAGTGGCAACTGATTATTTCACAAAGTGGGTTGAGGAAAAACCACTGATGAATACACGAGATGGCGATGTATATGACATCATCCTTGAGCACATAATTTTCATATTTGGGATGCCCCTACAGATCATCTCTGATAATGGGAAGCAGTTCGAAGGCGAGAATGTGAGCATGTTGTTCAACACATTCAAGATACAGTCTGGAAAGTCAACTCTGTTATATCCGCAGAGTAACGTACAAGCAAAAGCGACCAATAAAACAATAACATCAACTATGAAAAAGAAATTGGAAGGACACCTACATGACTGGTGCGAAGAAGTCCCAAAAGTACCATGGTCGTACAGAACAACGAGGCGAGATGCAACATGAATGTCCCCCTTTTGTTTGACCTATGGAGTAGAAGCAGTCTTACCCACCGAGATAATGATTCCCATAACTAAGAAGGAGGCATGGAATAAAGGTCTGAACTCGGACATGATTCTGGCGAAGTTGGATGATTCGGAAGAAAATATGGAGACTGCACTACAACACATGATGAACTATCACCGAAGGCTATCTCGCGAATATAATAAAAGAGTGAAAGAAAGGAGATTTGTTCCGGGTGAGTTAGTCTTGCGGGAAATACCGCCATATCAGAAAGGACCTGGAGGAAAGCTAGAACCTAATTGGGAAGGGCCATTCATCATAAAAAGAGTGGTAGGAAATGGAGCCTATGAACTCGTTGACTGTCATGGCAAAAAGACAGATGATGAAGGAAATATCATATACGGAGAGATAGAAAGACAAAGTCATAGTATGGATCATCCTTGGAATTCGGTCTACATAAAGAAGTATTATCCTTAGCCATCAGATGTGCTCGCAAAGACATGTAATACAAAATGAAGAAGCAAGTTTGTAACTCAGCAAAGAAATGAAATGAAATATTTATCGAGCAAAACATGAAGCATGAGCAGAACGAAATAGAACACCAAATAAAAATATGGGTGAAAAGCAAAAAAATAAAATATACATTGGGCGAAATAAGACCTCAAAGCAGGCAAGTAAGACCTCATTAAGAGGTTGCATAAGACCCACGAAATAAAAAGAATACATGAAAAAGAAAAAATCTCCAGGGAGATTATAAAACCTCTACTTAGGGAGGCTGAGACCTCGTGGTGTGCAACCTAGTTCGCACAAAGTGCAAGAGGAAAAAGTAAGACCTAACGCACGTTAAAGAAAATCTCAGTAACATCAAATAGGGGAAAAAATAAGACCCATCCGCCGAGGGCCCCAATTGGGTAACCACTCGGTAAGGGGTGTAAGAACGAGCCAGTGGAGATAGAAGATGGCATGGCGTGATTCTTCCACTCGGTCCCAAAACCACCTCACCTAGGGTGTGACTTTGTAACTAAGAGCCATATCGGCGAAGGGATAAGAAGTCGCGAAATAACTGATACCTAAGCCCGAAATCATGGGGGTACTCAAGGGGAAGGGATGGCATCCTCCTTTAGGGAGCTGAGTGACCAAAAAAGACGGCAATGTTACGGGGCTGGTATTCATGGGAATAGATAGGTATGTGATATTATTGCACAATAATACAAATGAGCGAGTTAAGGCGAGGTTGATGGATCTTTACTTCGTAAGAGTAAAGAGCGCCTGAGACTTCATCGCAGAGCCCTGAACAACGGGGTGGGGAAGAATAAGACCTTAACTCTGAGGCAAAATAAGACCCCGAGATATTAAATAAAACATGAAGAAGACAAGAGGCAAACAGGTAGGAGAGCGAGGTTCGATAAGACCCTCTCATGGCATTACAAGAAGTAATGATAAAGAATCATGAAGATTTGAAAAAACTTCACCGAATGCGAAAAACTTGCATTCAGAGTATTGCATAACTAAATATATGTATTAACTTAATTACATTACGATGAGAAAACTAATTATACAGGAACAAGACCTAATAAGGCAACGAGGTGCAACTACAGACGAAATAAGAATGAAAAGGAACGCAAATAATAATCTGAGGCACAAACAACAAATAATCAAAGCAATGAGAATAGAAACACAAAGGTTTATAACAGAAGCTATGCTACATGAATCTACTAAAGAATAAGAGGCAAGTATATACTTTTCAAATTTATTATTCTTTTGAGCATTCATCTCACATCCACTACTTCGCACAAACAATAAATGGCAGCTTATACCATAAATCCGGATATACTCCGAAAATATCCAAAGAATAAGAGTTGCAAAATTCTGCAAATTAAAGGCAACAGAAGCTACAATCGGATATGTGGAGTAGATTTGTTAACCGTATTAAGTGCAGATAAATGAACGAGCTGGACCAAAAGAGAAAAATGGAACAAAGATGATATATTAAGGTAAGCGAAATGTTAAGGAAAGAAACAAGAACGAGACAAATGTTATGCCCCCCAAGCTTGGGAGCGCCCAGATAAAATGTTAAAGAAATGAAGGACTAAAAGGTCGAACTGTCATCAAAATAAAAGATCAAGGTTTTCCAGCTTCTCCCTCATCAGAACCACTTCCATATCCTTGAATTCCAGCATCACCACCGCTAGCACCAGCTCCAATGTTACTCTTCATGCCTTTAGGAACTTCGCTTTTGGGCTCCTTAACATCCTCATCAGTCTCTGTGTCTTCATCCTCACCATCGACTTCAACAGGGGGCTCATCATCGGAGAAGATTTCGAGATCCATGAGAGGAAAGGCAAGGCCATGAGAACTGCAAAACTCAGTGAGGAATTTCACCTTCTCCTCCTGGGCATTCTTGCGAGTTAACTTCGCAACCTTCTTGGCGTCCTTTTCCATCTTATCACAATCTTCGTTCAGAAACGTAAGACTTTCCTTCAGATTGGACACCTCCTTAGCAAGATCATCCCTTTGATGAGATAGGTGTAGGACTTGATTCTTCCAAGTCTCCTCAGATTCTGTGAAAATGATAGCGAAGTAAGAAATAAAACTAACAGAGTGAGATACAAATTATAACAATAATTCCTAGAACTACCTTCTCTCTGCGAGATAATAGAACCTAAAGTTTTCTGAATGTCGAGATTTAAGTGGTCAAGTCTTGATATTTCTGATTCAAGGAAGTTGTGGAGTTCAAGATGATCTATCCACATCTTCATCAGGATTAGACACGGGATTATCATCATCAGGAGACCTTATAAAAAGTTTACCACCTCCCGGAGGAACAACGGGCTTCTTCTTCACAGGGGAAGTAGGAGATGTTTTCTTGCCTTGAAACCTTTCCAAGCGAGATAACACAGAAGTCATCTCACCGATTAACCTAGTGTTTTCATCCTTCAAAGTCATGTTCTCGATTTTCAGCTTCTTATTCTCTGCATCTAGGTCATGAATATCATTCCTAAGCTTACTAAAATGGGCTTTAGACATGTCCTTCCTCTTAATTATCCTTTCTTTATCTTCCTCTAACCGCTTATTGAGGGCTATGGATTAAGAGTGGAGATTCCACGAAGTTGTAAGAAGATTATTAACTTGTTGTAACTCAACCCTCAAACTTTCGTTCTCCTCGTGAAGATGAGAGTTCAACTCCTCGTTACTAGCAGATTCATTAGCTAGACGCTCGGACAGAGAGTACGACGTTGTCAATTTTTCACTTAAAATTTCATTCTCGGTCAAGTAACAGCTAATTTGAGATAACAGATTTGCTTGTTCAGGTTAAAAATCTTCGGCATATGCCTTGGCTTCGAGATAATCCAAATAACAATTCGCGGAACGGGCTTGATGAAAATAAAAGAATAGTAAAAACAAAACCAAAACAGAATGAAAAATAGAGAAGGGGATGAACGTACTGCTGAGCTCTGAAATCCTTTGATCCATCTTTGCTGAGCGATCTATTTCGTCAGCAAGATCATTCTTGTGCTCCTGAATTCGATCTTTGGATTTCTCCAAATTCTCACGGCCAACTCTAGTCTCTACAAGTTGAGCCATGTGACGGTTGAATTCCTGCGAGATCGAATAAGTTAGAAAAGGACGTGGACAAACAACAAAGTCAAGATCGATAATACTCACCAAAGCCATAATGGCAGCATGCTGATTGGTGGAAAGGTTCAGTGAAGCGTTCAAAATAAAGGGTTGATCCTCAGCCATGAAGGTATCAGAGCTAAAACAGATCAAAGACTCTGTGGAAGCAGATCTGATAGAGGGAGCGTCACGAGTCAGAATGAGAGCATTCCTCAGAAAATTCATATCGGGTGCATAAGATGGATCTTCCTCTTCGAAGACCTTCCTCTCTTTTCCTTGAGACTCACCAGCAGGACTGATAGATGACTTTATAGAGGAGTCACCCATAGCAATGACAGGAGTCGGCATAGCAGGCTTCGGAATCTGAGAAGGAATGGATTTTTCCTGAACTTTAGCAGGTTTACTTTTGGGCGGAGGCGGAACAGATGATTCAGAATGCTTCTTGGAAGAATGGACGCGAGTTAAGGCGTCCATGTCCAGACCCCCTACGTCACTTATGAGGGTCGTTGGCAGGAGGAGATTGAGGCAAAACATCCTAGAAAATATGAAGTCAACACAAACAGGTATGTGAGCGCGAAGTCAATGAGGCGAGATATATGGACACGAAGTAGAAGGAATAGCGGTATACCTTGGCAGAAGCAGAAGGACTCTCTTGACGCTCACGCTTTTTAAAAGTTCGTGGAGGAACAGTGGCTTGAGGCTCCACGAGGTCATCCTCCTACGAAATACAATAATTAGTCGCTGAAGTTTTAAAATGCAGAAGAAGAACATGACTGAAGCGAGATTAAAAAAAAAAATACCTGATCACAAATAGGGGATCCAGTAGATGACTTCTTAGTCGATCGATCCTTGATCAAACTAGGAGGAGGAAAAGTATACTGCAGCAAAATGAGAAAATTTAAAGAACTAAACACAAAAATGGATAAAGCAAAGGATCAAGAAATCTACCACGTTGGGCATTTCTTTCTAGCGAAGTCGTCCAGGCTTATAATCAGCGAGATGAATATGCTCGGAGAGGGGACCAGTTTGGGCTTTCCCATTCTTTTAAAAACCCAAGACTAGGGGGCCTTCAACAATCACTGGAAATATCATTCAGTCTTCATCGTTAGTCAGACGAAGGGAATGGCCCTTCGGAGCATCCTTCGAGTTGCTGATCGGCTCAACATCAAGAAGAAGGACTTTGGATGGATCCTTCATGGACTTTCGGACCAGGGAAATACCTCATTCTTGGTATTTTCTCCGAGACTGGGTTCGGTCGGCATATTTCTCCAAGAAAGAATCAAGATTGTAGTCTGCTGAGTCGCGGTCCTTCGCATCCAGCGGAATCTGATACTTGCCACCAGTAGAGCGCATCACAAACTCGTTTGCAATACGGATTGAATTCTCACTCTACTAGTAGACGCCCCTGCCAATTTTAACCAAAATCTCGTAGAACAAGGGTTATCGGAATCATATAAAGGGAAAACTAGTCCGGGACGAAGCTGATCCAGCATAGTGATCATTCTAGTAGGAGTCCATGTATCATCCAGAATCCACCTGTAGTTCAACTCCATGAAATTTGTAGCTATGACCGGAGGAGAGACGGAGGAATCCACCGCCGGCGTCAAGGATAAACCCTTCTTTATGAAATCTGCTTGAAAATCTTCAAGGGTTTTGGAAGTAGTAGGAGGAGGGAATTTTTTAGGAGCTATTGCTGTGAGAACCAAAGGGAAAAGGGAAAATCAAAACAGAAGAACATAAAGGAAGACTTTCTAGAGAATGATGTCCTCGGAGAAGAAGAAGACGAAGTTCAGAAAAGGGTAAAATAAAAAAGAAAAGAAAAGGAGAGCTATCATGACCGAGAGAAACGGTTACACGGAAAAAGAAACCGGCTATTGACGGTTACAGAGAAACGTGGGAGACAAGGCGGCGAGAAAACCGGGTACGTGGCAGTTACGAATTTAATGTGAAGTTATCTTTCCATTCTTGATCCCCGCGAATGGAAGGAGTAAATGCAAAATGTAGGTACAGAAAATCTGCTCGCCACGTGTCCGAATTAGAATGAACGAGGCAACGAAGTGAATATTCAAACAAGATATTATTCACTAATTCCCAGGGAAGTGTCAGTGAAGAGTCAAATCAAGTGTCAGAATTACTTTAACGAATATTAGAGATACAAAGTAATAATTAACGAAGTAGCAGTAGCTTGCACCAAAAGATATCTCATGAAATAAATAAATGAGACAAAGTAGAAGATCCGAAGTATGGATTGTTATGCAAGAAAAGATAAAGTTAACGAAGTAGAAGATCTGAAGTACGGATTGTTACGCAAGAAAAGATAAAGTTAACGAAGTATGAGATCCGAGGTGTGGATTGTTACGCAAGAAATAGGACAGCTGTCCATGACAATAACCGATCTTTAGGGAGAAAAGTTAGGAAAAACTTTATTGAAAATGGTTCTGGCGAGGTAAAAGATACCGTCACGTGAATTGTATGACTCTGGGCGAAGTAAAATGAGTTGTAACCCATTATGTATTTTTCGCTATAAATAGAGGACTTGGTCCATGATAATAAGGGTTGGAACATTTGGTGATGGGAAGAGTAATTGTTAAGAGGAAAATTTAGGTTTCTTGTAAGTGTTCTCGAGTGGTCTGTATCTTACCATCAATTAACTAATAATAAATTCAAGTTTCGATTTGACTTCGTTGTGTAGTTTATATTTTGTGTCATTCAAATTAGAAAGTGGGTGTAACTATGGATTTTCCGTAGTTACACGGGGCATCTACGGCCTCACCTCAAAAGTGGAGACTTAAATCTTGCTTCCATTGCAAGTACAAAGTCTTACCAAGTTTTTAGCAAGTGCCACCAAGAATTCTTGTCTCAAAAACGAGACCAGCAACAAATATGGATCCAAAAAACCCATATATTATTTTTCAAGTAATCTTAAAATTTCAATAGTAAGTATTATTTAAAATGGACACGGGTTAGGCATTTTGGCATTCACCACTCTAGGTGAGCTAGGTGAAGATACTCCCACATTCTTAAAAAGAGTGCGGAACTTCCTAGACAACAACAATGCAAATTGTGACAATGGCAGGTTTCTTTTCCATCGTGTAGGCATTGCAATTCAAAAAGGCGTTGATGCCCAGTTGGTAGCTAGACTATCAACAAACATTGCATAACAAATTATTAATATTAATATTTATCATTTAAAATGTGAAAAAAAAAATTTAATAAAATTATTTAGTAGCTTATCTTTAAAATTCTTAGTACCTTGTCTCTGATGTATAATGCCAAGCACTATGGCGTGCCACTTACCTTAGCCATAGCTTATTTGAAGCCAAGGGAAATGGGTCTCAGGGCAACTTCATTATGGTTTAGTGCCATCCCTTAGCTACACTGCACCGAAACTTAATTTCTGTTTTTTTCCTTCAAAGGAGATATAATAGGTAAAAAAAAGAGTTTTAGTAAAAAAAAAAAAAGTGAAAAAGAAAAAATTTAGTGTGAAACTTGGAAATCCAAAAATGGATACTCAATTTCCGTGTAAAATATCAAGGATACTGAGTATCCATTTCAACTGCCAAACGGATACTCAGTTTCTGCAAAGCAGAAATTATACGGAAAGTGATTTCGCTTCTCTACAACTCACATCAGATGTGATACACTTTTAAATGTAGCTAAGAGATATCGCTACACTAAAGCTACACGGAAGATCATAGGAGTTGGATTTCGCTACAATAAAGTTATCGCAAAGGGAAAACCCTCACCATTGTGCTTGGCCTAATATAACCATAATGTGGTATTAATGACTATCAAGATCAATATCCTGATACTATGGTTTATATAAAGAGGAAGGATCCCTTCACACTTTTACTCTCACACTATCTCACACGTTGGACGTTGTTTTGTGAATAAAAACCAAACCGCAACGGATTTGAAGTTAATATTTTGATGATATGTTCCTCTTACCAAGTTCTACATGCCAAAGAAAAATGAGCACATTAAGAAATATAAAACCCCACGATCTTCGGGTCTTAATATCGACGGTCAGAAATCTGTTGATTTTCAACGTCTCGTTTTCAAAGTAGTAGATGGTGGTGTTATAATATTCGGAATACTCTCAATTTCGGTATGAACGTAGAGCTTTGTAATACTAATATATCCCCAAAATATTAGCTTAAAATCCATTATGGTTTAGTTTTATTCATAAAAATAATATCCAACTTGTGAAATAATGTGGTAATATATATTTTTTTAGAGTATAAATGTGCAAACAAAAGTACACCCATTCTTTTCTTTGTTATATTTTCTTAAATTTTAATTTTGATTGTGCGATTTAACTTCCAACTACTTTTTTATTCTTATCCACGTTGTCACTTGACATCTTGTAAACTAATTGGAAAATCCTGATTGTCCAAATTAAGAAAACAAAAAATCCATTAACAAAATTCGCCATACTGTTTGTTACTTTAGGACGCTGATAAATTTCCAACTTAATTAGTAGGTAGTGTCAGTCTACTAGAGAGATATTCACATCAAATCATGTTAAATGTTAATAGAGTTGATACATTTCTCTTGCCGACATGTTAAATGCTTTTCTACTAAAGTGTCGGTTATCTGAACACAATTTTGTTCGTACCAGAATGGACTTGATTTGAAATGTTTGATATCAAAAGACTGATGGATTTAATCTATATGTATCAGCATCTCAAACATTCGTACCAGAATGGGCTTGATTTGAAATGTTTGAAATCCGTAGACTGATGAATTGAATATATGTGCATCAATATCTCGAGATATCGAGTCTTAAAAAAGAGCAAATGAAAATGATTTACAGCAAAGATCATCTGACTACATTGCACTTGGACTCTTATGCCTGCATCACCATAAATTAAATATAGTTGCCCACATTGAAATAAACACATTATGGTCCCATAAATTGTGTTACGCGTGATAACGTTGCATTCTTTACCACCATGTTGATTTTCCTATGATAACGTCGGGAAACAATCGGAATATGGGCTTACCCTTGCTGACTACAACATCTGGAAGGAGTCTACTCTGCATTTGGTGCTTCGTCTCAGAGGTGGAAGCCAAAAATGTCACAAAGCATGAACACAATCGGTTTCTTATCCAAAGGGGTCAGTTAGAGCATGCATCTCCATGTACCATGTCATAAAATCATACCCTAATGGCCCAATGTTCATCAAAACAGGGACGGACCCAGAATCATGTATGAGGTAGGGCTAGTACATGGCGATTACTAAGCGACCGTAGGTCGCCGCGATGTTTTAGAGCATTTTAGACTTTATATGTTGAAATTTTGTGTAGAAAATGTAATATAAGAGTAATTTAAAGGAAGAAAAAATAAGTTTCGACTTATATTGGAAGGAAGAAATTAAATTGAAGATACGTAAAACTACAACTAAAGTTCACTAAGTTCTTGTAATTTCTTAACTAGTTTGTGTATGTATTAAGGTATAGGTGGGCTAAATTCTCTAAACATTCCGATTACTCGTGGTAAAATAAAATTTCCATAAAAAATACCCGGGATATTGCCCCCATTGGCCTCTTGATGGGTCCGTCAGTGCATCAAAGAGGTCTTAACGTCTGTTTATGACCTAAAGAAAGGGGGAAAAAAAAAAGAGAAGGATTCTTGGCTACTATGATTTGTCACTTTCTCCGTGATCTTGACACTCTTCTTCTCTTTCTAGGGATCATCAACAATTTTCTCCGGAGGCCAGAGGGATGCTTATTTCTCTCTTCTTTAATAAAAGCAGTCGTGTCTTCTCGCTATCTCACTAAGACTGCCATATTTTTATTTTTATTTCTTTCTTTGCTTACAAGCTAGGTAGCATGCCTACTATCCAATAGCCACGTATTCCCTGTTCTTAGGTGTCTACACAACCAAAGCAAGACTGAAGTTGATTTAAAGATCATCTTTTGAGATTTAGGAATCTTAGATCGGGCAGCAGATTTTTTTCTTTTTTCTTTTTCGGAAATGGAATCAGTTATGTGCCATGCTTCTGCGACTTTGATTAACATATTATAACAAGGCGCGTCCCTTTAATTATGTATGGCAGGGCTGATTTTGATTGTTGACGCGAGAACCCCCATTGCACGAAGTGTGTAAGCAAGAAGGGTATACGTATAGTATAACAAAAATAAGAACAGTTAAGGCTGCGGCCAACAGCATTTATGTACTAAACAACAATATATTTTATCTCAAAAAAGATATGTAGAGATAGATTTTGTGGAAGTTCTGACTGATGATAACGATGGTGTGATGATTGATTGATGCTTGTCTGAATATAGTGTGAGACATAATCATCAGAAAACAATTTCTTTCTCCCTTAATAAACAGTTTCACGTGTGAACCAAACTTTCCAGATTCACGAGTGGTTCGTGTGAAAACTGTGCAATGTCTGACTGACAGCTGACTCTTCTGTTCTTTTACCTGCCAGCCCCGTACATATGTAGATTGTCGCAAAATAAGGCTCTTTGATCTATAAACTAAATCCAGATTCCAGCAGACCGTACTTGGTAATACCATAGTTGATAGCATTTCATTTAATTGATAGTATTTCATTTAAGTTCCAACCCTGCTGGAATAACAAAATTTGCCCCGATTCATATTAAAGGCTGTTACGGCGCATGGGATACCAAATTTCAGGAGGGATTTATAGACCTCAAAAAAAAAATTCAAGAGAGAAAAAGGAATGTGAAGTGGCAATAATAAGGTAAGAAAAAAATGCGTCAAAACGATTTTGAATTTGTTAATTATGGCGATCAACAAGTCAATGACCCAAAGTCATCGATGAACAGAGGATGTACAATACTAATTAATTTTTTTGTATTATTTCTCTAGCCTAATGCACGACTTAGATGAAAGGATTAAAGATCAGTACAATCGACACGAGTGTTGATGGCACTGGCATGCACGCACTCATGTGCAATCAAACCAATGGATGGGGGAAGATATCTGAGGTTTATCACAGAGTGGATAACAAATGGAGATGCCCCAACGGCCCCATATCCACACCAAAGATATTGGGCATGTAGACAAAATCCTATATTATTTGTTCCACGGGTGGCCTGAGAATATTTACGACCTCAGGTTTATCATTCCTGTCACTATTCCAGATGTAATTGATGATATTATGATTTTTATTTTTCCCTAATAGATGGTGGTTAGATGATGATGATGTGAGCATTTTAACAAACAATACAGACTGTTTTTGGACTTAGGAAGTGATATAATGATAAACGAACACAAAGAATGTGTAACAGGCTGTATTGTTTGCTACTGTTTTTGGACTTAGGAAGTGATATAATGACAAAATTCCTAGTTAGAAAAATAAAAAATATAAAAACGAAGTCCCCTTCTGCCATTTGGGGTGATTCATACTTTTATTTATTTTTATTTGATCGTCAAACTTAGAGATGTTATAAAAGGCTTATCAGATGTAAGCAAGAAAGCGCTCAAAGAGCTTACAATACAGACCCAGCTGCTTGACAGGAGTAGAAAACCCAAAAAAACTAAAGAAAAAATAAACTAAATTACGAAGAAGCTATCCCAACTCCCCGTTACAATGTCTAGACTGAAACCCTTTAATTTATTTGTAGGTAGACTTAGATTTTAACTTGCTCAATAACCCCTTGAATATCTGCATTTCCATCGTAAAAAATAATTTTATTCCTACAGTTCCAAATGGACCAACAAATAGAGGCCAAAACAGCTTCCCAATTGGAGATCTATACAATTAGGCAAAGGACCGATGAAGCGAACGGCGTCCTTGAAATGTTTTCAAATTTGAAACGAGCAGCTGCAATTGAACAAAAGGTGCTCTACATTTTCGCTATCTTTACAACAGAGCAAACAATCATTCACGATAAGTTTTCCTTTCCTATAAAGGGTGTCCGCTGTTGCAAGTCTTTTGTGGTACACTAGCCAAAGAAAAAACCCAATCTTGTGAGGCCAAGACCTAGACCAGATTCTCAAATGAAGGTTTGGAGAAGCTTGTTCGTCTTCTAAATTGCCGTAACATGACTTAACTGAGAAGACACCGGAACTATTAATGTTCCATTTAACGGGGTGATTCATACTTTCGGATTCACGTTTCATCAATCACGAGACATTTTTCCCTTATCCAAATTTCACCACGAATTCCCCACTAGAGTTCATGCTTTCTTATTCGTTGTGGGGTGAAAAATTTCCAGATGAACGAAGAAATAGTGATAGGGTTTACAAGTGATGAAATCTTAAACACGTGGATGGACGAATAAATTGATTTATTCTCAACTAAGTCCTTTGAAAGCCTTGCATCTGGGATTCGCTCGCGGCAACCATCTACAAAGGGGAAGCGGTAGAAATCCCACAGGTCTTGGTGAACTGACCTAAGAATACACAAGGTAAAACATAAGTCAATTGAACAAATCTGATGAGTGAGGATCCTAATCCTAACAGGCTTTGATGGGTATCTCTGACTATCCTTTGATGAGATCAATGTGTAAGAACATATTGGAGAATTCTAAGTCTCAATCAGAGATGGAAGCACCTCCCTTTGAGGATGATGATGGTTTGAGAGATTTCGACCCCGACACCGAAAATGATGAGCAAATTGATGCGGTCAAATGTTCGTTTCAAGATGAAAATGAAGATTTTGAAGATTGATTCTATTGGGTTTCCGGTTTGTCAAGGTTCCAAAGTTTGGTCTTTTGGGCCATAGGTTTGAAGTTTTTCTTTGGGTTTGTGTTGAGTTTGCTCTTTCGTGGGCTTGTTTTTTCCTTTTTCTTTTCTTTTTGTATCTTTGGCTTGGTGACATCTTTATTTTTTAATTAATTTGACCTTCCCCCGTCAAAAAAAAATAATCCTAGCAGGCTAGCAGCAGCCAAATGCCTACAGTCAAGAGACAAGTTGAGGCACACCATGTAAGAATCATCTAATCTTAGCTGATTCCTTCTGTACAAGGCATAAAGAGAGTCTAAATGGGGGTTTAAATAAGGTGGTGGGAGATGCTTTCACGTGGTAAAGATAATGAATTAGGGCACACTACAATTAAGATCAGATCATCACTAGTAGTACGTACAATCAAAATATATATATTGATCTTAATTCGGCCCTATATCAACTTTTATTTGTCTGTTTGTCCCCATACCCACGTGCACGTGTGGTTCCACTACTTTTCCTTCAAAAGGTCTTCTTCTTCTCCATTTTAATGGCTTATTAGCTTGTAGCCATGTAGGCTATTGTGTGGGTTGTTATTGCACGGGGTAGTACCAAAAAATATTAAAATTAGAGGTTGGGGGGGCTAAGAAGACAAAGTGATCACAGCTAGAATTTGATTTACATTGCTAGGTTGGTTCCCAACATATAAAATATAGATATATGTTGGGTTTCTTTCCAATTCATTCACAAGAAATTTTTGTACTTCATTAAATTTCTCTCATTAGAAAGAGAGTTGTGTCTATGGCCAAAATGGTTTGACATTCATCGATTGGAAGACCAGAGATTACATTCTATTCGATGGCAACTCTCGCCGAGCATATACTTTAACCTGGTAAGGTATGGATGGTAAGGACCATGCACTTAACCTGGACCCGAGGATTAGTCAAAGTGTTCTAAGAGACCTGGATATCCTTGGCTGTTTGGAAAAAAATCGCAATGTAAATGAATTACAACTACACAAATTACCTAAATTTTTCGGTAGCTTAAAGAATAAAAAGTTTAGATGGTGAACTTGAAGGATCAATATGTAGGTTAGGGTGCATTTATGCCTAAATTATTCAAATACATAGGTCATAATAAGCAGTGGCTCGATCAATAGGGGGCTAACTTTTCTTGTGAACAAAGCTAGAGAGGCCAAGACTAAAGGGAGGTTCTTTGTGATACTTTCTTGCGTTTTGCAACCGATATCGGTCCCATATGAACAGCATAAATTAACAATCACAGAAAGGGTGTAATGTCCTATTCCCACTTTTAAATTAGCATTAGATTAGTAAAAGTGCTTTCATATATATGAACCAAATTAGCTCATTCTAAAGCATCATATTGCCCTATACGGCTAATAGGCCAACATTATTTGTTTTAAAAATCAAGGCAAGAATAGTACTAGTACTTGGCATATATAAAGCCCTTTAGCTGGAGTTATTGGTACTAACGAATAATAAATAAAATTTGATTAATGAAATTAAAGCTTTATTTATATTTGAAGTGAAGATGGCGGTAAAGAGTAGGAAAGAGTCCCATGTGGAGAAGGAAAGAGGAAATTCATTACACCAACTAACTAAGTAGGATCAGCTGCTTAATTAGCTAAAGTCTACCTATAGACAGAGAGATGCACAACCACAACATGCCAATGCAACCACCCCCCACACGCGCAATGCTTTTCCTTTGTTTTTGTTCTTGTTAATTAGTTTTCTTTTCTTTCTTCTAGCTAGCTAACTAACTAACTTTCTTTTGATGTACTATGTTGTTGCACTGTGCACATGCGCACATGAACATTCCGTTCTGTCCAATTCACTTTTTTTTTATCTTCTATTCAGAGATTATCTTATTTGATCTCTAACACTACCGGTGTCCGGCGAAATCAAGAATGATAATAGAATGGAGAAGAACGATGAATTTGAAAAACAAATTTAAGAGTTTTGTGAAAGTACTTGTAACTTGTAAGCTTTGGAAACCAATTTGCAAATGGCTTAGCCAGTGCTACACGATCTGTGTTTTCTTGTCTACTTAAATATCTTTTGATTTGATAAACAACATGTATCGTTTGAGTCTTTTTTTTTTTTTTGAGAAAGGAAGTTTAGATTATATCGTTTGAGT
Organism: Papaver bracteatum; assembly: GCA_023529315.1. Lineage (NCBI taxonomy): Eukaryota > Viridiplantae > Streptophyta > Magnoliopsida > Ranunculales > Papaveraceae > Papaver > Papaver bracteatum. The sequence continues at coordinate 268,306 of JAJJWX010003600.1, read as the reverse complement.
CTTATAAGAGGAAGATGGTGGTGTTACATGTATCGAATTGTGCTTATTTTAGGTAGGATTATGAATGTATAATTTTATGAGAGGAACATATCACCAAAATATAAGAGTTAAATTCATCGTAGTTTGAGTTTAGTAAAGAAAATAACAAATAATTTATGATAGTGTCCGTCTAGGAATATAATATAGTTTCACGGCAAACTAGCTATATAATCCATGTATAGAGTTTCATTCTTATCAATTTGAATTAGCAAAACTGATATGTCTTTGTCTCAATAGATATCTTTGTCGGAGAATATTAACAAATTATAGTGTATGTTTAGTAGGAGCCACGATCGCAATGATTAATGAATAAGAGTAAGAATCTTAAGCTAGCTACTAGCCCTATTATTGTTATTCTCTTTTACCAAACTCTTAACCCAATGTAGATGTTGTGGTGAGGTGGTAAAACACAGAGGCTGATACTATAATCCATGTAAATAATTAAATATCTTAAAGCATCTTTTTTGGTTGAGTGTGTCAGTATTTTATAGGAAGTTTGAATCAATTTGAAGGTTTGAAGCTCACAATTTGACTGAAGTTTTTTACGGGTACACCTTCTTCTTATGAGGTATTGTTATCTTCATCATATGTTTCTCACGTGCCCCAACCTTCTCGAACTAGGTATTCTATCGGGAAATGCGGGCGACATCGTTTAAGAACAAATAACCGATGTTTGTTATACGATGGCAAGATTGTTGCAGAAATTATCAGATTCCATATAGCGGAACTAAATCTCAATATCATTTGTAGCACAGTTTTTGATATAAACATATACAACGTGACCTGGCGACAAGCAACACATATAAGGCCTGTATATTATGTGGATGAAGAAATTTTGTTAATGAAGTACTGACTAACATTTTTCATTTTGCTATTCGGTAGCGAAAATGGTCAAATTGGTCAAAATATGGTCAAGTTCTTCACAAGATTAGTCCCCATGTTAGTCAAATATGGTCAAATGATTAAAGCCTTAATCTTCGTATTTTTAGTGAAGAAATTAGTGCAAAATGTTGAGTCAAATCACCACTAAAGCTGTTGTAATTAAGACATGATTGCTTTAAGAAAGTGAAAATTGTTGTCAAGTGTCGAGTGGGTAGGTGCTAAAACTCTTCTTGTTTTTTTCTGAAGCATGGTAAAATCCTTGTTACTGCACCTACACTAGGTCTTTGCAAATCTCTTTTGTGTGCAAATTCTACTTACTCTAAAGTTTGTCTCTACTGACTCTACCACTTAGTAATCCCAATCTGGTAAACTGTTTGAAGTTATAGGAAACAAAAGCTAATCATTTTAATCTTTTTGTGATTACAAACCATGTAAAACATATTGATGTATGATCTGTTTGGTTATTATTCATGGTCTACTTTGGAGCCATTGGATGCTTGCGGATCCAGTTGTTTACCAACCAGAGTAATTTGATGATTAGGTATAAAAAAAGAATATTACCTCAACTTATTTAGTGGTAAATGATACTTGAGTTGTCTTGTAATTATTCTTTACTATTAAGCATAAAATATGATTTTGAACGTTATTTTTCTGGAAAGGATTGTGAATATTCTATTTTCTTTGCGTAGTATGAGCGATGGATATTAGTAACGAAACACTTCTTTCTTTATGTGTAACTGGGTTGCACGGACGCGGACGCGGCGACGCGGACACGACAGGACACTGACGCGGACACGAGGCCAATATTGCAGCGTCCCAGTGCATATTTTAGCGTCAGCGTCGGCATCGGCGTCAGCGTCAGCGTCCCAGCGCGTCGGACGCGGACACGAGGCCAATATTGCAGCGTCCGTGCAACCCAGTGTGTAAGGCATCGGCTAGAAGGAGACATAACAGAATTAATCAACTCTACATAAATGGGGAACTAGAAGATGATAAGAAAATTCTTCCAGAGCACATTGTAGATTATTACAGTTTTTTATTCACGGAGGAAGAGGTAATTCGGCCTTATCTTGAAAATATTGTTTTTGATAAACACAGCGCACAAGAAAGTGAAATCCTATAAGCAAATTTTACTGAAGATGAAGTTACTCATGCCATATAAGACTTGGGAAGTGACAAAGCACCGGGTCTAGATGGTTTCCCAATTCTTTTCTGTAGTAATTGCTGGAAATTTCTTAAATCTGACATAATGGGTACCGTGAATGATTTTTGTTCTTCAGGTCAAATCTACAGCAAGCATAACTCCACCTTCATCACCTTAGTACCAAGAAGGATTATATTGAAACCATTAAAGATTGCGGACCAATATGTCTCCTAACTAGTATGTACAAAATAATTGCTAAGGTGTTGGATACTATACTCAAGTTGGTCATGGACAAGCTAATATCCCCTGTGCAATGTGCATATATTAAAGGGAGACAAATCATAGATGGGACATTAATTTCCAATGAGCTTGTTGACTCAAGAATAAGATCTGGTAAGGAAGGCATCATTTGCAACATAGACCTAGAAAAGGATTTTGATAGGATCAATTGGAGGTACTTGGAGTTTGTTCTTGATCAAATGGGTTTTGGAAGCAAGTTGTGCAACTGGCTAAGGTTTTGCTTCTACTGCATCATTTTTTGTCTTAATTAATGGTTCATCTTTTGGTTAGTTCACAAGCTCAAGGGGTATGAGACAAGGTTGTCCAGTTTCTCCTCTTCTTTTCGATATTGCCATGGAGGGTTTTTCAAGATATATGGACAGAGCTTCTCAACTTGGTCTTTTCAGTGGCTTCTCTGTAACTCCTTCTAGCATTATTATCAATCATTTACACTATGCTGATGACGCCATTTTCTTCATTGAAAACAACAAGGAGGAATTACACAATTTGTTCTCTGCTATGAAGTGTTTTGAGTATATTGCTAGTCTAAAGGTTTACACCTCAAAGACAAGACTCATAGATGTTCCAGAAATTTCTGATTGGGCTTCTGAATTTGGTTGTGCAACTGATAACCTACCATTCATGTACCTGGGAATGCCACTAAGAGCAAGGCCAACATCTAAGCTCATTTGGAATGTCATTATTGAAAAGTTTGAAGACATGCTGTCACTTTGGAGACAAATTTCACTCTCAAAAGGAGGTAAATTGGCTCTTCTAAAATGCATTTTAAGCTCTCTACCTGTGTATTATTTTATTTTTTTTAAATGCCCTACTTCAATCATAAAAATATTAGAGAAGAAGATGAGAAACTTCCTTTGGGAACATGGTAATGGTTCGAATGTATCTCATCTTGTTAATTGGGGTTTGGTTTGTGTGATGATAAAGAAAAAGGTGGTTTGGGTGTTTGTAATCTAAAAATGATGAATTTCTCCATGCTGGCTAAATGGTGTTGGAGATTTGGTCAAGAAAAGAACAGGCTTTGGTATAAAATCATTGTGGATAAGCACGGTGATAGTATTCCCTGTTGGGTGCCTGATAGAGTCAAAACCACACATGGTGTGTCTGAATTATCCTCAGTGTCTCTGTTGTTAGTATCGATTTTTGTACTAATTTTGGTATTTTTACGTTTGTGTAGGTGTTTTTGGACAAATACGCTGGGGTGGAAAAAGTTGCTCGAAAAGTGCTTGTTGGACCTCCGGATAAAAGTGATAAAGGCACCCTCATATTAGTTAAGGGGCATCCCAGGCACCCCAACTATTAAAGGCACCTGACTTTTGGATCGGGGCACTCCATCTTCAAACTTTCAAATTTTTGTTTTGGCGGGAAATCTGGCAGCAACGAACCAGAATTAGGGTTGGATTTTTGGTCGTGATTTAAAGAGATTCAATGGACGAAACTCATTGGGTTTGTTCCTCTTGGATAAACAGGGCTGGTATAAGCCTTTTGTTCGACTAGATTTGGTTGGATATTCCACGAGAAGAAAACAGAGGACGGGAGATATTCATGATCTTGCACGAGATATTCATTGGATTTCCTGTGTGTATTCGAGGATATCGTGTGGCTTAACAGAGTTTTAATCCAACTGGGACTGTGTCAACACTATTCAGATGCATGTGGAGTTAAATCAGGGAAGAAAGTATCCCGACAATATATTCTCTCAATGCCGAATAATGAGGATTATACCGGAGTTATTGCAGTGATTTTCTTGCTGCATAGAGGTATAAATAGTGAAGGGAGATTCCAGGAAGAGTTACAGAGAGTTTGGGAGAGAGACAGAGAACCACAGAGCCGGAAATCAGAGTTGCAGGAAAATTCATTTCTGCTGCTGCATACCTGAAGAACACGAAAAACAGACCATCCAACACAGTCGTTCTTTTCAACAGAGAGAACGACACAAAGTCGTGGGTCTCAGAGTTACAGTAACATCAACAGTTTATCTTTATCGTTTCCTGTAACGGTGTTTGCAACAATTATAAACATTGCAAACACCCGATTTTCATCATTTTCTCCCTTTTCATCATTTGTAAACCCTTTGATCAATAATAATGATTTTTGAGCGTGTTTCCAACATGATGATGAGCTAATTCTCCTACAACCAAGGCAATGAGGAAGCTATTTATGCATGAATAATTGGTAACTATTTTAGTTTCTCTAATTTATATTTTATAATTCACTCAATCACTAATTTTGCAGAGTTTTAAATTATTTGCGTAATTTTCTTCATTAGTTGTGATTCAATTAGATAGGTTATGCTTTGTTTAGATAATCTATGATTAGGGGATACAATTAATTTTTGAGAATTTGCCTGATTCTTTGTGAATTAAGAAACAAAGGACTTAAAAGATAATTAGAGTTTTGGGTTATTTACCATAATTTATTCATGTGTAATAGTGGAATCAGTGTCTTGGTAATTCTTAATATCTTGAAATCAAATTTGCATTAAGTTTTCTTATTTTTAAGTTTTATAAGTCTAAAATCTTTTTCTTTCACAAGTCTCAACGAATCTTTTACTACAACAACATTATCGATTCACATCAGTGTCATGTTGGAAAACAATCGCTGAAACAACTTATCTTGTAAGTTATAACTCAACAATATACATTCATTCTGGTGGCAGCATTTCTTTTTGGAACGAAATATGTAGAGGTAATATTGCTCTTGCTTCTACGTTCTCATCTTTATACAAGTTATCTAGCAACAAAGTTGCTAAGATTGTAGACATGGTATTTACTGATGGAAATTGGCAGTTTAATTTTAAAAGAAACCTAACGGATTTGGAGGCAGATGAATATGCTGAATTAATGTTGATAATTGGTATTATTCCACCGGTTTTAGACAATCAATCAGATACTATAAGATGGTCATTGATGGCTCGGGTACATTCACAGTAAAATCCATGTATTCACAATTAATAGCCAACTTTGGGATTCAAGTTTTTCCTCATTCTTTCGTATGGAAGAAGCTAGTCCCACATAAGATTAACTTTCTTGTCTGGTGCTTACTTCACGAGAAGCTGAATACAATAGATATAATGCAGATAAAAGGTATAGATATCTATAACTCTTGTGTTCTTTGCGGGGATGACACAGAATCGCAGGATCACATCTTTCTACACTGTAAAATTGCACATAAGATTTGGTCCATGGATATTCCAAGAAATTGTTGGTCATGGGTTGTGCCGAGAAGTATGGGAATGTTAGCTATCACTTGGTATCATGTAAACTTCTCAAATGCAGGAAACCTTTATGGAGTCTTATTACTTCGGCTGTGATATACGCGATTTGGACTGAAAGGAATAGGCGTATCTTCGAGCCTAATTACAACTACAAGACTGGCACAGACTTGGGTATAGAAGTTAAGGCTTTAGTCTTAGCATGGGCTAGTGCAGCTGGTAGATGAATTCATTTGAATTTCACCAGCTGTATATATTCTGAATAACTGGGAAACATTTTTTATGTAAATTCTGTGTGTTTTTTTTCTTCTTTTCTTTCCTCTACCCATGGTAGAGTTTTTTTTGTATATTCTTAGTTCAATATATTCTTCTCTTCTTTTCAAAAAAAAAAAAGATAATAGTAATGAACAAATTCTTGATTGTTGAATCTAAATCCTAAGTACTTATTCTTGAACAAATTTCAGGTTTTCTTCGAACATTTAGGATAAAAAATCAAACCTTAAATAAGCAAATAAACTCATAATAAACATAAAAAGACAAGACATTAGTAGCAATATAGTTAATGATAGTTATTTAAAACTTAACCACCGTAATCTCATAATCTAAATTCAGGGACTCCATCTTTTATTTTTGGAGATGCCGAAAAAAATAATCTTTTCCTATAAAAATATAAAATAAAAGAATAACAAGGAAATTTGAAAATGGAAAAAAGAGAGATTATGTTGGTCAGGTAATCCCATTTATACCCAAAGATTTTCCAATCTAAAAGCAAAAGCATAGGAGATATTATTTCACCATCTTTATCTCTTTGGCTTAATTTCCTCAAGACAAATCATACATATCAAGACCTCTTTTTACAAATTAAACACTAGTTAAATCCAAAATCCAACAAAGATTAGTAGAGACATAAACCAACTTTACGGCTACTAAATATAGCCGTTAAATGACTAATAAACCCCACATTGAGATTAAATCTCGACCCTATAAGTAGAAGACGTGTTCTTCATCATCATTACTTAAATGGGTCCAAGAGATTTGACCAATGATATGGGGTGGCCGTTGGAAGAATAGGAAGGAACTAAGCAAGTTTAAAATGTGGGGTCTGGATTTCATCATGTTGTAAGATTCTACCTTTCTAGCTCTTATAGATGTAGGTGTATTGTATTACATTATATAGGCTTTGATCAAAAGGGTGTATAAGTAGAGAGAGAGAGATTGGATCATGGGAGCGAAGGGTGGAGCTTGACCTTGACCGTAGGAAATGGCAAATCAGTGAATTACTGGTATCAATCTCGTGAAAAAGAACAATATCGTGACAGGATTTACCAAATTTTACAGAAGTTAACAATCTACAACATTTGAGGATAAAAATTGTTTTATTTTTATATAGAATTGGCATTAAGTAACGGGGGTAGCCGATTGGTAAATGCGTGGCATTCGGTAATCGGGGGTAGCCATTGCTGAATATTGGATTTGTAGGAAAAAATCAAAATAAAAGGCTAAAAAATGATAACTAATGTTGGATTTACTCTTTCGAGTTGAAAGAAAAATAAAAAAAATTCTCAAAATTTTAGTCAAAATATACATGAATAAGTTTTGAGAAATCGGCGTCAAATGAATGTGATTACCCCACTTACACGTATCTGGCATTTTTTCCAGAGGCCATGCATTTAAGCTATTAGTTCTACTAAAAGATAAATGCATAAATCTACGTGATAGACGGAGGTGAATACCCTTGCATTTCTTTTTTCCAGATGCGCTGCCAAATAGCAAAAAATCTTTGTAGTCATGCCAATTAATTGCAATAAACCCTTATTATGCTTGCAATATTTTATTGATACCAGTACATCCTATCCAAAACATTAGGCAACCAAATTCTTTGAATTTTACCAAAACTTAATACCATAGATAAGATTAATTTACTTTCTTCTCATGCTAATGACTATTATTAAAACCACACTATTAATGTTAGGGGTTGAGCATGGAACACAGTTATGTGTATAATGAATACAAATATAGTACAGGGTTAGACAGCTCAAAAAGTACATACGAACCTTCACGGTTCATACCATTCTTCATCTTTTGATTCATTTTTCATTTCAATAATAAGTATACCAAATTAATAAAATGATTTAGTACCTTATCCCCAGTGTATAATACAACAATAATGTTATATTAATGACTTCCAAGATTATATCTCATTAATCCTGATACTATGAATTATTAATTGAGTTTATCTTCCTTGGAGTAGATGTACAAACAAAAGTACACCCATGCATTTCTTCATTAAATTTCCTTCAATTTAAATGTTAATTATATGGTTCAACCACCAACTGTTCTCTTATTCTTATCTAAAATTCATTGTCACTAAACTTTTATATAATACTCCCTCCGTCCTATTTTATTTGACTAAATTGTGTGTTTTTTTGGCAAAATTTTACCAATTTTTTTTTTATATTTCTCATTAAAATTTTCTAATTATTAAGAAAAAACAAAAACTAGGATATGGAAATTATTATATTAAATAAACAATTTGGAAGATTGATGATGTATGTGGAAGTAATTTGAATTTCTTTCAGTTTTTACAAAATTAGACAAATAAACTAGGACGGAGAGAGTTCTAATCAAAAATCCTAATTGTTCAAAATAAAACAACAACAACTCCATCAGTGCTATAATCAAAATCGGCGTAGCTTTGCTGAAATTAGTTTTATGTTTGTCTTTAATAAGATGCCGATAAATTTCGAATTTTATTTACAGGTATCACTTATATAATATAAGGATTTGACACTGTATTAGTAAGAGAGTAACATCGAATCAAATTGATTGAGTCAATGCAATTGGCTTGTCGGCATGTTAAATTTTCTTCTCCAGTTATGTCGAATATCACAAACCCACGTCCATTCGTACAAGAATGGGCTTGATTTGAAATGTTCGAGGTTAAATAGACTAGATATCGAGTCTAAAAATAGCGAACGAAAGTGATTAAATATAGTTGCACCTAGACTCTCCTGTACACATATTTTTCTTTCAAAATGTGGCTCACCATAAATTAAATATAGTTGCCCACATTGAAATAGACACATTATGGTGCCATAAATTATGTAATGTAATGTAATGTTGCATTCTTCACCACCATGTTGGCTTTGAATGCCATCAACACACTATTAATTAGTGTGGGATTTTACTATTAAGAATACTGTCAATTTATGAGTATAAGATATGCTTTCAAAATTTCAATTTAGTCAAAGATTTTCTTAATCACAATTAAAGGATGTAAATAGGGAATAAAATATACTCTAATAATATTTTAATTAAAGTGTATGACAAATAAGGTTATCCCTGTCATTTTTGTTTGCCAATTAGGACAATTTGCACGCTTGGGATGATTCATTTTCAGAGCCCTTAAAAAGGAGAGAAAGAACCACTCACTCTGTTCATTCATTCCTAGACAGAGAAACCAAAATCACTGTTTCAGAGAAGAAAAATCAAAATCTCTCAATATCCATTCTCTATATTTGCTCTCTTTGGGTCTAGTTTTCATCTAGTTTTCTTTGATGGATCAGTTAAAATGGGAGAAATCATTGAGAGAAAGCAATTACAGACATGAAAGATCAAAAAACCCATCATTCTCATCAACTTTACTTGATGAAATCTATCGTTCTATTGATGAAGGAGATGATAATGGTGGCGGTGGAGGTGGAGGTGGATTTGTTAAACAGGGTGTAGAGGAAGTTTTTTACAGAGAAAAAACCATGAAAAAGAAACAGAGCAGCAATAATAACAGAGAAGAGTTAATCGAGAATTGGATGGAGAAAAGAATTATGAGTACTACTGAGAAAGTTGTTGTAAGAAGGAATTCATTATCAGCAGAATTACAGAAGAATTATTCATCATCAAATGCCACTCGGGTTTTCAATTCTAGTTCTTCTGATTCTTGTTATGGTAGTAGTGGTTTTTCTTCTTCTGAAACTGATCAATCATCAATATACAGTTCATCAAGATCATCATCGATGAAACCACCTTCTATTAAACCGATCCGAACCAGTTTTTCTTGGGAAGAGACAAAGAAAATTGCTTCTGTTCCACCACAACCAAAACCCACCAAGAAATCAAGAGCTTTGAAGATTTATGGAGATTTAAAGAAGGTAAAACAACCCATTTCTCCGGGTAGTAAAATTGCTAGTTTCATCAATTCTCTTTTTACCAAAGAAAACTCGAAAAAGCCAAAGTTTTCGAGTTCTCTCAATGGTGATGAATATCATAATCATAATCATCATGAAGATTCAAGAATATACAAATCTGGGTATGGTACTAACTCAACATGTTCTTCAGTTTCTTCCTACTCAAGATCTTGTTTGAGTAAAAACAATTCGAATTCGAGTAATCGGATTAAAAGATCTGTCCGATTCTATCCAGTTAGTGTCATTGTTGATGAAGATTGTCGACCATGTGGACATAAATGTCTATATGAAACTGATGAACCAGGGTTGATGGCAAAAGTTCCTAAACCCAACTGTGATAATAAATCTTCTTCATTAATGAATATGGATGAAGATTTGAAATTTCAAATAATGGAGAAGAACAGAAGAATTGAAGAAAAAGCTAGAGATCTTCTGAAAGGGTATCAGAAGAAGAAAAATGATTACGAAATGAAAGATTATCTCGACGAGGAGGATGATGATGATGACGATGATGCGGCTAGTGATGCTAGTTCTGATCTGTTTGAGCTTAGTAGTATTAATGGTGGATCAATTGATCAAAGGTATAGAGAAGAACTTCCTGTTTATGAAACTACTCATTTTCTTACTAATCGTGCCATTGCTAATGGCTTAATCCGGTGATTAATTAATTTAATTAATTACATGGAAGGAAAAATCTTTTAAATTAAAATTAGGGAATTGGTTTGGGGATTTTAATTTTATAAGTTTTGTATTTATATCCAAAATTAATAATATCCTTTTCTTTGTGTTCATATTCTTAACATTCTCAACTTTTTTATTTTGATAATGTTGCACTAAACAAGAATTATCTTCCAACTTCTAATTTATTATAAGGAAGGGTGATATTTTCATGCAGAAAAAATTTTTTCGAATATTGGCCTGGAAATTCTTAACCGTGCAACCCGGCCGACGGAAGGGTTAAAACTATCGTCTTAACGAGCTTAAAACTATCGACTTAGTTGTCAGTTTAGATTCGAGTTTTATTCTGGATGACCAATAAAATATGATTATGATTCTATCAAATTACATATGATTTTTAATTAGGAATATAAATTTGTTAATTAAAGTACACCGTGGGGGAGGAATTACACGAACAAGAAGAATTTAGAAACCTTGATTTGGAAGCAAAATGAAAATTGGATGCAAAGCAAAGAGAGAATAGAATGAAGAGGAAAAAAAGAAGGAATAAATGAGGGGAGAAAATGAATAAAAATAAAGGTATATGAATAAGAGATTAAAGTAATGGGAGGAGGGGGGAGAGTGATAGATTGATTTCATGAGACGAGAGAAAGGTATTAAAGCATGGGATTGGAATACTTTTGCTTTCTCTGTTATTCATGATCTCTACAAAAGGGGGTCCCTCCCCTTCCCTCATTGAGTTATGCTGCAATTTGGAACATGGTTTTACCAACTATGTATGCATACACATGAGTCACATTTATGTTGTACTGCAAAGTGCTTGTTCATCTCTGGCATAGCCTCACAGGGATTGCCAGGAGGATTGCGAGTACGTTTGTAGCTAGCATTTATGCCTGCAAAGTTAAACCAGATTAAGGTTGCGCCTAACTCTATTAGTTGGAAATTAGATTTTATTTTTCCGCCAAGAGCTCTTAATCTCTGCTAAAAAACCTTGTAAAAGTAAATGTTGACAAATTTCGAACTCATATAGCTACCATCAGTATTCAATTATCTCACCGTTATACTATAGTGGCATTTGCAAGTGACAAGTGGCAGGACAAGTGGGAACAACTGCCACTGCCACTGGTCGTCGATACCTGATTTGGCCTTGGTTGATTTTTATCTCAGCGTACAGTCAAATAAAGATTAGAAAAAAAAGTATTTCTTGACAAATCATGTGAAAAAACACACAAAAATCGATTTTTCCCCAAAATAACACTCAGTAGAGATATGAGAAACCCTATTCATGAAATAGAGGGTCCCAACAGAATGCTTTGGGACCCAGTAATACAATAATGCTTGGTGTGCCGGGAGTAAACCCCGCAGCTAAACCCATGTGAGGAGAGGTGGGAGAGTGTCGGGACCCATATGAGCCTTTACCATCCTGATGGTGAGAACCCCCTGTGCCGCACGATCAATCCACGGGATTTCACCCGGTATATTTGGTTGTCAACGTAGCATCACTCCCAGTAATATAAATATGTGAGATAGTGGTTTTGGTGTGGTTTACTCACAAGGTTCATTAAGAATTTTTGTTAGAAAAATTAGGAGATCACATAGAACGAGCTACCAATATTTTAGTCTCTTGTTTGAATAACTGATGCAGAAACAGGGTGGTGAGGGCCGTGAGGCAGTGGCTGCCTGCAACTGCAACTGCAACCATACCTGATGGCGCATTTTTTGTTTTTAGTTTTGTCACCTGAATAGCTGATAAACGGACAGTTAATACTGTTTGTCAGGTGGGTAAGTGAATAGAATGACGATACGTGGCGTAGTCAACCCCAAAGTGTCCACTGAATTACCGCAATCCCATCGACTTTTGACTTTTCTTTTGAAGGATGGTTGGAGATTGATTATAATTGAAGGAGTACTTCGTGCGCTGTTTGCTTTTGACATTGTTAGTGAAATCATGGACTGATAATCATCATATAAGATTCTCGTGAATATTGCATTTTGTGCATCTATTCCCACTATATTTGTTTATTTTGACGACATTGTAACTACAAGTTTTGGAAGTTACCCAAATGTGGAAGACAATTAGCTTTAAATTCGATACCGCAATGGCGGACACACTATATTTGTCAACGGAAAATTGCGGCAGTTTGAATGTTTATCATCCCAGTGTTAGAATCGTTGCAAGACTGGTACATAATTCTCTCTGGGGATTATTTTCTGAAAAAATGGCGCCGAGTGAGCAAAACCAATTCTAAAAAAACAACACTTGCAATCTCACATTAGGTCGCCAAATAGTGACAACGGTACGATTTCCTCGCAGAGTAATTAACTAGTTTAACCAATCAACTGTGTATATCACATTAACATATTTTTAGAGAAATATGCACAAAATTAAATTCCTGTAGGTTGGGCGGTATGCCTTCTGAAGTGCCAGGAGCATAAACACCCTGCCAGTCCAGGTGAGGAAAGCTGATGATCAAGTCAACTGGTTAAGACTTTGGTCAAGTTCAACTTTCATCGATGATGCAAGACGAGTGGGTAAGTACTTATTAGTATTTTCCATCGCGTGTTTAATGATAATAATATTAATCAAAATAAGTAAGCATGCAAACAAGATCATCACTTTTTAACTAAAACAAGATAAAAACTCATAATTCTTTTGTACGCATATATATATATATATATACGATACGATAGTTAGTACGATATAGTTGGTGAAGTGGGTAAGTTGGCCACAAAAACAATGATGGTTATGAGTTCAATAATTTGATGGGTTAAACTAATCCTCTTTGGACAAATACCCTAATCTAGCTAGTTCCTATACATGGTAGTGAACTTGAGTTTCATGACCCAGCTCCCTCTTTGAAACGACTTAAATTACTTAATCTTCTTCTCTCTAATCATCATTAGCCATCAAAACCTAGAAAGTGTTGTAGCTTTATGAATAGGTATAGTTTAGTTATAGGGGATCATGAGCTTATATCTATCTTAATCTGAAACAAAAACTAAGAATATTGCTGATTAAGGATGATCTTAATTATAATTTTTATAAATCACGCATGATCCATTGGAAAAGTTAGCAGTCAAGTGTTATGGGTTCCATGTTGTATTAGTTTACGATATTTGGATTAGAGCGCGGAGTTAGATAATTAGGTAATACTTATCTGATGTGATTTGGTAACTTGGACCACATGAAGCCGAGTTTTAGACCATGTTCCTCTCCCCAATGGTTTCTTAATGTTACGCCGGCTTTGCATCTGAAGCAACTTCAAAGTGACTTCTTATTTTGTGTTTAGGATCTCAATCCACCTATATTGAGTGTAAAACAACACACTTTTTTCGTGCGTATACCTTACCCAAAATTATTTAATGAAGATTTAACTATCCCCAACTTGGCTAACGGCCAAGTGTTAGGTTGAAGTTGTGTTACATAGTAATAGCCTAAAGGTTGAAGTCTAAAAGTCCATGAATCGGTTGAATTGAACTGATATTGAGGAGGATTAATGATTCGTTGATTCTGAGAGCAGTATAAGAATCCTGAACCAAGATCGACGACCCTGAATCAATTGTAACTCATGGAGTGATGATAATTTCCAACTGCTCTGGGGATGCGCATATATTCCAAGCCAAATAATCTTTGAAAATACAGAAGTTACGTGGGAGATAATCACCTCAAGCTAAATATGGAAACATGATAATATAAAGTCTATTACATCCCCTAAGTCTGAGCGGGAGAGGAACAAATGCTGAGACTAGAACGAAAAATAACAAATAACTGTCGAGGAAGTCCCTTGGTGAAGATGTCAGCATACTGGTTTTCAGAGGGGACGTGCAAGACATGAATGGCACCAATACGAAGTCGTTCACGAACAAAATATATATCAATCTCCACATGTTTGGTGCGCTGATGTTGAACAGGATCTCCAGACATATATATCGCACTTACATTGTCACAATAAACGATAGTAGCACCACGTAAGGGTAGATGGAGCTCTAGAAGAAGGTTGTGAAGCCAAGTTGTTTCAGCAACAACATTTGCTAGTGCAGTGGGTGCAGGGGCAAGAGAGTGTTGTGCACATCTTATCTCCTCAGTACGAAGTTGGGATCGAGCAGCATCGAACGTGGTCATGGACTATTGGATAAAGGAGGCCATGGTGTTGTACTCCCCCGGAAGTCCATTAACCAATTGGATAACCAGACATTTATCGTTCATTGGAAAATCAAGGTCACTCAACCGATTAGACAGTGATTTAAGTTTATCACAATAATCATCAACACTAGCACAATCAGAAAACTTAAGATTGACAAACTTACTTTCAAGATTTGCAGCACGACTTTCTTTTTTGTCTTGAAATAGTGTTTTGAGATGGTCCCAAATCTCCTTTGCAGTTTTTCCTTTCTTGAGAACGGTAAGCATCAGATCCTTGGTCATGGTGGCAAACATCCATTGACGACAGAGAGCATCTAACTTTTTTTTCAGTTTCGGCATCAATATCCCTAGGTTTTTGTGAACCATCAAATAGGAAGAGGAATCGATGTGCTTGAAGATGAAGATCGGAGAGAAAAACCCATGAGGAGTTTTCATCTTATATGATATCTAAGATAACATGAATTAGGGATTTGATGTTGGTGATGGAAAAATCCGGGTGAATGGATTTCTTTTCACCTGCCATTGATTTCAATGATTTAGAGGAAATAGGATAGTGTAGGGGATGATACCATCTTGGAGTGATGATAATTCCCTTAGAGACTCAACTGCTCTAGGGATGCGCATATATTCCAAACCAAATAATCTTTGAGAATACAGAAGTTATGTGGGAGATAATCTCCTCAAGCTAAATATGGAAACAAGATAATATAAAGTCTATTAGTAACGATCATTAGTCGGGATCAAACCTGAAATGTGTTGTACAAGGTCAATTTTCCATCGACTAAAAACTTCAAGATACTTAGGAATGATGAATCTCTTTTGAATAATGATGTGACGAACCTGAAAACGATAAAATAATCCTGAACTGAGCTCGAAAAAACTGAAAAATGTCGTAATATATTAACGTGGAATTAGTAAAGGGTAAATAAGTAAATTATTGACTAACTTAACCATGATGGATGAAAAATCTTATAGTTGCGATACTTTGCAGATTTTCAACAAAAACGAAAAGACAGGATTGCTTCATAGATATTACTAGGTGAATTTGTGGTATTTTGAGCAAATTTCTCATTTTAATCTCAATGAAAAATATATATTATTCTTGAATATTTATCTCATGGACCACTGGAGGATCCACTGAGCCAGTGTGGCTCAGTCTGTGGCAATATAACACACACACACGTGATAAATCATTGTCTAGCAGAATTCAAAGGCCTGGCCAGGCTTTAGGATGTTTTAACATTTTCATTTAAAACAAGAAAAGAGTAAGACAGATAAGGAAAAAGAAAAAGAAAAGTGGTTGTGTATTTAAGCAATCCCGAGAAGGTAGTTGTTGATCATGGAAGTATAGTACTACTGATACAAACGAAGATCGTTTTCTCCACTCTTCTCTAAAAGAAGAGAAAGAAACAAAGATGATAGTTGGTGATGATCATGGGATCTACCCCTTTTACTTTTGCTTTATCATTTATATCATTACTAGCTACTAGTAACCAAATTTAGTACACGTACCTCCGAATGTCATGGACCATGTTTCATTGTGTCCATATTTAATAAAAACCAGTTAGTATGTAAATTGCCAAAAGAATCTCATGTAAAACTATAAAATACTTGGGTATTGATATTTTTACACAAAATTGGTTAAAAACACCAAAATCAAAATTTTCTTGGTGAAAAGGACAGTTAGATTTAGATACTTTTTAAATGAACAAAAATTTAAAAATAGGCAGGTTGTAACTAGTTTCATCCTGCCCATTTTCGAATATTTTTTCTTATTTTTATTTTACAGGATGCATCCAGTTTCATCCTTGCTATTTTTTAAGTTTAAGCCAGGATGAATCCAGTTTCATCTTTGCTATTTTTTTTTTTGTCCATTTCACCCATAAATTTTTTTACTCGTCCATTTGAACCGTGTTTTAAATATTTTTGGACAAATGACTCATTTTCCGATATTTTTATTAATTCAAATAGCAAAAGAACAATTATTGAAAAAGTTCAAAACAAATATTTGGCGTGCATTTCTGGATTCATTGTATTATTCCCTCTGTTTTTATAAAAAAAATACTTCATTTTAACCTAAAATTAAGCTAAAATGAAAGAAAAAAACGTGATGGTATCTTTTTCGGTGGCGGAACTAGAAAATGAACTGTGGGGTGGCTTGAAAATAACTTGGCTTAACTTGGGCTGGCTTAAGTCTATTGTTTAGGCTTGATCTTTGTCAACCAAATACAAATACACTATAAAAATGTAAGTTTTTTAGACTTTAAGCCAGCCCAAGTCTCACAGTTCCGCCCCTGATATCTTTTACAGAAGCAAGAATAATATAATTTACTAACCGTTTTTTTTCTTCCCTTCTTCTTCTTCTTCGCGGTCTTATGTTGTTGGTATGTAGAAAAATTTAGTAATGCATGAAAGTATGAGGTTGTCCATTTAGCCACATGCGTGCATTTCTATTGTTTGTGTGTTATCTTCGATCCAAATCGTCCCAAGGTGGCTGGCTGCCCATATATATCCAAACACACCAATCGCCACTTTGATCTTCTGTGAGATTCACTTTATACTTTTGTCTTCGATCTAGATTCCTTGGATTGTCGGGGTTTTGATTTGCCTTTAATTAGATTCCTCGAGACGTAAGAGCAAAACGAGAGATCATAAAGAGAGATATTCACTAAATTACATATACGACTATCTTTCGTTGGTGGAAGGGTGTTGCTTTCAATTAGAGAGTGGTTGTACATCAATAGTGACTAGTGATTTGAAATCTTATAATGGGTTTTCACTGTTAATGCTTTACTGTGAGAAATTGACAAATGAGCAATCTCTTATCACTCCAATATGGTGTACCAAGAGTGCTACATGTACCTAATTAAATGGACTACCAAATTCACCCAAAGGGGTGTTACTGGGCCTGTCATAAAATTTGTTCTTGTTGTTCACCTCTTTGCTTTGCCTTTCATTTCATTCAATTTTCATTTTGCTTCCACATCAATGTTTCTAAACTTGGAGCAAGTGCATCAACAGACCGACAGTTAATTTTGTTTATCAGACGAGTTAATAAATCAAACGACGACATGTGGTATAGACTAGTCACCCCCAAACGGTACACTAAAATTGTAGCATTCGCATCACCTTTTGACTTTTCTTTTGAAGGATGGTTGGGAAGAAGGTTGTTAAGATTGATTAATTGAAGCAGGTTGTTAAGATTGATTAATTGAAGCAGTACTTTCTGGGCTGTTTACTTTTGACATATTGTAAGTGAAATCATGGAGAGTGGTAATCATCATATAAGATTCTCCCGACCGTTGCATTTAGTATATTTTATTCCGATTAATATGATCCGAAAACTGCACATTTTATGTTCTTTCATGAATTGAGTTTTGTGAAACATGCCAAGTGTCACATCCGCAAATGCACCTTGCAAATTTGTGGCATGGATGTACCCGACACCAACGTATTTCAGTAAATCAATCTTTACCCACAAATGTCAGCCTTATAAGTTTGCACCGATGTAAACAACAACACCTACATAGTTCTGCAACATAAGTCTTTAGCTTTCTTTCCCTTATGTTTTCTTCTCAAATGCTTATCATAAAGCATTCAAATTTTGTCGTACATTCACTAACACAATCATCCAACCAAGAACACTTAACATGACACAATTAATACATTTTATTGCATCAAACAGAATACATACAAAAATTGCCCACTTAGGGACTATACAGAGACTTGTTCGTCTTGAGCCAAGCCTTTTACCTTACCACAACTTTGCCTTACAATCTCCTATGTAAGCCTACTGAATTTCCTATGCCTTTGCACTATTTATACAACAGCTTTAATGGCCAAAAACCGTGCACAACACTTGCACACGCATGGGACAACCATCTGTCCTATAGGGACGTTCCATAACCGCCAATAATTGTGCCAACTTGGCAGTTTCTTCTCTAACTCGAGCCAGCCTTCTACACCTGTTCCAAGATAGTTGTGGACACAACTTTTAGGTTATAAGCTTCCTTTGTAATCGTTCTCCCTTGTCTCACACATTTGACATATTTGTAAAGACAATAACCAACTCCTAACCGTCACTTGAGCCATAACGTGCAACCTTTGAGCATTACTGAACTTGGATTTGAACCAATACTCAACCAACATGTCCCTGTAGTTTTTTTGGCCTAAGCCAATGTACAGTTAACATTGCGCTACAATTTTCTCCCCCATTTCCTTAGCTCATTCTAGTTATTCACGCGTTATATGGTTCACTTAGCCAATTTTCTCAACAATAAAATGCTTACTCTTGCGTTACTAGCATGCTTACACTGTTCAAGATTTGGCCATCCTTGAACTAATGAATAAACCAACTCTTGGCATATTCCAAACTCTTACATCATCCTTACGTTTGGGCCACCTCAATTCTGTAGTATAATGCCAACATCGCATGTTGCATTCTGTCACTTTGGCCTTGCCTTTCCCTCGATGAAGCTTCATTGTGTCGGCCAATAAGCTTCATTACTTGGCCAATGTCCTCACAGTGTAGCACCTCCTTTACGCTTCACTTTCCCTGCAGGGTCCCGCTATATTAACGCTTAACAGTTTATGCATTGTATCACCATCTTGGCTAAACACTAACTAGTCCGGCTATGCTGTATCGCACCATCTTGGCCATTCACTAGCCTGACCGGTCATACACATCCTCAAACTAATCCGTTCAACTTCTTCATTGAATGTGACCTAGTATAAACACTACGCTTTTCTTAACTTCGTTGTATGAACCTTCAGAACCACTTCTGAAATTCAACAATCTTTGGTGGCCTTTGCAAAACACCCTTATCAAACTTTCATGCCTTAGCATCAGCATCACTTAGCTTTACTGCCTTTTTATTGATCTCATACACTTGAGCCATATTTCAACATCGTACACTATGCTTTCACTGCTACCCAAATTATGCATCAATACCCAAATACAAATTTGAAATTCTTCTTGTTAGCCAATTCTTCCAAATTAGGCCTGAATTTCCATTTGAATCATTTACGCCTAAGTGTACGCACAAAATGATTCTTCCCAATCTGATCAGTACGATCCTTTAGATAAAAAATTTCCTCCTGACTTTTCCTTTTGCATCTAACTCAACATGATAAGGACTTATAAATTATTTGACATTCGTTTTCATCCAATTATGCTGACACATGTCTTGGAATGTTGTGCCCCATGCCCTATGTTAAGCACGTTACAAAGTGCACATGGGTTTTCTTTTTATAAGATACATGAGCCTAACACTTCATGCCTCGCAAATTTTGATTATGCAAAAACCATTCAAGAACTCATTTTTCTGAATGTGGCTAAGTATAAAATCCATATACTTAATGTGCCATCTTGCATACCCGAACCAAAAACATGAGAGTTTGATTTTCCTAACTCGCTAAAACAAAATTATTAAGTTGCACAACCGATCTACACATGATACATATGATCTCTATACCTTAGTAACTATTATTATAGAGGCAGTATTCAGAATAATAATAGACAGAAACTTAGAAAACATGACATAAAGTTAAGGGTGCACAGGAACCGAGCCGGACCGACGGACCGAACCGGAACCGGTGGAACCGTACCTGGTTTTGGACCGAACCGAGGTACAAGGTACAGGTACCGGTACCAAAAACTAGGAACCGAGGTCTGGGGTGCAGGTACACGGTCCAGCACAGTGCAGGTCTTGCCGTCTGGACCGAAAGTCCCGAATAAGTAGAGCTAGTTAGATTTAGGGGATAAGGGATCATAATAGCCGTTAGATTAGATGGGGTATATAAGAAAACATTATAGGGTTTCTCAGTTTCTTTTCTCTTCTCATTTTCTTCTTCTTTTTTTTTTCCGTCTGAGTCTCTAAGAGGAAGAAGAGGCGAACTGAAGTTACTGAACTGAAGATCTTCATTAACAAATCTTCGATTCAAGGGTAAGTGTTGATTCAGTTAATCCGTGCTCCTATTTTGATATTTTGAAACTAGGGTTTTGTTGATTCTTCGATTCGATTAACAGATCTTCGATTCTTCATTAACGTCTGACTGAGATGATGAGCGACGACAATCTACTATTCTGAAACTAGGGTAAGTGTTGATTCAAACAATAATTCTTATTCAGTTCTCCTATTTTAAGAATTGTAATAATTTATAATTCTGAATCTCTTGAATCTAATAAATCTACTTTTAAATTGTTAATTAGTATGAGATGTACAAACGATAAATTGTTGTTTTAGTCAAGCTTGCTTTAATCTGTTCTTCATCAGTTGCAACATGGAATTGATTTTTCTACTTGATTGTGTTAAATGTTTGAAATTTCAATTGTTGTTGTAGCTGAAGCTTGCTTTAATTGCTTGATTTCATTTACCGATTATCTATTAATAGTTACTGAATGTAATTATCGAGACTAAATTATCATGTATGAACAACAGTTGAGTTTGGTATGTATCTTGTGCTCTTTCTGAATTCTTGCTTCATTAAAAGTCTCTTCTCTTGTCAGTGATGGATGCATCAATTCCAGCTAGGGTTCCGAACGAAATATGGCGCCATTTCACTAGGAGAAATGTTGAAGAAGCCACTTGCAATTATTGTGGAAGGACTTATAGGGCTAACGAGGTCCAGAAATGGAACTTCGCCTTGTGGAAGCACTTTAAAAGATGCCCCATAAATCCTAATCATAACAGAGCTCACATAAATAATGCTTAGAAGTTGATACTTATGCTTAATGCAATTATAGTTCATAGTTCCATGTTGATATTTCATAGTTCTTATTTCATACTTATGCTTAAGTTGATATTTCATAGTTCTTATTTCTTATTTAAGTTCTTATTTCTCTTCTCTTGTCATCATTGATGGATGCATCAAGTCAAGCTCATGATGGAACAAACTACTCCTACACCTACAACAAACGCTACACCTACCACTGCCACAGATACAATTGTTGGATCCTCAATCCAACCAACACATGAAGAAGCACAGCCCAGACATAGCAGCAGTAGATGTTGAAGCTACTTCTAGTCAAATGGTCATAAGAATCTTAAGATAACTTCTAACATTTGGAATCATTTCAAGAGGTTGAATGTTCAAGATGCTTCATGCAATTACTGCAAGAAGTTGATAAAGGCCCATACTGGAAGGAATGGTACAAGTGGAATGTGGAAGCACTTCAACGATGCAAGCGGGATCCTAACAAGCCAAAGCCAAAAGGACAACAAACTCGACATTAAAACCTGCAGAACTGGGTGAGGATGAAGGTAGGTTAGTCTCTACTATTTTCAGTCAAGAAAAATGTAAAAGGGCAGTTGTTGAATTTATTATAATTGATGAGATGTCATTTAGAGCAGTTGAGGGTGAAGGTTTTAGGAGAATGATGCATGTCTTAGAGCCTAGATTTGTTGTGCCAAGTAGAATGACTATTTATAGATGTTTATTAGACATGTATGTATTAGAGAAAGAAAATTTGAAAACCTACTTCAAGTCAACCAAGCAATGGTTAGTTTGACAACAGACACATGGACTTCACCAAACAATTTCAACTACATCTCAG
The DNA here is from genome assembly GCA_023529315.1 of Papaver bracteatum. Taxonomy (NCBI): domain Eukaryota; kingdom Viridiplantae; phylum Streptophyta; class Magnoliopsida; order Ranunculales; family Papaveraceae; genus Papaver; species Papaver bracteatum. The sequence continues at coordinate 246,169 of JAJJWX010003600.1, read as the reverse complement.
GTAACAAAGACACTTTATTGATCGGCGGTGGAAGTATCAAAAGAGAATTATTATGTTTTCTGAGGTTAGTGGTCACAAAGGAATTGACATTGGTGAGATGTTAGAGAAGTGTTTGTCGGATTGGGAGCTTAAAGATGTGTTTACTCGTCACTTTGGATAATGTGAGTGCCAACAAGGTAGCAATGGATTATTTGAAGACTAGTATTGTTTCAAAGACAAGGGCGGAAGAGAGAGCTAAGTACTTGCATGTAAGTATATGTATATGAATATGAATTATATATATTTTTTTAGTTTCTCGCTTAGGATTATGTTTATTAGTTTTGTTAAAATATCTAATACTTGTTTGAATTCACCTTTTCGGTAAGGTGTGCGGCTCATGTACTTGCACTTGTGGTAAAAGATGTTTGTGAGGGTCTACAACAAATCAATTGCAAGAATCAGGTCAGTTGTTAAGTATATAAAGGGTTCTCCATCTAGGTTGGCTAAGCTTAAGCGTTGTGCAAAATTAGTTGGAATAGAGTCTAAGGTAACATTGATATTAGATGTTAAGACTAGGTGGAACAAAGACATTCTTGATGCTACATGCTCTAATTGTTTGAAAAAGCATTTATTAGGTTAGAAAGGTATGATAAGGAATATCGGCAGTTGTTTTATTATCCAAAACAAAGTGAGAAAGATCTACCTGATGCTAATGATTTTGATATTGATGTTAATGTTGGTGAAGAAGAAGAAGAATTTAGTGAAGAAGAACAACAAGAAGAAGAAGTTGAGGTGAGAGGGAAGAAGAAGAAGAAGGCACAAAAGAAGAATAAGAAGGTAGTAGTGAGGAAACCTGCTCCATGTGAAGAGGACTGGATCTTTGCCAGAGGCCTTGTCAAATGTTTGAAAGTATTCTTTGATGCTATTGTTGCATTTTCAAAATCAACTAAGGTAACAACAAATACTTTCTTATGGAAATTAGTTATCATATATGAGCAACTAGTTGAGTTTAGAGATAATGTAGATGAAGATCCTTTTATTGCTACTATGGCTGGAAAAATGTTTAAGAAGTATAACAAATATTGGGGTGATTATGCAAAGATGAACCCTACAACCTTTTTGCCATGTTGTTGGATCCTAGAGAGAAAGAAAAAGGACTACAATTTGCTCTTGAGCTCTTGTATGGGAAGAATTCTTCTAAGGTTGAATCTGTTATGAAGCTTGTTAAGTTGGATTTTAAGATTTTATTTGAAGAATATAAGGATGTCTATTCAAGTACATGAGGAGGAGTCAAGTAGTTCTATCCAGGGACAAGCCAAAGGAGTGGCAAGTAGACCAAAGTGGCGGGTGGCCAAGTCGTATGAAAGAGTTGATGTCAAGGAGTAAGAGGTTCAAGAAAAGCCCAAGTGATGATGAGGGGAAAACAGAGTTGGATAAATATTTCATTGACGAGTATGAAGAAGGTGAAGGAGAAGAGGATGATGAGGAGTTTGACTTACTGGTTGGTGGAAGACCAACAATACAAAGTATAAGATACTTGGACATATGGCTAGGGACATATTAGCCATTCCCGTGTCTTCATTGCCTCTAGTCTCGCTTTTAGCACAGAAAGCGAGTCTTAAGTCCTTGTAGAAGCTCTTTATCTACAAGGACAAATTGAGGCATTGTTGTGCACACAAAGTCGGCTAAGGAAGCCAATACAACTTGACCTTCTATCCGATTACATACCAGATGATGATGTTGAAATTGAAGAAGGTAACATATTACATTATTACTTGTGTTTGGCAATAATAGATATAGCCTAATAGTTACTAACTGCTTTTTTTTTTTTTGCAGCGTTACTTGGCCCTATCAACACTGATGACACCACAAGTGCTTTGTGACATCGACATGGATTAGAAGATCAAGATTCAATACTACTGCAAGACTAGCTGCACTTGGTAGTTGTTCTTTTTTCATATTTTCTCATTTTGCTTATTAACTCAAAGTGTGTGTTTGTTAGTTTGTGTGCTACTTATTAATTGTTGCTTTGAATGGGAATTTGAGATATTAGTATTACTTAATATATTGAAAAAAGTGTACTTAGATTGTGAGAGAAAAATACATATTTCAATGCTGGAAAAGAACCGATTGGAACCGGTCACTGCACAGTGCACCGTACTGTGCTTTAATGGAACCTAACCGAGGTACAAGGTACAGGTACCGGTCCAAAATTCTGGTACCGAGCATAGGGAGGTACAGGTACTCGGTCTCGTCAAGAACCGAGCCGAACCGTACCGTGTGCACCCTTACACAAAGTAGTAATTCGAAGAAACATATCTTCTCTAGATTATGAACAAGAAAACGATTTATAATTCTCTCTTTGTTACGCTCACAATATCTCTAAACAGTAGTTAATCCTAAATTGTTTACTAAAGCTTGCCTTTGACAATAACACAGGAATTTGTCTACAAGATTTCTCTAGGTATGTGTGTGTTTAGTTAACAACCAAACCTCCCTATTTATAGACTTCCATCGTACTCGGCCGACTAAGTATTCTATTAGGAACCTATTTCCTAAACTAAGAGTGTTGCCTAAAACAAAACTCTTCCTAACTAGGAATTCTTCCCAAATAAGGTTTTTTTCCTAATATAGAGTTTCTTCCCTCAACTTATCTTAATATTTACTAAGTTCCTAAGAGGAGTAGAGATACACCTGTAAAATGGGTCCCCATTTTAAGAACATGAACTCCTGTGAAAGTTAAAAATGAAGGTTAGGGAACTCAAGAGTCCCCTTTTCCTTATTAAACCACTTTGTCTTGCTGGGAACTTGGCCTTTACATCCAATTAGAAAAGCTTCTTTCTCTCTTTGTCGTGTTTTGGTCACTTTTCGCTCCAATATGCAGTATTCTTTGAGTGGATCCTCTCTATCAAACCATAAGTCTTCTACACGTGGTAAGATCATAGTGTCGTCGCCGTCATCATATAGTAATGGTGGTTCAAACAACTTCATGTATTCGGCATTTATAACCGAGTACATTCTTAGATAAGGTGGTAAATCCATACGAAAGGCATTGTCACCAATCTGATCGAGAATACGAAACGGTCCATATCTCAATGGCTTAAACTTCGTACCTACCCCCTTCAGGCGTTCCTTACCTAATTTTAACAATACCAAGTCACCAATAACGTAATTACAAGGCACAAGATGCTTGTCATGATTTTCTTTGTATTTAGCTTGTGATTTCTTTAATTTTCCTTCCACAGTCGCGTGAATATGAGTTATCTTCTCCCAGAACTTTTGTGCCTTTTGTCGTTCACTTCCTTCCCCCCCATTGAGGTGTCACTAGAAAATACTAGATTGAAAGGGCTAGGTAGTAAGTAACCATATGGTAAGCTCTCATCCCAATTTTTAGGATGCTTAGAGTTATATTCCCTTAACATGTGAACCATAGTCCTATTGATCAATTTTGTTTGCCCGTCTATTTGTGGATGAAAAGATGTGATCTTCTTCAACCTAGTGTCCGAAATAATCGAAGTAGGTAATCCAAAATGCTTCCACACATGCTCAAAGAAGAACTTTGTTGCACCGACTCCCATTACTATCTTTGCACATGGAATTAATGTAATCATCTTGCTGAATCGGTCGACCACAACGAAAAAGTAATCATAACCATACTTGGTCTTTGGTAACCCACTAATAAAATCCATAGAAATACTCTCCCAAGGCCTTGATGGTACTGGTAATGGTAGATATAACCCACATTTCTTGTTTGAAGGTTTAGATGTGATGTACAACTTACAACCTCTAACTAACTTAACCACATCATCTTGTATCTTTAACCAAAAGACATAAAGACGAAGGTTAATAAGAGTTTTATTCATCCCAAAGTGTCCAGCAACCCGGGATGTGTGTGCCTCTCTTAACCATTGTAAACGATCTCCATCTTATGGAATGCAAAATGACTGACCCTTTTATAATAATCCATCTTGGAGTTCAAACTCACTTTTTAAACCACTCTTTACACCTTCTAAAACCTTCTTGAAGTCTTTGCTACCAAGGTAACATTGATATGATTTGAAGACTATATAAGGGAGAACTCTGGAAACTGGGAAACCTAATCCCCAAACCTCTTGTGTGATACTAGTTACGACTAGAGTCGATTCTCCTTTAACCTAGGTTTTTCTAAAACCATTATAGATTAACGACTTAAAGACTTCATTTGGATTCTGAAGCCAGACCCAAGTTTTTCTCTGTAGTTGCGTGTGCTGATCTTACTTTGTTCTATCAAAACACACAACTACATATAAAATAGTTGGGTCTGGCTTCATAATCCCAATGAAGTATTCAAGTCGTTAACCTACAGGGTTTAGGAAAAAACCTAAGGTTAAAGGAGAACTGACTTTAGTCGCAACTAGTATCACATAGAAGGTGTGGGGATTTGGTTTCCTAGTTGCTAGAGTTCTCCTTTATATAGTTTTCAAATCAGGGTTTCCAATTTAAGTTACCTTGGTAACAAAGCATTTAATATTCACCGTTAGATGAAAACCTGATTAGATTCAAGCTAATATATTTCAACAGTTAGATCGAACTTAGCTTGTTATATACAAAATAAATGTTCTTTCATTTCGATAAGGGTAATCGTACCTAAACATGTGCACACGGTTGGTTCAACAATAGTTAACCGAAGGTAGCCGTATTAACACTTTCATATCAACCTTGTTCATCCTTACACAACTAGTTCAAATGACTCAAATGAAACTAGTTATGGAGTTGTTCAATTGTTTATATTCTCGTAGAAGTATACAAGACACAATTGAAGCAAAATCGATTTGAATCAATTCATGAACATTATAGCCACGGTTTGAAAATGATTGCATTCCTTAATATATAAGTGTACTAGATCTTAACCCATGCCGTAACGGCACGGGATATTTTGTCTCTAATACGATATTGTTCACATTCCTCTTTCTTCATTTTTTTTTTGTGAGTAATTATTTTGATATTCAAATAGGTTTTGAGAAACAAAATGGGTTACCTGATCTTTTTATTTTTTACTAAAGCATGTTATTTCAATTTATTATCTGGACGGAGTAATCATGTTGTGCCAACATGAAAAAAATTAAAAATACAGTAAATAAAAAATTTCCCCATTTATTGTTCCATCATACCATAATTTCAAATTTCAAAAAGAATATTTCATCTAACAATACATATACCTAAACTGGCAATCCAACTCCATGATGTTTATGAATACATTTGTTCCGAAATTATTGATAACTAAGGCTCTAAGGAGGGAAGCAAAAACCCATAGTATTTTCCCTATTATAGATAAACACTATTTTTTTTTTTTTTTTTTTTGCAAATTTAAGAGTTATAAAAATGAAGAACCCTTGGCGATTGGAAGGCTGAGATATACACATGTGAGTTGAAAAAATAAACTTATAATAGTAAATCAAAACATGTGTAAGATTATTTATCAATCATATTGATAACATAAAATTGAAGAAATTCGTGGATAAAAAGATTTCACACCAACTATGCAATGTAGTGCATGAATGACGTTCTCACATCTAGTTTTACTCAAGTAATTTGGAGTTCTAAAGAGGATAGTCATATTGATATTTGTATCTACATAAATTCAACTAACCTTCCGAAGAAAAATTATTAGTTTCAAGGTAGAGCCGACACAAACTTCTGTCGCCTTCAACGTATACAACACACACTGAGTTTAATCGGCCTTGAGATTAAACAAATACCCCAACATTAGTCAAATAATGTCTACAAATACGGGATCGGAACAAAGTGCTAACGGGAAAAATGAGAGACTAACATCAGTGCTATACAAATAAAATACCCTATATGTATCAAAGTTTGTTAACCAAACATGTATTCAAATTAAAAAGTCATCAACTTAACACAAAAATATAAAAGAAACCAAGTTAAATCAATACTTGCATAAACAAAACTTATAAGAAAATTTTGTAATTATTAAATACCTTTAAAATCACTATTAGAGATTTAATTGCATGCCTCGTTAAAAACTACGGTAGGATGAAATCACCAGATTAATTTGTAAAAATTTCACTAGATATGTATCAATTCAGAGAATTTTACAATGGTGGTGATGCGTTCTATCTAAGTGTTGTTTGACTGATTATTTTTTTTAGAAGGGTTCGGTTTTCATTGGAGAAACCGAGAGGGGGTGTTTCATTATATTCATTATCATTCAGAAATCCAAGACCAACTCGCCCTCTGCTTACATGATCTCAATACAACCTTAAATTTATCTACTGGACGGAGAATCCTTGATACTAAATATGTACTTTTTAGTGTTATTTATCATATAACGTGACATCCAAATGTTTTTTTATTCTTCTTAATTTTCATGTATTTTAACCGAGTTTATATTAGCATTAAGGCGATCAACCAGATTTCTAATTTATAGTGTTATCCTTTTGTAGCAGCACATAATTAACATAGTCAATTACTACTCATCAATACCGGCCAATACCACAAACCACCAGATATCACTTCTTTCTCCACCACCACCATTTTCCATCCCTCGTAGAATATTGGGAACACTTATAACTTTTAATCCCACACGTCATGTATAAAGTTTAGATTTAACAAACTTAGGTCGTCAATTAATTTATTCAACTATATGTTTTTTGTTAATACTGAAAATCATGCGTACAAACGGTTACCAAAGATAGCAGTGGTACCAAAAACAACCATTTTGTCTTATATGATTTGGTATCATCCCGAAAGTATTTGTTATCCGCCTTTATTGACCGTGTCAAAAACAACCAACAATAATTTTCACAATACAATGTTACCCGTCATGTAAATTTTTTATTATTATTTTTGATTCAAAAAGAAAAAACCAATACCACCGCCATTAAAACCATCCAGCGCCACTATTTCTTCCACCAAAACTAATGTTACCGCCTCCACCACTTAGTAACACCTTCCACCACTTACTTCTTCCTCTACTACCACCACCACCACTAATATCTATTGAAATAATTTTTGTCAAAATTATTATCTATTGATGGAGATATGTATTAATATTAATTAAGGGACATTTATGATGTAAAATTAATAAATCATTTATCATGAGAAATTAATGAAACTATGACCATAATTATATCTTCTCTCTAAACAAATCACTTATACTAATTAATAAAACACTTACACTAATTAATATTTAAGTTGAACAAACAACCACTGTTGATTTATCTTTTCTATCAATTCCAACCAAGGTGGAACAATGGTTGGAGGTCACTCTTATGACACAATAGGTTATGAGTTCGAACCTTCCCGTTATAATTTTTGAAATTCCATATCTTGACTTGAGTATTCATTTTTAATTCATAATATTGGAATGAACACCACGTGTGCGGGTAATGGGTGTGGTCTGCACAACCACGACCATAGATTTATCTTTTCCCAGAATAAATCCTGGCCACCACTAAGAAAGGCTAAGTTAGCCAAACTCTGCTTTATAAGGGAGATTAGTTCATGAATAAACCGATTTTAGAACTTAACCTACTCAGGTACGCATACCTAAGTAGCCGGACTGAGTTTGGGTTCGCCAGTATGCATACCACCAACCTCAATTAAAATTTCGGAACTTGAAACTTAGGACAGTACGCATACAGGTATGCATACTTAAGTTCCCGGACTTTCACATAACCAATCAGTACGCATACGGGTATGCATACCATAGTTCCCGGACTTTCACCAAACCTAACAGTACGCATATGGGTATGCATACCATGCTTTTCGGATATGGATAACATATATGCAAGTACGCACACTATACTAAATCCAATCATGGTTGATCGTTTTAAACTCCATTTTCAATTATTGAAACATTCTCGGAAGATGGGAATGGCTGTCTCACACAAACTATGAGCTTCAAAGCAATTTTCAAGTGATAGAATGATCAATACAAAACATTCCGAGTCTACATCAAATGACTGTCTCACACAAATCATGTAAGATGTTACAAGGTGATTTCCACATGATCATCTTTTGACTTGTGTCAAGAACATAATATGAACTTGGTTAAAGCAAAAGCTTACCAACACATATTTCTAGAAATATGTAAGCGAGTTAAACTTAGCTCGAAATATCAAAAGTGTATAAACTGAAAACTATATTTTTATACGACTTTTGTCTCAAGAAGGAGATAGAGTAGAAATAGACTTTCTGAGTGATAGATGAGTTCAAGTCTTCACATACCTTTTGTTGATGAATTTTCACAATCTTGCCTTAGTAGTTCTTCGTCTTCAATCGATGAACGCTGTGAATTCTAAATCTCAACTACACAATCTATCATAATCTGAGACTTTACCGTAGATAGACTAGGAATCGAGAATTATAGTTTTGGAAACTAAACTTGACAAACAAGCTTGAGATATCAACGCTTGCGATTTCGACCGAGCAATACTTTAACATGGTTCACGATTTTCTTTAATACTTTGAGGAAGTGAAACTGTAGCTCGTTGATACTATGAAGGGTCTCGATGTGTTAAGAATTGAGTTGAAAAGGGTTAACTCTGACCTTGTTCTCATGAAGACACATGTTAAAGATCTTCTCAATGAGGATATTTTTTCTGAAGAAGCAGTGGCTGCTGTCAATCACAAGCTCAAAGGTCTCAAGACTTGTGAGGGTTCCAGAAAAGCTCTTTCATTTCAATTCTTGATCGGTTTTGATGGTTTAGGATTCTTTGTGTTTTTAGCTTGTTGGTTTTTATTTTGTCCAGAAAACTTCTTATGAGAATTTAATCTTGTGTTTTAAGAAGGATAACTAAGGTTTGGAATATGAAATATTGTGACTACACATTGGCAACGATTTTTTATCTTACAATGTTTTTAGATTTATTTATTTAAATTCTAATACTTATTTGGAAGATTATTTTGCAGTATTAATCTTTATTGGTTTCACATATTGCGAATAATGTTATGGGATATGTGTGTTTACATATGTGAACTATGATTGTCCCATATATGTCAAAAGTTAAGTCTATTATGTCATTATGCAAATATTGATGGAAAATAGAATGAACTTTTGATGTCAAAGATTAAGTCTATGGTATCAGTATGCAAATATTGATGAAAAATAGATTGAATCTTTGAATATTCCGCAGTATTGATCTTTCAATGATCCACTTCTATGTGAAAGTACTGTACGGATCTGTAAGTTTTCTTATGTTGAGCATTTCCGATTAAATTAATTATTCAAGTTCCTTTGTGGTTAATTTAATTAATTGAGTTTTATGGATACAAATTCATGTTTCATGTGATTTGTTAATGTCCAAAGAAATCCTTATTTTCTTATAAAAGTAAGGTCTCTCTTGTTGTTCTTTCGGGAATGACATTTTATGGGGGAGAGTTCTTAGTTGAACTTGTGCTTAATTTCCAAATATTTGTGGGGAGTGCGGATGTGGAATATTATAGGAGTTATCTTGTATCATTATAAACTCCTTGATGAATACACTAAGTTTCGTCTATGTGAAATCATCGAAACAAAGTTGATATGTTCTCTTTTAGTCATGAAGTATCTCTATGAGAATTTCATCATGATCCCGCTAGTTTACCTTTGCCAATTTAAATTGACAAAAAGGGGGAGAATTATTGTGTAGTCCACACTACAAATAGATATGGTTTACGGATAATTATGTAAGGGGGAGTGGTTTTCACTGTGAGATGAAGTATTGAATAAGGGGGAGTGATACATATCACCATATTATTATTTTTAAAGTTTTGATATAATTGAACTTTGATGTTGTAATAATATTATGACACTGTATAACAATAATTGAGAACATATGTTTTCTTCTTGTTATAGCTACGGATCTTCAACAACTATGATGTTGAGTTGAACACGTTCAGAATCACTGGAGTACTTGGAAGTGAAGAAGATTTCGAGTAATGTTGAATAACCAAGGAAATCAAGCATTTGGATGTGAAGCTATGAAGTTTATTTATTTTGTAATCCATATGTATTGATAGTTTTGTCATTAAAATTGACAAAGTGGGAGATTGTTAGAGCACTGCTCGGTCGAACTCGCAAGTGTTGCTATCTCAAGTTTGTTTGTCAAGTTTAGTTGTAAAAACTATAAGTCTTGATTTTTAGTCTACTTATATCTATGTCTTGGATTAGGATAGAATGTGTAGTTGATCTCTAGACTTCAAGGCGTTCATCGATTCAAGACGAAGAACTACTAAAGGGATCTTGTGTAACTTCATCAACAAAAGGTATGTGGATACTTGAACTCATCTATCACTCAGAAGTCTATTTCTATTTTATCTCCTATTGAGACAAAAGTCGTATAGCTATATAGACTTTACATTATACACATATGATATTTCGAGCTGAGTTGAACTCGCTTACATATTTCTCAAAATATATGTTGGTAAGCTTTCACTTTAACCAAGTTCATATTTTATTCTTGACGAAAGTCAAAAAATGATCATGTGAAAATCTCCTGGTAATATCTTACATGATTTGTGTGAGACAATCATTTGATGTAAACTCGGAATATTTTGTATTGATCATTTGATCACTTGAAAATTTCTTTGAAGCTACTAGTTTGTGTGAGATAGCTATTCTCGTTTTCTAAGAATGTTTCATTGATTAAAATGGGAGTTTAGAATAATTAACCATTGATTGGATAAAGCACAGTACGCGTACTTGTATGCTAATTGTTGCAAATATATTCCAATTCCGGGAATTAAGTATGCATACCCATATGCGTACTGATTCAATAGTTGAAGTTTGGGAACTATAGTATGCATACCCATATGTGTACCGATTTCAACCGAGTTCAGTCATGAACGGTAGTATGCGTACCTGTTTGCATACTGGCGAACAAGACTAGGTCCGAGAACTTAGGTATGCGTATCCGTTTTCATACTTGAGTGTGTTAAGTGTTAAAGCGCTTCTCGGTCGAACTCGCAAGCATTGATATCTCAAGCTTGTTTATCAATGTTAGTGATCAAACCTATAAGTATTGATTTCTAGTCTACTTATAGTGATGTCTCGGACTAGGATAGATTGTGTAGTTGAGCATTAGACTTCCCGGCGTTCATAAATTGAAGACAAAGAACTACTAAGGAGAGCTTGTGGAACTTCATCAATAAAATGTATGTGGAGACTAAAACTCATTTATCACTTGGAAATTCTATTTTTACTCTATCTCCTATATTAAGACAAAAGTCATATTAAGATAGTTTTCGATTATGCATATTTGAGATTTCGAGCTGAGTTTAACTCGCTGTTGATGGTGGTTTTAAACAAAGGGTAAAATTGTAAAACCTAAATAATCTAATGTCACCGGTGACACATTTATTAGGATATTTAATGCATATATTCAGTAATTAATGGGGGGGTATTTTTTCAAATTAGGGTTACAACGAACAAAACCCTAATCACCTCCGTGCCAATGACAATTCTTGCCAGCCACACCTAGCCCAAGCTAGCCGCCCTATGCCAAACGCACTCTGCCTTGGCCCTAGTTATGCTAGTCACACCAAATGTGCCAAAGCATGCTAACCATGCTAGACGCACCTCCGTGCCAATGGAAAATCATGCCATCCACACCTAGCCCAAGCTGGACGCGCCATGCCAAACACACTCTGCCTTGGCCCTAGCTATGCTAGTCACACCAAACACGCCAAAGCATGCCAACCATGCTAGCCGCACTTCCTTGCCAATGGAAAATCATGCCATCCACACCTAGCCCAAGCTATCCGCGCCATGCTAAACGAACTCTGCATTGGCCTTAGCTATTCTAGTCACACCAAACACGCCAAAGCATGATAACCATGCTAGACGCACCTCCGTGCCAATGGAAAATCATGCCAACCACACCTAGCCCAAGCTAGCCGCGCCATGCCAAACGCACTCTACCTTGGCCCTAGCTATGCTAGTCGCACCAAAGGTGCCAAAGCATGCCAACCATGCTAGCCGCACCTCCATGCCAATGGAAAATCATGCCAACCACACCTAGCTCAAGCTAGCCGCGCCATGCCGAACACACTATTCCTTGGCCCTAGCTACGCTGGTTGCGCCAAGCCAAATACCCTTACCTTGGCCCTAGCCACGCTATGACAAAGTATCGCCCGCACCTAGGCTTGAAAACTGTGCAACCTAGGCCAAATTGGTCACGCATGCCATTGGTCATGCATGCCAACATAATCGCTGGTAGCTTTCCTTTCCAAACCGTGGCCCTAATGGCCGAGCATGCCATTGTCACATGCCAACATGCTCGCTAGTAGCTATCCTTACCAAACCGTGGACCTAATAGCCGAGCATGCCATTAGCACATGCCAATATGATCTCTGGTAGATTTCCTTACCAAACCATGGCCCTAATGGCCGAGCATGCCATTGGCACATGCCAACATGCTCGCTGGTAGCTTTCCTTACCAAACCATGGCCCTAATGGCCGAGCATACCATTGGCACATGCCAACATGCTCGCTGGTAGCTTTCCTTACCAAACCATGGCCCTAATGGCCGAGCATGTCATTGGAACATGCCAACTTGCTCGATGGTAGCTTTTCTTGCCAAACCGTGGCCCTAATGGCCGAGCATGCCATTGGCACATGCAAACATGCTCACTGGTAGCTTTTCTTATCAGGCCATGATCCAAGTTGGCCACGCATGCCATTGGCACATGGAAAAACCCGCTGGTAGCCTAACTGCAAACCGTACAACCTACCGCCAAGGCATTACACACATGCCATTGGCACATGCCACACACGCCACTAGCAGATTTGGCACTGCGCGCTCGAGGTGCAATCCGCAACAAAGGCATTTCGCACATGCCACACGCGCCACTTGCACTCAAGATGCGACCAACACTCGAGACATCAACACAAACTGGGGGATGCTTTCTTGGGGTTTTGGTTTGGCGGTCACAGCGTGCAGCGTACACTACGCTCGCAATAAGAACGACGTGAAAAGGAATAAAAGTGGTCAATTAAATAAGGCCGTAATGGTGAAAAACGTTTTCACCATAAACACATGCGGTTACCACCTCCTCTATTTAATCCGCGACTTTACTCTATTCCTTAATGAGGCCAAGGTACGTTCGATCTCACTTGTATAAATAGGTCTCACCTATTTCTACCAGATAACAGGTCTTGGTCAGGAAAGACCCTGAACCCTGACCAAGACAACACTATCAGATAGCCATTTTGCAAGCTCTCTCAAAATCTTCCATCACTAGCAAGCTTCCTAAGATTCTACTTTTCTGATACAAGTCGAGATACTACCTTTCCAGAACTCTCTGGTCTCAACACCCTTCTTCTCTATCCTCCCCAAATCAACCCTTCTCCTCCACTTTGTGACCGAAGCAAGTCTGGAACGACCATTTCTTGGTTTAGGCCGGACTTGTACAGATTGATCTCTCGAACCTAAAAGTGCTCAACGTGCAACACATTTTTTTAGGGTTTGAACCAGCTTCTCACTCACCTACCGAATTTACCGAAAGCGGCAGAAACGATTTTTACGCATAAACAATTGGCGACCACAGCGGGAGGATTGATCTATCGGCTACAATGTCAGACTGTCGATCTCGTTCTTCGACCCAGATGTCAAGATGGTAGGGGAAGGCGAATCAATCCAAATCAACTTCCAGACGACCCGGTTACCGGTTGTAAAAACTACACCAGATAACCGGGGACTCGCTGAAGATGTTACCGGCGATTGGGGACTTGCTGGCGATGCTACCAGCAAAGCCGCCTTTTTACATGGAGAGGGGCATGTTCGCAAAAACCTATGAAGTGAGTAAATTTAGACTTTGAAAGATATGCAATCTGTTTTTAGGTTCTTAATAAAACCTGTCATACTATTGCGTCTTGTGCCTATTGCTAGCACACACTTTCATAAAAGCAATATTACTTTCACAAAACATAAGCAGAGTTATACTATCAAAACCATTCATCCCAGAAATAATCCAATATCCTCAAAAGCTACCAGCTGTCTATCAAAACCGGCCGAACTTTGAACTAGACATCCGGTATGTTTTTCAAAAAAGAGAGGAAAAAAAAAGAACCTAAATGAAAGTTTAACATAGAAACATTCAAGGAAAATCATCCAACAAAGGTCTGCTTTTCTTGGATAAATTCAACTTTGCATCTTCAAGAGCTGCTCTCTTCATAATCAACACCTCGGAAAGCTTTTCGAGTTCTACCTCCTGTCGTGCAATCTCCTCTGCAGAAAGGTTTTCGACTACTGCATCTTTCGACTTATGGATCTCAGCAAGGCCTTCGACAAACCACGAAGCGTTGAACTCCTTTTCTATACACACGTCGCGATGGTGCTCCCAGTTGGCAATAACGTCTTCATAAACGGTGCGGCCAGTCACCTCACGCTTGTCCTCGATGGATGATAAATCCTCTTCCACACGCTTAACTAGCGCAAATCGACTAGTGATCTTCTTGTTTGTGTCCATATGTCCATACTTCTCCCAGATTCTGGTGTACAACGCCTCATATTTATCCAGCACGCTGAAACCGCCAACCAGCACATGACCTGGATAAGGAACCAAGTACGGGGGATAGAAAATGGCGCCTGCAACTGGCCTCACGACTCGCAAAGGGTCTTTTTCCATGTCTACGGCAGCAACTCTCAGGAAATCATCCACCGTCTGAACTACATCGGTGCCCGACAATTAGCTAACTCCCATCTCCAAGTCACCAGCGGTGGTCACCAAGGGAAAGTTTTCGTGTGGATCCACCCCAAAATCTTCCTCCGAACCGGATTCCCCCTCCGAACTTGAGTTAGGCATTTTCCAAAAGAAGAAACGGAAGAAGAAAGAAAAGAAGCGCGAAACTCACCGAACCACTTCCCGAAAAAGAACCAGTGCTGACAGAGGAATCACTCTCACTTGTCGAGATTTCTCATTTCTCTGACTCATCACCACTATGAAAAGGCTCAGTACCGACGGAATTCTTCAAAGAAATTATCGTCTCCTGTCAACGTGCAATGGCAGCGAAAGCATTAACACTACCGAAACCCTGGAAGAAACAAGACACATGTTTTCAGGAGAAATTCACGTGTTTTGAGACAAACCAATAAGGAGGCAACACATACCTGGTTATTGGAAGAACTGAAAGACACAAGAGCTGCGGGAGGATCTTTTGAAATCTCCCGGAACCCGCCAGCACGATGCTTCGTTCTCTGTTCCTTTTCCTGGGGACTTTCCGAGTTGCCAGGAAACTTTCTCTTGGGATCTCTCAACATTGGATACTTCTTCAAAACTGCTGGGGAAGGTTTACAACGAACATTCTCCACCACGTTATTTACAAAATCTTGGATCATAATGAACTCGTCGTACCAGAACTCATTATATCCAAAGGTCGTCGAAGTTACTCTTCCCGTTTGAAAGAAGGGAAGGCGGATACCCGGCTCAAGGGCGCTGGAATTGAGGGCGGCATGCAATGAATCCTTAGGAACCACCAGCTGGTAAGCAAGAGGCACCCCTTGATCGAAGCCCATGTGATGGGCATCATGGTCAATATTGTAAGCAGCTATTCGGAAAGACCCCATGAAGAAAGACGGCATATAGCCGGGCATGCAGCTTTGAATAAACAAGTTTTCACCAACACTCAAGTTGCCGTCAGAAGACAAAGGCATGATCGGAGGAGAAGAAAAGGTTTCAATTTGAGTTACTGACCTATGGACTGGTTCCCATGGGCGAAAACTGATTTCATGAGACTTATCGAGAAGACTAATCAAGATCATGCCAACTCTTGGACGTCTGTTCACCCATCGAAGAATTCGGGAGCCTCCCCAACTCGCGGGAATTGAAGGCAACGGTTTCAGAGAATACTTCTCAAAGTGCTCCCATAACCAGGCTTGCAGAAAAGCAACGTGCACATATGAATCCACTTTCTTGAAACCATTCGAAACTCGCATGTTCGCAACTAGGTGATCCAGATGCACATACAGGGAACCTAGGAATAGCTTGCCAATGGGAAGAACTTCACCTTTTGCTAACTTCACAGCAATCACTAGCAACTCTGGTCTTATTTCCTTATTGCCAGAACCATCATCAAAAATGTCTCTAGACAACCAGAGAGCCAAAAATTCCGCAACATGAAGATCACTGCTTTTCTGTTTAGGTTCCAGCTCTTCCGGAAACCATTGAGATATCCACCAGCTGTAAAAGCACCTTTCATCCTCTTTCCGGACAGAATCCTTCGACTTCACAGTGGAGTCTTTTCGAGCGAAATCTCCCAACTTAGCGGCAAGGTCATCCCGCATCTTCTCATCACTTTCAGATAATCGGATATTGAGATTCCCATTTACCGGAAGATTCAGCAAGAGAGCCACACTCTCCAAGGAGAAAGTTATTTCACCCCATCTACATATGATCGTACGGGTGTCCGAACACCATCTGGAGATGAAAGCAACCAAGCCCGGGATATCCTTCCTAATCTGAAGATTTACCAAAGCTCTGACAGCATCAATAATCTTCGCCCGAGTCAAGTTGGTATTTATGTGCTCCTTGCTCACCATGAACTCAACCCATCTATCAAAAGAGCGCAATGGGCTTTGACACATCCTGAAATCAATATTGGAAGAAGAATATACCCCTTTATGAAGACAGAACCGTACGGCGTTCTCTGGGCGAACCGAACGTGTCTTCTTTTCATCTTCACCACAAGTTAACAAAATTGGCACGAAACCTGGGTGATTCTTCCGAACAGGGGCGAGGGGTTTGGCAAAGAATTCATCATCCATGTTTGGTTTTGAACTATGAACATCCTTCGATAAGGCGAAATTTTGTTCCGGTAACATCTTGTCAGACTAATTCATAACAAATCGACAGCTAGATATCTGCACGCAACAAAACAGATGAATTTAGATCCCTGAAGCATGGAAGAACAATATTTTCTACGGTTTCAAAATACGTATTCAACATTCTTCTCCGGGTTCATGGGATACGGTATTTTCTATGGATTCAAATCGTATATGCGGTAGTGTCTGGTTCGAAATGGATGAGCAAGATTTCTTCTTCAAGATTAACATGAAGCATATACGCAGTGTTTCCTACAGCAACATTATCTACGGATTCAAGCACATATACGGTATTCTTCTTCGAATTCAAATACAATATTCTTCTTCGGGATTCATATACAGTATATTTTATGGGTTCAAGAGCATATACGGTATCCTTTCCTGGGTTCAAAATTATATGCGCAGTATATTTTCTGGGTTCAAGGGAATATAAAACAATATTTTCTACAAGAAGAACGCCAAAAAATCATATGCGCAATATCAGTGCAAGGATTGTGAAATAAAAACGCATGTTGTTAGGGTTTGCACCTACATGAAAAGGAAAACAAGAGAAGCATTGGAGAACATACCTGGAAGCCGGTTTTTTCTTTGTGACTCTGCCGCTAGTGTGAAAGGATAAAAAAACAAAGCACAAAATAAAAGAGGAGACCTTCATATATATAGGCGGGCGTGAATTTTTCCTCAATGAGGAAGGATTTCCCTTTCTTGAAGCCGCATGTGTAAAAGACGGGCCTACAAAGGAGACCAACTTCCAATGCCGCTCAACCTTGCGCCAAGCATGCTTCCCCACCTTGCGCTGGTCTCACCGGATAACATGCTCAGTTTCCCAACTAACGTCAACTTCTCAATGCCGCCCAGCTTCCCGTCTCTCAATGACGCTGACTTCCCAATTGTGCCAGCCTCCCAAGTTGTTCAAACTGCCAGAGGCAAGGGTTCCAAATCCTATTTATAAAAAGGTCAGACAAGCCTCCTCAATTCTCTTTATGATTTGTTGATAATTTGTCACCATCTTATGCTTACCTCGCAACAAAGCTCCTATTCCGAGCTAAGCAGGAGACTTAATGTTGATGGTGGTTTTTAAACAAAGGGTAAAATTAAAAAACCCCAAATAACCTAATGTCACCGGTGACACATTTATTAGGACATTTAATGCATATAGTCAGTAATTAATGGGGGGTATTTTTTTCAAATTAGGGTTACAATGAACAAAACCCTAATCACCTCTGTGTCAATGGAAAATCATGCCATCCACACCTAGCCCAAGCTAGCCGCGCCATGCCAAATGCACTCTGCCTTGGCCCTAGCTATGCAAGTCACACCAAACGCGCCAAAGCATGCTAACCATGCTAGCCGCACCTCCGTGCCAATGGAAAATCATGCCAGCCACACCTAGCCCAAGCTAGCCGCTCCATGCCAAACGCACTCTGCCTTGGCCCTAGCTATGCTAGTCACACAAAATGCGCCAAAGCATGCCAATCATGCTAGCCGCACCTCCGTGCCAATGGCAAATCATGCCATCCATACCTATCCCAAGCTAGCCGCGCCATGCTAAACGCACTCTGCCTTGGCCCTAACTATGCTTGTCACACCAAACGTGCCAAAGCATGCTAACCATGCTAGCCGCACCTCCGTGCCAATGGAAAATCATGCCATCCACACCTAGCCCAAGATATCCGTGCCATGCCAAACGCACTCTTCCTTGGCCCTAGCTATGCTAGTCACACCAAACACGCCAAAGCATGCCAACCATGTTAGCCGCACCTCCATGCCAATGGAAAATCATGCCAGCCACACCTAGCCCAAGCTATCCGCGCCATGCTAAACGCACTCTTCCTTGGCCCTAGATATGCTAGTCACACAAAATGCGCCAAAGCATGCTAACCATGCTAGCCGCACCTCCGTGCCAATGGAAAATCATGCTAGCCACACCTAGATCAAGCTATCCGCGCCATGCCGAACACACTCTGCCTTGGCCCTAGCTACACTAGTCACGCCAGGCCAAACACCCTTACCGTGGCCCTAGCCACGCCATGCCAAAGTAGCACCCTCACCTAGGCTTTCAAACCGTGCAACCTTATCCAAATTGGTCACGCATGCCATTGGCACATGCCAAAATACTCGTTGGTGGCTTTCCTTACCAAACCGTTTCCCTAATGGCCGAGCATGCCATTGGCACATGCCAAGATGCTCGTTGGTAGCTTTCCTAACCAAACAGTGTCCCTAATGGCCGAGCATGCCATTGGAACATGCCAACATGCTCGCTGGTATCTTTCCTTACCAAACCGTGGCCCTAATGGCCGAGCATTCTATTGGCACATGCCAACATGCTCGCTGGTAGATTTCCTTACTAAAACGTGGCCCTAATGGCCGAGCATGCCATTGGCACATGCCAACATGCTCGCTGATAGCTTTCCTTACCAAACCGTAGCCCTAATGGCCGAGCATGCCATTGGCACATGCCAACATGATCGCTGGTAGCTTTCCTTACCAAACCGTGGCCCTAATGGCCGATATTCCATTGGAACATGCCAACATGCTCGCTGGTAGCTTTCCTTACCAAACCGTGGCCCTAATGGCCGAGCATTCCATTGGTACATGCCAACATGCTCGCTGGTAGCTTTCCTTACCAAACCGTGGCCATAATGGCCGAGCATGTCATTGTCATATGCCAACATGCTCGCTGGTAGCTTTTCTTCCAAACTGCGGCCCTAATGGCTGAGCATGCCATTGGCACATGCCAACACGCTCGCTGGTAGCTTTTCTTATCAGGCCATGATCCAAGTTGGCCATGCATGTCATTGGCACATGCCAAAACCCACGCTGGTAGCCTAACTTGCAAACCGTATAACCTACCACCAAGGAATTCCACACATGCCATTAGCACATGCCACACACGCCACTAGCAGCTATGGCACTGCCACTTGCGCTCGAGGTGCAACCCGCAACAAAGGCATTCCGCACATGCCACACGCGCCACTTGCACTTAAGGTGCGACCAACACTCGAGACATCAACACAAACTGGGGGATGCTTTCTTGGGGTTTTGGTTTGGCGGTCACAGCATGCAGCGTACACTACGCTCGCAATAATAACGGCGTGAAAAGGAATAAAAGCAGTCAATTAAATAAGGCAGTAATGGTGAAAAATGTTTTCACCATAAACACCTGCGGTTACCACCTCATTTATTTAATCCGCGACTTTACTCTATTCCTTAAAGAGGTCAGGGTACATTCGATCTCACTTGTATAAATAGGTCTCACCTATTTCTACCAGACAACAGGTCTTAGTCAGGAAAAAGACAACACTATCAGATAGCCACTTTGCAAGCTCTCTCAAAATCTTCCATCACTAGCAAGCTTCCTAAGCTTCTACTTTTCTTATACAAGTCGAGATACTACCTTTCCAGAACTCTCTGGTCTCAACAACCTTCTTCGCTATCCTCCACAAATCAACCCTTCTCCTTTACTTTGTGACCGAAGCAAGTCTGGAACGACCATTTCTTGGTTTAGGCCGGACTTGTACAGATTGATCTCTCGAACCTAAAAGTGCTCAATGTGCAGCACATTTGTTTAGGGTTTGAACCAGTTTCTCACTCACCTACCGAATTTACCGAAATCGGCAGAAACGATTTTCACCCATAAACACTCGCTTACATATTTCTCAAAATATGTGTTGGTAAGCTTTCGGTTTAACCAAGTTCATCTTATATTCTTGACGAAAGTCAAAATATGATCATGTGAAAATCGCCGAGTAACATCTTACATGGTTTGTGTGATACAATCATTTGGTGTAGACTTGGAATGTTTCGTTATGATTATTTTAATAACTTGAAAATTGCTTTGATGCTAATAGTGTGTGAAAACGGCTATTTCCATCCTCTATGAATGTTTCAAAGATTGAAATAGAGTTTAGAACACTTTACGAACGTTGGATTATAAACATGTTATGCACTCTTGCATATATGTGATCCATGTCCAGGAACCATAGTATGCATACCCGTATGCGTACCTGTTGGTTTGAGAAGTCCGGGAACCTAAGTACGCGTAACCGTACGCATACTGGCGTAAGGTTCATGTCCGGAAAATTGTGTTGGGTTTGGAAGTATGCGTACCCGTTCCCGTACCGGCAAAAACCAAACTTGGTACGGCTACTTCAAGTATGTGTTCACGTTTGCATACATGAATGGTTTAAGTTCTAAAATATGTCGTAACATGAACTAATACATTTATATAATAAGGAATGCATTCTTTGCAAACCTTGGTTATAATGTTCATGAATTTATTCGAGTGAATCAAATCGATTTTGCTTCAATTGTTTTCTTGTATACTTCTATGAGAATATAACAATTGAATAACTCTTTAACTAGTTTCATTTGAACTAGTTATGGTTAAGATGAATAAGGTTGATATGAGAGTGTTCATATAGATAACCTCGGTTAACTACAATTGAGACAACCTAGTGTACACGTTTAGGTACGGTTACTTAGACCTAAATGAGGGTACATTTCATTTGTGTATAACAAGCCAAGTTCGATCTAACTATTGAAAGATATTAGGTTGTTACCAAGGTAACTAAGATTACAAACCATGATTTGAAAAACTATATAAAGGAGAACTCTAGCAACTGGGAAACCTAATCCTCACACCTCATGTGTGATACTAGTTACGACTAGAGTTGATTATACTTTAACCTTAGGTTTTTCACGAAACCCTATAGGTTAACGACTTAAAGACTTCACTGTGATTGTGAAGCCATACCCAACTATTTTCTCTGTAGTTGCATATTATGATCTTGCCCTATTCTATCATATTGAGTAAACTCTACAACATATGGAAAATGGGCGATTTGGGAAGGTGAATCGGCGACTGAGTTGAGCTCTTCGAATCGGCGACAAACTCAGAATTTTTTTTTCTTTCGAATTCGTTTACAGTGTGATTCTTCATTAATTCAGGTAGCCTTCAGGTGAATCTTATGATTGGTGTTTTATTTTCTTGTCGGGATCTTTAGTTCTTATTCAATTTTGCTTAGTATTCAATTGTGAATCTAGAAATGGGTTTATCTGTTGTTGATTTATAAAAACCTTATGAAGAAGCTCCATCGATTGATTTAAGTTCTGAATCTGAGGATCGATGTGCTGCTTGGCAATTCTCTCTAATAGGTCGTTTAGACCTACTTCATCTTAAATTTTCTGATGCTGTAATCAATCTCAAAAATCAGTGGAAATTAGTTGGTCAATGCAAAATGATTCCATTAGGTAAGGGTTTTTTCATTATTAAGCTTGATAATCAGAATGATCATAATATGATAAAGGCTGGAAGATGGGAAGTGGGAAATCAAGTGCTATGGTTAAGAAAATGGATTCCGAATTTTCGACCAGAAAATTTTCGAACATCTAACGCTACTGTCTGGGTTCATTTTCCAGGTTTGAGCTTAGAGTTTTGGGATGAGAAGACATTGTTTACTATTGGAAGAGCCTTAGGGGAACCTATTAAGATTGATGAAGCCACTATGAACTATGAAAATGGGTACTATGCTAAAATGTTGATCAATATTGATTTTGCAAAGAAAATACCAAGTAAGTTATGGATTAAAACAAAGTTTGGAGGGTTTATGCAGTCTATTGTTCTGATAAATCCACCTAAGTTTTGAAATCACTGCAATATAGTAGGTCACCTACAACTGGAATGTAGAGTTTCAAAAAAGAATGAAGATAAGCAGATGCCTAAAACTATTTCTGGTGGTAAAATTCTAGAGCAAAGAAGTAAACATTCTCCAAAAAAGAGTATGGAGAGATTTGATATTTGTGAGACTCCAGTTACTCATATTCTTCAGCAACCTCAGTCTGTGTCACAAGACTCAATCAAAATCACTTCAGGTATTTTTGATGTTCTAAATAATGAGGAAGAAAATACTGAGATTCCTGTTGTTAATGAACAAGTTGAAGCTACTGATGTTCTTAAGATAGTTAATGCAAACATGGTGGAGAATACTGTTGTCAAGTATATAAATGGAAAAGATGGTTCAATTTTAGAAGAAAGAGTACCAGCTACTTCTTGGTCCAGAATTATTCAAAAGCCTACTGCAGTTACTTCTAGTTCTTCAGTGCAGGAAACAGAAATTACAAAGCCCAAAAATGGTAATTATCAAGTTGCAGATCATACCCAAGTTTCAACAAGTACCTAAAATCCTAGTAAATACAACTTCAGGAAAAATCCAGGAAAAGGGGGCATAAAAGGCCCTCAATCTAAGCAATGAAGGTTATGTATTGGAACCTAAGGGGCCTAAGGAGAGCTAGGTCTCAGGATAAGTTAAGGTCTCTCATCAAACAATTTAATCCTTCAATTGTTTGGGTTGCTAAACCCAAAGTTCATTGTAATTCTTCATTTTGTAGTAAACTCAATTTACCAGGTATGGCAAGTATAGTAATTCATAATTCAGTTTCAAATCACTACACCAAATCCTGGATTTTGTCACGGGGTATATCTGTTACTAAAAAAATTTGTAACACATATACGCCGTTAGAGAAACGTTGTGATAATTATGGTTTTTTTTTTTTGTAACAGTTTTTACTGTGACAAAATTTGGTTAATGTCACATTTAAAAACTGTTATATTATTTAATTGTAACAGTTAACTTATTTTTAGAATAGCGACACGTAGCTCATTTGTCTCAGTAATTATAACAGAATTAATTGTGATTCTAACTTTGCAACAGTTCGGTGATGCCACGTGTGTTACACCGCCACGTAGGCATTTATTTAGTTTTTCCACGTGTCACTTTTCTAACGATTAGAATAACACATATAACTGTTGCATACTTTTTGCAACAAATTCCCCATGGACACCTGTCATCTTTATGTCACTATTACTGTAACGTTTAAACTGTTACTCTCATTTGTAACAGCATTAAGATGATGACACGTGTTGTTTTTCTTCATAGTTTTGGTCACAGTTAAATCTGTGTCAATTCTTACAATTACAGTTTAAAAAAATGGATAGTCCAGGTCATTCTCATGGACCTGGGCTTCCAGTTTACAGGCCTGCAATTCAATAAACCTAGATAACAACAGCCAACATGCCTGTAGTTTCTCATTTTTCAATTTACACACAATTTTATCATTTCATACATACATTACATAATTTTACCATTCATATATTCCTTACAGAAACACAAGTAAGAAAATACTATTCAATTCATTATGAAATCCAACCAAAAATAGTCAAAGCTAGCGCTCGTGAGCTGCGACCAAATAAAAGAAGCTGCTTCTTCACTAAACCTAGATAACAACAGCCAACAAGCCTGCAGTTTCTCATTTATCAATTTACACACAATTTTATCATTTCATACATACATTACATAATTTTACCATTCATATATTCCTTACAGAAACACAAGTAAGAAAAGACTATTCAATTCATTATGAAATCCAACCAAAAATAGTCAAAGCTAGCGCTCGTGAGCTGCGACCAAATAAAAGAAGCTGCTTCTTCACTGGATACACCCTGCCAATATAATACTTGTACCAGACATTGAACTTCTCATGGTTAAATACTGCTGAGCATTTCACCCACTCATTCTTATTGTAGACATTTTAGACTATAGCGAGCAATAGATACCAAGGGATCAAAGATACAGAATATTCATACAACAACATATACAACATTGTAAAAGACAATACTTCGATGAGATTACCAATTTCTGCAGATTGTGCATTTTGGATCAATCACAACTATAGCTTTTCCAACAGATTAAGTCAATCCCCCATTTTACTGAACTAAACCTGCACCACAAAATCTGACAGGTCATTTTATGATGGAGAGCAGGGAGAATTACAACAATAAAAAAGCAACCCAAATCCCCGTGCACATAACACAATGAACAACTTGTATTTTATAGGCACAAAGTTGAACGTAGGTATTAATAATATCCGGAAAAGTCGTATGAATCTCCACATGTTATATACTTAACTTGATACATAAACATATTACTTAAAAACTTAAGTAAAGTGTACATAATAATATCTAAAAGCGATAATCTACAATACATGATTCTCATACTAGCTTTATCAGTCTATTTTCTATGACAAGATAATCTACACATGGCAGGATAGACATAAAAACATTAACATCATTTGCTAAAACCGTTCTTCATGTTTATCTCTGGAATTAGGGAACACGAAATAAAGCTCAACTTATCTTACATGAACCTGCCTACAAGTATTAAAAACCACTGCCAACTCACAAGACCATAGCCCCAAATAGAAAACTATTTGGATTGAGCAAGTATACCTTGATATAAGCTCAATAAAGTTCGTACTCTTGAGATTTCATTCTACTCTTCATGATTCCTGCGGAAAACAGTCAGAGAGGTTAGTTCACATAACAGAACTTATAACATTCACAAGAAATACATGAAAATAAAAATAAAAATCAAGCCATACGTCTTAGATCTCCCAGCAGTCTCCTCATTATCCATTCATTTGCCCCAGAGACCTCTCTTTAGGTTGTTTCCATGTGACCTCAAGATATGGTGCAACTCCATAACCAAAATCAACTTGAACCTGTTATGTTGCATACCAAACCACAGATGAGCAAAGTTGTACTGATTGCATACACCTCTTTCCATACATTCAAAGCGACATACAACAGATGATGATGTAACTACCTTCAATTTATTTTGTTCACCTTCTTCTTCGTGTTCAACAGACTTATCAGCCTGAAACAAATTAAGACAACAGACTTATCATCCTGAAACAAATTAAGAAAATATAGACAAAATTTAACTCCACAGTCTCTCTTCTAAGGTTATTAATGTGTAGTTGTGGGTGTTGTATGTGTTGGTATACACTAATTTGACCACCAACCCAGCACATCAACACAAATACACATCCACCTACTCTTATAGCTCAACCATTCCAACAAGTAACACCACCACCAAGTCCAACATCACCACCAACAAAACCACAGGTCCAAGACCAACACACACGACACAACCAGTCAGTCAACCAATCCAATACCACTAATACTACCAACAAAATCAGCAACACAACCACTACCACCTAGAATCAAACTCACTATTGATTTTTTAGTACTCTTTTCCTCATTTCCCTCCACCGCTTATCTTCATAATCATAATCCTACAATAAAAGTACACATACAGTAATTCATCCATACGACTAACGAAAATACTAGCAATAACAAAAACCTAACTCAAAGATTCCCAAACCTGTTTTGATTCCAAATCATATTCCGCAGTTAACATTTCAAGCGCTTCCATATCACTTCTCTGCGCAAAACAAGCAACAAACTATCAAAACCAAAAAAATGAAACAAAAACAAACATAAAAAAAGTAAGAAACCCCAGAATTATTGAGAACCAAGGGATTTACAAATAATAGGGGCTTTTATCAGTAGTAACAGATGTGTAATCAAGGGTTTGAGGAGCAATAAGATCAAAGGGGAAGTGAGATCAAGGGTGCAGTACAAAAAGAGGTCGACAGAGTAAAACCAATACAATAAGTCAAAACAATAATCAAATCAAACTTCAAAGATATGAACTTAAGGGTGCAGTACAAAGAGAGGGCTTGTAAGAAAACTTTAAAGAACTGAACTTTAAAAATTTCTTTTAGAGAAGCTATCAACCCATACCATCACTACCACTACCTTCATAAGAGCTGTGTAATCTAGGGTCTGACAAGCAATAAGATCAAATGGGTGTGCTATACAAATAGAGACCGAGAAAGCAAAAGAACCTCCTAATTTCATATTTTAAATGATAAAACAAAAATCTCAATAAAATACACAGGACAAACACAAAAATAACATGTAAGGCTGTATCAGGGTTTCTCTCTGTGAGAACCAAAGGATTTACAGATATCAGGGTTTCTCTCTGTGAGAACCTGAAAAAAATCGAATTAGTAACAGTTCTGTAAGGCTGGGGTTTGAGAGGAAGATAAGGGTGATGTACAAAGAGATAGCGAGAGAGGAAAACCAACTCGAATAATTAGATTCACTAAGTAAAACGATTAACCTATATTTTATTTAAAACTAGAAACTAAAATTCATCTGTTCTTGCTGATAAATTTAGGGTTTCTCCTATTCCCATTCTTCTCAAAAAAAAGACCTGATAAAATTACACAGAAAAACAAATTATAATTATTATCTCAAAAAACAAATTGTAATCGATTTAAAAAAACCACTGAAACATAAATCTAAGTTACTAGATTCAATTATCTGAATATGTAGGAGATCGAAAATAAAATAAAAAAACTCGAGATTTGGTGATGAAGTTTCCACTTCTCTTCTTCATCTTAAATCAATTTCATGAAAGTATTCAGAGAACACAATAATAATTTCATGAAATTAAAAAGAGATTCGAAGAAAACTAGATCGATAATAATAACTCTACTTCGATTTTGTTAGGGTTTCACTCGATTTCGATTGGGTGTGTTAGGTTTTTAGTCGAAAAGTTACTGCGTTAGGGTTTCACTCGAACAGTGAAGAAGGGAGGCAGAGGCGGAGAAGGAGAGACATTTTAGGTTTTAGTTTTCATTTTCTCTCTCATCTAACTATAATATAGACCACCCTAGTTAATGTGCAGTAGAGCTGGACGAAAATTCTCTTCGACACCCATTTGATTGGTTCTAAAAATCTAATGGTCAACTTCTAACCACGTGTCACAAACAAATTCATTGGATGGTTCTCCATGTTTTAAATTACCTATCCCCAAAATCAGATTTATCATGACTTCCGATAATGAAGAAACTCTACGGGAACAGATACGTTTTGTGAAAATTTCTGGAAAACCGAATAGGTTTTCAAATTCATTAACCGAAAAAATTTCCTCGAGACGCTGTCTCGCACTCTGCTAGGGGGCGTTGCCCCCTGGATAGCCAAAAATAATTTTTTTTTTGAAT
The DNA here is from genome assembly GCA_023529315.1 of Papaver bracteatum. Classification (NCBI taxonomy): domain Eukaryota; kingdom Viridiplantae; phylum Streptophyta; class Magnoliopsida; order Ranunculales; family Papaveraceae; genus Papaver; species Papaver bracteatum. The sequence goes on along the minus strand of JAJJWX010003600.1, from coordinate 218,474 downwards.
TTTGGTTGAGCCTATAATCGGTGGCAAAAATATTTCATATAACTACCGAAAATGAGATTTTGGAAAAATCCTCTATTTTTCTAATTTGGTTGAGCCTATAATCGGTAGCAAAAATATTCATATAACTACCGAATATAGAGTTGCCCCAAACTACTGATTATGGATTAACCTCCCGATTATGGAGGGGCATATAAGTATATTCAACCTATTTTGTCTTTTAGTGTCGCCCCTAATTGCGTTGGGGTCGCCCCTAAATATGCCAGGTCAAATTAGGTGGTGCATTTTATCACTTACCGAACCATGTGACATCATAACATAGGGGTTCATAACTTTGGGAAGAAAAATCTAGTAATTCACATTTATTTTAATGCGTATACTACAACGAATCCAAATAAAATATAAGAATTAGAATGAGTCCGAATGACGAAAACGAACCAGAAGAATACGAATTGAGGACGAAATATATCAGAATTGAACATCACAGGTTCAAAGATTACCGGAGTTAGACCTGAGTTTCTCTTTCGGATGAATTGGAGATGAAATATATCAGAATTGAACATCACAGGTTCAAAGATTACCAGAGTTAGACCTGAGTTTCTGATTCGGTTGAACTGGAGACGAAATATATCAAAATTGAACATCACAGGTTCAAGGATTACCAGAGTTAGACCTGAGTTTCTGATTCGGATGAACTGGAGACGAAATATATCAAAATTGAACATCACAGGTTCAAAGATTACCATAGTTAGACCTGAGTTTCAGATTCGGATGAACTGGAGATGAAATATATAAGAATTGAACATCACGGGTTCAAGGATTACCAGTTAGAATTGAGTTTCGATTCGATGAACTGTAGACGAAAATTTATCGAATTAAACATCACGAGGTTCAAGGATTACCGAGTTAGACTGAGTTTATCGATTCGGATGAACTGTAGACGAAATATATTAGAATTGAAAATCACGGGTTCAAATATTACCAGAGTTAGACTTGAGTTTATGATTCGGATGAACTGTAGACGAAATATATCAAAATTGAACATCACAGGTTCAAGGATTACCAGAGCTAGACCTTAGTTTCTGATTCGGATGAACTGTAGACGAAATATATTAGAATTAAACATCACGGGTTCAAGGATTACCAGAGGTAGAATTGAGTTTCTGATTCAGATGAACTGTAGACGAAATATATCAGAATTAAACATCACAGGTTCAAGGATTACCAGAGTTAGACACGAGTTTCGATTCGGATGAACCGTAGACGAAATATATTAGAATTGAACATCACGGGTTCAAATATTACGAGTTAGACTTGAGTTTCTGATTCGGATGAACTGGAGACGAAATATATCAGAATTGAACATCACGGGTTCAAGGATTACCAGAGCTAGACCTGAGTTTCTGATTCGGATGAACTGTAGATGAAATATATCAGAATTAAACATCACAGGTTCAAGGATTACCAGAGTTAGACTTGAGTTTCTGATTCGGATGAACTGTAGACGAAATATATCAAAATTAAACATCACAGGTTCAAGGATTACCAGAGTTAGACCTGAGTTTCTGATTCGGATGAACTGGAGACGAAATATATCATAATTGAACATCACAGGTTCAAGGATTACCAGAGGTAGACCTGAGTTTCTGATTCGGATGAACTGGAGACAAAATATATCAGAATTGAACATCACGGGTTCAAGGATTACCAGAGTTAGAATTGAGTTTCTGATTCGGATGAACTGTACACGAAATATATCAGAATTGAACATCACGGGTTCATGGATTACCAGAGTTAGACCTGAGTTTCTGAGTCGGATGAACAGTAGACGATATATATCAGAATTGAACATAACGGGTTCAAAGATTACCAGAGTTAGACCTGAGTTTCTGATTCGGATGAACTGGAGATGAAATATATCAGAAATACTACCCTTATCAGAAATAAGTAAAGTAAATGTTACTGATTGTGAAAATGACCATATTACCAGTATTGGAAAAAACTGAAATAAATATTATGGAGACTGAAAAATGACCATATTACCATTATTGGAAAAAGTGCAATAAATATCGTGGAGACTGTGAAAATGACCATACTACCCTTATCGTAAATATGTAAAGTAAATGTTACAGACTGTGAAAATGGCCACTTATTGGAAAAAAAGTGAAATAAATGTTCTGGAGACTGTGATAATGACCAAACTACCCTTAGTGAAAATAACTAAGTAAATATTACATACTGTGAAAATTCCATATTACCCTTATTCGAAAAAATTTAAATAAATATTATGGAGACCGTGAAAATGACCAAACTACCCTTAGTGAAAATAAGTAAGTAAATATTACAGACTGTGAAAATGACCATATTACCCTTATTAGAAAAAAGTACGATAAATATTATGGAGACTGTAAAAATCACCATACTACCCTTATCGAAAATAAATAAAGTAAATATTACAGATTGTGAAAATGACCAAACTACCCTTATCATAAATACGTAACGTAATTCTTACGGATGGTGAAAATGACCATATTACCCTTATTGGAAAAAGTGCAATAAATATTATGGAGACAGTGAAAATGACCATACTACCCTTATCAAAAATAAGTAACGTAATTCTTACGGATTTTGAAAATGACCATATTACCCTTATCGGAAAAAGTGCAATAAATATTATGGAGACAGTGAAAATGACCATACTACCCTTATCAAAAATAAGTAACGTAATTCTTACGGATTTTGAAAATGACCATATTACCCTTATTGGAAAAAAGTGCAATAAATATTATGGAGACAAAGGAAAATGACCATACTACCCTTATCAAAAATAAGTAACGTGATTTTTACGGATTTTGAAAATGACCATATTACCCTTATTGGAAAAAAGTGCAATAAATATTATGGAGACAGTGAAAATGACCATACTACCCTTATCATAAATAAGTAAAGTAATTCTTACGGATTGTGAAAATGACCATATTATCCTTATTGGAAAAAAGTGCAATAAATATTATGAAGACTGTGAAAATGACCATACTACCCTTATCAAAAATAAGTAAAGTAATTCTTACGGATTGTGAAAATCACCATATTACCCTTATTGGAAAAAAGTGCAATAAATATTATGAAGACTGTGAAAATGACCATACTACCCTTATCATAAATAAGTAAAGTAATGCTTACGGATCGTGAAAATGACCATATTTCCCTTATTGTAAAAAAGTGCAATAAATATTATGGATACTGTGAAAATGACCATACTACCCTTATCATAAATTAGTAAAGTAATTCTTACAGATTATGAAAATGACCATATTACCCTTATCGGAAAAAGTGCAATAAATATTATGGAGACAGTGAAAATGACCAGACTACCCTTACCAGAAATAAGTAATATAATTATTACAGATTATGAAAATGACCATATTACCCTTATCGGAAAAAAGTGCAATTATGGTTACGGAGACAGTGAAAATGTCTATACTACCCTTATCAGAAATAAGTAAAGTAATTCTTACAGATTGTGAAAATGACCATATTACTTTTATCGGAAAAAAGTGCAATAAATAATATGGAGACTGTGAAAATGACCATACTACCCTTATCATAAATAAGTAAAGTAATTCTTACAGATTGTGAAAATGACCATATTACCATTATTGGAAAAAAGTGCAATAAATATTATGGAGACTGTGAAAATGACCATACTACCCTTATCATGAATAAGGAAAGTATTCTTACTGATTGTGAAAATGACCATAATATTTATTGCACTTATTTCCAATAAGGGTAATATGGTCATTTTCATATTCTGTAATATTTATTTTGATTATTTTCAATAAGGGTAGTTTGGTCATTTCCTAAACTCCATAATATTTATTGCACTTATTTCCAATAGGGGTAATATGGTCATTTTCACATTCTGTAATATTTATTTTAATTAATTTCAATAAGGGTAGTTTGGTCATTTTTACAGTCTTCATAATATTTATTGCACTTTTTTCCAATAAGGGTAATATGGTCATTTTCACAATCTATAAGAATTATTTTACTTATTTATGATAAGGGTAGTATGGTTATTTTCACAGTCTCCATAATATCTATTGCACTTTTGTCCAATAAGGGTAATATGGTCATTTTCATATTTTGTAATATTTACTATATTGATTTTTAATAAGGGTAGTTTGGTCATTTTCACAGTCTCCATAATATTTATTGCATTTATTTCCAATAAGGGTAATATGGTCATTTTCACATTCTGTAATATTTACTTTATTTATTTTCAATAAGGGTAGTTTGGTCATTTCCCAGACTCCATAATATTTATTGCACGTATTTCCAATAAGGGTAATATGGTCATTTTTCCAGTCTGTAATATTTATTTTACTTATTTTCGATAAGGGTACTCTGGTCATTTTCATAGTCTCCATAATATTTATTACAATTTTCCAATAAGGGCAATATGGTCATTTTCACAGTCTATACGAATTACTTTAATTATTTTCAATAAGGGTAGTTTGGTCATTTTCACAGTCTTTATAATATTTATTGCGCTTATTTCCAATAAGGGTAATATGGTCATTTTCAAAGTCTGTAATATTTATTTTCAATAAGGGTAGTTTGGTCATTTTCACTGTTTGTACGAATTACTTTACCTATTTTCGATAAGGGTAGTCTGGTCATTTTCACAGTCTCCGTAATATTTATGGCATTTATTTCCAATAAGGGTAATATGGTCATTTTCGTGAGATGTAATATTTACTTTATTTATTTTCAATAAGGGTAGTTTGGTCATTTTCACAGTCTCCCTAATATTTAGTCTATTTATTTCCAATAAGGGTAATATGGTCATTTTCACAATCTGTAATATTTATTTTCAATAAGGGTAGTTTGGTCATTTTCACTGTTTGTACGAATTACTTTACCTATTTTCGATAAGGGTAGTCTGGTCATTTTCACAGTCTCCGTAATATTTATGGCATTTATTTCAATAAGGGTAATATGGTCATTTTCGCAGTATGTAATATTTACTTTATTTATTTTCAATAAGGGTAGTTTGGTCATTTTCACAGTCCCCCTAATATTTAGTCTATTTATTTCCAATAAGGGTAATATGGTCATTTTCACAATCTGTAATATTTACTTTACTTATTTTCGATAAGGGTAGTCTGGTCATTTTCACAATCTCTATAATATTTGTGGCACTTATTTCCAATAAGGGTAATATGGTCATTTTCACAGTATGTAATATTTACTTTATTTATTTTCAATAAGGGTAGTTTGGACATTTTCACAGTCTCCCTAATATTTATTCCATTTATTTCCAATAAGGGTAATATGGTCATTTTCACAGTATGTAGTATTTACTTTATTTATTTGCAATAAGGGTAGTTTGGTCATTTTCACAGTATGTAGTATTTACTTTCTTTATTTTCAATAAGGGTAGTTTGGTCATTTTCTCAATATCCATAATATTTATTGCACTTATTTCCAAAAAGGGTAATATGGTCATTTTCAAAGTGTGTAATATAACTTTAATTATTTTCAATAAGGGCAGTCTGGTCATTTTTATGGTCTCCATAATATTTATTCCGCTAAATTCCGGCAAGGGTAATATGGTCATTTTCACAGTCTGTAATATTTATTTTACTTATTTTCGATAAGGGTAGTTTGGTCATTTTCACAGTCTCCATAATATTTATTGCACTATTTCTAATAAGGGTAAGATGGTCATTTTTCCAGTCTGTAAAATTTATTTTACTTATTACACTTAATTGGGTAGTCTGGTTATTTTCTTAGTCTCCATAATATTTATTGCACTTATTTCCAGTAAGGGTAATATGGTCTTTTTCAAAGTGTGTAATATTTACTTTACTTATTTTCGATAACGGTAGTCTGGTCATTTTCACAGTCTCCATAAAAATTATTGCAGTTATTTCCAATAAGGGTAATATGGTCATTTTCACAATCCGTAATTTTTACTTTATTTTTTTTTCAATAAGGGTATTCTGGTCATTTACATAGTCTCTATAATATTTATTGCATTTATTTCGAGTAAGGGTAATATGGTCATTTTCACGTTCTTCTGAATTTTTATTGCACTTATTCCGAGTAAGGGTAATATGGTCATTTTCACGTTCTTCGGAAGAAGCAGAAATTTTTGTTGTGGTTTTGTCGAGAAAATCGAAAGAAAATGTTGGTATTTGTTAAAAGTCAAATGTCATACAAAGTCATGACTTGTTGACTTGGTCTTGATCCTTTTTTCTAATATTAAGAAAATTAAAAATTAAAATTAAAATAAATTTTGATATTTAGAAATTAAATAAAATTGTTATTTTGTATAATTGTTATAAAGTAGTGACAACCAAAATTTTAAGAGTGATTAATTAAAGGTTGTTTTTGATGTGGTGGAATTTTTGGGTGGAAATATCATTTTAGATTATAATTGTTGTTGTTCAAATAATTATCAACAAATATTTGTGTGACTAATAAAAGTCCTAATTATTATCACGAATACAAAATTTAATTACAGTTATAACTGTTGCAGGACTTATCACAGATATATCTGTTACAGAAAAATAAACTGTGACAGGTTACACTGTGAGAAAATCCTGGTTTTGGTGTAGTGAATAAAAAAGGCAATATATGGTTGTTTTGGAATCAAAATTTATCTGCTCCTTCAGTGATTTCATTATCCAGTCAAATGATCACAGTAGAGATTGGGGGTGTTCTAGTTTCTGGTGTTCATGCTCATGTTGGTGCTATTCAAAGAAGATACTTATGGTCAGAGATGTTGCATATCAGTAAACTTCAAATGCCTTGGCTAGTCATTGGGAATTTCAATGTTATCACATATATAGATGAAAAGGTGGGAGGAAAAAACCCTAATAGAAGATCAATGTTGGATTTCACCAATTGTTTAGATGAGTGTGAACTTTTGCAAGCTCCAAAAACTGGTTTGGATTTTCCTGGTCTAACTGTCAACAAGGTAATAAAAGAATTTTGTGCAATTTGGATAGGGCTGTGGTTAATCATTTGTGGCAACAGAAGTATGAAGATTGGAATTATAAAGTTGGATTGAGAGTAGCTTCAGATCACTCACCTCTTCTGCGAGGAAGTAATAATGTTCCTAAACCAAATAATGTGCCCATGAAGTTTCAACAAATGTGGCTGTCTCATCCTAATTTCTTGGAGGTTGTAGCTACTAGTTGGGCTGAAGATATGCAAGGTGATCCAGCTTTTGTATTTCAACAAAAATTAAAAAGGCTAAAAAAGGTTCTCAAAGAATGGAATTGGAAAGTATTTGGCAATGTGCTTACTCAAATCAAAGAAGCTGAAAAAGAAGTTCAAAAAGCTATGGAGCAATCTGATGCAAATCCTTTTGATGAATCAGTCCTTAACAAATTGGTTCAAGCACAAAATAACTTTAATTCTAAGGAGGTGCAGCTCAACACTTTTCTCAAACATAAAGAACGAATAAGGTGGGTCAATGAAGGGGCAGCAAATACTGGATTTCTTCATGCAAGCCTAAAAATTAATCAAGAAAGGAATAGTATTACTGAATTGGAGGATGGTAATGGAGAGATTATAAATGATCAAGCAAAAATAGCTGATACTTTGGTTCATTATTTTGAAGAAAAGTTTAAGTATCAACCAGTTGATGTTTGTGACTCCTTACTAAATGTGATTCCTAGTGTAATTACCAGTGAGGATCAAAGCATGCTGAATCAAATTCCTGAAGAAGAGGAAATCAGAGCAACTGTCTTTAGCATGGATCCTGATAGCTCTTCTGGACCTGATGGTGTGGCTGGTTGGTTTTACAAAGCAAGCTGGAATATAATTGGAAATGACCTTGTTCAAGCTATTCAATTTTGTTGGAAAAGAAAGTTCATTCCAAAAGGTTTAAACTCTAACTTTTTAGTTTTATTGCCAAAGATTGAAGGTGCAATAAGTCCTTCTCAGTTTAGACCAATTGGCCTTAGTAATGTAAGTTTTAAGATTTTTACAAAGATAATGGCTTCTAGACTGAGTACTCTTATGCATAAATTAATTTCACCACATCAAGCAGCTTATGTTAAGGGCAGATGTATCTAAGAACAAATTTTGTTAGCTTCTGAGATGGTCAATGAAATGCACAAGAAAAGAATATGTGGAAATGTTGGACTTAAATTAGACATATCCCAGGCTTATGATTCACTAAGTTGGCAGTTTCTATTTCAAGTTCTTATGAAGTTTGGCTTTTCTGAAGAGTGGTGTGAATGGTTACATATATTATTCCAATAAGCTAAAATTTCTGTGATGGTGAATGGAGGGCCTTGTGGTTTCTTTTCTGTTGGAAGGGGTCTCAGGAAATGAGATCCCCTTTCTCCAATGCTATTTGTACTAATGGAAGAAGCTCTCAGTAGGAAGCTCACTCAGAGTGTTGAGGAAGGAAAAATAAGGCCAATGGTAGTGAGAAATGGAATTCATCCAACACATCTGTTCTTTGCAGATGATGTCTTCATCTTTTGTAATGGAGAGAAAAGAAGCCTCTTAAATTTGATACAGCTGTTAGAAGATTACTAGCTTTGTTCTGGTCAAATTATTAATAAGAGTAAGAGTAAGCTTTTTGTTGAAGGCACAACTGAACTAAGGAGATTGTTAATAAAAGACATTTTGCAAATGGAGTTAAGTAGATTCCCTGATAAATATTTGGGAGTGATTCTTAAAGCAGGGAGAGTCAAATATAATACAGTATGGCCAATGGTTGAGATGATGCAAAAGAAATTAGCATCTAGGAAGGGCAAATTGTTATCATTCCAAGAAAGACTAATTCTTGTAAAGTATGTTCTTTGTAGCTTGCCAATGTATAACATGGCAGTGTATAAGTGGCCTGCCTCAGTAATTAAAATTTGTGAAAGAATTATAAGAAATTTTATTTGGTCTGGTGATGGAGACACAAGAAGACATACTGTTTTTTCTTGGAAGAAGGCATGCACTCCTTACTGTGAGGGTGGTCTGGGTATTCAAAGACTTGAAACTATGAATAAAGCTCTACTCATGAAGATGATGTGGAAAATACATAAATCAGAAGAGGATTGGGCCTTGTTCTTTAAAGCTAAATATCAAAATAAGTATGGCCAATGGAATACACAATGGCAACTTTCTTGTGTTTGGCCTGGTCTCAAATGGGCATGAGACTCTATCAAAGAGGATATAATATGGATTATAGGAGATGGAAAGAACATTTCTGTGTGGTTTGATGCTTGGTTAGGGGAGAAGACTCTAATTGATCAAGTGGGTTTTGCTGATGTAGTTAAGGACAATCCCCTCTTAAAAGTTTCAGATTTATTGAAGAATGGTAAGTGGTCTCTCCCTGAAGCTTTGCAGCAAATTATTTCATATGTTTCATTACCAATTGTTGCAGGTGGAAGTGATGAAATTGTTTGGATACATAATCTTAAAGGGATTTTAACAGTGCATGAAGCTGCTAAGGAAATAAGGCATAAGGAACCAAAATTATGGTGGACCAAACAAATATGGAATTCATTTATTCATCCTAGTGTAGCAGGTAATGTTTGGAAACTGATTCAAGGTGTTTATTTAGATGATGACATTATGGTGAAAAAAGGATATGACATGGTTTCAAGATGTTGTATTTGCAAGACTGCTCAAGATAGCATGAATCATCTGTTGTGGGAGTGTGCATTTAGCTCTGCAATCTGGAAATGGATCTGCTCCCTATTTCAGTTTGATATCCCTAAAGATTTTAATGATATATGGAGGAGAGCAAGACATAAAAGTCCCTTAATTCAGCAAGTATGGCTCATTGCAGCATGTATCATTCTCAAGGAATTATGGTTCCAAAAGAATAAACAGTTTTTTGATGAAGTTAAGCCAAATATTCTCAGTTTTAAGTGCAGAGTAATCAAACTTATTTCTGAAGGTGGTTTGAGGGTTAATGGTAATAAATGGAATCAGAATTATGATGATTATATTATTGCAGTTTTTCAACTGGGGGTCAGGAAAACAAAGTTTCAGGGGATTAAAGAATGTCACTGGTTTCCTCCTGATCCAGGAACTACTATGTTTTGCTGTGATGGATCTTCCTTGGGAAATCCTGGAGCTGCAGGGTTTGGGGTAATTGTCAGAGATGATCAATGCCATGTTCTTGGCACATTAGCAGGTGGAATTGGAATTGCAACTAACTACTTAGCTGAAATATATGCAGTTATCTGTGCTATGGATCTTGCTATTGAATGGGGTAAGCAGAAAATTTGTATAGTATCTGATTCTAAAGCAGTTGTGAATGACTTTTCCAGTCATAATGTGCCTTGGTTTGTTAGAGGGAGATGGAAAGTTGCTGTGAGAAAATTATCTCAAATCAAGTTCTTGCATTATTTAAGGGAGGTGAATTTTTCAGCAGATGGAGTGGCTAAGAAGGGGGCCTTACTAGCCCAAGGTGAAAGACAAATTTGTATAGGGAAACCTTCATCTCTTTTTAGGGTGGAAATGCCTCATGTAAGCTATTTCAGATTTTGTTAAAGTTTTGGTTGTGGGCTGGTAATGGGCTTGGGTTTAGTTTAGTTAATTGTTTCTGTTTCTTTGGGCTTTTTCCTTGTTTGTTGTAATCCCTCTTTTATTATCAATAATAATTCATGTGATTCATAAAAAAAAAAAAAATCATATTGAGTACAATCTTATCTAAAATTTGCTCGAGATTGATTCTCCGATAGGCAAGATAAAAAGTAATCGCAAATATCTTCGTCTCATTGTTTGTGATTCCACAATATCTTGTTTCGCTACCATACGGTTAAGATTATTATGAGGTGATTGATAATACAAGGTGTTCTTCGATAATATAAGTACGGGTTATCAATTGGTTCATGTGCACCTTGATTTGTCAAAATACGGAACAAAACTCGTATGTATTTTTATGGAAGACATATTTATCTATTCCAATAGATTTTTCTGTATGAGACAGATTTGTTTATCAAGTCTTCGACTTTGGGTCGTAGCAACTCTTAGTTGTGGGTGAGATCAGCTAAGGGAATCAAGTGCGTAGAATCCTATTGGGGTTCAGAGACATAAAGAGGGAAAATGTACCTTGATCTGTGTTAGATTGATTAGGGATCAATTACATTCCAATCCGAAGTTCATTGGTAGTAGGATAATGTCTGTAGTGGCTTAATACAGTGTGATGTTCAAAGCTAGACTAGGTCCCGGGGTTCTTCCGCATTTGCGGTTTCCTCGTTAGCAAAATTTTTGGTGTTTGTGTTATTTATTTTCCGCATTATATTTTGTTATATAATAGAAATATCATAGGTTGTGCGTTAAGTTCAATCAATTGTGAATCCAACCTTTGGTTTTTGATTATATTGATTGACACTTGAACATTAGTCTTTGATACCGTTCAAGTTGTTTCACATAATAATCAGGCTCGCAGATTTATATCTGTTTGATTTGCTGATTATATTGTGAAAAAGAGATATAAACTCTTTGATATACTTTTCTATAGATTGAGTCTAACTGTCTAGTTGATTCTCTTGAAATTATATTGGAGTTTGTCTATTCAGATTGTTGAACGAGATATTGGGTGTGGTTGTTGTACCCCCGCTTTTTCATTAAGTTCTAAAATCGGTTATGTATGTTTACATACTCATGAACAAATAAAATTATATAATAAGGAATGCAATCTTTGGAAACTGTGGCTATAATGTTCATGAATTTATTCGAGTGAATCAAAACCTATTTTTTTCAATGGTGTCTTGTATACTTCTATGAGAATATAAACAATTCAAAAACTCTTAGTTTCATTTGAGTCAGTTGAACAAGTTGTGATTAAGATGAATAAGGTTGATATGAAAGTGTTCATATGGCTAACTTTGATTAATTATTGTTGAGATAACTAAGTGTACACGTTTAGGTACGGTTACCCATATCCAAATGAATGTACATTTCATTTGTGTGTAACAAGCTAACACTACACCATTTTAAGGATATAGCAACAGACAATAGATGTTGCTAAACGGGGTCGCAACGGGACTTTGCTGTTGCTAAACACGGTGTCGCAATTTTTAGCAACGGCATAAGCCTCGTTGCGAATCTTGGTCAGCAACGGACATTCGCAACAGCCGTTGCCGTTGCGAAATTTTTTATTAGCAACAGCAGGATATTGTTGCTAATATGTTGCTAATTACAGGAATACCATATCCCAAAACCAGATCTTTGTTGGTTCTGGTTCTCTCTGTATTGGTTCTGGTTCTAATTTAGCAACAGAGCCTTGATGTTGCTAATCTTTTGCAACCTCAAAAAAAAAAGGTCAAGTCCCATTCTATTGACCTAGTCAAAATTCATTACCCCAAATTCCCCCTACAATTACCCAGTTCCCCATATTCAACATCCAAACATATATACAAACTACAATGGAAAAACAAAACATATACAAATGTAGTTGAGAATCACCACTAATTTTATTATAAAATATAGGATTCTTGAAATAATACAAATGTACACAAGTAACTTATGTATGTTGTGACTGACATAAAATATTTGATCTATGTTGATGTTTCTAAATGGATGGGTAACCTAGCATTTGTCAACTGATAGAGGCATTGAAAAACAGGAAAGAAAGACTAAATATCACCGGAAGTATCACCAGACTCGCTTGCTTAACCAATTTCCTCAACAAAGATTTCAACTACTGCTAAAATATCAGCAGAGTACTGCTTTTTAACTTGAGCCCAAATACCTGCAAAATAACCAATTTTATGTTTTAGTACTAAGGTCAAAAATAAAATACTAACCATAGATTTTGTATAATCTGCAGAGACAAGTCAAAACCATGTAAAATCAACAAACTCTGCTATAAGTGAACTAAATGGAGATGTATGTAGAAGAAAATCCAAACACTAAGGATATACACTAGTGACTGAAATGATTGTTCAATCAACTAATTCTCTAGTTTGCAAGGTCTAGCATTATAATCTTACTACTTATAGACGAAAACTTTCAAAAGAAGTTTGTTTACCTTCGTTTCAGAGTAGTTTTTGATCATGAACATTCAGAAACAACTGCTGCTCTGAGTGCATTAGCTACATCATGTTGAAGGACAACAAAGGGAATTTGAAATGCACAGGTCGGTGCAGAATGGGGACCCAAACAGCACATGACATAATTATATTTGAAATGATTCTGCAAAACTTTAAGAGTGTTAAAATAACTCATACATCACATAAAAATATGACAACATATATATTGACACAAAAAATCTAAGAGTAAGTAGTAACATTACTGAATCTATCATCATATTTTGTTGTTAATAGATGTCTTGAAGCTACTGCGAATTACACAAATATGAAGGAATTAGGAAGTTGTTGAATTATGAACCCACCATACCTAATGGATAAATGCGTGTAATGAAGATTAATGCAACAAAGACTTACCGGAGAAAGGTGAGCAACATCATAATCCCGTAGCCACAAATCGAACATCATATTACCTCAAAAGCAATTATAAAGTGAAGATTAGTATCCATTTGAACTCAATATGATAACCATAAGCAAGAGGGAGTGTACTTACCAAGGATTGATATTCCCCCGGGTGGCTACTATTGCTTCAATTGACCTGCACTACAGTCACCTGCGCAACAAAGTACAACAGAACCCAAACCACACACATCCATAAAGAAAATCCGATTATATTAATACTGTCCGATCATATAGATACATTACGATTCAAAGTATGAGAGTTTTCCTTATGCACAACTGCATAAGAATGTGCCTGAGAGTATTCCTTATGCACAACTGCATAAGAATCTACATGCTAGCTTGCTAACCACATGTACAAAAGTGTTTCAAAAAAAGCAAAAAAAATAAAGCACAACCGCCCGAGAGTCTTCCTTACGAAAAAATTCATAAGAATATACATGTTAGCATGCTAAGCACATGTACAAAAGTGTGAACATATATATAAGCAAAAAAAGATAAAGCCATATATGTTTGTCAGTTATCGAGTATTAGATGATGGCTGAGATACCAAAAAAGTAGGCCGACCGCCAACCTGACTAATTATTTCTGATGCAGGCCTTTGGATGAAGCACATACCCTCCAACACCAACATCTCTAAAGGTATCAGCAAACTTGTTAGCTTTTATGACATTTGCATCGGGCATGAGAATCTTATCCACCAATACCTTTCCAAGATTAGATGGTACAATAGTGCCATGGCATATACGTCCTTGAGCACTAGTACACAGTCTACCAACAACCAAAACTTCCTCTTCAATGTTCAACAATGAACATGGAGGCATTTCAACAGTGAAGGCGATGATCGAGCTGGTGATATGGTTTGCCCAGGTGAAGGTGTTTGAGCAGGTGTAGGTGTTTTAGCAGGTGAATGTGCATGAGTAACAGAATTATTCTGAACAGGTGAAGCTGCATGACCTTGTAAACAACCGCTGTTGTTTAATGTCACAACTGACCCCGCCATTGCATACTGGATATCCTTCACTGTGTGACATAGTGATCCCAAGCCTTCGATCAATATCCCCACCTTGATACCTAGGTCATCCAACTGATGCTTAACAGCTCCATCCTTAGATTTCAACTCTTGTACTTTGGCACGCGCAGGAGCAGAATAATCGTATTGAGTACGAGTAAAAGGACCAACAGCACGAACCCGTCCTCTACATTCCTTCTGAAAAACTTGAGACATTACATCTAAATCTGATACAGGAACACCCGCAGCTTTTTTCTCCTTGATATCTTCCCCCGGCCTTCTTAAGCTCATCCCGCCATGTCAAGCATAACATTGTCGAGATATATATATATATAATACATAGAGATAATAAAGAAGTGGCAGACGCTATTTTGAGGACTGAATTGTCTTTTGCAAAAGAGAAGACCTTCAGCTGATCAAGTATATTAGAGATAAGCTTTCTTGGTTTGAATGTTGTCTTGTAAAATATATAAATAGAACATGTAATCATCCTGTGATGTGTTAGCTCGAATATTGCAGAAAGTAAAATATATAAATAGTACGTATATGAGTACAGATGAAGGAGTGTGCCGACTCACAAAGTATTTTTGCGCACTAGGCAGAATTTCCCCACCCACTTGAGTATGAGCTTTAATCCAAACATCAGAGGTGCTGATTTCCACATCAGGATTCTCGCGCTCCTAAATTCAACGAGTTAATTTGTATTAATCAATCTAGTGAAGGATGAGACTAATCATAATGGCCATACATTGAGATTTTTAAATCTATATACATACCAGTTCAGCTTTCACGAAAGAATGAGATTTACGACCGGTGGTGTGAGAGTGATCGTATAATGCTCTTTTCCTTTTGTGCTCAGCTCTGCTTTCCTGTGATTTTTGAGTGCTTTCATTCTTACAGAACTCTATCCACTCCTCTTCTTTTACATTTGGAGGAATATGTAGAATCCTTTCTTCATAAGTATCATAAGGATCAATATACTCTCTTCGTAACTCCCATTTTCGTCTCCTCCATGGACCAGACATCTCCTTATCCATGGTTATCTTAGAAGTCTCAGGTAAATGAAATGATTTCTGAAAAAACAGTGTTATATTGAATATTAATTCAGATGCAAAGATAGTATGTAAACAGTTGTACAAACAACCTACCCATATAGTTGAGGTTCTGAATCCCTGTTAATTAAAACCTAAAGCTTTTACTTGAACCTATTTTGTTGACTCTAACAAGTTTAGCATTTTGATCAGCTCGATCAGGTCCACCAATGTATAACAGAATCATTGTATCATTCTTAATTAAAGTTATAAAAAGTGTAAACCGCAGTAAGATGAGATTTGTACCTGTAGTTCATTCCAAATATCATTTTTGTACTTATCGGGCACATGCTTCCATGTTTTTTAAGAGATAGGGACAAGAGTACGAACCAAGGCTCCTTTCAGGTGACCGTATGATGTTGCATTGGGGGAAATGGGAAGACCATTCTCATCAACCTCCAGTTCTGCCATAATAACCTGCAAAATAACAACCAACATCTATCAGAGAAAGTAGTTAAACATATAACAACATTTGTCACTATATATCCACATAAACACATGAAACATAACACATGTAAAAAATAGCACAGACAGAACCTATCAAGATTGCCCAAGTGATAAAATAAAACTTATCAGAAAAAAGAACCTAAATAAGCAAAAACTTTAAACTATCATTGTCACATATCAGAAAAAGATCACTTAATCCACACAAAGCTTTAAACCACAGAATCGACACATATAAGCTTCTCTAAACTCTCATTGTCAGTAAGAACTGACTGATAAATAGTAGGAATTTCAATACTATCTATGGAGGAAGTTAGTCCTTGAGATGAATGCAACACCACAGACCACCCTTTTTCATAAATATCATGTGAGTAGAACACTTGCTTCGCTTCAGATGCAAGAATAAATGGCTCATCCAGAGCTCCGTCAATGCTTTTCATCTTAGACAAGTTAACCTTTATCAACCTTGAATTTGGATCAACCTTGCACCCATTAGTCTTGTCTTCAACCTTCACCCAATCACAATAAAAAACTGTTTCTTCTAATTCCATATAATTCAACTTGATAATATGCCTAATGACTCCATAATAGATCATTTCTTTTTCCTGGTAATCGTAATCTGTGGACTTCTCTCTATAACTTGTAATAGCTCTCAATGACACACCACTGTTTTGCGATAAAACCCCACCCTCGTAATCTTGTGCACGAAAAGTAAATCCATTGACTTGGTATTTTTTATCTGACCGTGCCTTGAAGAAGAGGTCCATGCACTAGTCGCCAAAGGGTTGAGTTCTCTTCATTAGCTTCTAACAAATGCAAAGGAATGAACATGTGTGTTATGTGTACCATCGATATATAGTTGAAATTCAAGAAAATACTGACATTGTTTAATGTTTATCTAAATCTGCATACATGAATACGACATTTCAAGAAAATGAGGTTCTTCATCATTACAATGATTATTCTTGGAAGCATTACTAAGCATTAAACTTACATATATACTAGGCACATAGCCAGACCATTACACAACTAAGGTATGTACAAAATTGAAGCTAGTGTGTTACCTCTTCTCGTAACCACAAAAGAAAATTTGAGGTATTCTTGGACGAACAGTTGGTCTGACCATTAGATCTCGCACAGTTAACATACGAATCATACTTACTACAATCAAACAATAACTTTAAAAAATTATATAGACATACATAATAACATCTCAAAGGTGTAAAACTAAAAATTTGTACCTTTGTCACTCATCTAACCCATCGTACTTAGAGAGAAGCCATTTGCGAGCTTGTTCAAACTGCATTTGAGTTAGAGTGATATCCCTAGCTTTACTTAAAGGCATCTCATCAGCAAACTCATCGTCATCATCAAAAAATGCTATTCGAGTATGCTTATGAGTACCCTCACCATCCTTTGATGCACCCTCCATACCATATAAGTCAAGCTTCTCGCAGCATATACCCTCTTGCAATGCACCCATCAATGTACCTTTTGTTGCGCACCAACCCTTTGAAACCTTTCATTAACCTACAAAGTTATAGACATTAAACAACAAAGTCAGTTACATATGACAACACTAAATTTTAGGCATTAAAGGACAAAAAGTCAGTTGGACATCACTCAAGTTATAAACAATATTAAACAATAAAGTCAGTTGTGGTGATTACCTCTCAAAGGGATACATCCACCTGAATCTCACCGGACCGGAGATTAAAGCTTCATCTGCAAGATGTATCATCAGGTGAATACTGATAACAAAGAAAGACGGGGGAAAATGTTTCTCCTGAACACACATTGCTTCTACAAGGCTGGCTTTTGCTTTTAACAAATGTTCCCGATTGATAACCTTCGCGCACACAATATTAAAAAGATGCGATCCTGAGAAGAGATACTCGTATCTCTTTAGGCAATGATGTTGCTATATGAACCAGCGCCGGAAGGAGATCTTTGCATTACGACATGGTAATCATGAGACTTGAAGTTCCTTAGCTCCGGAGGATTAACATTGATACAGTTGCGAAGATTAGAAGAGAAACCCGACGGCACCTTTAGATTCTTCAAAACTGTACAAAAGTCAACTTTCTCCTTCTTTGTCATCTCAAATGATCCCCTTTACATTGTTGTTTTACCAGTCTCAGCCTCCTCTTTCAACCACATCTTTTTTCTTATCCCCATATCTTCCATGTCTTGACGTGCAGCGGGACTATCCTTTGACTTGCTATTTCCCATCATAGTATTCAGAAGATGCTCCGTTATATTCTTCTCCGTGTGCATGACATCTGTAATATGGCGAATCGCATTTGAACCCCAATTGGGCAAATCATAGAGAATAGATCTTCGAGTGAACAAGGAATGGTCATTAACCTCATCTTCAATATTGACGTCATCTTCAAGTTCCTGAAAATAGATAACATAAGAAAAAGTTCAAGTTATTGGAACCAAAACCACACCAATGACATTGAGAAGAAACATGGGAAAGTGGGTTTATGTTTGGAGGTAGAGTAATTAAACTAATGAATAAAACCAAAACACAAAAACTAATGAAGACAACCAAATGTAATCTGACTTAGAGGACTAACCTTGATGGTATCAGCTTTCCTTTTGAGTTTCAGCAGACTTGCTTGTGATGGTTGTTTTCTCTTGCCCATCTTGGAACCGATTTTACCTACAAGCTCTTGTATCTTCTACCCTGTTAGTGGCCATGGAGTTGTACCGTGCTCTACCCTTCCGTCAAATTTTTTCCTGTCATCACGATACTTATGTTTCACTGGTAGCCATCTTCGGTGTCCCCTATAGCATATCTTCTTAGTAAATGGAAGATAATCAGCAACAGTGCCTTCACCACAAGTAGGACAGGCAAAATATCCATGTGTTACACACACGGATAAAGTACCTAACGCCGGAAAATCGTGAATTGCCCACAACAACCGCGCTCTCATCAAGAATTCACTATTCTTTGAAGGCGTCAAATGCTATAACACCATCCCATAACTCCTTCAACTCATCCACCAATATTTCTAAATAAACATCAAAGTTTTTTCCGGAGCTTTAGGGCACTGATATCAGGCAATGTCAACAAGGAGAATTCCCGCTTCATACACAACGAAGGAGCTAAATTATAAATACATATAATCACTGGCCAACTGTGTGCAAGACCGAAACACCCATTCGGATTGAAACCATCGTTGATATCCCCGAGTGTAACATTCCTTGGCTCCTTGGCAAACTCAGGCGAAAAACTATCTGCACATCGCCAAGTGAAGAATCTACGGGGATGACGCATGGCGTTTATATCCGACTTTGCTCTAGAATGCCAAGTCATTGCCTCCGTGATCCATGGTTCACTATAAAATCGCTTCAGCCTTGTAACCAACGAAAAATGTCTTACCGTCTTCTGGGCAATAGTAGTAAGCTTCCTCTCATCATTAAAAACCTTCTTATACCTAGATTCTTGACAAACAGGACACTTCACCAACGATGCACGATCCTTCCAGTACAAAACACAATCATTTACGCAGGAATCATATGTTATATAATCCATTCCTAGTTCTCGGATCATCTTTTTCACTTCTGGGTACTTAGATGGCAACGTGTTTTCTTCAGGAAGCAACTCCTTCATCAACTCTAAGAGTGCAGTCATACCATTATCAGAAAACCCATACTGTGTCTTGATGTGATTCAATTTGATAGAAGCATACAATGCTGTCATTCCTTTAGGACATGAAGGATATAATGGTTCTTTTGCACGGTCATAGACAGATTTCCTTTTCTTCCTATTCCTGGTTCCAGCATCATTATGAATCTCACTATCTATTCCAATATTATCATCTACCCCTATAGCAGCACCAACATCCTCAGCAACATCTCCTAAATTATCACCCACGCCTATAACATGATTGACATCTACATTTTCAGCTAAATTGCCATTACTAGCATTATCCTCAGGTGACCGTGATTCTACCTCTAACTTTTCCCCATGAAATCAGGCTCACGAATTTCTATCGTATAACTCTTGGATGTATTTCCCTTGATTGAGTCTGACTGTCTAGTTGATTCTCTTCGAAATATATTAGAGTTAGTCCATAAATATTCCTAAACGAAATATTGGGTGTGGTTGTTAGACCCCCTCTTTTTCACCGTCGTCTGAGTCTAAACAAGCTGTAAAACAAAAAAAAGTTACACAAATATTTAACACCAGAGACCAATGGTTAAGCACCCTGGTGGGGCGCCCAATGGTTAGTCGCCGGGTGTCTAACCATTAGACGCTAGAAAGCATATTATGGGAGAATATGATGTTGAGCGCTAAACCATTGAACGCCAAAGAAGATTTATGAAGACCTAATCATTGGTCGCTCCAGTGTTGATTCAGGATAACATCCAAGCAAATACTTAAACCTTATGTTGAATTAGAGAAAAGGCCAGGCTTTTGTAACGGTTTTTAGACTGAAAGTTGAATCTTGAATGACTATAGCAACCAATCTAGCTAACTGGAAAAAAAATAATCAAAGCTTTGAATATATTTTGGTACTGAACTAAAATGATATCGTAAGATAGGTGGTAATAAAAATGAGAAACTTGGGACAATTACACCATGATAAGTTTGGTTGAGCAAGTACGATGACTGGATCCATTACAAGAAATACCATAAATATACATGAAGTTGGACTTTTTTACTTCCTCCATTTCAAAATAATAGGTTAGTTTATGTGCAAATTAACATAAAAACTAGCATATTATTTTGAAATGGAGGGAGTATGTTTTAAAATTTGCTTTAAGTCACCAGTTTTACAATGTTCACTAATCAAACAGAAAATCTGAGTAAGGTTTTATTAGTTTATGAATGATAAGCGAGTCTAATACAAAATACTATGTTATGTCAACTTAAACGACATGGTGTAGTGTGGTATAACGTATAGAATGACCCACATCAATACAATAGAGTTGCGTACTTAAAACAGTTTTGTCCACCCTTGGAAGTCTTGAAAAACTTTTCCCCTGAGTTTCTGTCTTAATCAAGGTTAGTTCAACTGTTAAAATCTGTTCAGATCAACACTATGTGCCACACCTATAAGCCTAGATTTGGATCATCTTATATAAACCTCGAAAAGCATATTATCTCTTTCGAACTGAAGTAGTGTATACTTGAAATAATAATTATGCCACTAAAACATCTGAATTTTTTTTTAACACGTTATATATACATACTTCCACTAGGGGATATGTGGATGATGTTCGGATACTAACACCACTTTTAATATAGTCAGTAATCCTACGGATTACATTATCTTAGGACATTTGCTTTACATTCAAGTAACTCCCTTAGACTAGGATTTTATATATCGTCACATAAATCTCCTGCTATGGGTTTCAAAAGGCATAACTTTACATCAATATAATTAAGCTTTTCTTAAAGGTGGCTTATTGTAAGGACCCTCAAGTTTGTCAACACTATTAGACTAGTCAAGAAACGCATTAAGCCGATAATGACTCGATTAGTTATTTTATTTTTATTCGTTAGAAACTAATCTAACAACATTTTAGGTATGAAATTAGTACCACCCGATAGATCTCGAAAAGTTATGCGAGATGGACTACTCGAACGTGCCATTCAGATATCGGACGAAGAAGATATCACCAGTTTTGATCTTAATCCGCTTGGCTTCCCTTATCATTTGGACGGGTGCCTTTAGCATTTTATATCGACCTTATCTACCCAACCGAGAGGATAACCTCCCTTATTCTCTTTTATTATTATTTATTCTTTATTCTTCTTTCTATTTCTCTTTCTCGTTTCTTTCTTTTTCTCTTCTTCTTCGTTCTTATTATGCCGACGATTAAGAGATGAGTTTGGGATTTGGTTTGAGAGAAACAAGTGGTGTGGGAATGCATTTGACTCTTTTGTAATCATTATTCTCGTTTTATAAAAGTTTATGTTTAATAAACTCATGCATTGTCTGTTCGTGCATTCCATGCTTTGTTTAAAATGCATTATAATAATCATGTTAATTCTGTGAATCTTTCCACGATTCGGAAAGGACTTGTAATGTGTTGTTGTCAAAATGAGTTGTTATGGGAAATGAGAATTTCCACTTGTGGTATATAGGATACGCTCCTTCACATTTATACCTACTTTAATTCAACTTTTATTGTTTAGAGTACTGGTCACCATGGTCTTGGTGGCGTCCATAGCTATTAGGTGTGAATTGCCAGGTAGGGATTTACAACCATATTATACATTGTTTGGAGAAGGAGTTTATCCATATACATGTATGATTATTTCAGTGACTTAGTCACTGTTTAATGTTTCGGAAAAACATGTATTGTTTTCCAAATCTTTCCTATGATTACTTAGAAGTTTAGATGTTAATTATTCCCACTTTAGTTTCTGTGACAGATCAGAGTTGCGCAGCGAAAGCTTCACGGGTTGACTTCGATAGTTGATTAACTTCTGTTATCTTTATTATGTTTTATATTTTATTTAAAAAACAATTGACTATTATATATGTATCATTTGAGAGAAGATCTTGTTTATATATTTCTGAGCGGGGTTAGCTTTGGGTTAAGTTCTATATCGCATTTCTTAATTGAATGATTAAGTGCATGTTTTAGATTTTAGTGCCTCTTTATTTAGTTAATTTATTGGATTAGTCAGCTACTAGCTTAGGGGGCGCTACAAAGTTGGTATCAGAGCTCACTATTAGATCCTATATGGGAAAAGTTAGAAATAGTCAGTGCCAGTTAGAGAACTAGATTAGTTTACAACTGGGTTGGGTTTGTGAGATAAATCTTAATCATTAAAAGACATCAATAATTAAAAGATTTCTTTGATTGATTTGTTTGTTTGTTTATGTAATGAAGTAAAATATTTAGGGTACACCAATAACCTTAGCTAATAAGGATTTGAGAATAATTTATTAAAAAGTATGAACACGTAAACAATCTAATACTATAATAATAATAGTGAGATTAATAAAATTGATATAACTTGAAAATCACATAGAAATTTGTTGAACACATTTACCTATGAAGAGTAAACAAATTATAATTACATAGATGTTAATAATATTCTTGGAACTTAATAATGTTTGTAAGAATTATTAGAATAATAGTTTAATCATCAATGTTAATAATAAAAATATTATAATGGTAATTATAGATGAAAATATAATAGTAATAATGATTTTAGTACTCTATATCCAACTAGTAATAATAATATTAAGTATAAATGCTTAGCTTGCTAGGCCTCCAACGGGTTAATGTAATAATATTCTTTATCCAATAATAACAGTAATAATAATTTTAATAAAGTAATGTTAAAATTAATCAATTAATATCATACTAAACTTACCTTAACTAAAATTTCAATAAAGATATAGAACGATAAAAATAATAATTATGATTAAAACCGCTATGGAAAATTGTTAATGCTTACATAGGTTAAGTTTTGTAAATTAAACTAATGAAAAGACTGTTATGCCCTTTCCTCTAAAACAATAAAATCAAAAACCAAAACAATTTATCCCCCCATTTCAATTCTGTAACGACATAGTTAAGTTAGGGTTCTGTTTTTTTTTTCTTCATCTTCTTCATCGTTCTTCATCGACGATTAATTGTTAAATCAAAAGTTTCTTCGTCGATTAACCTACCTACCCGAATCATAACCATGGATCCACGAAAGAAAGTAAAAGCCAAACCGAAAACCAAATCGATTGCTCAACAGAAATACGAACAAAGAATTAGTTCGATTGCTGAAGAACAAGAAGATGTCCATCCGACGAACTCGGACGATCAACCACTCACATTCATGGCTTCTTTGAGAAGGTTAGTGATTTTGAACTCATTTATGATTGTTTTAATCGATTTATAGCAATAGGTTTAGATTAGAATCGCGAAACAAAGATGAAACAGTCGAGGTACACAGAGTACCGACATTAAATCTTGGATGAATACCACGCCGGTTTCCAGTACCTGCATTCAATCTGGGATGAATACCACACCGGTTTCAATTCCTGAATGTGAAATTGCAGTACCGGCATACAAATTGGGTTGAATACCATACCGGTATAATGTACCGGCATTGCGTAATAGTTATTCGTGTATGGCGGTAGTATATTTAAAACACACATGCACATTATGAGGTTTGTCACCAGTACCAGCATTGAATTTAGGTTTCTTGTATGCCGGTATAGAAGAAACGGCATAGATTTGATTGAATTCGTGTATGCCGACAGTAAACTTTAAACATACAGGAACATATATGATTTGTTGATTAGTACTGGCACGATCTTTCGCTTCCATTCCTTGCCTGTTCACTGTTACCGGCACTGCATTGATTAACTTTTAAAGTTCCGGTAGTTGTATTTTATTTACTGGCATTCTCGATAGCTAAGTTTGAATGCCGGTAGAACTCAACCGGCTTCGTCTGTTTAATAGTCTTAGTGCCGGTACTTAAACTTGCAATATGACTTTTCTTATGTTATAGGTCAAAAGCCAAGGAAGGTAAAAAAGGAAATAATAAAGATGCTCTCACTAAGAGAAATAGGAAGGACGGTCTTGATATTCCTCAGTCTCTGCCTCCACGAGGGAAAGATGTAGGTCGCAAGAAGCGTTTGGGGTTTGAAACAAGAGGGGAAATTTGGAAGAGTGGTGGTGATCGTAGTTCACTTATAATCCATGAACGTACTGGAACAGTTGAGGAGGATGAGCATGATGAAGGTGAAAGTGAGGAGGAAGATGTTGTGTTTCCCCCAAGTCAATTATCAAGACAAATCGAAGTGGTAGGCCGAGTAAACAACCAACACAAGGCAAGGGCAAGGGCAAACACAAAGTTAAAGGTTGTCACCTTCCTCACGTTGATGACATGATACCCGACCTTGAAAGTGGTAAAATTTGGGGTGAAGCTCCGGAACCTAAAGTACTATTTGGATACAAGCACTCTTGGGCTCGTATTATCTATCAAACCTATGTAAGCATTTTTTATTTGTGCATATGTATTGTTGTGGATTTATTCAAAATCTCTTAATCGTATTATCTTCTAATTGTAGGATCATACTAAGGCTGTTCGTGTCTGCCGAAACCAAGCCGCGGCTCATTGGGATTTGTCTTTGGAGCATGATGATGTTTTTTCACATTGCCTTAAAGTGTTGCTCCATTGCCTCGGTGACCGTAACCACGTTTCCTTTCCCGGAATGGATGAGATCTTTAAATCTCCCATGAGAGGACTCCGCTATACTAGTTGCTTCATTCCCGTAATGTCTATAACGATTTGTCCACGCACACACAAATTTTTCCTTAAACTTATCCAACCAATTATCCCGACAATATGAGACGGAACTTGGATACACTTCGTTATATTTGGCAATAAACATATTCAATCTCTTTTCATACATGTCCACGGTAAGATACCAATAAACTTTCTCCCAATCCTTTAGAAATTCCAACCACCTTTTGTGATTTTCACCGTGTTCTTTGTCGACTCGCTCTTTAATCTTTCCTCTTTCATTTTCTTCTTCTTAGGGCGATAGTTTCTCTTTGCGAACATATTCCTCTAGTTGCGCAACCATTCTCTTCTTAATATCCACCTTAGAGGGTTCAAACAAAGCATGACAATGTTTTTTCACATTTTCACCTATATGATATGTACATAGGAAATTTTGTGCATCCGGATATACGTCGGATATGGCATTCATTAATGCGTCAAATTGATCGGTTATGATGACCCTCAGAAATCGATTTTCCGGGAACAATAATTTCAATTGTCGCAATGCCCTATGATAATTGTAATCCCTCTCGTTTTCCATTAAACACCAAGCCAATGTGAATGTTACCTTGTCCGATGTTTGCCCCACGATGTTGAACAACGACATGTTGTATTTATTTGTCTTGTAGGTGCAGTCCATCATAAGAACATCACAACACGTATGAGCCAATTGTGAAACCAAAGGATGCGAAATGAATATTTGAAGGGGCTTCTCGTCTGGACCTCTTTTAATGATTCGCGTGTAGTTGTGATCCCAAACTATCTTCTCAAATTCTTCCATACGGTCCTCCCTTCCCATTCAAACCTTCTAATGGTTGCTTGTGCGCTATAAATTGTACTTAGGGAAGAAATGTTTGTCTCATCCTTTTCCTTGAAGCCTCTGAGAATCACTCTTGGTTTGATACATGCTTTGGTCATTATCTTTACATCTTCAAATTGGTGAGGTTTTAGCTTCGCAACTAGGGAGTGACCAACAAAATCTTTCGGATCCCGATGGTTATGACGCCCAAAACAAACCGTACAATCCCATTCTTCTTCTTCTTTTCCTTTGTCTCTTAGATGGAATACAAGCTTAAAGGGGCACTCATCCTTCCTCGTTTTAGTTGTATACCCTATTAGTTTTCTTTTCATATACATAACCCTTTCTCTTATGGCTATTCTCCTTGTATTTTCCGTGTCGTTCACAAACCATCTCAAAACAAACATCTGAACCTTGGCTATTCCTCACTAAGACACACATGTTCTTAAGAGCCGTCTCTTTTGCCCAAGAAATTTCTCCAGCTGGAGATTTTATTCCCTATATAAGGACAAAAAAGGAAGATTATAAGGTTAGTTACAAGCAATCCCAACATAAAATTGTAAAAACTAGGTGAAAGTATTGTTTGGTAACATACCCGAGGCATTTTATAGTATTCGGACGTATCCCGAAAGAGAGGTTTGGAATTTGGAGCGATTTATGTCACAACCTAAGGCATGAATGAAAAGAAAATTGAATTAGTTCCACATAATAATGTGCCGGCAATGTATGTTTTTGAACAGCAATTCCGGGATAAAGGATGCCGGCATTGTAGAAAAGGTAAAATCCTCGCCGGTACCTAGTGCCGGCATGCACGATAATTTAAATTAGACGCCGGTACTGAGGTTCAAAATATCATTAACTCCTGTATGCTTTTCATGTAAAACCGGCATGTCATATATGTAAGGTTCCCTGCCGGTACAGATTACCGGCATTCACGAAAAATTTCAAACTACGCCGGTACTAAGTGCCGGCGTTCACGAAAAATAAAATAGAAAGCCGGTAGTTAAGATCGAAAAACAAAAACTCCTGTATGTTTTACTTGAGGTACCGGCATAGTAAGTTTGGAGTAAACCATGCCGGTATGGATATTCCATGTAATATTCGGTGGTAGGTAAAAAGTGTAAATGTATACCGGCATGGATATTTGGTATGAATACCACGCCGGCATTGTTTCAAAAATGGGGGATATACTGAACCGGCATGGAAAGGAGTATGAATACCACGCTGGTACCACTAGTTCCGGCGTAGTATTCATACCACGAGTGTGCCGGCACTTAGGTTTTTCAGAGAAAAAATGGCGGTTTGAAAAAGAATAATCAAATTTTCGACCTCTTTGAAGCATTACCTGTGTTGGGGGTTGCTTGTATGCTGGACATGTTTACTTTCTTGGGTTGGTTCTTCAAAAATCACTTCATGCTCACCAAAATCATGATCCAAGGGTGTTGGTTCATCATATATCTCCAATTGTGAGTTGTTATCATTAACCGAAGATTGATGATATGATTGTTGTTGTAGTTGAGCTAAAGATTCTGCAGCTGCAAGTCTCTCATCACAATCATCTTCCATTTTCAAAAAAAATAAATTCACTCAATTTTTTTTTCCCTCCTTCTACTCTCAACTAACCCACACAAATAAAAATAAAACTAAAAACACACTAATTTATCCCCCAAATACTTAACATTTTACTAATTATAATTATCACTAATCCTAATTAGTGGGGGCTAGATTAGGAATTAAAAAAATAATTACATAGGGGGTCACCTAGAATTGCTATTGGGACACCTATTTTGTCCTGTAGCTATATCCCCCAATTAATAAAAGTAACCCCCAATTGCGCGTTCTAAATTTGCCTATGAATAAGATACTTATGTTAATACCAAAGTCTAAATACTATTAAGACATATTAAAAGTTTATGCAGACTCAAAATTTAAATCATATTAAATCACCAACGCCAATGTATAACAAGATATAGTATATGCATTCAACATCAATATGTAAAAGCTATTATATCAATCTTTACATGGAAGTAAATTATATTTGCAAGATTAGGACGTAATAAAATTAAGTTATTATTATTACACTAAATAATTATTCTGGACGTATTTTAGTTACATTAGAAATTAAATGGGAAAATTTGATAAAACAATAATGAAAATGATAATATAATTAAGACAATAATTTTCATAACTATTGCTATAAAATTAGAGATGTTGTAAATATCATTTGGGTAATAATCATGGGATAGTAAAAGAAAAATGCAATTCTTATTCATAGTACAACTTAAGGATTACTTAGAAATAGTATAAATTTAAGGAAATAAAGTTAGATGAAATCAAATCTAGTATTGATAGTAAAATTAAAATTTGGCACTATGATTAATTACGATTAACTTTTATCGGTTTAAGAAATAAGAAATAAATGTCATAATAATAATAATAAAATATTAATACCAGACAACTATGAAAAATTGTTAACAGTTATTTATTTATATCAAGTCACATAATGAGATAAACAAATAG
The DNA here is from genome assembly GCA_023529315.1 of Papaver bracteatum. NCBI lineage: Eukaryota > Viridiplantae > Streptophyta > Magnoliopsida > Ranunculales > Papaveraceae > Papaver > Papaver bracteatum. The sequence goes on along the minus strand of JAJJWX010003600.1, from coordinate 189,883 downwards.
ATACATTGAAAATAGTAATAGTAACATTTGGAAAATGATTATAACATTCAGTCATTCTTAAATAGTAAATGAATCTAAAATTATATAGGGTATTACAACAAGATTAAAAGTATCAGATATCTAAATTAGCGTTAAATCGAAATTGTATTTATATTTGATAAAACAAATAAATAATAACAACAATAAAGAAAAATAAATTTTGATGATTAAATTGCTGTGAATTATTTATTTATTTTACGAAGTAAATTTAAAGGACTTACACCAAATACGATAAAAGTTTAGGATTAATTAATTTAACAAATAAAATACTTAGTTAATCCAGCACTAGGGAATAATGAGGTTGGTAATTCGGATGTGTTCAAGTGATACTTGTTAGGTAGTAGGCACTATCAGGCATCATGAACCTAGACAGGGCAACTGCATTCTTGTATCACTAGGCATGGAAGGGAGACTTGTTTCTATTAGTGAACTGATAGATCCCAAATTTTACTTAGAAACTTTATTATAGAATATCTTTTCTCGTACTTAGAACCAGAAACTTATTGAAATAGAAATTAGTACATTGAACCTAGAGCCACAAATTTTAGTTGTAAAAAGCCATGCATGTTTGTGCTTTGTTTCATGTTATTTGCTCATAGACAAGAGATAAGATTTTTCTATAAGGTGGGGATTTTTTGAAGACCAGAAGGATGATTTGATTTTCGAGGACGAAAATGAATAAGGTGGGGAGAATGTAAGGACCCTCAAGCTTGTCAACGCTATTAGACTAGTCAAGAAACGCATTAAGCCGATAATGACTCGATTAGTTATTTTATTTTTATTCGTTAGAAACTAATCTAACAACATTTTAGGTATCAAATTAGTACCACCCGATAGATCTCGAAAAGTTATGCGAGATGGACTACTCGAACGTGCCATTCGGATATCGGATGAAGAAGATATCACCAGTTTTGATCTTAAACCGCTTGGCTTCCCTTATCATTTGGACGGGTGCCTTTAGCATTTTATATCGGCCTTATCTACCCAACCGAGAGGATAACCTCCCTTATTATCTTTTCTTCTTATTTATTCTTTATTCTTCTTTCTCTTTATCGTTTCTTTCTTTTTCTCATCTTCTTCGTTCTTATTCTGCCAACGATTGAGAGATGAGTTTGGGATTTGGTTTGAGAGAAACAAGTGGTGTGGGAATGCATTTGACTCTTTTGTAATCATTATTCTCGCTTTTATAAAAGTTTATGTTTAATAAACTCATGCATTGTCTGTTCGTGCATTCCATGCTTTGTTTAAAATGCATTATGATAATCATGTTAATTCTGTGAATCTTTACACGATCCGGAAAGGACTTGTAATGTATTGTTGTCAATATGAATTGTTGTGGGAAATGAGAATTTCCACTTGTGGTATATAGGATAAGCTCCTTCACATTTATACCTACTTTAATTCAGCTTTTATTGTTTAGAGTACTGGTCACCATGGTCTTGGTGGCATCCATAGCTATTAGGTGTGAATTGACGGGTAGGGATTTACAACCATATTATACATTGTTTGAAGAAGGAGTTTGTCCATATACATGTAAGATTATTTCAGTGACTTAGTCACTGTTTCATGTTTCGGAAAAACATGTATTGTTTTCCAAATCTTGCCTATGATTACTTATAAGTTTAAATGTTAATTATTCCCACTTCAGTTTCTGTGACAGATCAAAGTTGCGCAGCGAAAGCTTCACGGGTTGACTTCGCTAGTTGATTAACTTCTGTTATATTTATTATGTTGTATATTTTATTTAAAAACCAATTGACTATTATATATGTATCATTGGAGAGAAGATCTTGTTTATATATTTCAGAGCTGGGTTAGCTTTGGGTTAAGTTATGTATCGCATTTCTTAATTGAATGCTTAACTGCATATTTTAGATTTTAGTGCCTATTTATTTAGTTAATTTATTGGATTAGTCAGCTACTAGTTTAGAGGGCGCTACACTTATCTCCATTATCAGATCAATTGTTATTGTGTTAGTTAATATTAGGATCATCTAATTAGTACCAGTATCCTATCATATGGTAACACCTAGCTTTAGATCCTCTATATTATTAAATACACAAGTTGCTCATGTGATTTGTTCGCTGGTGTTTCCTATCGAAAAGCTTCACTCACGTATTTATATCACGTAATTGTTGGTGACGTTTCCTATCGAAAGGCTTCACTCACGTATCGAAAGGCTTCACTCACGTATTTATCTAGTTTTTTTTTAGTTTTGAAGATGACGGGTGTAACCAACACACACTTGAATGAGCGTCTCGAAACTTTGAATTCCTCTTTGCTAACGATGCTTGAAGCCATGCTAGCTGAGAGAACATATTCTAATACGAAATTTGATACCTTCCGGGAAGCGCAAACTAGTCTGAAGAGAACTCAAACCAACCTTGTAACAGAATTGCAAACAACGAATCGCAATATTGAGGTTCTTCTTTGCCTGTATCAAGGTGGTGCTCACAAAGAGCGACCTGACGATCATGATCATCGCAATCTAGGTGACGGTGGGGCTATTCCAGTGATCCGAGGAGGCCTTATTACTCTGAACTTCCCTAAATTTGATGGTGATGATCCAGAAGGGTGAATTTTTAAAGTTGAGTAGTTCATTTCTCTTCATGGCGTAACTGACATTCAAAAGGTACCGGTGGCTGATGCACATCTTGATAAAGATGCTGATGCACGGTATAAATGGATCAAAGAGTCTTTCGGGGAACTAACTTGGCAACAATTTTCTCGTGCACTACGTCATCGATTCGGTAATCGCAAGCACATTGACGGGTGTAGCACCCTTTCCAAGTTGGAACAACGAGGTAAAGTTCGTGAATTTATCCCTGAATTTGAAAAATTATTGATTTTTGTGGATGGCATGTCTGAGGAACACCAAATTAGTATATTTATTTCGGGTCTTCGTAAGGATATTGGTGCTGGTGTTCGTTTGTTTCGACCACGAAGTCTTTCAGATACTTTTCAGTATGCTTTATGCCAAGAAGATGCTATCAAGGAATCACATCCTCTCAAGCCTTTGGTATGTAATTTTCCACCAAAACCATTTGCAGTTGTTCAGGCATCACATCTACCGCAACGAAACATCTTACTTATGGCATTAAAAGGTTAACTTGGGCAGAGCAAAAAGACCTTCATGAGAGAGGCATTTGCTTTAACCGTGATAAGCCATATAAGCAGGGTCACCTCTATGTGAAGTCCAGATTATTATTCCTTGAAGATTCTTCTGATGTTGTTGTCACGGAACTGGATCAAGACAATAGTGCAGCCACTGAGCAAGGGGTGATAGAGGTCGATAAGAAAGAGGTAATTGTTCCTGCGATTTCGTTTCATACACTCGTGGAAACTCTATTTCCAAAAACTATGCGTATCACCGGATATATTAAAGGGTTACCAGTTACGGTTTTAATTGATTCGGGATCAACTCACAATTTTCTCCATCCAAAGTTCGCAAAACAAGGCGGATACAAAGCTCAAACGGGAGATACAACACACACGCAAGTCACCATTGGTGACGAAGGAGTTTTGGAGACTTGTGGATTATTTTTTAAAGTTCATATGAAGTTACAAGATTATGTTTTCAAAACTGATTTTTTTCTTATTACCAATCAGTAGGTGTGATGCTGTGCTTGGAGTTTAATGGTTGAGCACTTTAGGTACGTTCACTTAGGATTTCAACAAGTTGATTATGCAGTTTAATAAGATGGGCCAGGAGTTCGTGTTAGTGGGTAATAATTCACCAACTATAATGTTCTTGGAAACTAAACCTATACAGCAAGTCATAGAGCGGAAAAACAAGGTATTTTTCTTCGGTTTTTTGGTAGCCTAGATACATTAGGCCCAAGTAAGTTGGAGGTGCCTATTGAAGTTAAAAACTTGGTGATGCAGTATTTTGATATTTTTTGATCACTTACATCATTGCCTCCGAAACGTTCCCATGATCACAACATTCCATTGGTACTAGGCTCAACTCCAATTAATGTGCGTCCATACCGATACCCATATTTTCAAAAGATAAGAAATTTAAAAGGTTGTGTCAGAACTAACAAAGGCGGGTTTAATTAGACCAAGTTCAAGTTCTATTCGTCACCAGTTTTGTTAGTCCGTAAAAAGGATGGCTCATGGCGCGTGTGTGTGGATTATCATGCTTTAAATAATATTACTGTCCAGGATAGGTACCCAATTCAGATGGTGGATGAATTATTAGATGAATTGGACGGCGTTATTATTTTTTCGAAACTCGACTTACGATCTAGTTACCATTAAATTCGACTTTTTGAACCAAATATACTAAAAACTGCATTTCGGACTCACAATGGTCAATATGGTAATGCCTTTCGGCGTTTCTAATGTTCCTGTGACATTCCAAAGTTTGATGAACTGCATTTTCCGTCCTCACCTCCGTAAGTTTGTATTGGTTGTCTTTGACAATATTTTAATTTATAGCAAGATGCTTAGTGACCATATCCGTCATCTTTCGATTGTGTTTTCCATTTTGCGGGATAATCACCCCTTTGTTAAGGAGTCTAAGTGTACATTTGCGGAGTCATCAATAGGGTATTTGGGACATAAAATTTCAGGTGAAGGAGTTTCAGTGGAAGACAACAAGATTTCAAGTATAATAAATAGGCATATTCCATCAACAGTTGAGGGTCTTCGTGGATTTTTAGGAATAACGAGATATTACTGTAAGTTCGTTAAGGATTACGGAAATCTTTGCGCACCATTAATTGCATTATTAAAAAAAAAAATGCTTTTAATTGGTTCGAAGACGCTGCAGTTTCATTTAAACAACTCCAAACTGCGTTAACTACAACCCCAGTTCTCGCTCTCCCTGATTTTTCAAAGGAGTTCGTCTTGCAATATGATGCTTCCGATAGCATATTAGGGGATGCACTCATGCAAGAGGGTAAGCCTATTGTATATCATAGCAAGGCTTTGTCAGGAAAATTTTTGAGTTTTTTTGGAAGAATTAATTGAGGGATATGGGAATTAATTGGGGGATATAGCTACGGGACAAAATAAGTGTCCCAATAGCAATTCTGGGTGACCCCCTATGTAATTATTTTTTTAATTCCTAATCTAGCCCCCACTAATTAGGATTAGTGATTAAGTATAATTAGTAAAATGTTAAGTATTTGGGGGATAAATTAGTATGTATTTTTATTTGTGTTTGGGTGAGAATAGAAGGAGGGAAAAAAATATTTGAGAGGAATTTCTTTTTTTGAAAATGGGAAGATGATTGTGATGAGATAATTACTGATAATAAGAGGTTGAAAAATTGATTTTTTTTCTTTGAATCCACCATTGTTGCAGCTGAAAAAGCTTGGTGCCGGCATGGTATTCAACCAAAAACTCATGCCGGCAATTGTTGGAAATGTTCATAAATTGTTTGCCACTATCATTTTTTTCCTGGTTTTGATCTTCTGAATGTTGATTTTTTTCTGGTTTTGAACAGGAATAGGAGCGTTTATGGTAATAGTTTTTTCGAAGGCAGTGCGGTACTGTTCCGCATAGTATTTTGCTTAAATACCTATGCCTAATGTAATGAAAAGTATCCAGAATGTTGATTTTTTTTTCACTTGACTACCTAGCATTGATAGGAAATTATCGAGCATGCCGGGTCCGTGTTCAAGCATATGGTCTTCATCAATTCCGGCATGGTATTCCTCACTTCCATTTTGAATTTTCCCTCGCTTTAAAAAGCTTGGTGCGGCATGAACATCGGTTGATATGAAGACCATGCCGATATTGTTTTCCGGCATAGGAAATAAATATGAAAACTATGCCGGAAAAAAATACCGGCATGGTCTTCATATCAACTGACCATGCCGGTACCAAGCTTTTTAAAGACAGAAAAAATTCAAAATGGAAGTGACGAAGACCATGCCGGAATTGATAAAGACCATATGCTTCAACACTGTACGGCATGGTCTTTATCAATTCCGGCATGGTCATCATCACTTTCAGCATGATCTTCATCACTTCCGAATAAAAAAAAAAATCGTTTCCAAAGTGAGGTGAAGAGAATTTGATATAGAGTGGGGAGAGTTTAGAATTTGAAAGGGAATGGAGAATATTTGGGTTTCAAAATACTACCACTAAATAAGATTAATAAGAAGTGGAGATGGAAATGAGGGATATGATTTAGATTTTTGATTTTAAGTTTTTAATTTTTATTTTGAGGGAAGAAGTGGAGATGGAAATGGGGGATATGATTTTGTTTTTTGATTTTAAATTTTTATTTTTATTTTGAGGGAAGGGTATTTTAGTATATTCATAACCAAAAGTCACCCCTTAGCACACACCATGGGTTAGGGGAAGTAATTCATATCCCCAATTAATTCCCATATCCCCCAATTAATTCTTCTTTTTTTGTGTATGACAAAGAGATGTTAGCTATAATTTTTGATGCCCAAAAATGGCGCGCATACTTGATGGGTCGACACTTTCATATATATATGGACCACCGTAGCCTTAAATATTTTTTGGAGCAAAGATTGTCGTATATCGAACAACAAAAATGGTGGGTAACTAAGTTATTGGATTTTGACTACGAGATTGTTTATAAACGCGGCTCCGATAAAAATACTGCTGATGCATTATCGCGTGTAAATGATTTCCAACTTATAGAAATTACTCTCCAACATTTGCGGGTGTTCAAGATATAATTCAAGAGTGTCATGATGATACTGACATGGGAAAAATTATTGATGTCTTACGAGAGAACCTAAGTTATAAGCCAAATTATTCCTATGCAGATAACATCCTTCGTTATAAAGATCGAATTGTGGTTGCTGCCACATCCCCTTGGCGCATTAAACTCTTACTTGAGTTCCATGGTACTCCCATCGCAGGTCATTCTGGTTTTTTAAGAACCTATAAGCGCCTCAAGGAAATTTTTTATTGGAAGGGTATGAAGAAGGCGATTAAGGATTATATTTCCGAGTGTGATATATGTTAAAGAAACAAGTCAGAAGCAGTGCCTCCATTACCCATTCCGGACGACGTATGGTTGTTGATCGACTCTTCAAGTGAGTCATTTTTGTACTATTTATCATCCATATACTGCCACTATTATAATTGACATCTTTGTACATGATATTGTGTGACATCACGGCATACGTAATATTATTGTCAGTGATCGAGATCCAATATTTCTTAGCCAATTTCAGTAAGATGGTACTCAATTACGTCGAAGTTATGTTTACCACCCACAAACGAATGGTCAAACTGAGGTAACAAATTTTACTTTAGAATGTTATCTCTGTTGCTTTGCTAGTGATAAACCCAGCGATTGGGTTAGATGGTTTCCATGGGAATAATGGTGGTATAACACCACTTACCATTCAACCATTAAAATGACACCATTCGAAGCTGTTTATAGTCGTCCACCACCAAGTGTATTGATTTATCTGTCGGGCTCTACTGCCGTTCATACCGTGGATATGTCACTACGATCTAGGGATCGGACCATACATATCCTTAAGACACATGTCCATGCTGCTCAAGCACGTATAAAGTCATATGCCGATGCCCATCGAACTGAAAAAATCTTTAATGTGGATGATTTGGTTTTTCTCCGCCCTTATAATATCTAAGTAGATCAAATCAGGCCAACTCTAAGCTCTCTCCACGATTTTTATGTACCTTTTCGCGTTGTTGAGAGAATTTGGAATGCCGCTTATAAGCTAGACATGCCTCCTTCGTGTCGCATATACCCTGTCTTCCATGTCTCGGCGTTGAAATTGAAGTTAGGATCTGATGACAGAATTGAAACTAATGAACCTACAACTGCAGACCAGTGTGAGTGGGAACCAGAGAATATTTTAGAACATGGAATGCTCAAGAAACATGATGTTGCAGTCACTCGTTGTTTATTCAAGTGGAATGATCATCCAACTACAGAGGCAACCTGGGAAGATGCTGAGGACTTTATCAGTCATTTTCCTACCTTGGAGCTTCGAGGACAAGCCTCACCTGAACATGAGTGGGATGTTGGGACACCAACACCAATTTGAATCTAGTCATAAATTCTACAGATTACATTATCTTAGATCTTTGTCTTTACGTTCAAGTATTTACTTTTTTTATGTTCCATAGCTACTTAGGAATTTTGCTTTACGTTAAAGTAATTCCCTTAGACTAGGATTTTATATATCGTCACATAAATCTCCTGCTATGGGTTTAAGAAGGCATAACTTTACATCAATATAATTAAGCTTTGCTTAAAGGTGTCTTATCTCCATTATCAAATCAATTGTTATTGTGTTCATTAATATTATAGGATCATCTAATTAGTACCAGTATCCTATCATCTGGTATCACCTAGCTTTAGATCCTCTATATTATTAAATACACAAGTTGCTCATGCAATTGTTGGTGACGTTTCCTATCGAAAATTTTCACTCACGTATTTATCTCACGCGATTGTTGGTGACGTTTCCTGTCGAAAAGCTTCACCCACATATTTATCCAGGTTTTTTTAGTTTTGAAGATGACGGGTGTAACCAACACACATTTGAATGAGAGTCTCGAAACTTTGAATTCCTCTTTGCTGACGATGCTTGAAGCCATGCGGGCTGAGAGAACATATTCTAATATGAAATTTGATACCTTCCGGGAAGCGCAAACTAGTTTGCAGAGCACTCAAATCAACCTTGTAACAGAATTGCAAACAACGAATCGCAATATTGAGGTTCTTCTTCGCCTGTATCAAGGTGGTGCTCACAAAGAGCGACATGACGATCATGATCGTCGCAATCTAGGTGACGGTGGGGCTATTCCAGTGATCCGAGGAGGCCTTATTACTCTGAACTTCCCTAAATTTGATGGTGATGATCCAGAACGGTGAATTTTTAAAGCTGAGTAGTTCTTTTCTCTTCATGGCGTAACTGACATTCAAAAGGTACCGGTGGCTGATGCACATCTTGATAAAGATGCTGATGCACGATATAAATGGATCAAAGAGTCTTTCGGGGAACTAACTTGGCAACAATTTTCTCGTGCACTACGTCATCGATTCGGTAATCGCAAACACATCGTTATGTGTAGCACCCTTTCCAAGTTGGAGCAACGAGGTAATGTTCGTGAATTTATCTATGAATTTGAAAAATTATTGAATTTTGTGGATGACAATGCTTGAGGAATACCAAATTAGTATATTTATTTGGGGTCTTCGTAAGGATATTGTTGCTGGTGTTCGTTTGTTTCGACCACGAAGTCTTTCATAGACTTTTGAGTATGCTTTATGCCAAGAAGATGCTATCAAGGCATCACATCCTGTCAATCCTTTGGTACGTAATTTGCCATCAAAACCATTTGCAGCTGTTAAGGCATCACATCTACCGCAACGGAACACCTTGCCTTCTGGCGTTAAGAGGTTAACTTGGGCAGAGCAAAAAGACCGTCATGAGAGAGGCCTTTGCTTTAACTGTGGAGCCATATAAGCAGGGTCACCTCTGTACGAAGTCCAAATTGTTATTCCTTGAAGGTCCTTCTGATGTTGCTGTCACGGAATTGGATCAAGACAACAGTACAACCACTGAGCAAGAAGGGGTGACAGAGGTCGATAAGAAAGAGGTAATTGTTCCTGCGATTTTGTTTCGTGCATTCGTGGAGACTCCGTTTCCAAAAAATATGCGTATCACCGGATATATTAGAGGGTTACCAGTTACTGTTTTAATTGATTCGGGATCAACTCACTATTTTGATTGAGATATGTAAAAGTCAATTTATTTTGTAAATCATAATATAATAGGCTTCTCTTAAATATAGCCCACGGTTTTATTAACCATAACCCATTTTATTTATAACCCACAACAAAATGTTCAATTGTTAACTATAACCCAATTCATAACCCACAATATTTTAACTGAGTTTGTAGTGATTTAATAGCTTATTAGTTGAGTTGACTCAAAATGAACCGCTTCATAACCATAAAATATTTCTTTATGATCTTTTTCCTTTAACCAAATATAAACCCTAGAAATAAAAATCCTTCTTTTTTTTTCAACAATTGCAGATGCTAGTCATCATCACTAAAAAAATTCATATTCCAGTATAATCTGTAAACATTTAATCAAATGTCTGCAGACAATTGAAATCCATATGGTCGTTCCAAAATCATAGCACGAAATTATTGAATTGAAGATAGGTCTCATCGTGAATTCATGAAAAGGAAAAACTAAGAAAAGCAAGGAAGAAAATCAAGAGATTACTATTCCCTAATAGTGTGTATCCCAAAAACTATATCTAAGTACAGATGCGACAACCCCTCCTTTAATATCCAAAAGTATATCCAAAATGCAAAATGTCTGCTGATTTCCTGTGCACATATAAGATCTGACATGAACTTGATATCTTCTTCCACAAAAGACTAACATATATATAATGAGAAATGTCTTCCTAGTTGTTTCAACAAATCAATCAATCTTCACCGAGAAATAAATGAGCCATGTGGACCAAAAACATGAATAAAACCAGTTGTTCCGGTTAAAATTTTGACAAATAATACACATGAGACAATGGTATGATTCACTTCAATCATTTGGAACAATGAAGATTAAAATAGAGTGAGAAACACCGAGACTAATCATAATGGGAAAACGAATGAATTGACATGGCTTACTAAGCGATTCAGTGAGTTAGTGGCCTAGTTTATGGGCTATGGTTAAGAATGGAAAATGATCAAATTTAAATTTTTGGTCCATAACTACTGACCGAAGTCAATGGGTTATCGTTAATAAATGCATGGTCTATGAATAAGAGAAGCCATATAATAAGATGACACTAACTGTGATTTCTCTAACTGAATCATCATTTTGGTAAAGGACCCACCACCTTTAAATTTCTCAATTGGTGTCATATGAATTCTCTCTCCGAATAAGAAAATATCTCAAATTCAATTTGTTTGTAACGGAGGCAGGCTACAACCATAAATAGAACAACGTTTCTTAACGGACCGCACTAAAATCTGTCAAAAATACCGCTCCTCACATATTTTCGGAATTTGTGGTCCTCAGTTGGCCCGCCACTCAAGAATTTAGCAGGGGGCCATACGTTAATTTCTCAAATAACGGATGGAAAGTTAGGAACTTCTAGCCGTCATTCAACGAGAATCTCCTTAATCTATTTTACGGCTGGGAATTCATATATTTCCCGTCCGTAATTGAATTTGTAAGTTGAGAAATTTAGATTTTCAACATGAATACATACTACGATTGAAAATTAGTAATACTTTAATTAATTAGGCCACAATAAAACAAATTACATACTTAATAGATCCCCGTTACAAAGTTGGTTTTAATAACACCCCTTTTGATGTATTAAGAAGTCTTTGATGATGGCGAATTGAGCTTCCAAGTTGAAATCATAACCTTTCCATTTGCTCCATTCCTTCTTAGCTTGAGCCGCGACTTCTCTATCAGTCTCACCTCTAAGTCGAAGTTGGTTGCACACACGACGTAAAGCCATATATTCTTCCACTTTTTTTTGTATGTCTGAAAATCGAAGATACAATTCAACCCCATCGTGGTTGTTAGTGTTACCTGTTCCACTACAAAAATTCTCAAAAATATTACTCCAATACGATTTATTGGCTAAACCACTTTGCTTTCGTTCTTCTCCCTTCTTTTGATAGCATAGTACAAAATTGTTGCAAAGAGATAAGTCTTCTTCCAAAGTGAAGTTGGGTTTATCCTTTGAGTACATTACATTGAGTTTGTAGGAGTTTTAGTGGAGATTATTAGTGTAGAAGGTGTGATTTTTATTTGGAGTGGGTGGTTATATAGAGATGGGAGTTATTTCAAGTTTAAATAAGTGGTTGAACAGCTAGAACCTTGTATAGATCAGTCTTCAAACGGATCTATTTTTCAAAATTCAAAAAAACTAGCCGATATAATGTGGTATTATTCATAATTATAGATATTTACGGCTTGGAATTTGCATGTGAGACCCAGCCGTTATTCTGTGTAAACTTGATGGATTTGTGGTTTGTCAGAATTACGGCCCGGATATATAAAATGTCCAAGACGTAATATGTTTACGGCCAGGAACCACAAATGTCCACCAAGTCGTAAACCAGAGTTGCAAATTTATGTTAGTTTTACGGCTCGGAGTTCCAACCGCAAAAATAATACACGTCTTGGAAACATAGCCGTAACCAAGGTTCAGTTAAATTTTGAGTATCCAGTGAAATATACGTCAAGGTATTTCCTGACCGTATCAGGGTTACGGTTAAGTTTCCTAGCTGTTTAACTAATACGACCGGGACTTTCCAACCGCAATCATGTCCAAGTATATTTGACAAGGATTATGTGCACTTTCGGCTAGGTTATGTGAAGGATCGACCTAGCCGAAAGTGCACAAAAACTTAATGAATCTTGATTATAAACATTTGTTATATTAAAACAAAAAGATACCTGGACAAGAGCAACACATCCCGTAATTTGTGGTTCGTTCCATCTAGAAGATTTTCAAAGACATTCCAACATATCAGCAAGGAGGGCAGTGGGCCACGAGTACCTAGGTACCTCGGTTGTTTCCTTATCGATACTGAGAGTCTTCAACCACTGCAAGTAACATGCATTTACCTTATTTCCTGAGAAATCGGGGAAAAGGACGGTCCAAAGAGCATGCAACAAGTAAGCTATAGACGTATGTCTAGGTCTTTATGCGTCCATCACCACCAATCCCATATCCGTATTGCGTTTAGAATCCCCAAACTTATCCCTCAGACGACCCAAATTAATCTTCCTTGACATATTAACTGCTTCACCAATTTCGCCCGGTGCACTAAATTTCCTTTTAGATCTAGGAGGTGCTCCAGACCCTATCTCAAACTCTTCTTCCGCTTCATCTTTACCCCACCCAAGACAGTTCTTCACTAAGGCACAAAGCTCATCAAAACACATGGAATTGTTGAAACCCTCAAACACTTCCTTTCCATTCAAAGCTAGACCAGTGATTTGCTTTGCGTCATCCGGAGTGATTGTCATCTCGCCGAATGAGAGGTGAAAAGTCATGGTTTCGGGCCAAAATCTTTCTCTAAAACCACAAACCGTGACAACATCATATGTCTTCTACAAAGCATCGATTCTAGACTATAACCCCGAAGATTTGACCAAAACTTGCACATCTGGATGCTCATCGTCCAACGTCCAAAATTTTGCTTGTTGGTGCCTTAGTTTAGGGACAGCTTTATCCAGAAACTACCAAAAAAAGAAATTAGTTGTAAAAATAATAATCCATAACAAAATGAATATAACATATATGTAGTTTGATTTATTACCTTTGTGCCACAAATCCTAGCAGCCCATGAAGAAGTGTAGCCAATCAAGATGGAACGATCTCTTGGCTCACCCCAAGGTCTCCCATCCCCCCTGGGAGGTAAAGGCTACATAGAATTAATTACATCTCTTGGCGTTGTTTTAGGTTTATACTTCTTCTTTCCCTCCTTCTTGTCCTCTTCCTTTCCCTCCTCGACTACGAATTTAATTTTATCAATAGCAGTAGCACTAGAAGTGCCAACTTCATTTCCTCCGGTAACAACAAGTACACCTTCATTTCCACCACCACTAGAAGTGCCAAAAACTTCAGTCACAACAATTTCAGTTCCTTGAGTAACAACAACTTCAGTTCCCTCAGTAACAACAACTTCAGTTCCTCCAGCAACTCCAACTCCAGTTCCTCCAGTGACTCCAACTCCGTCTCCACCACCTTCCTTTTCTCCAGCAGTCACAACTCCGATTTCTTTCCTTGCGTCTGCACCCAATGGTTTTGTGTGACGAGGTTGTGGAGTCGGGTTACTAGAGGGTGTTACTTCTTGGGATATTTTCTTCTTCTTTTTCCCTCTGTTCCAAGACAAAGAAGGAAAAAAACCAAAAGTAGATAATAAGTATGCCTGGGAAAATTTGACATAACTAAACCGTAACACATCATACAGCTACGAATATTGGAAAATCCAAGACGCAAACAAAATTACGGATGGGAACATTGAAATAGACCCAGCCGAGAAACATATTACGGATGGGAACTTAGTATAAGACCAAGCCGATAAAAAATTACGGATAGGAAAACCTATACGACTGTATATTGCTAGTTCACAGAACAACACAGGGCATAAATACGGCTAGGAAATTCCAAGACGTAATGTAAAAACGTCTTGAAAAATGGATATTACGGTCAGGAAATAAAGCTATGGTTGGGAAAATGAGACGTAACACTACAACATCTAAAAAATTATGAACACAGGAGAATATACGGCTAGGAATATCCTAGCCGTATATTCCTGGTTACGGATAGAAATGCTCTATCTCGTACACGTCGATTTAGTTACGGCTGGGAGTTCTTATATATCCCAACCGTGTAATTTAAAACGGCTTGGAAATCGACAATTCCCAACCGTTATACCTATTTACGGCTGGGAATTGAAGAACTCCCAGCCGTAAGCATTTTCCGAAACCGTTTTTTCAGACCAATGTTTTTCGAAACCAACTGATTAATCAACGAAACGCTTAAATAAATACTGGGTTTTTGAATTCATACCTTATTGCTGTCATGTCAGGAGACTCGGCGGCTTCTGGAACTCCTTCATTCACTTCCTCTTGATCTGCAGTTTCATCCTCAGTTGATGAAGTTGCTTTCTCTGCTTCAGTAGGAGGTTGATTCGACGAAGATTGACCTAGATTTTTCCTTAGGTGTCATGGTTTTATAGAATGTGGTTAATCGACGACGATTTTTTTTGAATCGACGATTAATCGTTGAACAATTTTTAATGGAAAAAGGAAAGAAGAAGAAGAGGAGGAATGAAGAATAAGAAGACAGGGGGCGGTTTTTTTTTCTTTTAATGTTTCATCTGTTTTTTTCAGTTTTTTTTTTTTATTATTTTTATTAGATTAGGTAGTTAATGAGAGGGTATAAGGGAAATAACATAAAATTATGGAGGGTATTTTAGAACTTTTACACATACATGATCTCCCCCTATAACATTTAGGCTCCACTTAGTAAATTAGCCTAAAAAACACTCCCCTACAGCCCTAATAATATGATTCTTTTTTTATTGGTTTTTAGCTCAGTTCGTGAAGACTTTTTGTGAATAAAAAAGTTTACAGGGAAAGTTGTTTTTTTACTGGTCACCCAATAGCCATGAATAGGGTTGTGCAAACTGCAAACCACCTACAACTTCACCCTCACAAGAGTTTCAGTCTTGCAAGAATCTTTCCTAGAAAGCTAGCTAGTCTGTTTGCAAGGGTGTCCCTATATAATTGTAGACCACTATTTTTGTTTCATTCAGACTCTTCTATCATTGAAAAAAAGTCCGGTTAATGTATACGTCACTTGTAAGTCTTTCTATTCTATGATTGTTAGCTCCAACAATAATTTTGCCGTGCATTATGTATGACAAAGACCTCCACTACAATGAATGTAACAAACTAAGCAAAACTAAACAACAACACACGTTTTGATCAGCAAAAGACAAAGGAAAACCAAAGAGAGAAAGAAGACGTACGTTTTGATCTACACACAATGTCGATTGCAAGACTTGCAAGAAAACCAAAACATTATCATCAAATCAAACTTACTTATATACAGAGAATATGAATGTTTCTTCTTATCGCATTCTAGACAGATTCATCACCATGAATAACAAGCATAACCGGGGTCTTTTGTTGTTCTCAACTTCATTTTATTTTCTAAGTATTTCAGTTTATATATTATGTTACAATGGTCAGCATGCGATGGCAGCTTTGCCCACATCTCTAAATACAAACTCAAGATGGATTGTCGATGAAAATGGACAGAGAGTAAAGTTAGCATGCACAAATTGGGTATCTCATCTTGAGCCTATGTTAGCTGAAGGTCTAAGTAAGCAACCTTTGGATTCGATTTCAAAGAAGATCAGAACCATGGGATTTAATTGTGTTCGGCTAACTTGGCCTTTGTTCTTAGTTACTAATGATTCTTTGGCATCAGTCACTGTTCGAAAATCTTTTCAAAGCTTGGGACTTCTTGAATCCCTCTCTGGAATACAAGCTAATAACCCATCTCTCCTCGACCTTCCAGTAATTGAAGCTCTTCAGGTAATCTAATAACTACCGTTCTTCATGACCATTTGCGAATTTACAATGAGTTAATAGGAATAAATTAACCTCTCTCTTGTTGATGTCTATAGGCCGTTGTATCCAACTTGGGGCAAAACGATGTGATGGTGATACTAGACAACCATATCAGTAAGCCAGGTTGGTGCTGCAGTAACTTCGACGACAATGGATTTTTCGGAGACAAATACTTTGATCCGGAATTATGGATCAAGGGGCTGACTAAGATGGCCTCCATTTTCAATGGATCAACCAGTGTTGTTGGCATGAGCCTTAGGAACGAGCTTAGAGGGCGCAAGCAAAATGTCAAGGACTGGTACAAGTATGTACTTATTTTCATGCACTTATTTTTGCATATACAATGACTTAAAACTAAATTGAACACGTCACGTATTACCCTTTCACTGAAGTTAACCTTCATATCATCATCAGGTATATGCAACAAGGAGCCGAAGCAGTTCATGCAGCAAACCCAAACATCCTCATAATACTATCCGGGTTAAATTTCGATGCAGATTTAAGTTTCCTTGCTAAACAACCGGTGAACCTAACGTTCATAGGAAAACTAGTACACGAGGTACATTTATATGCATTCACAAACTCCCATGACTGGGAAAATGGTAATGTCAATCAAGTGTGTGGAAATGTAATGAATGGTTGGATGAGAAGAGCAGGATTTTTGCTTGAACAGGGTGTAGCGCCGCTGTTTTTAAGTGAATTTGGAATTGATCAAAGAGGTACTAATGTGAATGACAATAGGTATTTCAATTGCATGATGGGTGTTGCTGCTGAACTTGATTTGGATTGGGCTCTGTGGTCATTAGTTGGAAGTTATTACTTAAGGCAAGGTGTGCTAGGAATGGAGGAATTCTATGGAGTTTTAGATTATAATTGGTGTGGGACGAGGAATTCTAGTTTCATGGAAATAATTTCTTCAATTCAAGCTCCTTTGCAAGGTCCTGGTATATCTGAAAGAAATCAATACAAAATCATTTACCATCCATCCACGGGACTTTGTGTACACAGAAAATCGTTGTTCGCACCATTGGAGTTGGGATCTTGTTCGACTTCTGAAGGATGGGATTACACACCACAAAAACATATATCACTAAAGGGAACTTATTTCTGTCTACTAGCTGATGGAGTTGGGAAGCCGGTTAAGCTTGGAATTTTATGTACTGATACTAATTCGCAGTGGGAAACGATATCTGAATCCAAAATGCATCTTCAGTCTAAGCTCACCGACAAAAACCACACCACTGTTTGTTTGGATGTTGATTCTAACAATAACATTGTAACTAATTCTTGCAAATGTTTGAGTAGAGATAAAACGTGTGATCCTTCAAGCCAGTGGTTCAAACTTGTTAATAGCACGAGAAGTACATCAAGTGCAGCCTCAGAGTTGCTGTCTTTGCCTAATAACGAGCAAATCCAAGAGATTCAATCGGACGATTTGAAAAGGAATGATGATCAAGAAAGCAGTACTCAGTAATATATACTAGTAATAAAAACTAACACTTAATCATAACTTAGAACTCATACTCCTTAATTAAATCTTGTACGCAATTTACATAAATTTGCAAAACGTATAAATTGGTCACTGATCACTATTGATTTATATTCTTTATTACTACCAGTTAGCAGGAGTAGATGTCCTTGATCATTTTCATCCTGCTAAAGGATTTGTTTGTCTGGTTTTTATTCTTATACATCCATCATGTATGTATTGTGTTACTTCTTATAATGTACTAATGTTTTGTTATAGTGTGATTATTGGTTTCTAAATAGATAAATATTGTATTGGTTGATAATAAAGAAAAACATAAGACAAAACCTTAAATAATGAGCAGACATCATTCTAAAGCCATTTGGACTCCTGTTCTTGAAAGATTTGATGCAAGGATTTCTATTTGGAGTCAAATCTCTTTTCAAAAGCTGGTAAGCTAGCTCTTTTGAAATGCATTCTTAGCACATTGCCATTGTATTGCTTCTCATTGTTTAAGGCTCCAGCTTCAATCATTAAAAAATTAGAAAAAAGATGAGGAATTTCCTTTGGGAATACAAGGCAGGTTCTAAATGTTCGCATCTAATAAACTGGAAGTTGGTATGCGCTACAAAAGATAGTGATGTACACGGAAGTACACGGAAGGCTTAATTTTTTAGATATGCTCAATCATAAAGGAATCAGGCTATATGACTGTTGCGTGTGGTGTGGAAATGCTGCGGAAACTCGATTATCAAGATCATATTGCTCGGAGAGTTTGGTCTCTGCTTAGGCCTAAGAACAGGTGGGCTTGGGTCTTCCCAAATACTACGAAGGAATTAGTTCTCAATGGGTTGGCTCCGCAAAAATTATGAGGGCTGTTTTTGGGCATACCAAAAAATTATCGGGCATACATTTTGTCTAGGTTCGGCTCACAAGTTGTGAGCCGAACCTAGTAAAACTAGGCAAAAAAAAAAGTTAAGAGCCGAACCTTGAATATGACAGGTAATTTTTTGGTATGCCCAAAAACATGTTATTTGGGAACTAATTGATTCAACTAATTCCGGCAGTGGTGGTCTGCTTGGGCTGTAACTGCTGGAAATAGAGTTCATCTGAACTTTGCTAATTCAATTCTCAACTGTGATTCGTTATTCTTGTAATTTTGTTTATTATTTCTCTTCTTCTCTATTTCATATTCCCTTTATATAATATATTTTTGAATTATTTTGTAAAAGGATCTTAACTTTATAATCTAATTAGGATCTGGGTCCTAAAAGATGCAATTGATGCGTTAGGGTCGTAGACTAACTGAAGACCGTCAAGTCAATAGTTATGTGACTTTGAATTAAGTCAAGCTAAAACTGTTTGAATCGAGTGAATGCCCGTCCGACCCTTT
Organism: Papaver bracteatum; assembly: GCA_023529315.1. Taxonomy (NCBI): domain Eukaryota; kingdom Viridiplantae; phylum Streptophyta; class Magnoliopsida; order Ranunculales; family Papaveraceae; genus Papaver; species Papaver bracteatum. The sequence goes on along the minus strand of JAJJWX010003600.1, from coordinate 170,867 downwards.
TGCAATTCCTGTGCATAAACAGGCGACCCTAATACAGAAACTAGGATAAGAAAAACCTCAAACATTTCTTTTTCTTGCATCTCGTTCCTTACCCCCACCACAACCTCCACTGTAATCATCAACGATCATGCATATCTAAACTAACATCTTTACAAACACGAATTCAGTGTCACAATTTTAAGAGGTGTTGCAATTACGAAAAATACACCAACAACATCAAATTTGTTTGACATTGGGTTAAAAATGAAAAATATTGTGATGCCGCGAAACAAATTGAAATATTTTATTGATATAAACCTGGCACATTTTGGGGGCGACTCCAACGCAATTAGGGCGACACAAAAGACAAAATAGGTTAAAAATACTTATATGCCCCTTTATAATCGGGAGGTTAATCCATAATCGGTAGTTTGGGGCAACTCTATATTCGGTAGTTATATGAACTATTTTGACTGCCGATTATGGTAAGATTTCGACAAAGATTATACTGTATAATCGGAAGTCATGATAACTTCATTTACTACCGATTATAGGCTCAACCAAAATTCAGAAAAAAGAGGATTTTTGCAAAATCTAATTTTGGGACTACTCTATATTCAGTAGCTATATGTGTTGGATATTTTCAAAATTGTTTGCCGCTGTCCTGGGGGGTCCGGGGGGCATAGCCCCTCCCGTCTGTGTTCGACCTGACATGTCGTGGGGGTCTAGGGGAAACGCCTCCTAGCAGAGTGCTAGACAACGTATCGTGGAATTTTTTTCGGTTAATGAATTTGAAAACCTATTCGGTTTTCCATAAATTTTCAGAAAATGTGTATGTTCCCATAGGGTTTCTTCATTATCGGAAGTCATGATAACTCTGATTTTGGGGCTACTCTATATTCGGTAGTTATACGAAGTATATTGACAGCCGATTATGGTAGGATATTTGCAAAGAGAGCCACTGTATAATCGGAAGTCATGATAACTCTTCCTTTCTTACCGATTATAGGCTCAACCAAAATTCAAAAAAAAAAGAGGATTTTTGCAAACTCTGATTTTGGGGCTACTCTATATTCGGTAGTTATACGAAGTATATTGACTACAGATTATGGTAGGATATTTGCAAAGAGAGCCACTGTATAATCGGAAGTCATGATAACTCTTCCTTTCTTACCGATTATAGGCTCAACCAAAATTCAAAAAAAGAGAGGATAATAATAGAATCTGGGTTTCCCAGCTGCTTCACCTAGTTCCTTCATATTCAATTTTTCTGAGAAAGCTAAAGACCAGTCAAACTCTTCAGAGATGCTGTGATGGAGCAGAAAATTACGTCTGGAGCGCCCGGGCGTGCAGCCCATAACTTCCCCGATGCACCATGATGATTCTACGATCCGGGCCTTAGAGATAGGAAAATGTACATCCATTCTTCCTTGCAAGCATACTCGTGGAGCATGATGTAGGTAACTTAGCTTTCATACCGTTCAAAATTTACCCTTGTCCGCAAAGAGGTATAAATACGTAAGGCCGAGGCCAATGCATCTTGCATGGATCACTGGATTCTCTTACCAACTCTGTGTAGCTTGATAGGAAGTATGAGCATACCTTCGTTGGCATGCAACTAAGCCTCATCAAGATTGGCCGCAATTATCTCTTGCATCGAGCTACCGAGCTTAGCTGATATGAGGAGCCAACATGTTGGACCGGAAATGTTGCAACTCATTGCGTCTGCCTACGTACCCTTCCTTACTCTAAAGAGATTAATCACAGACCGTAGTTCCTCCACGAAGGGACAAAAAACTTAAACCAACTCGTTTGCGAGGACGTGGCCAAGCAATAGTCGTAATTGCCTAGTCCGTATAGGCCATTCCGTCAAAATGCATAGGGAATATGCATCATTGAGTCTGTGGCATGGCATAGTAATGCCCATGCTTAACATGCTCGATTGGAGAGTCTACGTAACTATAAATGAGGCTTAGGCATCATTTATAATCTTCGGCTAAGCTATGAAGCTTACTTGGTGCATAGTCCGCATATGCACGTTCAACCAACTACCCCTCCCTATATATGTTAACCTGACATTTTTAGAACTTAAATTGGGGGACCAAAAATCATTCATCAACACCTACTTTTACTATTCATGGTCGTTTCCATATATATTTCTGAATAACCAGCCAAGATGGATGTTCACTGCCAATGCCAACTCCGATGTTCAACCATGTTGGTTATCCACTGCCAACCCAATGTTCAACCATGTTGTCTTAACATTGTCAACGCATTGGCCAAGGGACAATCTTCCTTTTCCTACGCAACAAAAGCTTTGGATGAAGCTTCATCTTGGGCCATGGCGCACCTTTTTGCATTCGCCATGCTAAAAAACACGGGGTGTTAGAATATTCACCCCTTTAAAGAATTTCGTCCCCGAAATTCAAAATAATAGCTATTGTGGACAATTTCTTCGATTTGGATTCCTGAACAAAATTCCCATACCAGATGCTTATAAACCACGCTTCTTCAGTACGTTGTGGAACATCGATTAGGATTTTCTGAACAAACGTCCTATACCGCATACTCATGAATCTAAAAAGAATCCACAACGGTACCAAGAATATCGAGCTGGCCAGTTTCCAACCGATATCTTAAATAGGTATCCAAAGGGGTGTCCCATACCACCACTTAGGAATCCCTAAAGTAATAGTCAACCAGTTGCCAAAGTCATAAATGGCAATTGCCGAAGATAATAGTCGGCCAATTTCCAACACAAAAAATGGCCAATTGCTAAGGTTAAAGGATGGCCGGTTGCCAACCTGCTATCGGGAAGTTGCCGATTGAAAATTGTCCAGTTGCCAATGTTAAAGGATGGCTGGTTGCCAACCCACTATCGGCCAGTTGCCGATGATAAAGATGGCCAGTTGCCAACATCCGCGCAAACGTTGGCCTACTCTCCAACTTTATTTCCTTTAGAAGGAACAATACTCCTTTGACGAGTCCACCCCACACAAGTTCATAGAATTTTCTGAGAACTTGCTCTGATACACACTGTGACGGACCGGAAAATTATGCCCGGAACGCCCGAGAACGCAAGCCATAACTTCCCCGATGCGCCATGATGATGCTATGATCCGGGCCTTAGAGCTAGGCAAATGAATGTTCATTCTCCCTTGCAGGCATACTCGTGGAGAATGATGCAGCTAACTTAGCTTCCATATCATTCCAAATTTACCCTTGTCCGCAAACGGGTATAAGGCCATAAGGCCGAGGCCAATGCATCTTTCATGCATCACTAGATTCTCTTACCAACTCTATGTAGCTTGATAGGAAGTATGAGCATCCCTTCGTTGGCATGCAACTAAGCCTCATCAAGCTTGGAAGCAATCATCTCTTGCATCGAGCTACCAAGCTTAGATGATATGAGTGTCCAACGTGCTGGACCGGTAATGATGCAACTCATTGCGTCTTCCTACGTAACATTCCCTACTCTAAAGGGATCAAGCACAAACCGTAGTTCATCTACGAAGGGACAGAAAACTTAAACCAACTCGTTTGCGAGGCCGTGGCCAAAAAATAGTGTAATGGCTTAGTCCGTATAGGCCGTTCCATAAAAATGCATAGAGAATATGCATCATCCAGTCTGTGGCATGGCATAGTAATGCCCATGCTTAACATGCTCGATTGGCGAGTCTACACAACTATAAATGAGGCTTAGGCATCATTTATACTCTTCCAAGCATGTTATACTATGCATGGCAAATGATGCCTAAGCCCCATTTATAAATGACGCCTAACCCCATTTATAGTTACGTAGACTCGCCAATCGAGCATGTTAAGCATGGCATAGTAATGCCATGCCACACAGTCGATGATACATATTCCCTATGATTTTTGACGGAACGGCATATACGGACTAGGAAATTACCACTATGGCTTGGCCACGGCCTCGCAAACGAGTTGGTTTAAGTTTTATGTCCCTTCGTGGATGAACTACGGTCTGTGCTTGATCTCTTTAGAGTAGGGAAGGGTACGTAGGCAGACGCAATGAGTTGAATCATTACCGGTCCAGCATGTTGGCCCCTCATATCATCTAATCTCAGTAGCTCGATGCAAGAGATGATTGCATCCAAGATTGATGAGGCTTAGTTACATGCCAATGAAGGGATTCTCATACTTCTTATCAAGCTACACAGAGTTGGTAAGAGAAGTCAGTGATGCATGCAAGATGCATTGGCCTCGGCCTTATGGCCTTATACCCCTTTGCGGACAAGGGTAAATTTGGAACGGTATCGAAGCTATGTTAGCTGCATCATGCTCCACGAGTATGCTTGCAAGGGAGAATGGACGTGCATTTTCCTATCTCTAAGGCCCGGATCATAGCATCATCATGGCGCATCGGGGAAGTTATGGCCTGCGCGCCCGGGAGCTCTAGGCGTAATTTTTCGGTATGTCACAGATGCTCACCATAATAATAGCATTTTTTTTTCTTATAGAAAGCTTATAGATAATATTATAAGAAATCTACGATGAATTCTCTCCAATTCGTTTGTCCTTCGAAAACAAGATTTCACCACTATTTTTGACTGTCAAATAACAATTTTGAGCTATGTGGTTTTTGGATTTTAAGATACCATCCCATAAGTTGTACTTAATAGGAAAATTGGAGCTATTGGGCAAGAAAGTATTTGTATGACCACCAAATTTTTGATGAACAATCTGCCTCCATAAATATCAAGTTTCTTTCACTTACTTCCAAATTAGTTTACACTGAAGAGACTTGTTAACAAGCTTGATATTTTTAACTCCAATACTACCTCTGCATTTGGGTAAACAAGCTCTAGAACAAGAGACTCAACTCCTCTTTTTAGAATTGGCGGAACAACCCCAAATGAAATCTCTCATTATCTTTTCGATTTCTTTCATGATAGATACAACCATATGAAACATAGAGTGACAACAAACTGGAAAACTAGCTAAGAGATTATTTACCATGATCAATCTTTGGCATTTGGATAAGTACCTACTCTTCCATGTAGCAATTTTTTGATGGAAGTTTGGAATAATAACCTCCTACATAGCTTTGCATTTATACTTACTCCCTAATGGAACACCCAGGAAGTTCATCGACCACTGAGATAAGCTACACCCAACAATGTTAGCACATAGCTTTGCTTTATGATTACAACCAATTCCAACAATTGTGCTTTTAAAAAAATCCACTTTTAAACCAGAGACGAGTTCAAAATAAAACAAAATGTTCTTCAAATTGGTTACCTGAGTAGCAGAATCATCCAAAAATACTACAAGATCATCGGCAAACTAAAGATGTTGAAACATTAGAACCAGAGATCATTCATAATAAAGTTAATTTCTTTGTCATTAGTAAAAGAACTTCAACCACCATAATAAAAAGAAAGGGTCATCCAACCCTGTCTAATATCCTTATGTGATGTGAACATAGTAGAAGCTTCACCACTAAAAAGATTTGAGAATCCGACAAATTCATAAGATACACCATGCGATCCAACTCCTCCAAATATGACCAAAATCAAACCTCGCCAATATAATATCCACACAACCCCAATTAATGTTGTCAAAAGCCTTCTCAAAGTCAACTTTGCACACGATAACTGGTTTGACTTATCTTTTTATTGAGTTAATTAGTTCTGAAGCTCACATCATTTATCTGTCTTTCATGGAAAAATATTACATGAAAATTAGAAATTATACAAGGAAACCTCGCAGTAAGTAACGTTGAAACATTCTGGTAGACTCCACCTATCAAGATGATTTGGTCAAAAATTATGAAGAGAAACAACACCAAAATACTTAGGAATAAGCCTAAGATTAGTGCAATTTAATCTCCAGTGTAAGATTGAGAGCACTTAAACTCTTTGCTAACCTTCATTAAATCAGATATAGAGATATTTATCAAACGGAGACTTAAAATATGGTGAAACTTCAGAAATTAAGTATTCCTTCTCAAAATCCAAAAGCAACACTTTTTCCTTTTTACAACGTTTTTATGCCATTTTAACAACCCACATTAGACTTTTCATAACAGTTTTTCTAAACAAATGCTCTTAGGATGCATTTGGCACGGAAGAAGTTTGAATTCTAGGAAGTTCCAACTACCTAGAATTCAAAGTACCTTGAAAATGAATTTCATCCTTCCAAATTGATGTGTTTGACATGATTATGAAAGAAATTGATAACTATATTATTTTAATATTTTTTAACATTTTTTTATTTCAAAAAATTACTTAAATATTTAATATTAATTGTAAAAGTTACCTATTAAAAATATTATATCTATTAAATATAAATATAATACTATTAAATTTATATTTATATTAATTATTATATTTTAATAGAAAATAATTTTTTTTATTTTTTTTTATTACCAATATAATTTTAATTATTGTAAAATAAAATGAGTTTACAACACCTCACTAGGAGCATCAATGGGAGGTAGCCGAGCGACAAGCTGGGCTCCTACACCTTTTTGAATAACAATACATAGCCTATGGAAAAGAGAACCACCAATTTTATGATTAGCATCATGACTAGCTAGGAAATTACGCAGTCATTTCAGTTTTAATTAAAATCAATTTTTGTAATTCCATTAAAATAATATTTTAAAATAAAAATTAATCATTTATCAACAATACTATTGTATTTTAATAATAAATTTTTTATTCTATTTTTAAATGTGATAAAAAGTATTTATTACAAAAGTTATACACAAATATAAACATAATACTATAAATTAATAAATATAATATTAATAATTAATATTTTTATCTAAATATAATTTTTTTTAATTAAAATATAATTATATATATATATATATTTATTTATTTATTACAAAAGTTATACACAAATATAAACATAATACTATAAATTAATAAATATAATATTAATATTTAATATTTTTATCTAAATATATATTTTTTTTAATTAAAATATAATTATATATATATATTTGACTAAAAATAGATTTATAATACAATAAAAAAATTACTACTACTAATAATAATTAATTTTATTATTATTATTATTATAAAGAGCCACTCATGGCATTTTATTAGCGAACTTAAAAGGAGTCATTACACATCATCATATTTTTTCGGTGACAGGTAGCCGAGCTACTAATTGGGCTCCTACACCTTTCTGAATAATGATACCAAGTCTATGGAAAAGAGAATTACAGAATTTATAGTTCGCATCCTGGCTAAGAAGGCAATTATGTAATCTCTTCAGGAAAGTAATAAGTTCTTCACCAAGTTCACCCAATGTAGAGAATGCCAAGAAATTAAACCCATATCCATGCGTTGAACAAATGTTCAAGTATTTGTTATGTTTACGAGTGACCGCTACAGAAATAGTTCGTTCGGGTGTATAGTTGTAAGTGAAAGCAGTTGTGACGGGTGAAACACCAGTGACGTCCATGCATACATCATTTCCATGCACCCAGTTGTAAACTAGAAGATCCGCATGGCGACGGGAAGCATCCGTGTTTGATAGCAGACCTAGAGAAACCTCCTTCTTAGCGGCAACCCCCGCTTTGTAGCACATATATCTTCAAAGAGATCTTACACCATGTCGTGCCTGAATTTCTTCCCTACTTCGCCTGCGCAATGTATTGCATGGTACCCAAATATGTCTAGGGTTATTTTGCAACATGGACACATGCCTTCTTCAATGAGAAATGATAATCCATACCGGTATATGAGCATGGATCGAAGCTGTCTTGGACCAATGGTCTGATTGAGGCCGGCTATGGGAATCTCCTTGAGGAAGTCCATGTCGTGTTCAGTTCTGTTGCTTAGCCAAAGGGTCATGTCACGCTGTCTCATATAAAATTTGTTGGGTATCTCTTTCTTAATAACATTGAAGTAAATGGATGCCAATGTCTTCATATATTGAGAGGCAGCGACATCAATGTCGAAAGTTAAAGTAGAGAGCCCACAAGTTTGTGTGAATGACTGCAGTGCACATTGAAAACTGCGGCTAGAAGATGCTGTGGGAGCCTGCTGGAGTATACTATCCTATAGGTGCCGGGACTGTGCTCGTGAAGCAAGAAGGAATAATGTCCAGTGTCGGACATGGTGTACACCCTTAATCCACTTTCCTTGATAGGTAGTGTGACAAGGCGCTGCTGAAGTAAGCCAAAGCCGGCACCATCTCCCACGACAATATTACGAAGATACTCCATAAGATGTCGATCATAGTATGTAGCAGCATCCTGAATTGCGAGGGGATCGGTAGTTCGGAGGGTAAAGTATAGCCTTGAAATCCCGCTGCAGTTGCGCAACAGCAGTAGCTCGCTCTGTGGATTGTGTAATGTTGGAATTAATTACAATAATCGAATGCAAATGGGAAATAATACTTAGATTACACTGATAGTAGTAACAAATAACTCAATAAACTTAGTAGAGGAACGTATGAGATACGCTGAGCTAAAGGTAATATTGTCTGCTACTCCTCTGAGATGCTATAGAAATTAGCTAACTACCTCCAGGATACAACTACTGTTAGTTCTCCTCTATGTGTAGCATACACAGAGAGAACCCTTAGAACTTGGCGAAAAAAATAAAAACAAAAACACAAATTGAAAATACAAATTGTTTCGAGTAATGTAAAAACAATTTTATGTTTCGTAAACTATATTTCTGAACTAAAATTTCAGAAATCAAGAAGTAGTTATACAAAATTATGCTTCAGAACTACAACTTGTTTCAGAAAAGAACCGAACGTTTTCGAGTTTTAAGACAAATATGAATAAGAACTTAAGTTTCTGAAAATAATTAGAGAAGAAGGAGAAATTCAGAAGATAAGAGTTCTGAATGGTATGTCTTTAAACTGAAAGCCTTAACTCGTATTTATAGGTAAGAATTCGAACGTTTGAGACACAGATCCGTAAATCACGCGTTCAATTTGTCGGACGAGTAAAATAAAAAAGCATCCGTTAAAATAACAATAAAAAAACGCATCTGTCGGGCAAGATTCTTCTCGACGAGAAATCTCTGTGCACAGGTGTCCACACGCGTGAGATTAAAGATTCTTTACGATGAAAACAGTTAAGAGAATTCACGCGTGAGAATTAACCGTGTGTGACTAAAGATGATTCTAGTGGCTGTCGGATATCCAAAAGAAGGCAAAGAATAAAATTCTTTACATGTGTGGGAGAAACGAGTGGAAATTTTCAGTAAAAAGAAAGGGTCGGATAAACCCACGTCCACGCCCACGCCCACGAGCACGAGGCGAAGCGAGCGTGCTTCATGTCTGCGAAAGCACCGCGAACGAGAAAGGCAATAAGAAATGCAATAAGGTTTAGGCAACCTTGCCATAGTCTAGGGCTTTCCCCATACACAAAGGTCTAAAGACCCAAAGGGCCATGCCCTTAAGGCTAAACCAATGCTATTTAAGTCTAAAACTCTTAGTGTTTTAGTCTATATGGGACTAATGTTTTATTCATTCACATGAAAAAACATCTAGAGAGCAATAGGTCTTGGGATCAAAACATGGTCCATGCATTTTTTGATTAAAACAAAACATTGTTTTTTCTAACATGTAATTGCTTAACTCTATCCATAAGTTGGATAGTTTTTTTGAACCTGCCTTGTACCATGTCTCTGCGATACTGGAAATTTGAGCTGACTGGTCCCCCTAGGAGCTTTACACCTTCTACTGCCTTACCAATCTCGGCTGGAAAGGTTCCTACGAGGTCTCTTCTTGGGTCAATGAAAGGCCAATATATATCAGTTTTGGTGATATTTAAGTGGAGACCCCGTTGTGGACCATCTGCTTGTATAATTTTTAAAGATTTAAAGACTTCCTGCGTATCTCCGACGATAGTTCCGTCATCTAAATACCAGGCATGTAGGTCTAGTGAGCACTCAGTTGCGATTTTCTCCGCAATAGGGTGTAAAGCAAGGGAGAAGAGAAGAGGACCCAGTAGGTCTCCCTGCTGGATGCCTTGAGTTAACGAAAGGGTTTTTTCGTTATAATAGAGTCGTGCAGGCTTCGAATAACAGAAATCGATCCATCGTGAAATGGTTGGACAGTGAGCTCTAGCTTCTTTGATGAGTGTCATCATGTCAACCAAATTAAATGCGGTGGAGAAATCGATAAGTAACATTGTCGTCGTAGAATCATCACCTTTCATCTTCAATAATCTGTTGGCTGCGTGCATAATGGCTACCCCACCGCAAGGTATTCCCACGCCAAACTGATACGTACCCAAATATGCTGACATATCTTTAGACACTGCAGATGACGCAAGTTTGGATCATACTCTTCGCCAGATGGTACCCAAATATGCTGACATATTATTAAATTAATTTTAAAAATAAATAACTAAAAATGCAAAAAAAAATCAATATAAAATTATATATTAATTACCAAAGTAAATTTGTAATTATAAGAAATCAGGTATTGTTTGAATTAGAAAATAAAATTAAAATGTCAATATGGTCAACCAGTGGAGTTGAAAGGATGGAGTTTCAAATTCCATGGGAGAATGTGTCATTTAATTTTCCATTGAAGGATGGAGTTTCAACTCCCTGGAGTTCCAATTCCACTCATGTCAAATACCCTTGGAATCCAACTCCTCCCTCGACTCCTCTTATTGACTAAACTCCACCCTCAACTACCCCCGTACCAAACACACCCTTAGATTTCTGTTGACTGATCAAGGACGGGAAAAAAATCATCCTTGACAAGTCAAATGAGTCCAATTGACAAGTCAAGGACGGGAGTGCACTCCGGACTCACATTGCACATCAAAAATAATGCTATGACTTGATCAATTTTTCGAGTTTGAAGTGCACTAGTGCACTCGAAAAATTGTTCCCACTACATTTATCATGCTTGAGAATGTTCCCACTCAACAACTTAATCAATCTTTCAAGCATTTTTAGAGTCAAACGAGTAACATGCAAGTGCACGTATTTTAAGAATCATTGTGAATTAATTAAGTATCCACTTACTTGACAAAGAATGGAATATACTAATCACCTAATTAAATATTGGAAATTGCTTCGGACGGTGTTTTGTTCGTGGCTGGACGGTCCAATTTGACTATTAAATAAGCTAATCGTTTGAAAGAGGTACCATTCAGTGAAGAACAGTGCTGTCCAGCACCATTTTGCGGGGAGTTATCCCGCTCAAGCAGCTTAGTTATTGTCAGATCACGCTAAAACCCAGATCCAACATTCTTGAATCCTTCAAGGGAAATGGTAAGTCATTTCTGAAAATGATGGGTCATTTCCTAAATACAAATCCAACCATTGATCTGATCATCTAACGGTAAAGAATCCGTTTGAGCGGGATAACTTCCCGCAAAACGGTGCGAGATAGCATTTGTCTTCATTAAATGACTTTACTCTGTATTTTCGATGGCAAATTCTTTTTATCGACTCAAATGCATTCCAATAAGAAGCTAGTTTTTTTTTGTCCTTGTGCACTACGATGATACCACTGTTTATGTTTTTATTTTTATTTTTTAATCCATCAACAAATTTTAATTAAACAAAATTCATATCCTAAAAAGTTGGTTGTGATGTTACTAGTACAACCGTTGCCACGGTGGGAGGGCCGACTGAAGACAAATCTGAAAATTGGGTTTGTTTGCGACTTTCGTTATGTTTAGGGAAAAGTGATACTTTCGCTCCGTTTAGGAAACGTGATACTTTCACCCCGTCTCAGAAAAAATAATACTTTCACCCCGTCTCACAAAAAGTGACACTTTCGCTCCGTTCCTGAAAAAGTATCAGCTTTTCTGAAACCAAGCGAAAGTGTCACTTTTCGCGCAACGTAACGAAAGTATCACTTTTCCTTAAATGGGGTGAAAGTATCACTTTTCCCGAAAGTGAGTGAAAGTATCATTTTTCTAAAACAGAATGTGAAAGTATCACTTTTTCTGAAATAGAAAATTAGTCGTTCCGTAAACCAAAATATGGTTGCATGATGTGTTATGCATCCTTGGTGGTGGTTTGCATAATGTTTATGCATTCAATTTTCGAAAATTGTGCCTAAAATGAAAGTATCACTTTTCTTGAAACACAGGGAGGGATTACATCATTTTATTAGTTGCAACGGAAAAATAGTTGATGCATAAACCAAAATATGGCTACATAAAATATTATGTATCCTTTGTGGTGGTTCGCATGATGGATATACATTTAATTTTCTAAAATTGTGCCTAAAATGATAAATACCTCCGAAATTTTCGTAAAAACTCTAAATTTGATATTTTTGTTTGTACTCATTGCGTAGCTTTTTTTTTTTATTACATTTCCAATGAGATAAAATTTGTAAAATTTCAAGGCACTGATTTTTAGATATGTAATATTAAAGTTTGCTTTCCAATTATACCCTAAAAAAATAGAATACATAAGGAGTTATAGTAATTAGACTAAAAGGAATGAATAATTGTGTCAAGTGAAGAAGACCAACCATGGATACCAAATCCAATCTTTTTATGTCAATTGATCACTTACTATTAAAAAAAAAGACCATATAAAGGCTCTCCCTCGCCTCGCTCGTTGGTCCCAATTATATGAATATGCAGGAACATTTAGGGAATATACCGTCATATGGATAACAATTGTTATTGTGTTTGACACAATCAATAGCAGAATAAGCACATTTGGACACATAACGGAACGTTTTTGGAATGTTTGTCTTGTTTTTTTGGGTTATTTCTACTAGTTTTTTCAATAGCACAAAATTGGTTAAAAAGACCAAAATCAACAATTCCTTGGTGAAAAATACATCTAGATTTTGATACTGTTTACATGGACAAAAATATAAAAATAGCCAAGATGTAACCAGTTTCATCCTACCCATTTTCAAATACTTTTTCTTATTTTTAATTTACATCAGGATGCATCCAGTTTCATCCTCGCTATTTTTTAAGTTTAAGCCTGGATGAATCCAGTTTCATCCTTGCCATTTTTTTTGTCCATTTCACCCATAAAAAATTTTACTCGTCCAGTTGAACCATGTTTTAAAAATATTTGGACAAATAACCCATTTTACGTTTTCAAAACTCTAACTATACATGATGAAATAAAAAAAAAAAATTAAAAAAAAAAATGAAGAATCAATACTAATCAAAAGTCGGCAGGGTATTTTTTTTTGTCAACCTTGCCGACTAAAATATAATCGTCGGGGTATAAGGTTGAATAACGTGGCAACTTTTCATCTATGAAATTAGCAGTTACAGGGTCGTCACAGTATCCATTTCCACACCTTGCTGACTATATTTTAGTCGGCAGTAGGGCTGCACAAAACCGACCCAACCCACACCCGCCGAAAAATACCCGTACCCAACCCAACCCGCCTAGAAGCGGGTCGACTATGGGTGATAATATCTGAACTCACCATATGTTGGGTTGGTTGCGGGTAGCATCTTATGTCACCCAAACCAACCCGCCCACCCGCCTACCTTAACCCTAGATCTCCCAACTATTAATCCTAGCCGTCAATTGTCATATATAACTCAAAAATCTAACCTAACTAGCCCTAATCGCTTTTTTCTCTCATTCCTCTCTTCTGCAGTCTTCCTTCTTCACTTCACCACTAAATCGAAATCACCTCCACTATTCAGTTCGATACTACTGTCAAATCCCAGAAAGGTAATTTCATTACATGATTCAATTGATTGTTATTTGTTAGGGTTCATGTTCATGTTCTTTGATTTGAATTGTTTTATTGGTAGATTTTATGTTCTTTTGTTTTGAATCCGTTTGTTTGATACTTTGATTGAAATTTGTTTCTTTTTTTCATTTGATGTATTGGGTTTGTATTTGTTCATTGATTCATTTGCATGTGTTTTTTCTGTATTTGTTTCTTTTAAAAGGTTGTAAATAACTAATATGTTGATATGGAAGTAGATTTTGTTGATTTGGGTTTTTTTTTTTATCAGGGTATGATGATTTTCTTGGTTTTGATTTGTGGGTATGTTGATTTTTAGGTTCCAGTATTTAGGTATGATGATTTGTGGGTGTAGATGGGTTCTGGTGAAAGAAGAAGATGAATTCGAGACAAGATGTGTTTGTGGTTGATTGATGTTGCCGGTAAGAAGATGGTGAAATTAGGGTTCTTAATCAGAGAAGAATTGGTGATAAATGAATTGAGGAAATTGCAGATGGGAATTGAAGCTAAAACGTTGCATCTGACAATTGTAGAAGAATTGTTGAGCTTATTGCAGTGTTAGAACTTACAGGATTTCAGTTTCAGTTGCATACTTGCAGTATTAAAACTTGAATTTGTTGTAAAACTTTAAATGTTTAAATTTAGATTTTAAGATAATTGAATGTTGGTTAAAAAAGTCATCCCAAATTTCTTTAGGAACAATTAGGTCGGGTATACCCGCCACCCACCCGATCCAACCCGCCGTAATGTGGGTCGGGTGAAAACCGACCCGTTGTAATGGTGGGTTGGTTGCGGGTGACAACTCCTATTACCCACCACCAGTGGTTTGGGTGGTGGGTGAGGCCAAAACCGACCCAAACCGACCCATGTGCAGCCCTTAGTCGGCAGGTTATGAAATTAATACCTTTCCGACTGTAGTTTAGTCGGCAGGTTATGAAATTAATACCTTACCGACTAATCATGCATTTCTAAACACCTTTCTTTGTGTGTCAAAAATCCTATAGTCGGCATGGTAGTTTTTTGTCGACCTTGCCGACTTTTCATACTTTCTGAATTGAAAATGTTGATTCCTTCTATTATTTTTTGTATAAAATCACTTAGCAGCTTTGCAATCATGTTTGGCTAGTGTGATTTCATTTCCATTACAAAAAATGAATAAAAAATACTCCCTCCGTCCTAAATTATTAGTCCGCTTTGACTAAGTCAAGATATTAAGGAGACCGGAGGAGTGTATAAAACTACCCTTATTAAAAGTTATATTATTACTAAAATTAAAAAGAGTATATGGAGCATGTAAGAAAAATACATTGGTAATTAAAATATTTATAGAAATATTTAAATAGTATATAAAAATAAAATCTTTATGGATTGATTTAGTAGATTTGTTTCCTATTAAGGGAGATATCATTTAATATTTAGATTGGTGATATTTAAAATAATTTTATAATTGTAAAAGTTTGAAGGATATATTTGAGAGTTTGACTAAAAAATATGACTATAAACAGAAGCTGAACAGTATTTTGGGGCAAATGAAAATAGAATAGAGGATAGAAATTTTAAGACAGAGGGAGTACTCAAAAACCATAACACATAATACATGAGTTCAATCCAAATAATACCTAATTTTGAGAATTTAATTCCACTAATTAGCTAACTAAGTTAACTAACCTAAACACATTATTAGTGTTAATTAATCAAGGGTATATTATCCTTTTGCGTGGTGCTATACCGCACGACAGTGCGTGAACGTTTTATAAGCTATCAAGTAGTCAGCCGTTGGATGTAAAATGGACGTACACGATGTCATTATTTTCACTTTGTTTTAGTAAATTAAAGTTGGTGCCTGCTAAAGATTGAAAAATTCCTAATGACTCCTCGAGCTAAAACTATTACTACACCTAAACCCTTTTTCATGTTAACTGCACGAGTTCTGAACTCCAACTGCATCCCATCGGCCATTACAGTAATTGGTGAACCAAAGCATTTTAATTTTATCACATTTGGAAGAGAACCCATCTCACACATTTGAGTTCGAGTTTAAATTTCAGATCCTCCGTATTTATCTTTCCCTCCACTGACAACACCATCACCGCCGCCGCCTGTTCTACCCCTTTGTTGACAGCACCATCACCACCTGCACTACACCTTGCTGACAACACCATCACCATCGCCACCTGCATTACCCCTTTGCTGACAGAACCACCATCACAAAACCCATTATTGAAGACAAATCTAGATTTAGTTATGATTAATTCATTAAAATTTAATCGTCTGCTATTACACATTTGAACACCATCATCAATACTTAGTAAACGTCAAAAAGAGGATGATGGTTTGGTCCTTCCTTCAATGATGGTAATAGATTAGATATTATGTTATTTCCTTACTTAGCTTTATTCTCTCTTAACTGTGTAGTATTCTCGATTACTGTGAGATACTCAAGGATATTGTTGTGGTTATATATTATGGAATGAAAGCAGGGAAAGCTCTCACGGGAGTTTAACCATTCTCCAAGAGATGGTATAGCAGAGAAAGAGTTCCCATTCTTATTTATCAACTTGGTCAAAGAAATTTACTGGATTGATTAAAAAGTGTTCCAGATATTGTAATTCGCAAATAAATTGGATTTGATCTTGTTGGAGTGTTCTACTGTAAGGAATAGTTGAAATGAAAATAATATTCATGTGTTAAATTAGATTCAATTCCTTTCCTGATTTGGTATCAAATAAAAAAAATAACATGCAGTACGCAGACCATACAGTTAGTTACAGTTCCGGGTCTCTTCTATCATGGGTACTACTTGTTTTGTGATTAAACTCATTATTAGAGCATAATCAAGCAGACCTTTAAAACAAAATTTTGTTTTGTTTGAATTTTTGAAATTCCGATGAGAGATTAGTAGATTACCTGGCCATTAACATGGTAAAGCTATATAGAGAGCGGATTACCTAGCCATTTCTCCTATTCCTTATTCGTATCTGCAAATGCTTTGACTTCTCACACACAATTTTGATGGAAATTCTTTTTTTTAAAGTTAGCAGAGATGAAGAGGGCTTATAATAAATTATTGGAATTCATGGGGATGATAACAAAGGGTTTTTTTACAATTAATTTCATCAACAGCTGTTCAATTTTCATCAACGGCTAAAACTTGATTTGTGTTATTATCCAATGGTGATAAACATGCTAGCTTATAAAGAGGGTATGCGAGGTCACGTGGGGTAGCATCAGCCTATCCTTTTTTTAAAAATAAATAATTAAAGGGCGTTATATTGTACTTCATAATGGCCCGAGTCTTGTCTTATTATGTATACCTCAATTAATTTGTATATATCCCGATCACGCTTAACATGTTCTTAAAAGGAAAGAAAAACTGACCGAGCGTATAAGCGGAAAACAGTATCTTTGTTATGTTGGAAATGCTGTCCAGCAAGGAACCCCATGTGCGGTAGTAACTTTTCCTGGCACCCACTTTGAGTATTGGACCCACTTTTGTCTGCGAAGACTTTGCCGCAGAGATGATTTTTCTCTGACACCAAATTTGCAACACTTTGCAAACAAAGCCGTATTCATCTGTTTCAAATTCGTTACACCGAGATCACCTCTATCTTTAGTTGCACAGAGAAAACTCCATTTTATCAAGTGAGAGCATTTGGAGCCTGTTTTATGCTTGCAAAGAAAGTTTCTCATCATTTGGTTGGTGATATCAAAATTTTGAATTCTAAACTCGTCGAACCCTAAGGATTATAAACCGTCACAGGATGATAGATTGCCTAAACAAAATGTAACTAATAATCTCAACAAAACTTCTTATAGATAAAATAAAAGAAGATTTCTTTCTTTTAACTATCCCCATTGTTGTGCTCAAATAATTTGGACAGATTTTAAATATATTAAAATTGAAATTATCTTGTAAATTATAGATAGGAGGGATTATTATAAACACATGACAGGCTCAGCTGTCGGGGATCCAGATCCACCCAAATTTTTTGTTTTCTATTAACTCGTTGAGGGAGGAAGGTCGTGATATTGTTATATCAAAAAATTATTCGGAAGGTTGGCTGGTATAATGATGCCTATAATCGTGGTATTATTTAATCAACTTTAACCAATTTAATATACGTACGATTCCGCATTTGTATTATTAAATTGACAGCTACAAGTAGAGGATAGTTTTGGTAATATCTCATAATCATACCAAAAGTAAGAATCATAATATCAAACGAGAAGAAGTTCTGCCCACTGAAATCATGGCCGAGATCTGTGTCTTCTTTTGCTTCTTCTTCTTGTTAGTCTTGATTGCCATGCAAATCTCTTCTCCGAGTCCGAGCAGTAAGTCTACTTTCCTGTATCCTAATATATTCAGTATTCATAATCTATATTTTAGTTCAACTTATTTTCGAATTTGTCCATATATCTAAGAGGAACACAGTTTTAGTTCTAATCGCATCACCATGAATTACAAATTTAAACAAAGTCTTTTGATTTTCGCAACTTCATTTATATATAGGATGTTACACTGCTCAGCCTACACCGGCAGCTTTGCCTACAACTCTAAATACAAATTCAAGATGGATTGTCGATGAAAATGGATGGAGAGTTAAGTTAGCATGCACAAGTTGGGTATCACATCTTGAACCTATGGTAGCTGAAGGGCTGAGTAAGCAACCTTTGGATTCGATTTCAAAGAAGATTAGAAACATGGGATTTAACTGTGTTCGGCTAACCTGGCCTTTGTTCTTAGTTATTAATGATTCTTTGGCGTCGGTCACTGTTCGAAAATCTTTTCAAAGCTTGAAACTTTTTGAATCCATTTCTGGAATACAGGCTAATAACCCATCTCTCCTTGACCTTCCTCTGATTGAAGCATTTCAGGTAATCTATTAACTACCCTTTTTCATGAGCACTTGAAAATTTACAATGAGTTGAATGAATGGAATTTTCACTTGTTGATGTCTAGGCTGTTGTATCCAATTTGGGGGAGAATGGTGTGATGGTAATACTAGACAACCATATCAGTAAGCCAGGTTGGTGTTGTAGTAACTCAGACGGCAATGGATTTTTTGGAGATAAATACTTTGATCCGCAAATATGGATCAAGGGACTGACTAAGATGGCCTCCATTTTCAATGGCTCAACCAGTGTTGTTGGCATGAGCCTTAGAAACGAGCTTAGAGGGCGCAAGCAAAATGTCAAGGACTGGTACACGTATGTATATATTCATGCTCGTCTTTTCTCATATCAAAGTTCTTATAACTAGAATTTAACACATTACTTATCACCCTAAATTAGGTATATGCAACAAGGAGCTGAAGCAGTTCATGCAGCAAACCCAAACATTCTCGTGATACTATCAGGGTTGAATTTCGATGCTGAACTAAGTTTCCTTGCTAAACAACCAGTAAACCTAACTTTCACAGGAAAGCTAGTTTATGAGGTGCATTGGTATGCCTTCACAAACTCTAATCAGTGGAAAAATGGTAATCCCAATCATGCGTGTGGAAATGTAGTGAATGGCTTGATGAGAAGAACAGGATTTTTGCTTGAACAGGGTGTAGCGCCGCTATTTTTAAGCGAATATGGAATAGATCAAAGAGGTACTAATGTGAATGACAATAGGTATATGAATTGCATGATGGGTGTTGCTGCTGAACTTGATTTGGATTGGGCTCAATGGCCATTAGTTGGGAGTTATTACTTAAGACAAGGTGTAGTAGGAAGGGAGGAATTCTATGGAGTTTTAGATTATCACTGGTGTGGGGCTAGGAATTCTAGTTTCATTGAAAGAATTTCTTCAATTCAAGCTCCTTTTCAAGGTCCTGGTATTTCTGAAACAACTCAATACAAAATAATTTTTCATCCATCAACAGGACTTTGCGTCCACAGAAAATCGTTGCTAGCACCATTGGAATTGGGATCTTGTTCGGCTACTGAAAGATGGGATTACACCCCACAAAAGCATATATCACTAAAGGGTTTCTGTCTACAAGCTGATAAAATAGGGAAGCCAGTTAAGCTTGGAACTATATGTACAGATACTAATTCGCAATGGGAAAAAGTATCCGAATCCAAAATGCATCTTCAATCTAAGATCACCGATAAAAACAATACCGCTGTTTGTTTGGATGTTGATTCTAACAATGCCATTGTTACTAATTCGTGCAAATGTTTGAATAGAGATAAAACGTGTGATCCTTCAAGCCAGTGGTTCAAACTTGTTAATAGCACGAGAAGTACAGCAAGTTCAGCGGTCGAGGTGCTATCATTGATAGACCATGAGCTAACTTACCAAGAGGTTGAATTGGGCTATTTAAAAGGGAATGATGATCAAGGAAGAAGTACTCAGTAATAAAAAAACTAACACTTAACCATAACTTAGAACTCATATTCCTGAAATCTTGTTGTTAATAATAATAATAAAAGACATCAAACCTGAGTTATTTTGCTTTGCTGCTCCGCTGCTTCCCTGTGGTTGTTATTCTTTCGCTCTTGTGTCTGCTGTTTCTCCAGTTCGAAGCTGGGATGAAATAAAAGTGTCATTCAAAACTTCATATCCGAGCTCCGTCCTATGGCTAGTTAAAGGTATGGGACGATTCTTCGGCCATAACCTATAACTAGGATTCTCTATACTACCCTGATTATATGCCAATAAAGGTGAACTTTGGTCCCCAAAGATTTTCTTGCTCTCAATAAATCCGATAAGATATTCATCATCTCCCACCAAAGAAACAACCATACCTTTCAATTCATCACGTGAAATTATCTCTTCGCTATACATATAAAGGCACTTCAAGAATTCATGGTAATCATAAGAATTTCCTAACTTATTCTTGACTTCCTGGCAGAAAATGTATTCTGGATGGTAGTCATCTTGATGTGACGTTTCAGTACTAGTACCTTCTTTCGTTCGCGAAGGTTCTAATACATGATGCCGTTGCATGTTGGTGACTTCTCCAGTACCAGTATGGCGCTCGCACTCACCATCTTCTATTACAATCTCATATCCTGGAGGCAAGAAGTTATTGAATCCCACAATAAGGTCTGGATAGCCTTCGAGCAAAACCTTAACCCTAGCCACAGCTGTGTCCACCACACTCCGGGACTTAATGTTTGTCAAGACTTCAATAAATTCTTCAAATTTCTCCGGCGCATGATCCTGAAATTTGCTCTTCACAGCCGCCAAGTAGTCGTCGGCGTGGCCTTCAAGGTTGGAATCGTGTGGTTCTAGTTTCTTTGATACTAAAACATCCTCCTCCCTAGTTTTATTCATCTCTAAAAAAATTACTGCTTTTAAGAAGATGGATGCAGACAGCAGTAGTACCTTTATATAGGTGAACTCTTAGAATTAAGATGGTAGTTTCCTAAACCAAATCAGTCTCCAAATTCTAATCAACTTTTATTTTACTTCCCAAGCAAAATTGGTTTCCCGTTAAAAAAAAAAAAAAAAATTAGTACTGTAGTGTTTTTATAACCACAAATTACCGTGCCAATTTGTCAAACGCTGCTAATAGGGGAGTTACATGGATTTTGGTATACGGTATACCCCTAATCATATTAGTATACATCCCATTAGCACCCATGCCATATGCTAAAAGTGACCTGTGGCTGCCGAATGCTTTCAAATTTGCCCAAAAGAAAACCCCGAGGAGGTCGTACAAGGTTGATGTAGTTGCGAGAAATCCTACAACTACACCCTGCTAAGATCTTGTGATATTATATAAGAAATCATGATGAAAATACTTAAAAAAATTTATTAAAAAAATTAGAAAAAATACATAGAAGATAAAAGAAACGGAAATGCTATACACAATCTTGTTCAACGCCCCACTCAACGCCCAAATGACGTGGCGAAACAGTCTGGCAGAAAAAGCTAAAAACACGTCATTTTTCTAATTAAACCGCTTTTGACCCAAAAATGGTTGCACGGAATGTTTTTAAAATTTGAATTGTTACTGTTCTTTTTTAGTCCACTTTCATGGAGTTATTATTCTCTTTCATTCCTTAACAGTCTTGAAGGGCGGTTTAACATTCAGAATCAAGATATAGAGAAAAGAGGAAGTTTCTCAAAAAATGCAAAAATATCGAGCAAATCTTCAACAGAAATGTAATTGTTACCCAAATTCTTATCAAATATTGTGGTTGGTGTTCTTTTTGTATTTAATAGAACGGATCTAGTAGGATTTTAGTTTTTTTAGATTTCTATTATAATTTCTATGTATTGGTCATCAATCCCCGCACTAAGGGTATGTATTGCTCCATAACTGTTTGACAAAATGTCTCTAATTCATAATGTTGATTTTATCTTTTTTACATGTCTATAAATTTGTGTTTTTTCAATGAAAGCTAACACAAGTGCATAGACCAGAGTATCTTTGTTCAACCATGAAACTTAAAATGTTTATTGCTCAATACGTTTGATAAAATGTCTGAGATTGGATTGGATAAGATATCTTATGCAAGTAGTCTGTAATGCTAAATGCAGTTTTTTTTTTCACAACCAAAGGCATTAGGGCATTACATTTCCAAGTTATTTGATGGCTTCTAATTCGTGAACGGTGAGCTGATGAGTGATACCAGTATTAGATGCATCAAGAGAAAGTAAAACTGTGTTGTTTCCACATTGCACACACAAAGTACTAGCTAGATTTTTGTTACTAAAAAATGGTAAAGTTATGTTTTTCAGTTTTATGTTTTTCACCGGTGTTAAGCATCATATCCAAATCCAGTGCGAACCTATGAGTGGAACCTGACATGTCTAGGACGATATCCACCGTAATAACTTTCCCTATTTTTGGTAGTGCTTCTTTGCATCGCTTCAAGATTCAAACTACATTCATCATTGATCCTGTCGTGCAGTATGCACTGCAATACAAAATTGTCAACAATTTGCTCATCATCTTCTTCATCTTTGGTTTGTTGCTCATTTACTGTCTTTCCAACCTTGTTTAGGTTGCCCTCGTTCGCGTCATCATCATCTTTCGACTCCTCTACCGTACAAGTAACCTCAACCCTTATCACACAAGTATCATTCACGAGATATCCTTTACCAGGGTCATGGAGATCACTAAGAGGCATGAAAGGTTTAAAACCCAAATTTTCGAAAATTTGTTTTTCATGGAATTTTTTATTTTCTCTCAGATCACCCAACTAACAGCCAAAACTGTTATTGAAATCATTTTGACCAAGAATCGCAAAACAATGATTGCGTGTACACCGACGTTTTCAAGTCGGCCGGGCATAAGAACAATGATAACTGATCATTCACTCTGCTAATTCCTATTGGATAGATCAGTGCTTTCCTATTTGATAAAACTTTGAGGATTAATTAATTTAAGAAGAATTTTAAATTGCTAATGAAGTACGCAAAACTTTAAAGTATCCTTCGTGAAGATGGCATCAGCACTAGTAACATATTAACATCTCCAGAATTTTTTAACCAAAAAATGTGCTCAGACAATGACTACCAAAAAAATCAAAATCATCACCAGGTTCTCAATATCATGCACTACTGTCTTGGTTAACCAAATCGTCCTTCATACATCCAAGGATTAAGCACCGCAGACAGATAAGAAAATGATGATCCTTGAGTCACTGCATTCGGATCCTAAAAATAATCACAACAAGAAGTTCAGTTATATTTTGTTCTTTTGTTATTTCTGCAAATTATCAAAGTTTTCGGTTTATCACCAAGTGATGTTACGAAAATAAGAAATTGTCATTTATCTAATATCTTACCATCGGCGCTCCTGCATAATTTGAATGTGGAATCGGATATAATCCCCATGGTTGGTATATAGGCGCTTGTGTTGGTATTCCATTGGATACGACACTCTCTTGTGTGGCATATGTTGTTTGAGATTGATGCAACAAAACATATATGATTCAAATCATATTACTTAAAATAATGAGACAAAATTGTAATTGATAGAAGGATGCTAAGCCACATAATTTACCTGCACAATTACATCTTCTGCCAGATTGGTGTTTATATTTTGGTTCTTATTTTTGCTACCTGGAGGTCTGCCTCGTTTCTTTTTCGGCATAGTAGGAACTGTCAAAGCTACACATCCATCCCCTTCATTAGGTACACTTTCATCATTGGTCTTGCTACTGGGTTTCCATGTACATTTATATGCAGTACTTCGCGGTCTTCCTTTCTGTTTATTACGATGTGGATCAAGTACACCAACTCCAACTGAATCCATGGCTTCTTCATGCAATTTTTTTTCTTCCTCGCTATTTTCTATTACATTTGCTTCTTCCCCTTCTTTACTCTCATTGGTGGAAAGGATTGTTGGTTCATTCTCAGCACTTTGTTTTTGTGTCTTTAACATATCCAGCTTCGCGACTAACCACTGCTTAATACTATCAAACTCAACATCATTTTCTACTGCCATGTCTGCAACCTCACTGAATAAAATAGTCAAACTATTATAACGTTCGCGTTCAACAGTATTCTCCCAGAAATTGACATTAACCTTCACAGATGTATGAGATCTTTTCACATCTTTTCTCCATCTTCTAACAATATATTTTTCTGGTAGTAACTCTATTCCTTGACGGGTTATTATACTAATAGCATGTCTGCAGAGAATTCCTCTAAAACTAAAGTTCGCAACCTCAACAAGAAACTTCACAGTCTTTTGAATGAAAAATCACATCAAAGTTAACCAATTTCTTAATTTTCTGTTTGTCAAATTTTTTAAACCACACACTTTCACGAACCACATACTTGAATGTTCCTGCTAGATCCTCTTCTTGATGGATTATTTCACAGTAAATTTTCTTGACTAATTCTGTTTGGAACTCTTTATATTTTGATAAAGTATAAAGTTTTTGAATCTGTTTATCCATATCAAACTCGGTGGCAGTAGTTATCATTTTGGAAGCAGACTCTGCATCAGCTATAGCTTCCTTTTCTACCTTGTCCCTTAAGGCCTGCTCATATTGCTCTACAAGCTGTTATAAATTTGTTTTTGGACGGAGGTATCCATCGAAAAAAGAATTCATACTTTCAGACCTTTGCGTAGAGGACATTCCATCCCAAAAAGTGCCTTTCAAATAACAAGGTATCCATCGCTGCCTATCTTCGTACAAATCGTTTAACCACTTGTTATTGGACAAGTTATACTTCTCTAGCATTTCCTTCCATTTAACTTCGAAGTATGACGGATATTGCGTATCGTAGACAACCTTCTTCATTGAATACTTAATGCGCTTATAGTCTTTATAGCTTTTAAACTTCTCCGGCAACTTTTTCATCACATGCCATAGACACCATCTGTGTATGATGTTTGGGAAAACAATTTCTATTGCGTTTTTCATGGCCTGATCTTGGTCTCAGAATTATTGCTTTGGAGGTGCATTTCCCACATACAATCAAGCCATTGAGAAAATAACCACGCAAACGAATCTTTATCTTCATGTGAAACCAACCCACACCCAAATAATATTGACTGTCCATGGTGATTTACCCCGACAAATGGAGCAAAAGGCATATCATACTTGTTCACCAAGTATGTGGTGTCAAATGAAATAACCTCGCCGAATTCCTTATATGCTTCTCTAGACCTACCATCTGCCCAAAACACCTTATCCAAGTGACCATCATTATCTAAATCCACCTTATAATAGAAACCAGAATTTTTCATACTCATCTTTGCAAAATATTTAAGAATTGCAGCAGCATCTCCTTCCCCAAGCCTTATACGCCTTAGTTTATCAACCATATTTCTGCAATCTTTAGGTGTACAAGTCATATTCTCATGACCACCATGTTCATTTCTGCATATATTATAGACTTTGTTCACCCTAACACCTGCTCTATCAAATAGATCAATCTGATTCCTTACATGGGCGCTAATATAACGATTACAACGAAAAAATCTAGAATCATCGGGGTTTAGTGGATGATTATGAACCAACTCAACCTTGCTAATCACATACCCAACTAAAGTATCTAGTCGTATCACTATCCTAGCTGGGAATTCACATTTAATAGTAACTTGTGGGTTTAATGGTTTCTCACCGGTGTTATCGCATTTACCCGCTCGAGCACAAGTAAATGTGTAGCTTCTTATCTCTCCTAGAATGTTCTTCTTAACTGAGCTTTTCATAACAGGAAATCCAGTTCGTTGTGCAAATTTTTTATAAAACTCATATGCATCAGTTGAACTTTTAAATTTCATACCAAGTTGGGGATCTTTTGGTCCAACTCCATCTCCATCTCCTTTGGTAGCGATGCAATCAGACTTGTCATAGAAGTTCTCCTATCACAATGAAACATTTATCTTAAGAACGGGATATTATTCATATCAAAAACTTCATTACATATGTTAGACATTTTCTCAAACAGTTAGTGAGCAAGACACAATTTTTGAGCAAGACATAGTTTATTTTTGATTGGAACTATATTTGAATTGAATTACATAAACCCTAAAAATTCTTCCGAATTCTAAAACCCAAATAGAAAAACTTACATCAAATTAGTCATATGTTAACGAAAATTTTAACTCACCTTTCCTTTTGTCTTCAAAGATTCTCCATTTAATTCGTTTAGGAGCACCATTAGTTAGTTATCAATGCGAGTATGTTTTAGTCTTCTATTTAGTTCATGAGCAGGAAATGAATTTTCCCTCGTAATTGATAAAACAATAGGAAGAAAGTGGTTTTTAAAAGATTTAGTTATCAATTCAAATTTCACAAAAATTTGGGTTTCCCGCCTAAAATATTTGGTTTCCGCCAAAATTTTGGGTCAAACACTGTTAAATTAGAGGACTGACGTGTTTTCTACTTTTTCTGCCAGGTTGTTTCGCCACGTCATCTGGGCGCTGAGTGGGGTGTTGGATCGGACTTAGAGTAGCATTTCCGTAAAAGAAAACCTTAACTTTGGAAAACAAATAACTCTCTCTCCTAAAATATCTTATCTCAACCCACCTAAGAGGTCTCTCCCTTTTATAATGGTGGTTGGTTCCTTTTATAAGAGTTTACACTGGATGACAGCTAATAAAGCCCCTATTTTCGGATATGGAGCGCGTCAATATCGCTTGGACTTTAACATTGACGCACGGTCTTTTCACTTCCGTGTAGATCTTCACACTTTTGGTTTGACTTGGTGACGTCATCTAGTTCATCATCTTGGAATTGTTGTACACGTTCATTTTTGCTTAGTGCTAAAGAGATTACTTCGCATAAATGATAGGTGTGTGGTATTTTGCACCCACAGCTGACATGAACATAAACCTGAAATTTGGTAGATATGGCATTTAACATTTATATCCCTGCCACATCTTAGAAGTTAATTATCATCCGATTGCGTGCACCCAAAATCTAGTTGTATTTTGGTTAAAAGCAAGGAAAACAGTTGGGAGTTTGCCTAAACTGGAGGACTAAATTACATACATAGTAAGGTGATCAACTTACATCAACTACTTGTTCTTTTCTTTACACACTTCCTCTCAAATCACACCTACATCTCATCCAACATAATGAATTATTTCTTTCAACCATTTTAAGATTCTCCACTATAAATATGCTCCAGCATGGACAAGTTAAATCCACCACGAAAACAAGTACTTCTTCATTAATCTTATCATAATATCTTATTATCACTAAAGGAAAAACCATGGGTTCTTCTAAAATCTTCTTTTCGTTGTCTTTGCTCATTGTGCTTTCATCGACAAATATCGAGTTCAGCTCGGCAGCACGTCAACTTTTGCAAACATCAACCACAATACCCGCAATCCCACCAATTCCTGCCATTCCATCAATCCCAAGCTATCCTAAAATTCCACCAATACCAAGTACTACTAATGTCACAGTTCGTATTTTCAGACCTCCAGCGGACACGTATTCGATTTTTTGGGATCCGGTCCGGTCCAGCTAGCAAGCCCAAATCTCTGGACTGCAATTCGGGAAGGACCAAAATTTTCGTTTTGAGAGATTTCAATAAATAAAAACAGAAATTCAAGCTCAAATAAATTTTACTAAATGAAATTTAATATTACTTTTAAAATTATAAAATTGTTAAATAATAATTACATAATCAAAAGTATGATATTAAAACAGAACTAACACCTTGATAAAATCCGAAAGCAATACCCAAATCCCCGTGATACTTAATAATTTCTTTCACGACTAGTCTTTCTTCATTCTCTGTGGAAAGGGAGGAAAAAGGGTGAGGAAACCACATCCCAATAGGAAGTTTCAAAAAATAATAGAGTGCATTGAAATACAAACAAATGCAACAAATACGATAATTAAAATCACGCATAAAAATTCACAATAATACCTACGCTGTTCTCAGCCACAAATAACCAATATTTTCTTACTCGCAAAAATACTTACACTATTCTCAGCCACAAATAATCAACATTTTCTTACTCAAAATCTTCAATCTAAAATTCTAGATTCTTAATCTAATTGTCAGAGTTATTATGGTAAACAAACCATATTGTTCCCCGAACAGTCTTCCCAGGATAGCCACCAGTGGTGGGATGCCATAAAGGCCTGATATTTCAGCAGCAGTAGAGAGATGTGTGTATCCATAATTCTTACTAGTATGCTCAATTATCATACAAAACCCAAAAACGTTCATAGACCCCATACTCCGTTGAAATTTAATTAATGCATTTATATATATATATATATATCAAGAATACAAAACAAAGCTAGGCTAAGTTTGCCTTTGTTAGTGGTGGTCAGGATTTGTCCGTGGGAAAGATAAATCAAAGGTTGTAGTTCTCTCTGCCACACCCTACAAGTCGCACATGTGGTGTTAATTCAAATATTATGAATGAAAAATGAATACTCAAGTCAAGATATGGAATTTCAATAAATTAAAGGTTGTAGTTCTCTCTGCCACACCCTACAAGTCGCACACGTGGTGTTAATTCAAATATTATGAATGAAAAATGAATACTCAAGTCAAGATATGGAATTTCAAAAATTATAACGGGGAGGTTCGAACTCATGACCTATTGTGTTATAAGAGTGGCCTCTAACCATTGTTCCACCTTGGTTGGAATTGATAGAAAAGATAAATCAAGAGTGGTGGTTTGTTCAACTTAAATACCATAATTAGTCTATTAATTAGTGTTTCACTAATTGCACATAATAAATAATCTATTCATTATAAAGTGTTTTATTAATTAGTGTTTCACTAATTTCTCATAATAAATGACTAATCATTTTTTTAATTATATATGTTTTCTTAATTAATTATAATATTTATTTCTATTAATAAGTAACTTTGATAAATAATATCAATAGACATTTTCTGCAACAATGAGTAGTCGAAGAGGTGGAGGCCGAAAGGTTAATGGCGGTTAAGGGCGGAGCCAAGCACAATTATATTTATTGTTTGTTCTTTTATCTAAAATGGGATACAAAGTCCATTTTTCACATGTTTCCATCTTGCCAAGATTTTTTTTTTCCCTCTCTCCTCAAAATCATGTCTATGCCCCTGGTTTGTGGTGGAAGAAGTAGTGACGGTGAATGTTGGTGAGTAGTGATGGAAAATATTAATTGTATGTTGTCGTTACAAAGTCGATAACATCGTAGTGTGGAAGATGTGGTTGGTTGTTTTTAACACTTTTGATAAAGGAAGGTACCATATATTTCAGGTATGATATCATACAAGACAACATTTTCATGATCGCAGTTGGATCACCCAAATGGTAACCATGTTATTTTTGGTACGATATCGTATAAATCATGATTTTTTAATGTTAAAATAAAATTGATTGCAATACAAAAAAATATATACACGGAGAAAAACTAATGAAACTAATCAATTGACAAAATTTTGTTCAATCTAAACCTCATAATGACATTTGTGATTGAAAATTAGAATTGCGTCCAACAACCTACATGGGATGGGCGGAAGTGATGGTGGCAGTGGTGGAGTCAAAAATTGACATTGAGGAGGCCTATTTTTTTTTTTTAAAGAAACATGTAAAGTTTGGTAGACTAAACCATAAATATATATGGATAAAGTAAACTAAAAAAATTATGTAGTTATTAAAAATTTAAGGGGTTAGAGCCAGGTTAGTCAACCCTTGGCTCCACCACTAGGTGGTGGTGGATAAAAAAAGTTGATTCATATGGTTTTATGGTAGTGGCGGGTATTGGTGAACAAAAACATATTATACTAATTTTGTAACGCCACAAAATGTGTAACGTTATATTATAAAGTATAAAACGTGGTTGATCATTCTAATGTTAAAATAAACTCGATAACACACATGTCCATTTTAAAAAACTGGTGCAATCAATCGCCATGCATGTTATGTAAAAACTAAATGAACGATACGAATCAAGATCAGAACATATGAAATTATTTATTATCGATTTGTTTATGTAAAGAGTGGTCAGGATTTGTCCTTGACAAAGATAAATTTAATGCTGGGGTTTGTTCAACTTAACCATTTTTAAACGTTTTATTAATTAGTGTCTCATTGATTGTTCATAATGATTAATTAAATTTCTATTATAAATGTCCCTTTAATAATCTAACATAAATACATAATTTTATTAATAAATAATTTTACTAAAAACTATATTAATTCTAATGGTGAGTATAAGCGGTGGCACGTGTTTGGGAATAATGGAGGCGGTAACATTACTATTGGTGGAAGAAATAGTGGCGGTGGATGGTTTTTATGGCGGTGGGTGTTGGTAATAGTAGTGTATAATAATAGTTTTTGCTTTTTAGTGAGTTTTATTGACCAAGTAAAAATATAATCTTCACAAAACATGAAACATTGTATTGTGAAAGATGTAATTGGTTGTTTTTAGCACGATTGATAAGGACAAAAACCAAATATTCCGAGGATGATACCGGAACGTATAAGACAATATGATCACGACTGTTCGATCACCCGTATATTATATAAAGGAAATTGGTGCACCCGTGTAAGAGAACATTATCGCTCTCTCAAGTACTATTACATTCTTTTTCCTGAAAGACCATCAATGTCGAGTTGTTTCGCGACAACTACCTACGAAGACAACAACTTTCACTCAATTCCCGATATAAAACCTTATAGACCAGGAAAATGTATTTGCATTCTAAAATATTTGTTTTAAAATTATGTTTGTTCATCAAAATCATCATAAAAATATCTAAATCTAAATTTCGCCTCCGATGTTTATGGAATATTTTTTATATTTTACATTCTCAAATCATGCGACCTCTTGATAATAAATCAAAAATATCAAATTACGGATCAATATGTATAGGTTGCATTCACTTGGTTGGAAGGTAGAGTACACACAAATGGGTAGATCACACAAAGCAGAACATGACTGAGAATAATTCATAATTTGGTCAAGGGATAAGGTCAAAAATTTAAGATTAACTTTCTATAGGACTAATTAGATTGGCTACGATAGGAGCTGACTAAAATACGGATTAATAATAATTTTCATGTAAGACAATTGCAAAACATAGTTTGGATATCTCTTCCTATGTAAAGAGTGGTCAAGATTTGTCCTTCTTCAATTGCTATGTTATGTGAGAAGAAGGTGATATATAAGATTGTGGTATAATTCAAATCTATTAGATTCATACCAATTACAACTAGATGCCTTGAAAAAAATTGACGTGTTGTTATTATTATTACAGGCAATGGATACATTTACATTGACCACACTTGCGCAAATAGCTCACTTCGCAAATGATTGGTGTTGCATGTACTGTCTAGAATGCAACGAGAAATTTGAGGAAACAAGGCACCAGAAGCAGTGTCTAGAGCATTTTGGATATAGTAACTTAGACCCGATGTAATACTTATTTATTTTTTTTTAGTTTTTCCACAATCTATTTATTTAAGAAAAATGAACATTGCAAATACATAGCATCAACAAAAATTAGACAAATTGCGTTTGACAATAATGGCTACCGATGGTCCGGAAACGGCAAAAAAAAGGAATTGTTGTAGAAGAATTGTTGGGATACACGACGGATTACTTGATATGAACGAAAGAGGTATTTCGATTCTGAAATCACATAAAGTTCACAGTATAAGATGACATCAAGTTTAAAGTTAGTAACAAACATAATATGGCTAATTAAAATGTTAAAAACAAACATGATATATAAACTTAGAAAGCCGTGGGACTTGAAGAGACCAATTTTGAAAACTACAATCTTTGAAAGCAATGACCCACAATACCGTAAATCTTTATTTTTTTTATAAATATTCAACGTAGAATATGTCAACTTTTGGTAAAGGATCTATTGACAACCTATTAATTTGAAATAGTATCAAGGAGTACAATATGTGTTCAAGGTTCTTTATGAGGTAATGTGTCGCCAGATTGTATTCCAAGTGAAGGTATGAACATACGAAAGTGACAAAATGTCCAAGACTTTTGAAGTTACCAAATCTTTCATTAAGACAAATTGATGGGCACAATACTTTGTTGAATATTTAATGGCAGAGGTTCGCATATATACAACCCCTACGAAAAGGTAATAGGTACACATTTTAAACATTGTCATATAATGAGTGTTGAAAAATTACAAGAAAATCATGTCATATTGGATAGTTTGTATCATTCGTTCGATGCAAAAAAAAAAAAAAAAAAAAACTATTTCTCTGCCAATTTAGAGGATCGGCACCATGACCATGATAGATGAGTCAGATGGAGCGAAATATGAGCATGTGGAGACTTTTATGGACGATATTTATTAGTTGATTTCACTGAGATGAGCGCTGCTGACGACATATTTCCAAAAAATATTTAAGCTTCCATGTTCATGTAGAGAATTATCTCATTATAAGCAATGAACCTAAATAAAAAAGTGTCAGGAAGTTAAGATTATATTTCTTTCGTTTGAGAAAATCTCCGGCGGTTAAATATTAAAGGAAAAAAATAAGAGGAAAATCCCAACTATTTTTATGACAAACACATATTAAATCATAATAAGTTGATAAGTATTCGGGACACAAATTATACGATATATTAAAAATGAACCGACATCATGGCCCGTGCCGTTACGGCACGGGTTAAGGGCTAGTATAATACAAAACTAGTCATAAAAACCCAAGGTGACCAAACTTGTAGTACAAAAACCCCACTCAAATGTTGTGATTCATTAAAATTCCATCTTAAACTAAATTGATACAAAAACCCCAAATTTTAAAAAATTGATACAAAACCCCAAATTTCAAAATTGGTTTCATCAAAAAAATTTTTTTTGGGGTTTTTGTGTTACTTTTGTTTTGGCAATTATTTTATGGATGGATAGTGACACATTTAGGGTTATAACTCGCGGACAGTATATAATATTTATAGTAAAAAAAAAATGCATTTATATTCCAAATACAAAAACTGTCTGCATGCCCAGACTATTCATCGTGCCCCTAGTTATCAACTAAACAGACTCCTCCGATCGATGAATAACCCTCCTTCAATTCACTCACTATGGGGAATGATTAAAATCCATTAATAATATTAGCGCACAAAACCAGAAAGAAATGTTGACTCGCCACTAGTACGAAAGAAGAAAAAGACGGTTATCAGATCAATAGAGGAGGGAGTGAAATACAGTTCTTATTGGGTATCATCTTAAAAAAAGACCACCAATAGCTAATTAAAATAAGGAGATATATGCCAAAAAGTGGAATGACTGCTAGAAATTTTAGTTTGATTAATAAAAACAGAGCATCACTAGATCAATTAAATAAAAGGAAAAGCTAGGGAGACCTTAAAATCTTAAGCAAGTACTAGTAATAAATTGTGTAGGCAGTAGTTTACATGGGAGGGGGCATAAAGCCTTAGTAAATTATTATTTTAGTTTTATTTTAGAATTGAAGAGAAAATCAGGGAATTTCAAATAGGTGTAGGTTGGTTTGTTAAAGACAAAATCTAGAAGACAAGATAGCTAATTCTTTTTTTAATTATTTAACCTTATGAAAATGACATGTGACCGAGTGAACTAAAATACAAAAATAAAATCAGTGAAGGGGGTTAAAAAGATTTGACAATTCTTTTTCAATTAATTTTTGTTTTACACAGTTTAAATTGGAAAACTAAAAAGAAACGTTCCCATTGGGTTTAAAGCAAAAAGCATCATGTCCGTTTTCAAACAGATTAAAAGGTTTAAAAAATTTAAACGGCGTTCCGGTGATTAAATTCATGTTTCCAAAAGCATTATGCCATCTAAACACAGATCTCACTATCATAAGAGAAGAACATCCATTGTATTATCGGTAAATTATTTAGCACATAGCAATAAAATAAGAAGAGAAAATACCAACAATTAATGCTAAAATAGGTTTTATTTTTTATTTTATTATGTAGAAACCCCAACCTCAAAATAGCAAATCCATAAATTTGATACACCAACACGCTTTCCAAGAGATTAATGGAATAGTATTCCTTTTTATTTTGTAAAAGAATGGAGATGGAGTAGAGGAATCAGAGAGAGAAACTTTTTCTTTTAGGGTTTTGGAAAATGAAAAAATATACTCCCTCCGTCCGAGTTTACTTGCCTAAATTGAGTTCTTTTTAGCAAATTTGTATCAAAAAATTTCTATATTTCCCACTAAAATTTTCTAATTATCAAGAAAGAAACAAAAATTAGGATGTCAAAATTTGTATATGAAACAAGTCATTTGGAAGATTGATGGTGTACGTGGAAGTAATTTGAATTTCTTTTAAATTTTTGCAAAATCCAATTTAGGCAAGTAAATTTGGATGGAGGGAGTATATTTTAATAACCCTAATTTAAATGCAAATGAGAGAGAATTGATTAGGTCTTTCTCTACCACGCGTGAGATTTAAGAGAATGGATTTGCAACTACTAGAGAACATCCCACAAAATTCATAAGGGGCAAATCAAAATGAGAATCCTTATTCCCAACCACCACAAAGATAAGAGTTAGCCTTTTTTTTTACCTATTACTCAAATTTAGTTATGAACACCCAAATTCATAAATACACACCCAACACTACACGGGTTGAATTTTACCGGTTTTAGGTTCGAGAACTACTATCCGAAAACACGGGTCTCACAACTAAACTGACTCCACTACCACCAATGCCTAGTATTCCAAAATTCACATTACCTAATGGAATTCCAACTAGTATTCCATCATCGATTGCTTCTGTGTTCCCTAATGGAATTCCTTTCCTTACCCCTCCTTCGACTACAACTACGATGGCTACCTCTACTTCTAGCCCTTAAATTCACAGCAATAACTTGATCCATTATGTGGACTATGCCATTCCCAGTAGAAGGATATAGTATCATGTATATGTTTGAATGTTCTCATGATTCATTATCACTATCTAGTTTGTGTTATTTTCTAATAGCTAGCAGGAGTAGATGTCCTTGATCATCCTCATCCTGCTAGAGGATTTGTTAGTCTGGTTTTACTTTCATATCCATCATTCATGTATTGTGCCACTTATTGTTAATACTAATGTTATATATTAAAATGTAATTTGTGATTTTTTTTTCTTTTAAACTTTATTAAAGAAAAATAGAGTTAAAGTTACAGCAAAATAAGAAAGCTAAACAAAAAGAGAGAAAAAACAGAAACAAAGAAAGAAAAAACTAAATTAAGCAAATATGTAATAAGGTAGCTTTGGGGATTCAATTCTTAGCAAGTTGCTTGGCCTTTCTTGGAATCTTAAGATCTGCCCCTTCTACAAACGAGAATCCTTCTTAGCGAAGTGATCAGCAGATAAAATGATTTCTCTGTAGGCATGCTTGAAGTTGATTGAGTGAATGTTGGCCATGATTCTTTGCCATCTAGCCAAAAGAAACCATGGGATCTTTTTTTTCTGCAAGGCTTTAACACACATACTGGAATCAGACTGCAGAATTAGCTGGAAATTATGATGCTCAACTGCCCGTTCTAAAGCCTTGATACAAGAAAAGAATTCTGCAACATAGTTAGTAGTTACCCCCAAACCACCAGATTCTGCAAAAATAAAGGCTCCAGCATGATTTCTGATCACAAAACCATAACCTGCATTACCTGGATTCCCTCTTGCAGCACCATCACATTATCGCAAGAGCTCATTCTCATTTGGAAGGTAAAAACAGATTTCAATAATCCTAGGTCTTCCCATTCTCCTGATTTGGGTGTTAAAGAATTGTAAAATAGAGTTATATCAGTTCCCCACATAACACCTTTCAATCTAACTACACATTCATGAACTTTTCTAACAATTCTTAACTGCAGTTTAGTTATCACATGCCTCTCATCATCATAACAAATAGCATTCCTCAGGAACCACAATTCAACCATAGCAGTATAAGAGCTAATAATCCACAATTATTTGACCACATGACTAGAAATCTTATGCAGTTTCAAAATATCCTCAAAATATTTTGGTTTAGAATATGAGAAGATACCTGAAAGCCAATTCCACAAACTGGAGATGAAATCACATTTCCATAATATATGCTCTATACTATCTTCTCCATTGTGACAGTTATAACATCTAGAAGCAAACTGGAAACCCCTTTTTCTAAGATTTTCTTCTGTTGCACAAACATTTCTTACAATCTTCCAAACATTAGCAGAAGTTAAAGGAAGCACTGCAGAGTTCCATATTTTACTGTACCAGTGTAATTTAGGTTGGACAGTTCTAATTTTGTGTATTGCATCAGAAACAATGAATATCCCAGAATGGCTGTTGCACCAGATAAGTAAATATTCCCTTTCTTTCCTTACAGGTAGTTGGTCAATATTAAATAATTGAAGAAAATATTTATGAAATCACCACTGGTTATCAACAATAAGATCTTGTACTTTCAAAGAAGGATTCATATCCATATATGGATGATTAGGGAACAGTTTGCATATAGGATCATCAAAGATCCATTTATCATACCACAAAGATACTTTTTCACCAGTACCTATTAGCCATCTAGTATTATCAAAGAAATCAGGGATGACCCATTTAATACCATGCCACATTGAGGATTTTCTATAATATGTGATCCAATTGCCATTTTTGTCCCTATATTTCGCAAGGAAGAATTTGGCCCACTCATCATGACTGTTAAGAATCTTCCATAGTAATTTCATTAAAAAAGCCTTATTCACATCTTCTAGTTTCCTGATTCCAAGACCCTCTTCATCTTTAGAAGTACAAACATAGTCCCACTTGTAATACGTTTTCTATCCTCAGCATTGCCAGACCAAAGATAGTTTCTAAGGATTTTTTCACAAGCTTCTAGAACTTTTCTAGGCCATTTGTAAATAGATAAATTGTAAATAGGGATACTGCTCAGCACATGATTAACCAAAGTGAGTCTAGCTTGAAAATTTAGTAATTTGCCACTCCATGAAGCTAGTCTAAGATGCATATAATCAACCAAATACCAAATATGTATAGATTTCATTTTACCTCGAGCAAGGAAGACTCCTAGGTACTTGTCAGGAAAAAAAAGGAAAGATCCAATTGGAAATAATCTGCAATCTGTCTTTTCCTTGTATCATAAGTACCATCTACAAAACACTTGCATTTTGTAACATTAAAAGTTTGACCAGAAGCAGCTTGGTATTCCAGAAAAAGAGATTTCAAATTTTCAATACTCTTTTTCCCTCCATTACAAAACAAGAAAATGTCATCAGCAAACATTAAATGTGTAGGATGAATGCCATTTCTTATCACCATAGGAAGAATTTTCCTTTCCATCACTAATTTTTGAATTTTCCTACTAAGAACATCATGAGCAAGAATAAATAGAATTGGAGAAAGGGGGTCACCCTTTTTAAACCATCTACCAACACCAAAAAATCCAATTGGACCTTCATTGAGCATAATAGACAGTTTAGTACAATGGAGAAGAACCATAATCCAGTTACAAAAATTAGCTGAAAAACCATACTTTTTTAAGGCTCTGTATATGAATTCCCAGCTGATAGACACATTTTTGTGTCTGAATTTTCCTCAGTGTCTCTATTGTTAGTCTCGATTTTTGTACTATTTTGGTGTTTTTATGTTTGTTTAGGTGTTTTTGAAGGAATACACTTGTGTGGAAAAAGTTGCTCAAAAAGTGTTTTTTGGATCCCCGGAGGAGATTTGCTAAACAGACCCTCTTTTCGGATAAGGGGCACCTTCTTTACTATTTGCACCCTAGAGCACCCACCTTCTAAGGGAACCCCAATTTTGGTTATGGGGAAAACTTCTTCATCGTTCAAATCTTAATTTTGGCGGGAAAAAGAAAGTTATTACCTGCGGAGCTTTTGAATCGATCTTTGGATGGGTTCGAAGGAGATTAAATAGTTGTAATTGGCATAGAACATCCTGTTTTGATTAAACAGGGATGGTATGTCCGTTAAAACTGATTAAATTGGGATGTATCATCGGAGACAAGGAAACAGGGGTGTACGTACATGAAGATATTCTCCATTAATCTCGAGAACATTTTGGTGAGATTTTCACGTTCAAATCAATTCATACCAGCCTGTTGGATCGAAACAGGGTTGATAAATGCATTCATTTCGATTAAATCATGGAATCTCGTCAAACAGGGAAAGGTTTTACTTCACGGGTCATTTTAGTTAGATTTAGGAACTGCATGAGGAGACAACATGTTTCACTCTCTACAGTACATGCTGGTGATGAGTTTGGAGTGTGTTAGATGGCTACAGACCCGTGAGAAGCTGTAAAAAGGAAATAAATCCCGTACATGGTAAAGGAGGAATATTCCGAGAATAATCTCTTGATGGCGAAGATTTCAAGCATTTACTGTCGATATTTGAGACTCTGATGGGTATAAAAAGGGTGCTTGAAGTTTATAGAAGGGAATGGAGAGTTTGGGAGAGTTACGGAGCCTCAACAGAGCTGGAGAGTGAAGTTACAGAATATCTTTCTGCTTCTGCATGAGCTGAAGAACACGAAGAACATTGACCCCTATAGATAGTCGTTCATGCAACAGTAACACCAACGGAGAGTATAGGGTCGTATCGTTACAGCAGCAACAACAATTTATATATATCGTTCTTTGTAACAAAAGAATTTGTAACAAATACAAGCGTTACAAACCCGGTTTAATCATTATTTTCTCCATTTAATCATTTGTGAACACCATTTGAGCAATGAAATCAACTTTTGAGCGTGTTTTCACAATGCGGAGCTAGAACCCATCACTGGGACAATGGTGGAAGAAACTTTTCATGATTGTGGTAAATGAATTAATTCTTTATATGACTTTTTGCATAGATTTAATTGCTTTATGATTTC
The DNA here is from genome assembly GCA_023529315.1 of Papaver bracteatum. Lineage (NCBI taxonomy): Eukaryota > Viridiplantae > Streptophyta > Magnoliopsida > Ranunculales > Papaveraceae > Papaver > Papaver bracteatum. The sequence goes on along the minus strand of JAJJWX010003600.1, from coordinate 132,017 downwards.
TATTAATTATTTGTTATTTTTTCTGATGTCGCATGCTTGGTTTTAATTACTTTTGATGCATCATGCTTACGACTTACAGATAATGTTTTATGAAGTCTATTTTTGGCAAAGAATTAGAGTCACAACTTCTTTTGTTTTATCTATATTGTATAGAGTTAATGACTAAACCACAAGAATATGAAAAGTAGTGAAATCCTGCGTCCTAGTATCTCTTCATCACGTGACAATATTTTGTATATATATTTTTCTATTATTTTAGTTTATTAAATCCTAAAATCGATTTCAACAAGTCCGAGTGAACGACAACCCTTACTACTACTTTCTACAACATTATTGATTCACATCAATTTTTGGCCTAAGTACTTTAAGAGAATAGAATCGACAAATTTTCTTAAAATTGACCACCTCTTTCATTGTGGTCAGCATTGTGAGTCAAATCTAAATTACTTAGAGGATCCCCAGTTATTCAGGTTATTGTTATGCGCTTCTAAGTTCTTAGTTGAGTATTTCCAGACTCTTCAACCTGATCTTCAGAATGCCTTTGAGGAAATCCAACCGATGAAAACTTTTTATCGAGACCCTTTTATAGAACCTGAACTTGAACCACAACTAGATATAGTTTTTTTACTTAAAAAATTAGATAAGGGTATGTTAGGTATCTTTATGGTCTGCTGTAATTTCCTCTTCCTTTGGATAATACTTTTTGATCCAGATGACCCACAATTATTCCGACTACTGCTTTATGATTCTTTGAGGTGACTAATTCCATCCGATGTCTGGCTGAAGACTCTAAACTTAGAACTTCTTGGGAGGTAACCCAATATTCTTGCAACACGGTAATATCTTTCCTTACTCTTTTCTTCTAGTGGTATCAGTTTCTCCTTGTTCATGCTTTTAATTTCATCTTTAGAACATTGAGGACAATGTTAGATTTAAGTTTGGGGGTATGGGAGAAACTTTTTAGTTGCATTTTTGAAACTTCTAGCGTCACATGGTATCCGGTAAGTGATGTGAATCAATAATGTTGTAGTAAGTGATAATAAAAGGTTATCGTTCACTCGGACTTATTGAAATCGATTTTAGGATTTAATAAAGAAAAATAATAAAAATAGAGAAAATATACAATTTATGTCACAAGATGAAGAGAGTTACTGGGACTCGGGATTCCACCAATTCTCACATTCATGCGGTTCATCTATTAATTCCGGACAATTAAAGCTCATAAAATAACAAACATCGACTCTAATTATTTTCCAAGGTAGATTTTATAAAGAATTATATGTATTTCAAAAGCATGACGCATCTAAAGTACCTAAGATTAAGCATGCGACATCTAACAAATTCACAAATAATCAAGAAAAATCATAAATCAATTATCATAGTGCAAATAGTCATAAAGGAATTAAATAAAATTACCACATGGGTGCAAAACAACTTCCTCCATCGTCCCAGTGATGGTGTTTAGCTCCTCATATCAAAAACATGTTCAAATAATAAATCATGGCTCAAAAAGGTGTTTTTATTGAAGAAATTATATAACTCAGCGAATCTGCAATGCTGTAGTGGCGCTACAGAATTCACTATTACAAGAAGTGTTGTTAACTGAAGATATGCGTGGCTATTGGACTGTTACAGAACTGTTGATTATAAGACCCTGATTGCGACTATTCTTGGCAGCTTAATGTTCTTCAGATTAGGGTTCTTGAAAACAACACTTTTTTGGTGTCGTCTGCAACTCTTCTCATTCTTCTTCACCTGCTACTGCTGCTTCTCCTCTGCAGCGATTTCTCTCGCTCTAAACCTACCCCAAACTCTCCATCCTATTTCTCTGGTTTCCAAACCCCATTTTATACTCATCAGGGTTTGATAAATCACACCAATCAATGCAAATATTTTCTTTTACTCCCCATGCAGGATACGAGAAGAATTTCCTGTCATTTAGATTTTCTCGCACATGTTGCAGCTCTGCACGCATCTGTATATTGTAAATCTTCCCTTTTTTAACTCTTCCATGCATCAAACACTAGCTCAAACTTTTCCATCTAGTCTTAGTCATACACAAACACAAGAAAACTCGTGTTGTATCTCTTTCGTTTATACACCTCCCCTGTTTTCTTCTAATCCACGTAAACTTCTTCTTTTCTCGATTCCAACTCATATACCACCCCTGTTTTGAGGTGACAGTTCATTCTCTAACGAAAAGAGCAATAAAATCTCGAGCAAATCCTTTGTAATCACTTCCATAATCCGGTATCGTGTTTCACTCTTTGTTTTGCTTCACACGAATGTTTAGCCCAATTCCTTCCAATAACTCGACCATATCAACCCTGTTTGGCCCAATCCAGTCCATTTCAGTACATTCCAGCGGTTGAATCTCCCTAGAAGTCGCTTAAAAATCGAACCCTAAAATTTTTATACGCTGCAACATTTTTGCCGCCAAATTCAATTATTTGAAAGGTGGAAGAAGGTGACCTGAATTCAACAGCTGGGTGCCTTTAACATCTGAGGTGTAAATAGCAAGTAGCTTCCCCTTATCAATTTGGTTACCCATTATCCAAATGAGGGGTGCCTTTAGCAAATATCCTCCGAGGGTGTTCTTAGCAACTTTTCGTGCCGAATTTTCCAACAATCTTTATTTCCAAAAAATACTTACAAACACACAAAACACCATAATAAGGAAAAAAACGAGTACTAACAATACGAAACATTGAGGACAAATTAGACACATAATGCGTCTATCATTTAGCTAAGTTTACATACTGTTTATCACCGAAAAGATAGAAATTGGAATGCTAGGGATAACAACCTATTGAGACTTTAGAGAAAAAGATGTTGAGATCCTTGAAATTCAGGAGAGGACTTGTTCCTTTTAGAGGGTAACCGTGATGGACCTAACCTTCCATGATGGAAAGGAAAGTAGGTCAGGAAATGTCAGAAAGACAAAGCAACCTCACAATATAGTCTTAGTTACTGGATTACGACTCTCTATCAATAGAAACTTATCATCATCAACAAGAGGAGCGACATCAAAATCTATGAAGAAAGTTGAAGACGATTAAGGTTTAGAAGCAACAATAGAAAAGAATAATTCAAAAATCAAAGTTGAAGACTTAGTTACAAGAAGTTATAAGAGCAAATGATATAAGTTGTTGGAATTCATGATACCAAGACATCACAAGTTGCGAAGATCCAAGTTTTTAAAGTCCTTCTCTCTTGGCCATGCAATTTTTTGTCGTGTAATTTTTGTTTAAAAAGAAAAGAAAAAAAAGAGAAAAAAAAAATCATCATTATGTTCTTTTTGTTCTATAATTAGTTGTTTTCAATAAGGCCATAGGGAAGTAGAAATTTTTATGTCAAGCAAGAAATCGAAGAGAATAGTTAATTTTCAAGGTTCCATGAGGTTCGATAGTTTATCATCCACAGTTGAAGACCGAAGAAGACATTGTTTCTACTGAGCACTATCAGAGAGTCGAAGAAAGATACATTTGGTTGCTTTGTTAGTCCGCTTTCAATCTGGCACAAGATCTTTCTAGCTCTGGTTTAACTCATCACACGTAATTAGTCCAGCTGTGTAGAAGATTTCCCTCTCATCTTTTTCTCTCTCCGATATTTTATCCAGCTGTAAATCAGCGGACGCATCTTACAATGTTTAACTAGCCGTGTAGAAGATATCTCTTTATCTAGTAGTGTTGCGGATGTGTCTCCCCTTTTATTTAGTCATCTTTAGAGCTGGCACCTTTTCTTTGGCATTATAGTTACTTGGAGATAGGTTGAGAATATGTATATCCTCATAGCTCTTTGGATACTTGTGACCAATTAGAAGTCATGGTTTTGTGGGTACACCTCTGGTAAACCCTCCCGAGATTAACTCGGTTTTATTTTTTTATTTTTTTTTATTTTTGCTCGAGGATTAGCAAGTAATAAGTTTGGGGGTATTCCCGAATGTCACGCGGGTGACCCTGGTTTGATCCCCGACAACGGCGCCAAAAATTGATGTGAATCAATAATGTTGTAGAAAGTAGTAGTAAGGGTTGTCGTTCACTCGGACTTGTTGAAATTTATTTTAGGATTTAATAAACTAAAATAATAGAAAAATATATATACAAAATATTGTCACGTGATGAAGAGATACTAGGACGCAGGATTTCACTACTTTTCATAATCTTGTGGTTTAGTCATTAACTCTATACAATATAGCTCAAACAAAAGAAGTTGTGACTCTAATTCTTTGCCAAAAATAGACTTCATAAAACATTATCTGTAAGTCATAAGCATGACGCATCAAAAGTAATTAAAAAGTCATAAAGAATTAATTCATTTACCACAATCATGAAAAGTTGCTTCCTCCATTGTCCCAGTGATGGGTTCTAGCTCCGCATTGTGAAAACACGCTCAAAAGTTGATTTCATTGCTCAAATGGTGTTCACAAATGATTAAATGGAGAAAATAATGATTAAACCGGGTTTGTAACGCTTGTATTTGTTAGAAATTCTTCTGTTACAAAGAACGATATATATAAACTGTTGCTGCTGCTGTAACGATACGACCCTCTACTCTCCGTCGTTGTTACTATTGAATGAACGACTGTCTATAGGGGTCAATGTTCTTCGTGTTCTTCAGCTCATGCAACATCAGAAAGATATTATGTAACTTCACTCTCCGACTCTGTTGAGGCTCCGTAACTCTCCCAAAGTCTCCATCCCCTTCTATAAACTTCAAGCACCCTTTTTATACCCAGCAGCGTCTCAAATATCGACAATAAATGCTTGAAATCTTCTCCATCAAGAGATTATTCTCGGAATATTTCTCCTTTACCATGTATGAGATTTATTCCCTTTTTAAAGCTTCTCACGGGTCTGTAGCCATCTAACACACTCCAAACTCATCACCATCACGTACTGTAGAGAGTAAAACATGTTGTCTCCTCATGCAGTTCCCAAACATAACTAAAATGACCCGTGAAGTAAAACCTTTCCCTGTTTGACGAGATTTCGTGATTTAATCGAAATGAATGCACTTCCCAACCCTGTTTCGATCCAACAGGCTGGTATGAATTGATTTGAACGAGAAAATCTCACCAAAATGTTCTCGAGATTAATGGAGAATATCTTCATGTACGTACACCCCTGTTTCCTTGTCTCCGAAGATACATCCCAAGTTAATCAGTTTTAACGGACATACCATCCCTGTTTAATCAAAACATGACGTTCTATGCCAATTACAGCTATTTAATCTCCTTCAAACCCATCCAAAGATCGATTCAAAAGCTCCGCATGTGATAACTTTCTTTTTCCCGCCAAAATTAAGATTTGAACGATGAAAAATGTTGCCCCATAACCAAAACTGGGGTGCCCTTATCAGTTGTGTACTCTGGGGTGCAAATAGTAAAGAAGGTGCCCCTTATCAATTGAGGTGCCCCTTATCCGAAAAGGGGGTTCGTTTAGCAAATCTCCTCTGGGGGTCCAAAAAGCACTTTTTGAGAAACTTTTTCCACACAAGTGTATTCCTTCAAAAACACCAAAACAAACATAAAAACATAAAAATTAGTACAAAAATCGAGACCAACAATAGAGACACTAAGGAAAATTCAGACACAAAAATGTGTCTATCAAATACCCCAAACTTATTATTTGCTAGTCCTCGAGCATAACTAAAAAAATTAAAAAATTAAAAATAAAGCCGAGTTAATCTTAGGAGGGTTTACCAGAGGTGTACCCAAAAAACCATGACTTCTAATTGGTCACAAGTATCCAAAGAGCTATGAGGACATACATATTCTCAACCTATCTCCAAGTAACTAGAATGCCAAAGAAAAGGTGCCAGCTCTAAAGCTGACTAAAGAAAAGGGGAGACACATCCGCAACACTTCTAGATAAAGAACTATCCTCTACACAGCTAGATAAACATTGTAAGATGCGTCCGCTGATTTACAGCTGGATAAGATTAGGAGAGAGAAAAAGATGAGAGGGACATATGCTACACAGCTGGACTAATTACATGTGATGAGTTAAACCAGTGCTAGAAATATCTTGTGCCAGATTGAAATCGCACTGACAAAGAAACCAAATGTATCTTTCTTCGACTCTCTCATAGTTCTCAGTAGAAACTACGTCTTCTTCGGTCTTCAACTGTGGAGATAAACTATCGAACCTCATAGAACCTTTACAATTAACTCTTCTCTTCGATTTCTTGCTTGACATAAAAATTTCTACTTCCCTATGGCCTTATTGAAAAAAACTAATTATAGAACAAAAAGAACATAATGATGATTTTTTTTTTTTTAAACTAAAATTACACGACAAAAATTTGCATGGCCATGAGAGAAGGAATTTAAAAACTTGGATCTTCGCAACTTGTGATGTCTTGGTATCATGAATTCCAACAACTTATATCATTTTCTCTTATAACTTCTTGTAACTAAGTCTTCAACTTCGATTTTTGAATTATTCTTTTCTATTGTTGCTTCTAAACCTTAAACGCCTTCAAATTTCTTCATATATTTTGATGTCGCTCCTCTTGTTGATGATAATAAGTTTCTATTGAGAGAGAGTCGTAATCCAGTAATTAAGACTACATTGTAATGTTGCTTTATCTTTCTGGCATTTCCTGACCTACTTGACTTTCCATCATGGATGGTTAGGTCCATCACGGTTACCCTCTAAAAGGAACAAGTTCTCTCCTGAATTTCAAGGATCTCAATGTCTTTTTCTCTAATGTCTCAATAGGTTGTTATCCATAACATTCCAATTTCTATCTTTTCGGTGAGAAACAGTATGTAAACTTAGATAACTGGATACCATAAGACGCTAGAAGTTTCAAAAATGCAACTAAAAAGTTTCTCCCACCAGCTCATAGTATCATAGGCTTGTGTAATATCTAGTTTGAGGCCCACATTACCTCCTCTTCTAGCAGTTGACATCTCATACACTAATTCAGAAGCTAATAATATTTGTTCATGAATATTTCTATTTTTAACAAAATCATATTGCTGCTAAGATATAAGATTTGGAAGATAGATAGTAATTCTCAGTAATAATCTTAGTGATAATTTTGAAACAAAAATTACTAAGACCAATTGGTCTAAAGCTCTTAGCAGTTTTATCCCTTTTAACTTTAGGAATCAAAACAAGAAAGTTGGAATTCATACCACTTGGAATAATGTTGTTTCTCCAGCAGAATTGAACAACATAAATTAAGTTGTTTTTGATGATTCCCCAAGATGCTCTATAAAAAATTCCAGTGAACCCATCAGGACCTAGAGCACTATTATCATTCAAAAACAACTTTCTATATCCTCTTCATTTGGACATTCTTCCAAGAAAAGATTATCAGCATCAGAAATAAGATGAGGAACAACATCAAATATTGAATCATTAATCTGGAATATAATTTATGATCTCCTATAGATAAAGGTTTTACCTATTTCACGTTCCATTTTTCCTATTTCCCATCCCCTTTACAACTTTTGAAATCAATTTACATTTTAGTTTTGGTTTTTCCTATGTACCACGCACAAAAGTCAAATTGTTTTGACCATGACCAGTACCATTTTTATTCATCTTCTTTTTGGTTCATCTAATCATACCTATTTTTTATTAAACAAAACCAAAAATTATCAAGTTAGAAACCCTAAGTTAGATTCTAATTATTTGATATAACATACCTTCTTTACTTTTTATCAATTAGTCTGCTAATAGGCGATCAGTTGGTAAACCATTATTATTGAAGGATCAATTATTCAAAATCTAGAGGAAAAAAATCTCAATCCTAGTTCCATTATCAACTGCACTTGAACTACTTATGGATCTACCAAAACATGCTAATCAAATCACACAGTTGATAGTATACAATAGGTTTTACTTAAATTAACGCAAAAAGATAGAACCACATGACCGAGATAATAACACATACTTCCAAATTAAATATATCAAACAACTTAGTGGATGCTCCAACGAGAACAGTGTAAATCATTCAACATATGCTCCAAAGAAAACAGTGCAAGTCATTAAACATATGATCCAACAAGGAAAGTGTAACATGATGGCCTAGTCCCCCTAGTTGTACACCAAACTTTATCCATTCTCTATATTCACTGAAGGTGGTGGTCATTCAACATACGATCCAACGAGGATAGTGTAACATGTGTTAGGGGAGACTTGCAAAATCCGATCCGCTATGCGCAATAAGAAAACTACACAAACAATGAAACACAATCCGGAAAATACACAACTACAACAATATAGAAGCAATCACATAACACCAAGGATCACGTGGAAAAACCCCTCCAAGGTGAAGGGTAAAAATCCACGGGCAAATCGTCCACTATAATCAATAATGGGTTACACACAATTCTCCTATTTTGGGGATAACAACAACTTCAAGGTGAATATAGCACCTAGATAACCAATTTGCCTAATTATACTCACCACTAGGGTGGATCAACAATTCATTCACCTAAATAGGTAAGATTTACTACCAATTTAAAAATATCAAGAGTAAGAGATACTTACTACTAGGATTTGAACAAACCCTAGATTTTCCCCCTTTTGAAGAGATGTGGAAATTGATCAATCAATCATCACCACAACGAACCAAATGGACCCTTAACAAGAACCCTTCTTCTTCCTTTTCAATATCAACTCAAAACTCACTAAAAATAGAACTATAATGGTGGCTTCACCTCTTTTCTCCCCACTCTGTCTCTCTACCTCCCTTTTCTTTTCTCACAACTTTGAGAAGATAAACTCCTGAAAATAAAACATCTCATGATGCTTGTTATAACCTAACAAGGCACATACTACCCTCCTCCTTTAAATGGTTAAGGGTATGCTCTCATGTTGGACCATAAGTTGTGGACCGGCCCAACAATCTCCCCCTCACGACTTATGATATGACATTTGGTGAAGTACTCGTCACCACAAAACATGCCCTTCTACAGAAATACATAGGCTTGTACTTTGGTAGCGACTTTGTCATCATATCAGAACCATTCTCAGTCTTGATTTTATACACCCACTTGTTCTTCAGAATTTTCTGGTTCTTTGGCTTGTCAACCAAATCAAAAGTGTCATTCTCATTCAAAGAGCCAACCTCTTCTTTCATGGATTTTAACCACTTCTGACTTTCAGTAACACTAAGAGATTCTTCATAAGACTCTGGTTCACCTGCATCTATGAGAATCACATACTCATGTGGTGTATACTTCGTTGAAGATAATCTGGTCCTGCTGGATCTTCTCAACTCAGCTTTTGGTTGTTCTTGTTGTTACACTTTTTGCTAAATATCACCCACTGGAACATCTTCATGAGCTTCATCTTAATGATTGTGTTCTTGTTCTTCATTACCATTACCATCAACATCATCATCATATTGTTAAAGAGAAGGAACAACTGGATTTGTATCCAAGAACATGTCTTCTTGAAGATTTGGAATTTAGATCTTCTCAAAGTCTTCAATAGTTTGGTCTTCAAGGACTTTTGATAACCTTCTTGTCAACTGGATCCCAAAATCTATAACCAAACTTCTTTGTTCCATAGCCTAGGAACACACACTGCTTCAATTTGTCATCAAGCTTTCACCTCTGATATTTTGGGATATGAAAAAATTCCCTACAACCAAACACTCTCAAGTGATCATAAGTAGGCTCTTTGTCTCTCTAACCCATCTCTGCTACTTCTCCATCCAGCGGTATTGAAGGTGATCGATTGATCAAGTACACAACAATATTCATTGTTTCAACACAAAAATGCTTCTGCAACTTGGAATGAGATAACGTGCACCCAATTCTATCAAGAATAACGCGGTTCATCCGCTCTGCAACACCATTATGTTATGGAGTCTTCCCTACTGATTGTTCATGACGTATACTCATGCTCTTTCAATACTCTTCAAGTGGACCAATGTACTCTCCCCCGTTGTCAGAACGAAGGAAATTTAAAGTTCTACCTATTTCTCTTTCCACCATTTTGTGAAACATCTTGAACACATGAACAACATCATCTTTGGTCTTGATTGCATATGACCAAAGCTTCCTAGAGCACCATCTATGAAAGTAACAAAGTAAAAAAGCACCACCAAGTGTTTTGACCCTTAAAGGTCCACATATGTCAGAATGAACAAGATTAATAATACCAGAATTACTCTTGGGTAAAGCTTTATGAAAAGATATTCCAGTTCGTTTACCAACTAAAAAATGCGTGCACTTAACCCATTGTGTACCTTTCTCCTTTAGAAAGACTTTCCTTCTGGTGAGGATTTGAATTCCCTTCTCACTAAGATGACTAAGTCTTCTATTCCACAGCTCGTAGGTTGAATCTTTGTCAGCAACATTCAACTCACCTTTCAACACCTTCACCTGTGGCTTATACAATGTGCCTCATTTCTTTCCTCTTACAATAACCATGGAGACTTTGGTTAGCTTCCATTTTCCATCACCTAAGTGATTGTTGCACCCTTCATCATCTAACACTCCTGGTGAAATTAGATTCAAACAAAGATCCGGTACATGTCGCACATTTTTGAGAACCAATCTGCAGCCAACACTAGTCTCGACCTTCACATCACCCATTCCTACAATCTTCGAAACACCATTGTTTCCCATTCTGACTGAACCAAAATTACCATCCTTGTAGGATATAAACACATCTTCTCGAGGTGTAGCATGATAGGATGCACCTGAATCGACTATCCACTCTGAATCGGAAACTGCAGAACTCATACATACATCATTATAATCATAAAATGAAGTAATATAACTATTTGTAACCAAAACTGTAACATCATTGACTTGTCTGTCATTTACATTCCCTTCCCTTGGTTCTTGCATCGGCTTCCTACATTCATTTGAATAATCCACGTCTTCACTAGACGTTGATTCACTTTTTGACTTTCCACGGTCAAGAGCTTTGCCACAAGCAGATTTCTGATCATATAACTCCTCTAACTTCGTGCACAAAGAAAATTCTAGTTTCTCACTATCCACATGACGAAAAATATAATCATAAACCTATTATAGAATGAAATTAACAACTTTACGTTTAGAAACACTCCACACTTTATCTTCTATCTTCTTAGGCTTTACTCCCTTGCTCTCTATTGGACCAAAGAGATCTTAACAATATAACCAATCTTCCATCTTCGCATTCCATATCACATAGTTCTCACCGGTGAAAATAACCATTTTATTACTAGTGTTAGCTTCCATCATTGCACAGGATTATCTCAACTCAATATAACTAGTAACCATTATATTACTAGTGCTAGCTTCCGTCATTGCACATTATTAGCACAATATAACCTATATGATACCACTTGTTGGTGGAGACTTGCAAAATCCGAGCCTCTATGCACAATACGAAAACTACACAAGCAACAAAACACAATGCGGAAAATACACAACTATGACGATATAGAAGCAATCACATAACACCAAGGATCACATGGAAAAACACCTCTAAGGTGAAGGGTAAAAAACCACGGGAAAATCTTCCACTATAATCAATAATGGGTTACACACAATTCTCCCAATTTGGGGATAACAACAACTTCAAGGTGAATATAGCACCTGGATAACCAATTTTCCTAATTATACTCACCACTAGGGTGGATCAAAAATTCATTCACCTAAATAAGTAAGATATACTACCAATTTGAAAATAGCGAGAGTAAGAGATACTTACTACTAGGATTTGAACAAACCATAGATTTCCCCCCTTTTGAAGAGATATGGAAATTGATCAATCAATCTTCACCACAATGAACCAAACAGACCCTTAACAAGAACCCTTCTTCTTCCTCATCAAGATTAACTCAAATCTCACCAAAAATGGAACTCTAATGGTGGCTTCACCTCTTTTTCTCCTCACTCTCTCTACCTCCCTTTTCTTTTCTCAAAACTTTGAGAAGATAAACTCTTGAAAACAAAACATCTCCTGACACTTGTTATAACCTAACAAGGTACCTACTACCTTCCTCTCTTAAATGGTTAAATGGATGCTCTCATGTTGGTCCATAAGTTGTGGACCGGCCCAACAATATCCCCCTCACGACTTATGATGCGACTTATGGTGAGGTACCCGTCACCACCAAACCTGCCCTGCTGCATAAATACACATGCTTGTACTTTGGTAGTAACTTTGTCATCATATTAGAACCATTCTCTTTCTTGATTCTATACACCCACTTGTTCTTCAAAATTTTCTGATTCTTTGGCTTGTCAACCAAATCAAAAGTGTCATTCTCATTCAAAGAGCCAACCTCTTCTTTCATGGATTTTAACCACTTCTGACTTTCAGTAACACTAAGAGCTTCTTCATAAGACTCTGGTTTACCTACATCTGTGAGTATCACATACTCATTTGGTGTATACTTCTTTGAGGGTAATCTGGTGCTGCTGGATCTTCTCAACTCAGCTTCTGGATGTTTTTGTTACACTTCTTGCTCAACATCACCCACTGGAACATCTTCATGAGCTTCTTCTTCATGATTGTGTTCTTGTTCTTCATTACCATTACCATCAACATCATCATCACATTGTTTAAGAGAAGGAACAACTGGATTTGGATCCAAGAACATGTCTTCTTGAAACTTTGGCATTTCGATATTCTCAAAGTCTTCAATAGTTTGGTTTTTAAGGAATACTACGTCCCTGCTTCTGATTACCTTCTTGTCAACTGGATCCCAAAATCTATAACCAAAATTATCTGTTACATAGCCTAGGAACACACACTGCTTCGCTTTGTCATCAAGCTTTGACCTCTGATATTTTGGGATGGGAAAAAATTCCCTACAACCAAACACTCTCAAGTGATCATAAGTAGGCTCTTTGTCTCTCCAAACCATCTCCGCTACTTATCCATCTAGTGGTCTTGAAGGTTATCGATTTATCAAGTATATAATAATATTCATTGGTTCACCCCAAAAATGCTTTTGCAACTTGGAATGAGATAACATGCACCTAATTTTCTCAAGAATAGTGCGGTTCATCCGCTCCGCAACACCATTATGTTGTGGAGTCTGCGGTATTGATTGTTCATGACATATACCCATGATCTTGGAATACTCTTCAAGTGGACCAATGTACTCTTCCCCATTATCAGAGCGAAGGCACTTTTAGGTTCTACCTGTTTCTCTTTCCACCATGCTGTGAAATATCTTGAACACATGAACAACATCATCTTTGGTCTTGATTGCATATGACCAATCCTTCCTTGAAGCATCGTCTATGAAAGTAACAAAGTAAAAAAAAACCGCCAAGTGTTTTGACCCTTAAAGGTCCACATACGTCATAATGAACAAGATCAATAATACCAGAATTACGCTTGGGTAAAGCTTTATGAAAAGATACTCTAGTTTGTTTACCAACGAAACAATGAGTGCACTTACCCAATTGCGTACCTTTCTCCTTTGGAAATACTTGCCTTTTGGTGAGGATTTGACTTCCCTTCTCACTAATATGAACAAGTCCTCTATGCCACAGCTCGAAGGTTGAATCTTTGTCAGCAACATTCAACTCACCTTTCAACACCTTCACTTGTGTCTTATATAATGTGCCACATTTCTTTCCTCTTGAAATAAACCGGTCCATACCGGTCCATGCTCACCCCTAATTAGAAGGAGGGAAACAACCATGGCTAGCCAAATGAAAACCTTAACATTTTTGAACCCATTTTCTAAGCACTCTTGCTCTTTCGAAGGGAAAAATAAAATGTACATACTGGAATATGGAGGAGAGAAGGGCGAGGAAGCTATGTAGTTCTTCAAATTTGAAGCCCTGAAGGGAGTAAAATAAGGGCATATTTAATAGAGTAGTACCCTACTTATCAAAGTTCACTAACATTGTTGGAGCAGAATCTCGTAATAGTTTTGCCCCAGCGAAATTATAACCAGCAAATGTTTGCGAAGACCATCGTAGATTATTTGAAGAATGACGTAGAAGGTGACGTCAGCCTAATCACGGGGAAAGTGTGAATACCTCGCGAGATTGAAGAGCACTTGCGAAGAAAACCCTTCTAAGCTTGCGATATTTACGCAGGCCAGATCCGAAAATAAAGGTTGTCTAAGCCGTCATCCATTATGTAATACCCTATATAAAGGACCAAGCAGACTTGAGAGGGAGGGATCTTTTGGGAGAGTTTGGAGAGAACAAATAGGAGAGAGAAAGTCTAGAGCAATTCTGATTTCTTTGTATTCCTATTATTTTTGTAAAATTCTTAAGAAAAATTAATAAATGTTATAAGTGACTATCTTTGTGGCGGACCACCATGGGGCCCACCTCACATGGACACGTCAAAAGAACAATCAAGAATCGACAATTTAATCTCACAAAATGAGATCACAATCGATTAGCTGTATTAGTTTTAATCATTAAGTAAACAGTGCAAAGATAAACACAAGACTAGCCTAGTTTTGTACACTACCACGTGAATAGTTCATGAATCTTCCATATATGACGCCTTGTTTATTGGCATAGGTTATAAATAGCCCTTTGTAAGACCGACTAAGAACATAGAGAAATAAGAAATGAAATGGGAATTTTATGCCCATCTTCTCCTCTCACTTCTTCTTTAATTTCTTCTACATACCAACTCCAACTATGTCTGGCTGTATGAGCTGGTGATTACACAACACGTTATCAGCACGAATTGCTCGGTAATTACAGTCGATTTGTTTAGCTATTAGATGGAGAAACGCGAGTAATTTGATTCCTTTCTTTCTATGTTTAGGATTCCTTTAATCTCTGCTTATTTCTTCTTGAAATAAACAATTCTTTGAGTGATGATTAAAGGGAGATGAATTTATTTAGTATTTTCTTGCCATGAAGAAGTGATAGTACTATTGCAGAATCACTTTAATTAAGTACCGCAACAACCTGATTTTGTGAGAAAGAAGGGATTAGGAAAGTTTGGTGGTTGAGGTATATGTGCACCCCAAACCAAAGGCATCATCATCAGCAAGTGCAACAACATAATCATGATAATCACATGGGTTAATCAAAGCTATTTGTATTTGGTGATTCATAAGTTGACACAGAAAACAACCAGAAAGCTGGTGGTGGTTCATGGAGTAAAGTATAACGTTCCCTGGCAAACCAACCGTCCGTTACTCTGATGGACGTGTCTTTACTAATTTCATAGGATACCATAACGGATTGAAGTTAAATTTAAATTTATCCTAATTAAGGCGCATATATATATATCAACGTGATATATATTTTAATTTGTAATTGTTGGTAAGTATGGGACGGTGAGTATCGCAACTCTGTGAACTTTTTCAATTTTCTTTATTATTTTATATTATGGTACTAAAGGTTTTAATACCGACAAAGCGAGAAATTATCGCATCCCTGGAGGATAGCGTAAATTTGGTTTTCTCAACTTTGATAATCTCCATAAATTTTGAAATAATTCCACCAGAAGATGGAATATCGTGTAGCATAATATAGATACAAAGCGCGCGCTCCGCTAGCCGGTCGGTCCCAGTGACGACCCGTTAAAAGTGCTAGCTTGGTTTCTATCAGCGGTCCCTGAAGTGACTTGCGACTGATATTAAGGCAATTTTGCCAGAGCATATCCATTTTTTCACACTTGTAAATTAATATTTCGTTGACCCTGAAGGTGACGAAATTGGAGATTTGTTGATATTGTATTAGTACCATATGTATTTTAATGTTTGTCCTTTTTTTTAAGTTTTGTTTATTTTCTTTACTTGTTTTGTAAATAATGGATTCTAGAAGCAATCCATGAGATGTTGTTGACCCCAAAAGCGGTCCAACATATGAATTATGGTATCTCTGCGGTGATCCAAAATATTATGGATTGTAGTAGTAATCCATAAAATAGACTCCGGAAGTAGTCTACGCTAATCTTTGGGTTCAGGGATAACGATACAATTTTGGGTTCCTGAAGTAGCCCATGGTTACCAAATGTTTTTGTTAATGACCCTACTATTTTTCTCTCGTATATCTTTTCCAATGGATATGTATTTCATAAGAAATCTTTCCAGTAAAGATATGGATGATGGAGATATTTGTCTCAAATATAGTGGAACAACAAACACAAATTTTCGAACCACTTTTGTAACCTTGCAGAGGTTTTGGAAAATGTGAAATGCCATTTCGGGTTCGAATAATATGATAGACGGCTCCGGAAGAGCGTGTATCAATCTGGTGTTGTAAAAGCTACGCCGTATATTATTCAGGATTCCTGAAGAATCTGTTGAGTGTTTGAGAATATTTGGCGTTACCACCTTAAACGATAAATGAGCATTTGTATGGAGTATTTTGTTACTTCATTTGTTTTTGTACTAGAAGCACGTTGTAAAGAAGCGTAAGGATCTCTTTTATGGTGTGCTATAGGAAAATTTGAACAGTCGAATTCCACGGTGTCATTAGTCAGAAATTTAATGACCTTGATTTTTCATGCTTAGGCATGGTCAATATGGACACCAAAGTTCTACCAAGATGAGTAGAAAATTTAAAATGCTCATGGACATCCTTTACAGAACCTGAAGCTTCTGTTATATGAGGAGGTAAATTGTGTTGTTGGCCCCTGAGACAATTGGTTGTTAAATTACATTAACATTAGCATTATGGTAACCTGTTGCTTAATCACCAACAATAATTCCTAGAAATGTTTCAAAGTGGCAATTGCAGAACTTAGTCACCCTGCAATATGGACAATTATTTCAATACTTTACTGCATTGATAGACACATCTACTAGATGGTCTCTTGTTATATTAACACGTAATATTAGATTTTTCCAAACAGTTTGTGCAAATCTTGTGGTTGCGTCTCCAGTTTTGGACTTTCCAATTAAGTTAATTTATCTTGATGGTAAATTTACGGACTTCTGATGCTTTCCCTTAAGTTGGTTTTATATCGAGCACTAAAATGCACATGTGCGTACTCAACATAGTATAGTTGAGTTCTTTGTTTAAGCATCTTTAGTTTATTGCTCGACCAGCTATTTACAATCAATACTAGCTTGGGAACCAACCCTAAATTTCAAATATACGTGTTTGGTCCATGGGGTCACTGAACTATATATGTTGGTTTCAGTTCATAAGACATTTAAAACCCCTAGTGGTAATGTCTTATTAGAGATGAGACTGTATTCCCGCCCTTAGGGGGAGGAAGTAAGCCGTTACAAGGAACGGCGTGAAATGTCTATTCTCTTATCGAGTCTGCAGATGTTTTTGGGTACTTTTTGTGTAGTTAAATTAAAACCCAAAAACTATCATGAGCAGAATTGCCTTTGAAAAACAGGCAATTATGGAACCAGAAGTTTCCAGAAATGAGATAGTAATGTTTCCGCCATGATCAGGAAAGCTAAGACGCCACCAGAAGTTGGCGTGACCAAGGTTGATAACCTTTTAAAGTTCTTCCACTTTAATCTGGGGGAGACAAGTCACCACAAGAGGATGGTGTGAATTTTGTTGATAACCTAAAAAGGTTCTTCCGCCTTAACCATGGGGAGAAAGACTGTCGTCTGAAGATGGCACGTATTATGTTGACAAATTTAAGGTTTTTCCCTTGAAGTCATGGAGATGACATGCACCATTGAATGGTTGCAGTAAGCAATGTCGACATTTAAATGGGTTATCTGGTTAAGTTTTTATCCTGATCAAAGAAAGTTCGGCTGCCACTAGAATTAGCATGAAACATCTTATTTGTTTTCTCACACCAAGATATTAGATGTAATTGAGGTGTTGGAGATTACTCATGATTAAAACAAATAACTACAGAGGCTCTGGGAAAATTTTATTGGTCACTTGCTTGAGGATGCAGACACGGGAAGTTGTCACAGCAAGTTAAATCATGCATCTTGCAATGACCAAGTCGTGTGTTAAAACACGATTGAGGCCCGAATAACCGCCTCATATATGCTTGTTAAAAGAAAATCCAATCATTTTCTAATATGTAGTGCTCTCAAAAGGAGACTACAGATAGTTCTTGTGGAGACTATCAGGATATGATCCACATTCTCTAAGTTTGAAACTCCTTATTGAAAATGAAGAGATGATAATACCCCTGAAGTGGCGCTGGTACCAGTCTGTGAAACTTTTATTGAGTATGCATACACTAGAGAAATGTGTTGGATCTATATGATTGTTGATTACTATTTACAATAGTGGTTATGTACCCCTCTGTAGAGGAACATCGACATTGTGATTGGTAGGCATATAATTTGTTCCTCTATAACTGAGATAGAAAATGAAATCTCTCGAAAATCGCAATGATCGGATCCGAATCACACTGTAAAATCATGAGGCCTAAATATTACAGGTTGGTGTTTGAGATAAAACGCAGAGAAAGTAGTATTATCTCTTTAAGAGCGATTGAGGGTTTTCCTGCTGAACCCCAGGATTTGTTCTGAAAACTAAAATATTCTCCTAATATATATGCACTTTAGCTTGGTAGTCCCTGAAGGACTCATATTTCATTTTGTTGGTAATTGTAATGAATCCCTGAAGAATTCGAGTTTCTAAATCAGGTAGCCACCTGACCTTGTAAACTATGTCAGGCTTGAAATAAATGATTATCACCACATAGGAGAAATTCGTGAACAACCCTTATATGTGTTTTATGTTCTTGGTATAAGGTTAAAATCCAAATGGATTGATGATATCATTTTTTGATTCTTAAAGAGCCCTTGGTAGCGCTAAAATCCACGCATAAACTAAACTTTGAGATCTCATTAAATGGTGAACAATTTCTCGACATGAAGTTCGAGATCATGCAAGCATATCATGTCTATATAGACTAGAGTATCCAATTTTGATACTCATGATACTTGTTGTGCTACTAAATTAGCACTATTACTATGTGATTCCCGAAAAAAGGGAAATGATCGATCTATCTGATACGTACGTTGAATTTATGGTCCATAAGTACCATACATGGATTTAATGCATGCATTATCTTGTTTTTCTAAATTTTACAGGTTACACTTTTAGAGGATGAAATTGATTCTACGTATTTATGAGTTTACAAAAGTCCTTTCATTATTATGCATGAAGTTAAAGTGGAAACCGAATTTGGTGTGCAACGGATAGAGGATATAAATGCGAGGTGTACATTGTTAGTGGTGCACTCGACGCAAGACCTGCAGTCAATCCTCCATAAACTGCAAATAGCAAAGCAGTTTTATGAAGGCCATATGATAGTTGCACCACCAACCGCTTTAAGATGTCATGCTTCAGGGGGAGTAAACTCGTAGAATCATTGGGTGGACTTCAACGTGCTGTACTCTTTTTCCTTCGCTAAGGTTTTTTCCCAATGGGTTTTCCTTATCAAGGTTTTAACGAGGAAGCATATGCATGTCCAGCACCATTATCGGGCGACGTCCGTTGTACTCTTTTCCTTTGGTCTGATTTTGTCCCACATGGTTTTCAGACGAGGTTTTTAATGAGGCAACATTAGCATCGACGTCAGCATAATTATGAACTTTAGGCGCCCTGGTTTTGTCCCAAGTGATTTTCCAGGCGTAGGCGCTCTGGTTTTGTCCCATGTGGTTTTCCAGGAGCAGGAGTTCAAGTTTTTGTCCCAAACGGTTTTCCTGACGCATGCGTGTAGGTTTTGTGCCAAGTGGTTTTCCTAACGCAATTTATCGGAGGAAGTATTTCATGGCGCTCAGGTTTTTGTCCCAAGTGTTTTTTCTGGCGCAGGCGTTCAAGTTTTGTCCTAAAATGGTTTTTCCTGACGCAACTTTGACAGAGGAATCATGACGATGACCAATCCCACTCCAAGTTCAGATTTTTCCTAAATGGTTTTCCTGACACGGTTTCGGCGACGGGAGAAAATGTGTGACTATCATCATCACTTTAAAGCTACCGATGTCTTCACCAGCAAAATTTTAATAAGACAACCTTCGAAATTGTGGTCATCCAAGGGGAGTGTTATAAGTAACTATCTTTGTGGCTGACCACCATGGGGCCCATCTCACTTGGACACGTCTAAAGAACAATCAAGAATCGACAATTTAATCTCACAAAATGAGATCACAATCGATTAACTGGATTAGTTTTAATCATTAAGTAAACAGTGCAAAGATAAACACAGGACTAGCCTAGTTTTGTACACTGCCACGTGAATAATTCATGAATCTTCCATATATGCCGCCTTGTTTATTGGCATAGACTATAAATAGCCCTTTGTAAGACCGACTAAGAACAGAGAAAAATAAGAAATGAAATGGGAATTTTATTCCCATCTTCTCCTCTCATATTTTTTCTTCTTTAATTTCTTCTATATACCAACACCAACTATGTCCGGCTGTATGAGCTGGTGATTACACAACAATAAAGTTTTAGTAATCGTTCTTGAAATTTGAGTGGATCTTTGTATAATCTTAATAGGGTGTAGTTGTAGGAAATTCTGCAATTACGAACATTTGGTGGAAAGTATAATTGCAAAATGATAAAATTATAGGGCCCGTAACTAATGCCCTGTCCTTGGAGAAGTGGCAGCAGCTCGGTGGATAAATACTAACTGACGATCAAATTGTGTCAATTTCAAAGATCATGTTTCCACTCAATTATCACCATTATTGAAGGTGGGTACCAGCATTATAACGGGACTGGTATCATTTTATATAAGACAAATTATATACGCGATTTCGGCAATGGGACCACTCGAATGGTACCACCCTCACTAATATTATACCCAGCCATTAGGAATAATGCAAAATTATAGTGTTCTATAACCATAAATTATGGTACTAATTTGCCAAATATTGTTATTACGGGTGATAATTTGCTTGGGGGTGTACCGATACATGAGGACGAGGTGTTTTACCTATGGATTTTGATACATCCTCAATCAGCATATTAGTACATCTACCGTCAAATTTGCCAACGAAAACTTGGTAGATATGGCGTCTAACATTTACATCCCATTTCCTGCCACATCTTAGAAGTTAATTGAAATCAGATTGCGTGCACCCAAAACCTAGTAGTATTTAAGTTAAAAGGAAGGAACACAGTTGGGAGTTTGCCTAAACTGGAAGACTAAAATGCATACATAGTAAGGTGATCAACTAATAACAACTAACTTTTTCTTTTCTTCCCACACTTCCTCTCAAAACACAACTACATCTCATCTAACATAATGAATGTCCCGTCGATTACTTCTTTCAACCATTTTAGGATTCTCCACTATAAATAAGCACCAGCAAGAACAAGTTAAATCCACCACAAAACCAAGTACTTCTTCATTAGTCTCTAATCATAATATCTTATTATCACCAAAGAAAAAACCATGGGTTCTTCTAAAATCTTCTTTTCATTGTCTTTTCTCATTGTGCTTTCATCGACAAATATCGAGTTCAGCTGGGCAGCACGTCAACTTTTGCAAACATCAACCACAATACCCGCAATCCCACCAATTCCTGCCATTCCATCAATCCCAAGTTATCCCAAAATTCCTCCAATACCAAGTACTACTAAATTGCCTCCATTACCACCAATGCCTAGTATTCCAAAATTCACATTACCTAACGGAATTCCAACTAGTATTCCATCATCTATTGCTTCTATGTTCCCTAATGGAATTCCTTTCCTTACCCCTCCTTCGACTACAACTACGACGGCTACGTCTACTGCTAGCCCTTAAATTCACAGCAATAACTTGATCCATTATGTGGACTATACCATTCCCAGTAGAAGGAGATAGTATCATGTGTATGTTTGAATGTTCTCATGATACATTATCACCATCTAGTTTGTATTATTTTCTAGTAGCTAGCAGGAGTAGATGTCCTTGATCATCCTCATCCTGCTAGAGGATTTGTTAGTCTGGTTTTACTTTCATATCCATCATTCATGTATTGTGCTACTTATTGTTAATACTAATGTTATATATTAAAATGTAATTTGTGATCTCCTATAGATAAATATCGGATGATTAAGAAAAACGTAAGACAAAACTTTTTTAAAAAAATGACCAAGTAATAAGAGTTACGTAGAATGTTTTCCTCGACACCATTAAAGAAACAATGCAAAAACTAAAAAACTGAACATGCCAAATCAAGCGACATTCAACGTGCTAGGGATGGCACCAGCACAAAAGATTTCACTTCTCCTGTAGACGTATCATCACTCGTAGTAAGATATACGATGGTTTTATCTTTAATGTTATACGTAAAAATAATCCTTTCGTCACGAGCAACAGAGAGATGAGCCAATATGAGAATGTTTCGATCCACGGGGTTGAACGCTAATGGCTTGAAATCAAGGTTATGGACCTTATGCTGTTTCAATATGGACTGGAGATCAATTGCATTCCGGTGGCATTCAGATGAGCGTAATTGCACATCTTTTGTCATCACCTTGTGTGTCAAGCGCCAATTAGGCAAATAATTGTCTTCAAGTAACCAAACACTTAATTCTCCATTATAGCAATGACTGTAATAGATAAACCCTTCTGATTCTCCAAGATGCTGATATGCTTGGCTTGGCTTAGTTATTCCCTCCAAGGGCAAGTTTATCAACTTGCATGACGGAATGGGAGGCTCATCAAGATTTTTAAGATCAACACTTATGATTTTACATCCTTTTACTTCCATCCAATACAAAACTCCATTACGGCTAGCTACATTGCTTGACAAAGCGTGCGACATAATCACCCGTTCAGGACATGCAACAACATAAGTTTTCCATGCACCCAAACTTGAAAGAAAGATTTTAATTATGAAGGAAAATTCAGAATAGCCACATCCATATATAACCACTAGCATGTAATTTCTTGTTAATAAAGAATCTGTGGTTTTCTTCACAAAACCAGTTACGAAGTCGCCCAAAGAAGTACAAGGCGGTGTCGGCGGAACAAGTTCATCTAACTCGTTAGTTAATGGATTACAGACATAAAACGTCATATTAGGTTTTTTTAAACAAAGGACTAAACCATCTCCAGAAGCCAAAAGGTATAACTTAGGGGAAAGAAAAAACCCACTATGATTACAACACATATTTGAGTTTGGATCAAGTGATACAATCGTATCAGCTTCGTCCACGATTGGCTTTTCAAGATTGTAAAACAATATGCATTCTGCAAAACCATTAAATTTGATCCACCGAGTACTGAAATCTGGGTTACAAAGCATAAAACGCCAAAACTTTGAAACGCACCTGAACTTCAATATGGACTTTACCGGAAGACGAACAAATATATTCATCATAACATCTTCTGGGATGTATTTACCGTAATCGTTACCCGTAGACAAATTCGATCGCTTTCGCGATGAACACGAACGAGTAGAAGAACCCACCATTATCTAATACTACTCCTAACCAGTACGATTGGAAACCGTTTGTGTAGCTTAAATAATGCTTTCCTCAAGCTACGAAGCAGAAAGAAAAAGGGTATATTAATTATATGTCCATACTTTTAACTCCCTACAAATATATCCTTATGCAACAATAAATATGTCCCTCTTTTTTTTATAACCTTATCCATTTAATATTAGATTACCTAAATACCCTCACCCATATAATATTTTTTCTTTATTTCAAAATGGAACAAATTTCTTCCACTACTTCACCACCACTACTAGCACCACCACCACCACCAAAATTCAACTACCATTCCACCACCACCGTTCAACAACCACCACCTACCAACCGCCACCACCACTACTCCTTCACCACCACAAGTTCTTCGTCGTCGCCGCCGCCACCACCACCACCGTCGCCGCCGCCACCGCCACCACTGGTAATAGTTGATCCAAATAAAAATAGAACCAACAGTAGAAGTTTATCTAGTTTAGGGGATCAACAACGATAGTTGATCCAAGAAAAAATGATCAACAATAGAAGTTTATCCAATTGAGTGGATCAACTTCCATTGTTGATCCACCAAAATTGGATCAATAATGAATGTTGATCCATGTAAAATGGAGTGAACTTGGCGTGAGTCGAACACGCATCATCTGACATGGAGTCAGTCATGCTACCATTGCACCACAAGTTCAACATTGGAAGAAGTTTACATGATTTAAACTACAAAAGCATGAGTTCAAAGGATCAACAACAATAGTTGATCCCATATAGATGGATCAACAACCATAGTTGATCCAAAATATATGGATCAACAACCATAGTTGATCCAATATGACTGCATACTTCAACCCATATAACCACCATATTTCATTACCTGATCATTACCTGTAGCTTCATAAACACCAACAGCTCCAAGACCAGCTTCAAAACCAATCTCAGTTGAATCAACAATAGATGTTTATCCATTTCAGTTGGATCAACAGTGGATGTTTATCCATTGTAGTTGGATCAACAACCATTGTTGATCCAAAATATATGGATCAACAACCATAGTTGATCCAATATCACTGCCTGCTTCAACCCAGATAACCACCATATTTCATTCAACAACATTCTTCAATCTCTGTAACAACAACTCATACCAACACTGCCACCAAATCATACAATAAAGGCCACCACTATCACCTGCAGTGCAACAAACATCCAACACCACCGCTGGAACAACACCTTCCACCACCACCACCACCACAAAAACAACAACAACAATACCAAAATGTTTCTATCACCACCACCACCACCACAATACCAAAATTAGGAAAAACTGTTAGAACAAGAGTATACCCCAGCTACTGCAAATATCTAAAACTTTTTAACTTACTGGCACAAGTGGAATGTTCTGGTTAGGTGCGACAAGCCGTCAGCCTTCTTCCCCTCAGCTTCTATTGCATCCCACGAATTCTTAATATGATCGAAGCAGCTCACACTTTCACGCTGTCAAGATAACAAAAAGGCAAACTCATGTTACACTATATACAAGTACACAACTAGTATGACATAGAAACGAGAATAAACAACAAATACAAACCTTGAAATCATTGGATACGATATCATAGAATGTTTCTGAAGGCACAATATTTTCAAATTGCAGTATTGGTGCAGAAGAAGCAAGTGCTCCGATGGAAATATGTGGATACTTCAATCTCATCCATGCTGCTAACACTGATTCAACAATCAAATACATAACCATAACTTAATAACTAGCAAACTTCACTTTCGCTGGCCCAAATTAATTCATTCATTTCACTATCAGAAAAATGTACACAAAGTAAGTAAAGTTGTAATTCTTACTTCCACCATATGATCCACCAAACAACACAACAGGACATGCCTCAGCAGACAAATTACTTTTCAAATCAGTCACTAAAACAGCAAAATCCGCTAATGCTTGTTCAGCAGTAAGATAAGCCAATGATGCATCATTCTTATATTCTTTATCTCTACTTCCAAATGGCATTGATTTTCCATAGTATCGATGCTGCCAACAAACAAAACACCAACCTCTATGACATTTCATCATTCAAGTTCTAGACACAGATGCATGTTATATATAAATGAAACGAAATGAAACTGAAATATCAATTATACTTACTTCAGGAAAAACAACCATAGCGCCAAAACGAGGAGCAATTTCCCAAACAAAACCAGTATTAGAAGCAAACCATTCAATATCACCTTCATTTCCACAGTATAAGAAAATTGGACCTAATTCTTTAGAACCTGACCAGTGATCGGTACTGATAAGATATCTTTGCTGAAAAGTTGGGAGGTCTGAGAAACTGAAATGATAAAGTGTTTGTGCGTAGTATTTGGTTTCATATTGGTACGGTTTTTGTTGAATCATTTGAGCAAATTTCCCAAGGAAACTAGGGTTTGATTTCTGAAATTCTGATGCTGTTAATTGAAATGATGAAAGGAAGAAATATAATAAGAGTAGAACGGAGGAAATCATGGAGATGGATTTTGGCAGTGGATTTTGATTAACCTTAACTGATTTCCCCCGTTCTTCAATTTCAGATATAGATAAAAAAAAACGATATTGATTCTCTCACTGTCAAACGATATTGATTCTCTCTAGTTTTAAAATTTCTCTCCATCTTGCGACGGAGGTGGTGGCGGCGAGTGGTGTTGGTAGTAGCAGAAGGGTGGTGGTGATGACGATAGAGGAGAAAAGAGAAGAGAATTTTTTTTTTCCAGATCTGAAATTGGAAGTCCCTAAATTGTTAAAAAATGGGTATATTTGGAAGTCCCTAAATTGTTGATGGGCTTATTGATAAAGAGGGACAAAATTATTATGTGATAAGGATATTTGTGTAGACCATCAAAAGTAAGGACAAAAGTTCAATTACCACAAAGAAAAAAAAATATTGGATCAGGCTACGGACGCATCTATTGGCATTCAGCCATTCCAGCCAAATCTAGTAAAGGCCCATATATTAGTCGATCCTCAGTGTCCCTTCTCTGACCAAAAAAAAATATTGAAGTCAGTGATTTGAGTCTCTGATATGCCTGTTTCCATGTATTAAAAATAATTTCAATCTTGATCTACATGATCAAAAAATCACCATCTCAAACAGGGGCCGAGCCAGAAATCTAGCTGAGGGTAAGCAAAAAAAATCTAAGGGGCAATTATGAAAAAATGGGCTTAAAAACTAATTTGTTACGAATTTTGGGCTTTGGAGCCAGTTGGGTAGGACGTGCAACTGCTTGCTATACACCGGCTCCTCCCCTGATCTTAAAGCCATTAAATTGCATGGTATCACTTGAGATGACAGGAAATGGCGCGGTTTTGAATAACCTCATTATGCAGATATTTAAGAAATGCCATCTTGCAATACTTTATCGTTACGCAACTACTGCACAAGGTGCAGGAAAGAAAGTTTCTGAAAGTTTGTAAGAAAAATACTAGAGCTAAACAGTCCATATATATGGTGTGTTATTTCCATGCCCAATTCATCTTAAGACGTTCACATTGGTTCCTAAAATTCTTTAAGGAGCTTACTGTTGATTTTCCCTCTTTACATCAACCAATTAGTACAAATCCCCTCTCCTTTGCTTCTCCAGTGGAAGGTTTGTTCTGCAAATTTTTAGCCACATCAACATCTCAGTAACAAGATATGAAAAATCCTTCGACAGAAAATAAAAACTAACCATGGGACCATATATTACCTTCTAAGCTCAATCAGTGAATAGTCGATCTCTCCAATGCGGATTCATTTTCAAGATAATTAGGTTAAGTTATCGGAAATGGGTCATTTGTCCAAATAATTATAAAACATGGTTCAAATGGACGAGTAAAAATTAGTATGGGCGAAATGGACACCAAAAAAATAGCAAAGATGAAACTGGATTCATCCTGACTTAAACTTAAAATATAGCAAGGATGAAACTGGATGCATCCTGATGTAAGAAAAAGTACTTGAAAATGGGTAGAATGAAACTGTTTACATCCTGGCTATTTTTACATTTTTGTCCATTTAAACAGTATCAAAATCTAAATGTCCTTTCACCCAGGAATTGTTGATTTTGGTCTTTTTAACCAATTTTGTGTTAAGTTATCATGATGTGTCAGTTTCCGATTGTTGGTTTATCTTCCTTTAGATATCCCAACATTCTTGCAAAATCCTTTAAATTGAGGATTTTCTATTTTTGAATTGTTAAGTTCCTTTCTCAAATTTGATACTACAAGATATTGATATCCGAAAATTAGATTATCCAGACGCCCCATTTGACTTCTTGTCTTAAATTTTCCTTAGGACTTTGATCTTGTCATGTTCGGAGGACATCTTCCTTTATGTGTACTGATAGGACATTGTTTCTGATAATGTCCCTATTATATGCATTGGAAACAAGGTGCAGATGTATTCCGATTACAACCCTTAGGTTTGATTGAATTGTCCATCCTTCCTTTTTGATCCTCTTTTGGTTTAGTGATAACTTAGGTTGAATTACAGAGCTAAAAATAAATATCCTTCAATTTTGAGTTTTCTACTTTGAATATTCTAATTTCATCATGACAACAATTAAGGTCATTGATAAGTTTAGATACTCGTTCTTTTTCTGAACACAGCAAGAGTTCGGTTTTTACAAGACGTTTGTCTAGTTTTTCTTTATCACTCATATAGCTTATTTAATTTTATCAAGAGATGATTTTATTCCTATGATTTCGATTTCAAACAACTGCATTTTATCATCTTGACAAAGAAATTCTTGTGAAAATACCTTAGGATTGAACTCTTCTTGTATATCTAAACTTAAAATTGATCAGAATTGTAGATCTCTGCAACTGTTGAAATACAATCTTTCGTATGGTCTTGGTCATTCTCATCAGGCGAATAATCAAGAGTTGCAGCATATGCATTTCTTTTCCATCGAACATCCTTAGTAGGACAGTCAGGAGAGATATGAACGAAGCCTTGACATTTGTATCATTGAGGAATATTATCATCATCATCCCATGTATTATAATACCCCGATATTCGGTAGTGGTTGGCCGAATGGAATATAAGTAGTGGTCTTTCCTTTCCTAACACCGAGGCCTGATGGGTTCACTTGACTGAGTTGTGAGAAAAAATTCTCAATTAAGTGTGCTCGGACGAGAGTAGTCATGTGATGAGTGACCTTTCGGGAAGCTGATGCTGGATAACAACAGTAGTGCTTCCCTAGAGGTCACCCATCACATGAATACTCCAGGCCGAACATGCTATCCGAGCCGATGACGGGTCGCCTACCTAGGGTGGGAAGGTACGCTTGACGGGGTTGTTCCAGGTACTTCTCATGAAGGGCAGGGAACGTCGGAGATCTGGGCCTGTACATATTCTGGAGCCAAGGACGACTCCAATTTAAGGTGGTGGTATTGTAATACCACTATATTCGGCAGTGGTTGACCGAATGGAATATAAGTAATGGTTTTTCCTTTCCTATCACCGATGCCTGATGGGTTCACTTTACTGAGTTGTATCAATTAGAACTCGATTGAGATAATGGTATATCATGTATCAATTTGCTGTTAGGGTTCAGAGCCATCTACGTGCTAATCTTGTGAAATATATTAGCTAACAAGAAACACTTGATCTCTCGAATTGCTCCATCAACCATACTAAAATCTAGAATAACAAGAAGAGAAAGAGAACCACAGAGATGCAAGCCACAAAGAAAGCAACAAGACATAAAGTACTCACAGACTTAAAGTGGTTCAAAAATATACACAATGTGTGTACATTGTCTACATCCACCAAACGACTACTACCTCTTTATTCATATAAAATCACCACTAAGAATTACATAACTGATTGACTAATCAACCCATCGACTCACCACATCGTGACCGAACACAAGAACTCTCATAAGCACCCTATTAGATCCAAAGCAATGTCTTCACCCATACGAGATAATGTTGACCACATTATCGACCACAACGAGACGATCTTCTCTGCACACACCATGACAAATATTACCATGGACGCCTTCAGCTCAACACCAATAATCTAATCCAGCACCACCAAGATGATCTTCTTCTCGACAATATGTCTTACCAACATATCCATATGAATACTCCATAACGACATATCTCTAAACATCGATATGCATTCCATAAGCACCATAATGATGTACTCCTTCCACCATTTATGATCTCTCACATAACCACCTCAATAGGTGGGATGAATCTGTTAGAGAATAGCTCGGTTGAATCCACTAGCGTTGGTATGTCAAGTTAGTTTTCAATTTTAGTTGCCAAAATGCATTATTGATTTAGCATACTAAAGATAGTTTCAGACTAGATTAGGTCTAAGAAGTTGAATCGAAGCTATCCTTAAAGGATGAAGATTGAAGATTGAAGACTACAAGAATACATCAACAAATACTTCATCAACAAAAGTATGTAATCTATCGAGATAAATGCCTACTCTATGGAACATTTCCAATAATGGTAAATGTACATTTATGTATATATACTTGAGGTTATTTGATTCATGACCTTGGAGACAATAACCTTTATCTCTATAAAGTATCTCATGTTATAGTGAATGAGCTTGCGAATCCAATGAGCCAAGAATTACTCAATTCCGAGTTGTAACGATCAAGTTATGAGTGATTTAAGTTCATTAGTAGTAAACATTCCATGGGCCTTTGAGTCCGCGAACTTGGGCCCAGTACGTGACTAAAAGGGATTTTTGGTCATGTTGGTGATGTTTCTTTATCCTGGAAAGTTACCTATTGGTCCAAACACTTTTGATTACCATATTAAGGTGTTTATGATTCCTTCCTAAGTTAAAATGTGATTTTTTCACATAAATATAATTTTTGTTAAATAAGTTATTTATTTAATTATTTTGGCAAGAGTTTTAACTTGGGAAGGACTCCTATTTTTAGTAGAGTCTTGTAAAAGGAAAATAGCTAAATAAGTTATTTGCTTAGCTTCCAAGCTATTGTTCATTATAAATAATGAGTTTGTGAGCTTACACGTTTTTCATCACTTTGGAAAATTGGTGTAAGCTCTGTAGGTTGTTTTCCACGTCTTATGTTCTTCATGAACAAGAGTGAGATAAAAGTCTTTTTCTTGGGGATCACAAAGCCAAGTTGAATCTAATCTTCGTGATTAATTATACAACTTGTAATCTATGTTTTTCACCTCTTGTCTATTCTAAGGTTTTCTCTTCTGATATAAAACCATTCAAGAGTTGTTGATCATAAACCCTAGGTTTTGATAAATTTCAGTTTCCGATCGTATACCAACACTTGTTAGTCGAAATCGGAGACTATAAAGAAAAACTTCTATTGAGGCATCTCGTAAAATTCCTTGAGAAGTTTTAAACAAGATATCTCTAGATTTATCTAGTTTTTCTTGTTGTAGAATTATTAGGTTTTTCTTAACTTGGAAATTGATCTTTGGAATCACCCAAGTTCACTTACGAAAATCGGGTTCACGGATTTCTTGTGAGTACGCATACTGATTGTAAGTTAAAACTCTAATCTACAAGATTTCCAAAACCTTGATTTACATCTAAAGGTAAATCAAACTTGTGTTTTGTGCAAACAAAATATTGAATCATATCAATCGTGTTGTTGTATCTTCTAAAGAGAGCCTTGGGTTCTGTTAGAAGATTTGTGTGAAGAATTCCTAAAGAGAATCGGTGTTCTGCTATGTGTTCTATAAGAATACAACTGAAGAAGGTATTACATCTAGTCTTAATAGGTAGTAGGAAATTGGTGTAACAACTTATAATCAGTGTGTGTTTATTCTGGACTAGGTCCCAGGGTTTTTCTGCATTTGCGGTTTCATCGTTAACAAAATTTCCGGTGTCTGTGTTATTTCTTTTCCGCATGATATTTTTTTATTATAATTGAAATAATACAGGTTGTATGTTAATCAATCATAGTTGTTAGATCCGACCTTGTTTGTTGGATAAGACTTGATTGATCTTGAACAATTGTTTTTGTTATTTTCATATTGTTAGACCAGTCCGGACTAACCCTGTTTCAAGTGGACACCGTGTTGAAATATTCCTTTATTGATTGTTTCTTAAAGAGGTTTATACACGGTGGATATTGAATAGGTTGTGATAAACACAAAAGCTTATTTCAAGAAACCTCGCACTAAAATCATGTTTACGGACTTGCTTCTGTTTAATCATTGATTGTGTTGAGAAGGAGATAAATCTCTTTAATATTATTTCTCAATTGTGTTTTTATTCTTGAGATTATATTGAAGTTGTTCCATACAGATTGACAAACGAAATATTGGGTGTGGTTGTTAGACCCCCGCTCTTTCAGAATCCCTCAAATCTCTTAGAGAATTACATTGAGGATTCCATGACTAAAGCACTTAACCTAGACCTCCTTATATAGGAGTCACAAACTTGGTTCCCACGTATTAGCCTCCTTGGTTTAGGAAACACTAGGAAACCATGGTCAATTTAGGGAACCCATATTATATATGCAAGTTAACCCAATTTGGGAAACCACCCTTTCTCTACATTTGTCTCATTTGCATGATAACTCACACTTAGTAGTAAACATTTTGAAGTCATTTTCAAGGGCGTTAGTCCCTTTCAAAGTTAATGTTGAGACTATTAGACTTAGTCCCACATTATTTGGGTTATTTAAGACCCTATAATTCTTAGAGCCTATCCAATTGGTTTTGAGTTGGATGCCCGCATTCTAACAGTTAAAAAATTATTGAAAACGAAAGGACTTTTTAATTCTCTATGATATCTGAAGTACCCAAGCATAAAAAAACATATATATCTACCTTGAGGTGCAAACTGAGTAATACATACCTTGAGGTACTTAATTTTACAAATGCAATTTTAACAGGAATTCCCTGTCAATCGTGTTAGCACTAACTATGAACAACACACCGATCCATTTGCAGGTGTATCATTACCAGCTGACATGATAATAGTGCATTGAACATATACATATGATATTGGTAAGCATATCTTCTTCCTCAATAATCTTATTCATAATTAAGTAAGCAAACTTGAAGTTAGACTATTCTAATGGTTTGATAATGTAATATAAGTTACCTATTTTTACATAACAGGTTTTGAGCCACATGACCAACAATGTGCATATGGATATAAGGGGATTTTATCATTACTCCGTTGGTTTATTTGTGCAATACTCTACACAGGTTTTTTGTGGGGATGGTGATGGATCTTCCTTTTAGTAGGTGCACATGCAACTTACTTCTATATGCGCCAAAAAATTAACAATTCAAGTGGCCATTATATGGAAGTGACCGACTTTGTTGAAAGCGAGCTGAAAAGCATCGTCACCCAATTTGAGGAAATTAACCCGAGGAAGTTAAACCAAATGTTCAGATGGTGTCTTGATAAATGGAACCCTTATAAGCCGGGTGAGGGGCAAAACCCCCCCACCCCATCAAATAGGTTTAATTCGCATCACACCTGGTGCGTAGCACAAGTTATATGATCGAAAAAAAAATAGTACAAGCTTACATGCAAAATACAATTAGCTTTTTGATTGTTTATGTATTTCTAATAAAAAAATACACTTTCTTTTTAAAGATGTTCCCATGCACATGGCCCATTATGCGGGACGAAGCCCCACCACACCAAATCAGCAGTTTACACCGGGCCTGATGTGTAGCACACATTAAAAGTACAGTAACTTTTTTGATTGTTTAGGTATTTCGGATAAAAAAATGCACTTTCTGTTTAAAGATGATCCCATACATATCGCCCACGGGTGCGGGACGAATCCCCGTCACACCAAATCAGCAGTCACCCCCAGGTCTGGTGTGTAGCACATGTTACATACTAGGTGGATCATTATTTTTTTTGATCGGTAAAGTTTGGTGTTGGCGAGTATCAAACTCATGTCACTGGTATCATCACTTAGTGACTCTACCACTATACTACAATGACACCGGCAGGTGAATCATTAACTGATGTGGCATAAAGATTTTATATATACCAAATATAGGCGATAAAAATAACTTTGTAAACTATGCATATACGATTATCAAAGGGTATCAAAAAAATGTATCCATAATATTACTAATCAAGATCTTTCTGGAAATTTATGATGTATTTGTGAAACGGGGTGGGGCGAAGTCCCACCGCACCCTGAAATACAATCTCCATCGTACTCAGTGTGTAGCACAGGTTACGTAAATAAATAAGTGTATAATTTTGTTCAATTGTAAATAAAAAATAATTTAATTATGGAGTCAATTTATTTTCAATTATTTTATTATCTGGACATAAAACCAATACATTAACATAAATTTCTGATACCAAAATTTAAACCATCGAATAATAAGACACCTAATGGGTATCAAAGTTTCCTATTTCCTATCTCTTTAAAAATAAAACTATCACAAATTTTTCAAAACAAATATTAAAGCATTTGTCTACAGGTGCGGGGCGAAACCCCGCCATGCTAAATTAGTCGATCCCACCGGTCCCGGTGCATAGCACGGTTTAGACACTAGTTTTTATAACAATCATAATAATAGTAACAATTAGTAAATTTTATATTTAATACGTTTATATTTAATAGTAAAAAAATAATTATTTTTAAACCCAATAAAATTGAATAAAACTATTTTCAGAAATATTTTTGCTTTTGTCATTTCCCACAACAACAGTGGTTGAATCTCATATTTCATCAAACACATTTTGATTGCTTTTCAAATCAGCTTTCATTTTTATTAATATTTTACCAAATATGTACTAATTATTTTTTTCTCACACCACAGCACAATAATTGTAATAAGTGTTTTTATAAAAACCACTGCAAAGATTGGATTTATCCCCATCTTTGATCCACCGACTAAGTTTGGTGGGAGTTATCTACAATACTCCATCACCGACCTGACCCATATCCACCAGTAAGTCTATCATCTCTTGGTTCCAAAACCAAAGCAATCCTTCCTTGATTGATGATCTTATCTGATCCACATATAATGGGGTAAACTGGGACAAACCCATGTTCAACTTCAGTTATTATAGGCCATAAAATATTGCCCAAACCAATGGCCACGAGGAAGTTAAGATCTAAAATGCCCATGTTCATCACATGTCTGACTCTAAGTTGCTTTACCAACGCAATGCACCGCCGTTCAAAGTATACAGGGCTGCTAATGGGGTACCAAATTGATCGGGGTGTATCAACCACAAGACAAATTATTTTTTGTCTTATTAACATTTGGTACACCCCCAAGCAAAATCAGTCCCCCATTAGCAGCATTGATATTATATAGGTAGGGAATTAGTTTTTGGTTGTCCATTTATATGGGCATAGTTTTAATTTCGAAAATTGTCTAAATATTTTTAAAACATAATTTTAGTGGACGAGTGAAAATTAATATGGGTGAAATGGACATGTTGGTCGGAAAAAAAAAGAAAAACCAATTTGATCTTTGGGTGGAGGTTTCTTAAATATTTTGTACATGTTGGTCGGCAACATAATAATTACAGTATTTTCCCATCAGTTATCACCAAAGTGTTTTGCAAGTCACAACTGGTTTCAGGAACTTGCCCAGACACAAGTCACCACGATGTGATACTACATCAAAATGCACAGCTAGACGACTGATGTTCATCTTTTTATGAAATGTAATAAACAAGTATCCTTTCTTCTTCATACAAATTATAAAAGAAAAAAAAAATATGATAATTGAGCAGGCTGTATTTCCATGAAACCTTATTTCTTTTTCTATTTTATTTAACTTTTTTCTTTTCCTCCTAAACCACTTGTTAATTATTACTATTAGTGTTAATTAGCTCACTCTATACGTCAAGGAGAAACAGATACATGAACCATATGCAGGGTCCAAGAACAGTTTAGAACACTATAAATATACTCTCCAAGTTTGCACTCATATCACAGCAACCACGAGTAAATAAAGATAACAGAGAAAGAAAAAGAAAAAAAAGACTAGTTTGATAAGCAGTTAAGGAATCAATAATGTCGTCGAAATCACCGGAGGAAGAATTTCCACATAAAGCATTTGGATAGGCAGCTAGAGATACTTCTGGTCATCTCTCTCCATTCAAATTCTCTAGAAGGTATGATCAATGCAAACCCTATGTTTGGAGGCCACAGTTGCTCTAGATTCCGGCACCATTAAGTTGATGGGCATAAGTTCTACCATTTGAGACTATGGCCATATTAACTAACCTTCATTTGATGCAGACATGAGATTGTAGGTGTGGTGACTGAGGTGGGTGCGAAGGTGACTAAATTCAAAGAGGGAGATAAAGTTGGCATTGGGTGCATGGTAGGGGCATGTCATTCATGTGATAATTGCACCCAAGATCTTGAGAATTACTGCCCTAATATGATTCTAACCTACAGTGCCACTTATCATGATGGTTCTACAACTTATGGAGGCTACTCGGATATCATGGTGGCAAATGAGCGATATGTAGTTCAATTCCCTGATGACCTCCCACTTGATGCCGGTGCTCCGTTACTATGTGCTGGTATTACTGTGTACAGTCCCATGAAGTATTATGGACTTAGTGAGCCTGGTAAACATTTGGGTATCGTTGGTCTGGGTGGTCTTGGCCATGTGGCCGTAAAGTTTGCAAAGGCTTTTGGTCTGAAGGTGACTGTGATAAGCACCTCAGCTGTTAAGGAGAAGGAAGCGATCGAACATCTTGGTGCTGACCTATTTTTGGTTAGCCGTGACCAGGATCAAATGCAGGTATGTCAATTGTCATGCACCCAACACCGCCCCGCCGCCCCGCCGCCCCCCCCCCCACACACACACCATAAGCAATCCTTTGATTGATATGTTATCGATTTATATAACCAATTAATTTTGGCGGATGTATATTGCAGGCTGCTATGGGTACAATGGATGGGATCATCGATACAGTCTCTGCATTTCATCCTATCCTACCATTACTCGGCTTACTAAAACCTCATGGAAAGCTGATTATGGTTGGTGCCCCCGAAAAGCCACTGGAGTTACCAGCATTTCCGCTCATTATGGGTATGCCACCTACCTAGCTGATCATATAAAATGATACATAGTATAACACCTTTTGTTTTTCTTTAGGAATAAGTATATATATATATAGTATGGTTGCAATACATTATTATACTCATGACATAAATGAATTCTGGTTGGTTCACAAACAGGAAGAAAAATGGTAGCGGGGAGCGGAATAGGGGGAATGAAAGAAACACAAGAAATGATCGATTTTGCAGCGAAACATAATATAACTGCAGATATTGAAGTTATTCCGATGGATTATATCAACATGGCAATGGAACGTCTTGTAAAGGCCGATGTCAGATATCGTTTTGTCATTGATGTGGCTAACACTTTGCCCAAAACTGCTTAACTAGCCGTATGTTGGCTGTTCTCGTTCCACCAGTAATATTTGCTAGCAATTATTCTGAACACCGCGGTGGGGCAGCTATTATATATATTCGATTTGCTATTGTATTTCTTTTTCCTGTTGGTATTGCAGCATCGATTTCCCTACTCAGATATGTAACTTGTCATCTCTTAATTTGAATTTGAGTCACAGCCTACTTTGGTGTTGCATTTTTTGGTAATACATCCATCATTTCCAGCCCACGGTCACCAATAAGGGTTTTCTATATGTCGTGAAGAGTTAAAGAACTTGGGAGATCCGCGTTATATATGTATTGAGAAAATGGGTCATTTGCCCATAAACATTCAAAACCAGGTTAATATGGGCGAGTAAAATTTTGTCTGGGTCAAATGAACCGGAAATAGTTTAAAACGGACCATTATATCCTGGTTCCTCTTTCTTTTATACTTCGCAAAGAAACCATCGATATGATCTTCACTTTTCTCCGCCATATCCAAAACCTATCCACACCAGATCCGATGTTCTCTACTATCTGGATGTTCTCTTTCTCCATACTATTAACTACAATCACCACCACCACCCTGGTCAAGTATAATCACATCTACCACCCCTATCAACAATAACTACAACCACCACCACCACCACTGTAGTTGCGGAAAATTACACCCAATGAGATGATAATAAAACAAAGCCTAAATCATGCGAATCAACTTAAACATTAATGAGATTATACGCCATTTTGACACTAGTATGATGTTTCTCAAACACTTTGTATTGAATGTACGATGTTCTTACAATGATTACAAGGGTGTTTGATATACAACAATGGAAGAAGTAAAGCTTGGAGTGAACTTTAATGGATTTTCTCTTTTCTCTATGAGTGTTTCTTAGCTCTCTTACTTGACTGAATTCTATCACAACCACCACCTCTCTCTTTATCATTTGAATACTTATATAGGCAAATACACCAGTAGAAAACAACTGAGGATCACATGCAAGATCTCTGTTAGCTGATCTTATTTCAGTTTTTCTTATTCGTCAGGCTTTGGAGAGATGTGGCTGTCTCTCGCGTTGCAACTTCGTGTTCTTCTTGATAAATGTCGCGTTGTAATTGTGGCGTAATTTTTCTTCGTGCTTCTTCCTTGTTATCGCGAAATCACTCTTCACCTAATTTGTTTCTTCTTTGAGTTAATGATTGTCTTAGCTAGAGGGAAGTTGCGGATTAGCTATGTGCGATATTTTTCCCCTACAGCAACCACCCACAATGACTACAACCACCACCATCATATTTGAATGCCCTAATTTCGTTAAAGTTTCTCAATTTCATCATCATATCATAAGTTCAGAAAGCTAAAGTAGGTTTTAAATAAGCCAATTCACAAACTGAGAACTCAAAAATATGGATTAGTTCTTTATAATCCTTGAACGAATATGTCTCCTAACCCTAATTTTGTTTTTAGTTCTATTTTTGAACGACTCGCATTGACATGTATAAATCTAGCTTAAAACATGATTAAAATTGGTGTAGATTAAACTGGTTTCATATTGGTTTAACTTTTGTAAACTCCAGTTTAAAATTCAGTGAATTTTGTTTGTGTGTAACTAGTTTCATCTAGGTTAAGCTTATGAAAAATCTAGTTTGAAATTGATTGAATTTGGTTTGTATAAAAATGGTTTCATCTTGTTTTGGATTGAGTTGAAATTGTTTTCATCAAAGTCTAAACATGGATGAAATTGTTTTTCTTTTTTGGTTGTATTTGGTGGGAAGGATGAAACTAGTTTCATCTACTTTACACATTGATATGCCTTAATTTTTGTCAGAATACGCAGGGCAAAACCAATTTCATCTAGTTGTAGACTGTAATAAAACTGTATTTTCGTCAAAATATGCAGGATGAAAATCGTTTCATATAGTTTATACATTGATACCTTGGTTTTCGTCAGAATACTCAGTTAGAAATCAATTTCATCTATTTGTAGGCATGCACAAGATAACGCAAGATTACACCCAATCATTGCATAGGAAAATTGCAAAAACAATTTAAAATAGGAGAGATGGTTTCAACTCAATGCAAGTTGAAACCATCTCTCCTATTTCTTAAATTGTTTTTGCACTTTCCCAATGCAATGATTGGATGTTATCTTGTGCATCGGTGCACAAGATAACAAAACCCTTGATATAAATGTATTTTCGTCAAAATATGCATGATCAAACCAGTTTCATATAGATTACATATTGATATACCTTAATTTCGTCAGGATACCCGGGATGAAACCAATTTTATTTAGTTGTAGACTGTAATATAGTTATATTTTCGTCAAAATATGCAGGAGAAACCCAATTTCATTCAGTTGTAGACTATGATATAACTGTATTTTCATCAAAATATGTAGGATGAAATCATTTTCATCAAGTTTTAAACTATGATATACCAGGTTTTTTGTAACAATATGGATGATGAAACTAGGTACATCCTGCAAATGAACCAAGTACACCGATAAAGCTTCTTAAGGGAACTACATGAGATGATTAATAATATTATATTAGTTTAGTTGTAGGTAATGTATAAATAAATGATTAGAATTGCTTCTCTACTAAATCCTCGAGATAACTGTGATGATGTAAATTGTTTATATTGGAACTGCTTGTGGTATGGATTGTTCAGATGAATGGTGGTGCTTTAGAGTAATAAATTGTTTGTATATCTTGTGTATAAGTTGTTACTATTGTTGGATGTGAAGTAATGGTGGTCATGGAAGTAGGTGGGATGTTGTTGGGCATGTAAATGTCTCATTTGTTGTGATAGTACTTAGTATCCCTTTGTTTGGTTCAATAAATCAGTGTTTGTTTGAAGGGTGTGAAACGGCCTTCCTCACCAAGAATCTCTTTGGTATTTTATGATGTTTCTCTAATTGGATGTTATCTTCATGCTTATATCCAATTTAGATTTATAACTAATCATGATTTTTTATCTCCGTATTTTAAATTTTGTTTTAGGTTTTAAAAAAAAATGTTAATGTTTTTCTCTACAAAATTGATGCTAATAGGAGTAAGGGTGCACAGGAACCCAGCCGGACCGATGGACCGTCACGGAACCGGTGGAACCGTACCCCTTTTTGTACCGAACCGAGGAAGGGGGTACAGGTACCAGTCCAAAAAATAGGAACCGAGACTAAGGAGGTACAGGTACACGGTCTTATATAGGTCCCGTACCGTCTTGGACCGAATGTACCGAAAAATTATAGCCATTAGATTTAGGGGTAGTAAAATAATAATAGCCTTTGGATTTAGGGGTGGTATATATAAAACATAAGGCCAGGGTTTCTTATTTTCTTTCTTCTTCTTTTTTTTCCGTCTTCTCTCTGAGAAGGAGAAGAGAAGAACTCCATTACATTTAAACAAGAT
Organism: Papaver bracteatum; assembly: GCA_023529315.1. Classification (NCBI taxonomy): domain Eukaryota; kingdom Viridiplantae; phylum Streptophyta; class Magnoliopsida; order Ranunculales; family Papaveraceae; genus Papaver; species Papaver bracteatum. The sequence continues at coordinate 91,954 of JAJJWX010003600.1, read as the reverse complement.
GAAAGATTAAAACAAGCTGAAGACTAATTTAAAAGATCGATTTGTTGTTGTTGAAATTGGTGATAACTGGATGGATTAAAGGGTGTGTATGAATCAATCAATATCGATCGATGTTGTTGAAATTGGTGATAATTAACTGGATGGATTAAAGGGTGTGTATGAATCAATCAAGGTTCATGAGAGTTGGGTTTGTTATAAATTGAACGAATAAGTTGAAATTGATAATAGATTGATCTGCTTCTGCTGCCGTTTACATTGAAAAATGAGTTATATTGTTTGAATGGGTTTGAAATTGTTGGTTTCTTATGGAATTCGAAGTTGCAGGGTTTGAGAAAATATATATGAGAAGGACAAGGGCTTCAGAAATGTACATAAAATCCATCACAGATTCACAGCCAGCAGCACCACTAACATCTATCACCACAAATCAATAAAGTAATATCCATCTCCATAAACAAATTACAGATCAAATTATCAAAAAGATATAGATTGTCACCAAATATGTACTGAACAGAAAATCAAACAAAAGCCCAATTGTTAAATCTTTCACCTTTCGTTTTTTTTTGTTGTTGTTGTGTGGAACTGAGACTAGTACCGGAACCGTACCTGGTACCGCAAGTGTACCGAATGGTACTGGAACCGAGGTACCGGTCTAAAATTTTGGAACCGAGGTTAGGGAGGTATAGGTACTAGGCCTCGGCAAGAACCGAGCCGAACCGTACCGTGTGCACCCTTAAATAGGAGTGTCAATTTACTTAGAGGTGTACCAATCCATAGATGACATAGATGCTTTTCCTTATATAAAATTTGGTACACCCCTAATCAAACGAGTACACTCCATTACCAGTCATCCCATTTGTGAAATTGCTCTTCTTGTCTGGCTGCCAAATACTGTCAATATTTTTCCAAGAAACAGAGGTCAATAAAAGGTTGACATGATCATAAACCCAAAATTTGGTAGATATGGCATCTTACATTTACCGCCACATCTTAGAAGTTAATCATAGATTGCATGCACCCAAAATCTAGTAGTGTGTAGTTGCCGGAAATCCTACAACTACACCCTTATGATATTCTAGCAAGCAATCTAAGAAACCATGGTGAAATCTCTAAGAACTTTTATTAAGATTCAAGAACAAGTGCATACATATGAGAAAACCCTAACTTGGGAAGAAAATAACTCTCTCTCTCTCTCCTCTAAATATCTAATCTCATATTACTAAAAATCTCCCCTTCTAAAAAGTCATATGGCTCCTTATATAAGAGTTTTACATAATGGAGGACATCTAATAATCCCATAAATTCGGATCTAACATGCGTCGATGACGCGTGGACTTTATCATTGTCGCACAGGTTTTTTACTACCACATAGATCTTCACACTTTAATCATGACTTTCATGACGTCATCTGGTGCGTCATTCGGATAGGTAGCGTGCGGTCTTCTTCGCTCAGTCTTTGTAGACATTATTTCGCATAACTGATAGGTGTGCAGTATTTTGTACCCACATTTTGCCTCTTCTCATATCGTTCTTTGGAAGAATGAGGGGTACGAGGAACTCTATTAATTATTTCTCCATACCCATTCATCTTTTCGTATTCTTTCCTGCCGAAATATTTCCATGATTTCGGCATGATAGTCTACGCGCGTCTTTTCAACCACTGGCTACTTGACACGTCTCTAATAACCACCTCTTCTTATCTGTTCGCTCTTAATCGACGCATTGATGAGGGAAAGCCTCTTGGGAATCGGGAGTAAATCTTTTATTTACTCTCGATCGTCTTCTTCTTTCTTCTTTTTAATTTTCTTTTCCTTCTCTGTAACTTTCATTTTCTTCTGTTGTTGTCCTTCTTGTTCGATTAAAAATTTGATTTGACCGTTATTTCTTACTTCATCTTCTCTTTTTATCATTCTTTTTCTTTTACTTTCTTCGTTCTCGCGCTTTGTTTCATCAATATTTTGATTATACTGATCTTGATTGATTTGATCGTCTTGATTAATTTCTCATTATGTCATATTCCCATTCTGAAAATGCCTCAATCTGGCTGGAATAATGCTAAAAAATAAAAGAGGCTAAAGGTTGAATTTGAATAAAAGGGGTTTTATATTATCTATTCCTCACAGATCTAAACCCTCTTCTACAATCGGACCAGGGTGGTTTTTACCTGATGAGAAATGGGATACCGATAGAGTTATTATTTCGCTTGGACAGCTCCTTGCTGGACTTCCCACTCATCTTTACGATCCTTAGATTCCTCTATTTTATGAAATTCTTTCAAATGCGAGGTTTTCACGTGGCATCTACCAATTGAGTGGTGACTGCATTAGAATAGTGATGGAGTACTCTCGTCGTGCGGCACGATTGGGATCTATTTATCCAGTTGAAGTAAGAAAACTAGAGTACGCGCATATGGAGATTGTCCCTGCAGAGTATACTGTTGAGAATTTCTTCCTCCACTATGAAGTTATTATTATGAAGAACGAGTCATTCCGCTGGGGTATTCGCTTGTCTAGAAAGGATGGTTTCACGGAGGATCAGAGGATTATGCGGGATGTAGATTTTCATGACCCTACTAATAACACCGCTCGTAAATCAAAAGATACTCATTGGGCGGAGTATCCCATTGTTGTTGAAGGATCTTATCACTACGGGAAAAACATCTATTAACTACACTAAAAAACAGTTATCATACGATATACGACGATGGATATTGATGGGTTGCATAGGGGGTGGGGGGATGTTGTAGAAAGTCTTCAATTCTTTGCAACTCGTCAATACTAGTCATAAACAAGGTTTTCGTTCCATTGTGTACTATGCTTTTTTCAGTTGTGAAAGTGAATCTAAATTACTGGGAAACGTCTCACACAACTCTTCAAGTAGTTGTCATCATTAGTTTCACAACTGAGTTATATGTATTAGAAATTTATAACGCAACTCCACTAACAGTTGTGTATATACTCTTCTCCAAACCCTTATTTTAGTTGTATGACATACTCAACTCTTGATTCACAACCAATGGTATGTGTAACAGAAACTCGCATCACAACCTTTGCTAGTGTAGTATAACCTATTTTCACAATTATAATATTAGTTGTAATTATTTCTTTCACAACAGAAGCCTTTGTACCAGAAATAAGTATCACAACCTTTGTTAGTTTAGTATAACCTCTTTGTACAATTATTATATTAGTTGTAATTATTTATTTCACAACAAAAGCATGTGTAGCAGAAACAGGTATCAAAACAATGTTTTGTGTAGTATAATTTTAATTTCACTACTCCATTAATATGTAGCAGAAGTATGTGTCACAACCATTGTTTATGTAGTACTAGCTCTTAACCCGTGCCGTAACGGCACGGGCATTATTTTTTCTTGGTGACGTGTATCTTCCAAAATAACTTTTGAATATAATCATCTTTTTTCCTTTCAGTTGGATGAAGCCATCCATAGGGATAACCCCCTTAGCAATCACGTACATGAATGGGCACTTTCCTCGATTGCTCTCGATAGCAATCGGCAGCGGATAACCCCCTTAGCAAACACGTAAGACTTATTTTAATGCTCATGAAGACATTTGGATATATACAGACATGGAGAGTTATTGATTACTTGCAGGTGTACCTTGATGAACGAAACTGCGTCAACAAACATAAAATCAATGTACCTGGTGTACTTAATCATGTAATACTTGGGATTAGCGACTTAGAATTGTTAGGACATTTGTTATTGTACAACTACATTAAAATTTGGATTAGTCACTGAACACTTAATACAAATGATGTTAATGAGCATTTAAATTTATATTTCCCGGAAACCATTAAAGAAATATAAGATTACGATCATTTTAGACGCCTTCAAGCATGTCAATTACCATTTTGACTGTCAACAAAGGAGCTTCCAGCAAGTACCAATATTAAAAATTGACTGGTCATTGACCAATTCTCAAGTAACATCCTCAACTACATCCCTTCTCTATTATCCCTGAAAATTTCAAACAAAACGCTAGACAAATTAAGGTCATGGCTGGTCCAAGGATGTACCCCACTTACGTTAAGGTCACCATATTTGTTAAGGTGTTGAAACTTCAAAGTTAGATGGTATGAATATGAACACCACATGATGCAAAGTTAGCAATGCATGTCTACCTACCTAATAAACAAAAAATAAGAGTGAATTTAGTTATAAGATCCATCAGATGAAACTTAAAAACTAAAAGAAAATTAAATATACTCTGAAGGATCAGAGTTCAGCGCATTTAAAACTTCACTAAGAAACAACATGATTGGTGTTTCACGACAACTGGAAGTGCAGAAGGGGACATAAAAATACAAATTTAACATCAGAACTAAAAAAAATTGATTGATCCATTTATGAAATATAACAACACTGATATTCTCGAAGTTTAATGACAGGGTTGTGTGAGTTATGCTATAGCTGGACACGAAAGTAGTTACACTGCAGAAAGGGACAAGCATCTAGACGTACAAATGAAACATTGGGTTATTATTCGTAGAGGTTAGCTTCCTCCTTCCTATGGCAAGTCTTTTTGGTGGGATTTCATCTTCCAAATCTGTTCAAGTTAAACGGCCTAATTATTAGTTGGTAATTCATCACCAAATTCAATATCTGTTCAAAACTGGCAGCCACCTTAGTCTTGCATATTTCTTAATTAAAAATAATCATATTATTTAACGGTTGATATAGCTACATGTGGGTTGCAACCATAATGTTCTTAACTTCTTATGGAAGAATGTGTGTTCAGTAAGACTATGAGGATGCTTCAAAAAAAAAAAAAAGGCTATGAGGGGCATACCTCACCATTTTATGAATAATTAACTCCAATGTGGTGGATCCGACAATATATTGGACCTCAATGCCGAGCACAGCATATAAGGATGGACCTGGATTTCCAAATAAAGCAGGAACCTACATCATATTAATCATTACCGAGAACAACAAATACGGATGGCCTTGGATTTTCAAAGGAAATGGGAACCTACATCACCAACTATCTTCACTTAGAGCAACAACAAAACCGACGCTAAATAAAGTATGCTCTAAGATAGTTGCCCTTGGTGCCTCCCTTTCCAAGTCGTGAATATCGAAATGAAAAATTCAGCAAGAAAGTAACCAACTAAGATTGTAGTGATTAGTGTCTCTCTGGTGCACCATATGTGCTGAATGAATTCCTTTATGATGCATTTGTAATGCAACTAATGTGTTATAGCTCCATGTTTTAGATAATTTTTGAGCATAAGAATTAATAATCAATATTGCTATGTAACTTCGTGATGTGCACAACACCATAATTTTATCCATATCATAACTTACCGTATTAGTTCCTTCCACCATATGTTAGTTGTTGTAGTGCAAACTTGCTTGTTCGATGTGCCTCCTTTGTGCTGAAGTCTTTGCTAATATATTTTGCAGATTCATTAGTTGTGTTAGCATCATTGTGTCGTTGATTAGACTGTTGAAGACATTCGGTAGTTCGTTTCACTTTGTAACTGCGGTTTCTCGACTAACCCACCAAACGTCTCTGCAATCAAGAACCATAGGTTACAGTATAGAAATATAGAAATGACTTTTAAATTCCTAACAATAAGCATCTTCTCAAGTTTATTGTTGCAACATTGGGAGCTCTAAATGACCCAGTAGCAAATAATAAGAAATGCTAACCAACCTGATGAGAGTTCACCCAAAAATGTTTAAAAGATTAGGGATATTGATAAGTTAATAACATCAAAAAAATGTAAAATTCCTCCACTACTTATGTCATTATAAATTCTTATGGATGATTGATATTAGTAAATAGCATTACTCACCTTATCACTCCTTTTGTTAGATAATAATGTTACTCTGCTGAAACATCTGAAGGAAATAATTACTCTTTCCCTGTTGACAAATCACCTTAATTAAATCACCAAAATTTTATAAATAATTATGCTCATAGAGTCTCCTCTTTAAAATCACATCTAAAGATCGTATGGGTTAGGAGACTTATTATTTGCCATTCTAATATCCCTAATTGCAGAAATCCAAAGATTGGTATTGTAAATCTCACACTTACATACTCAAGAGAATTAAAAATACCATTTTTAAAAATTTGATGAAATAATGAACCAAAAATTGAAAGAAAATCCAATCTCTTCATGGACTCACTAAATCAGACCTGTAATCTGATTGTTGTTTTCCCAAAAATATCAAAATTACAGAGCACTAATTCATCTTCCCTGGTACAGAAAACCAAAATCAGGGAAAACATCCATATGATTAACAGGAAGAACCAAATACGCCCTAAAAAGAAACATCCTAAAACTATTATTCATCTTCCCTGCGTGTTCCATGTACAAACGACGGCTCATTTTATTTTTTCACAGAGGCGAAATATTTTGGATCTGAGCAAGTGGGAGAGAACAATGGGGTGAGATAGGACGATTGGGTGTGCGGTTGGGTGCATCCGTGAATTTTCATTCATAATATTGGAATGAATTCCACACGTGCGGGTAATGAGTGTGGTCTGCACAACCATGACCATAGATTTATCTTTTCCCATAATAATTCCTGGCCACCACTCAGATAGGCAAAGTTAGCTAAACTCTGCTTTATACTATTGATAACTTCATTGTCACGACCCCTAGTTTGGTTATAATAAATTGTTTCACAATCCTTATTTGTGTAGTATAACTTTATTTACATAACTCCTTGTTTGGTTATAATCAATTGTTTCACAACCAATACAATGTGAAGCAGAAAAATGTATCACAATCCTTGTTTGTATAGTATAACTCTAGTGTCACAACTCCTATTTTGTTTTTAATTAATTGTTTGACAACCTATGATCTTTGTAGTAATAACCTTTTTTCCAGTATATGTATATCCAATTACAACCTCTTTTAGGTGTTTTGATTCATTTACATTTTTTAAAAAAAATTTATATAAATTGGTTTTCAATTCACTGAAAATGTACCACCACCATTCATTCAAATATGAAGCACTTAAACCTGCAAAATCATTCACACCCTTGAATGATTCCTGAAACATTGTTTCCACGTTAACACACACACACACATTGTTTCACTGATAAGAGAAACAAAAAAAGAACCAAATTGTTTTTTCAATAAGCACTCCTTAAACAGAATAACAAGTCAGATGGCATGCAATATCAGATCCTTGGTCCATGTGGTATAAGTTCCTACAGCGTCTATTACACGCTTCAACTCACCGGATTGCTTGTATAGAATGGCAATATCAACATGAGACATAATCACATCTACTTTGTATGCTTCAAAACCTATTGTAAATGCATGGCACTCCATCTTTGAATTTTTTTCAGCAATAACTGCATCAGCAACAACCTCGTTCTCATTGTACCAACTGAGTAACCTGCAAGCTTTACCCTTCCCTAGAGCTTCCTCCACCCTTGGTCTGCTAATTGGACTATCATTTTTCATGGTAGGGAACAATCATGCCAGTGCTAACAATAACATTGCTAGCATTTCCAGACTACATGATAAATACAACATCAACATATATAAGAAGCTGGCATAATGCAAATAAATAAATTTGAACTGGCGATGTTCAAGTGTACAAATATATAAACATACTGACATTTGTACTGACGCTGTGAAAGTGTGAGCCACCACGGCAGACACAGCTCGACGTCTTTTCCTATACCAACACCAAACCAGCAGTATGAGAAGCAAGTTTTAATTCATCAACTAGAAAAAACACTAAATAAATGAGTATGTTCTCACCTCTAACTGTGCAAGTATCTCGTTCACTTCCTTCATAATGTCCCGACACTCTTTGATGATCTTCTTATAATGGGTCTTGACAGCCATCTTTTTCTTTGTCGCTCCATACCCAGTTCCTCTCAGTTTTCCAGGTTTCTCTTCACCAAGAGCTTTGGAAAGAAGATCATTAGTCACAGATGATCCAAAATCAGCACCATGCTCTTCTGCTGCTCTTTCAATATTTTCATGTATTAGTGTAGATGTAACCCAACTAGTCACATTTTTACATCATTCAAACACATATAAACCAAAGAAAAAAACAAAGAAAGAAGATAACTATGAGTTGAGTTCTCACCAAAGCCTCCACAACACCAGGATTAGGTTCATTTCCTTCCTTCTGTTTGTGACTTATTTTTCAAAGTTCAAATCTATCAATCTCTTCTTCTGTTTTCAGTTTCTTTTTCTGTAAACAATATGTTAATCTAGCTAGTTAACATATGAACAATTTGTATACAGTGAAACTATAATGAACATAGGAATAAAAATACAGAACATACCATTTTAACCTTGAGTATCGCATAACATAATCTACTGATAGTGTGTGGAGTGGTGTGTATCTTTCTAATTTGTTTCATCTGCGATATTTTTGTCTGATAAAGTACGAAACGTCGTTAAATAACAAAACATCACTAAGAACAGTGAATGTTCAAGGGATTAACGCCAAAAATAATAATTTATAATGATATAAACACTTACTCTGAATTCCTCCTAGCAAACATGTTTTACGAACTCTCCCCACTCATTGAAAGTGTCATTCTCTGGTTTCAGTGCTGCCAGCCTCTTCTCTCTTTCTTCTTCCTCTATCTCATCTAAGGTGAGTATCTTACCGGGTTTCCTTGACTTAGCCTCTTTAAGATAACATCCCATCTTCCCAAGATAGTAGTCTTTGTAAAACTCATCGATAACAAACCTTTGCTGCAAATATAAGCAAAAGAGTTAAAAGAGTTATAGAGAGAATGTATAAATCTTGTTTATACATTATAAAAGTAAAAGAGTTTAAAAATTTTAGAGTTAAGAAATTACCATGACAATCGCCCATATGTTATCTTTGGCTTCTTTAGGGACAAGTCTCCAATCCTTGTATTTTAATGGGATGTTTCTCCTAACTAAAACTCCCAACACACTTGCAAGCTGCACCGAAGGATCACCAATGGGCTGATCCTTATTGTTAAAGCTAACAGCTTCCTTGCCATTCTTATCAGCTATTATCCCTAGTGCACTCATCCTTGTTGGGCCACGTGGAACGTACTTTCTTTTGGGTTTTGCCTGCAAAACCCAAGTGTTTTTACAGTTATTAAGCAAAAGAGTTAAGGATGGAAAAACTAATATAAAGATACAAATGAAAATCTTGGACAGACATACCTCAGCTTCTGTTTTATTTTCATTTCCCACATCATGGTTCTCGCCATCATTCTCATTTTCCTTGTCATCGTTCTCCACCTCTTCATTTTCCTTCTCTTCTTGTTCATCATCTTCATCTTCTTCCTCATCTTGAAGATCTCAGAAAGTATCATTCAAATTCCTGACTTGCACATTCGGACATGGTCCTGAGTACAATTTCCGATTTTCCCTTTTTTGCTTGTTAACAACTTCACTACAGGGTGAAGCTTGAGATGCTCCTGATGTGGACTGTAATGGTTGAGATTGTTCTGGTTCAGATGAACTTTTCCTTTTCCTAGGTGATGATCATTTTGAAGTTGTCTTTTCATCGGCTGGTTCAATTTCACTTTTAGTTTTCCGAGGCAATGATCGTGTTGGAGAAGTTTTTCCAGCATCATGTGGTTCCTATGAACTGTTCTGAGTAGTATTTTCATCATTATGAGGTTCCTCTTGAGTGTTCTTAAACCTAGGGGATGATCGTCTTGGACTCTTTGCGCTATCAGGATGCTCTGAACTCTTTTTCTTCTTATAAGGAGTTTGTTTGGCATGAGAATTTCTTGTCTTTTAAAATGATCTGCAAAATAAACTAAATTAGGCTAATCAAAAGGAGATAGTAAATAAAATAATTGATACAAGTAAAAAAAAAAACTAAATCATACGAGATTTGTTACTACCTTGAAAGGAGACAGGCGGACGCTTTTGGCTTGCCTGTTTTACTACCTTTTTGGGAGTTGGGACCGACTTGTTTCTCTTTGCTTCATTGATAACCTGTAACATAAAGTAAAGTAAGTTAATCTACAGGAGAGAAAGAATATCATTTACACTAAATACATAAACTGAACCATAAGATATATAAGTCTTTACCTTTTTGTTTACCATTGCAGACAAATTGGTCTTCACCTCCTTCCACACGTACGCAGCTACTATAAAAACATAACTAAAAATTCAAAACTACAAACATTCCACCATACCCCATCAAAATAAGAAATCACCACAACACGAACATTGTACAAGATAAAACAACACATGTGAGTCACTGAAGCTATGCGACAATTATACTTACACTAGAAATTTTCAAAACTAAACAAAACAAAATCAAGTAACCACCTAGCAAAATATGACCACATATTGCATTCCAGCATCAAGAAAATATTTTACTAATACCAAATTAGAAGCATTTCTAAATGATTTGGTGTACTCACTGTCTTATGAGTAAGTCCACTGCTTAAGAACGAATTAAGAAATTGCTTCGCTCATAAGATAGAGAGTGATCTAGCTCTCATCAAACCTTGCAAAAAGATATAAGACTTTAGCAAAATAAATCCACATATTGTATCAACCTAGCATGTTATTAAGAAACCATCAACCTAAAATAGCTATCATGTTAAAAACAATATTGACAATGGTCTACAACTTAGAAATCGAAAGAAACCACCAAGCAACTGACACATGTTGGTTGAAATACGGAAGCCCTGTGCAATTCTCATATGAGAATGAGCCAGGAGTTGAGTACCCCCCCAGCAGGTCTTATAGATTCACTTGATAGTTATGATGTTAAGAATATTAACCCTAAAGCATTTCACATATGAATCAAACTTAAAAAATCAAACTATCATGTTAAGAATATTAACCCTAAAGCAATCCACATATGAATCAAACTTAAAAAGAAACAAACTGTCATGTTACAAATCAAAATTAAAATAACCACCAAGCAACTGATGATCCAGGAGTTTGGTACTCCAACCAGCGGCAATTACAGATTCACTTGATGGTATCAAAAACAAACATCATGTTAACAGGGTTAAGAAGAAAACAAAAATTTGGTAATTTATTCAAAAATGAAACTACTACATGTTAAAAATATTAACTTTAATTCAAAACTCACATATTGTATGTCAAGAATCAGGTCAGAAAAAACATAACAATCAGTAAACAAGATTGAAGCACAAGCATGAATCGGTTCTGACTCGTCCGAGTCACAGAATTTTAAGATGTTTTCAGGAATAAATCATATTGTCTCTGATGATTATACAACTTATTAAAAATGGTATTTTCTATAACCAAACAAAACGAAAGAAATCATACGAATCGGTTAAGAATATAAACCCTAACTCGGTTCAAAAAATAAAACCCTAATCAGGAAATCACGAAGATAATGAAAATCAAACCAATAGAAAATGACAAATACATATTTACAGGTGATTGTACCTGAGTTTGAGTTAAATCTAGAGTTTGATATCGAAGATTGGGGTGAAGTTGGGTTTCTTGAGATATCGATCAGAGTTTGAGATGAAGTTAGGGTTTGAGGTGAAGTTGGGTTTCTTGAGATATCGTTCGGAGTTTGAGATGAAATTAGGGTTCGAGATGAAGTTGTAAAGAAAATCTTCTCAGAGACAGAGAGAAAAAACGAGATAGAGAGAGAAAGAAATGAGAGGAATTTTTTTGTCTATGGTCAAAAGTCTTCTCATTAGGGGGTTGTTTGGGTGGGAAACCAAATTTTGTTCAAAATTTAGAAGGATGTGCCCAAATTTAGGCGGGCTGTTTGGCTGGGAAACACACAATCTGCATGATATTGTTTGTATCCGTTACATTAAAATTTGGACAATCCCATTGATTTAAACAAAGCATATGGATTGAGAAGAAAACACCAAATTTGGTAAACCAAACAAGGCTTCCTACCGTTAGATTGGATTGTGATTTGATTTCCTTAAATTTGGTTCGTTGAATTACAAACAATTATAATAAAACCATTATAGGCATAAACTCTAAATTCTAGTGGCTTCGTCTTCAAACCTAACTAAGAACTACGAATCGTAAACATTTGAAATGGCATCTAACTTTCAATTTAGCAGGAGTGGACTACTATGAGACTGAAACTTTTCAAGAACGATGGATCTTTAGCAGTTTCCGGGCAAGATTACATGGGCATATTTTCAGAAACCCTAAACACACACGAATTCGTAAACTTCGAGAAAGAAACTGGCCCCGAGATCAAAACCTGGCCAGGAGGACTATTTTGAGACTGAAACTTCTTAAGAACGATGGATCTTTAACAGTTTCCGGGAACGATTCCATGCGAATATTCTCATAAACCCTAAACACACACGAATTGGTAAACTTCGAGAAAGAAACTGGCTCCGAGATCGAAACCTGGCTAGGAGAGGACTAAAATGAGACTGAAACTTCGCAAGAACGATGAATCTTTAGCAGTTTCCGGGAAAGATTCCATGTAAACGTTCTTAGAAACCTTAAACACGCACGAATTTGTAAACTTCGAGAAGTGAAAAAATTTAGCAGAAGTGAAAAAAATTAGCAGCAGTGAAAAAAATTAGCAGAAGTGAAGTAACTTAGCAGAAGTGAAAAAAGTTTAGCAGAAGTGAAAAAAAAGTTTAGCAGAAGTGAAAAAGTTTAGCAGGACGAAAAAACCACCACGATGACTATTTCTAAGAGTTGTGAAAGGTCCATGAGAAAAAAATTAGTACATCACAACTTCCATTTCAATCTCTAACCGTCCATTTAAACCTTACGTCAATCTCTAACCGTCCATTGTTTTTATTTTATTTTCACTTTTATCCCTTTCTTTTCTTTCATTAACCTCCTCCACCACTTCTTTTATTTTTTTTATCTCTTCTTTTATTTTTCTTCGAACCACAGAAAACACCTCCTTCATTTTTTTTCCTCATCCTCCATCTCCTGAAACACCATCAATCAAACCACCATCACTCAACATCAATCAAAAAATCAAGCAACCAGATTGAGTTTCTTAAGTTTATCATCAACATATCGATATCTTCTTCATCAACAAATCGAGTTTTTTAAGCTATGTTAACATCATCAACAAATCGAGCTTTTCCATCAACAGATCGAGCTTTTTAAGCTCTGTTAATACCTTCTCGATCGGTATCACGTGTCTGTAACTGATTGCTTTAAAAAAAATTAATTTGTTCATCTTAATTTGCATTAAATTTAGGGTTCGATGATTGGGTTGCATTAAATTCATTTAAAAAAAAAATCCAACCATTGCATTTAATTTGTTTGATGATTGGCTTGGATTAAATTTTTAGGGTTGCATTAAATTTTGATGATTGTCTTCGAAGTTAATTCAGGTGTAGATGCATTCAATTCTGCAAATGGTTGAACCAATTTTTAATTGTTTGATTTTTGCAGATTGAGCTAACTGAATAGGGGAGCAGGTGAAGTACAAATTTTGGTGAAAAGAAGTCTAGCTAACTGATGGTATGTAATGATAGAGCTTTGAACCTTTAGCACTTTATATATGTTTTATCTTAATATGATAATGTTTTTTATTGACAGTGGGAAGGAAACTGAGGTTCATACTGAACTGAACAAGGACTGACTCTTGACTTGTAAAATGATGAATAAAGATTGGGTTCGTTGGCCAAGGTAAATCCAAGTCATAATTAACTGTCTCTATATGGTCATGCCTTGTAGATGCATTTTTTTCATTTGATGTGTTTATATGTCTCATAATGATATTAGTCTTAGTCTAACCATTGAATTTTTAATGCAGGGGGGAAGTTCCATACGATCTGTCGTTTGAAGCTGGCTTTCCTGCAAGATAATGTCAGTCTTATGAATTTATCTATGTTTCTCATGAGGTATTATTGAGCCTCCCTAATTAGAGGTCTTATTTTTCCTAGGTGTATTAAAGGTTGTGTGACGAAATAACAGGCGGTCTATATATTTTCATGCAGTGACCCATTGATTTCGCCTTATCATCTCTTGTATTATTTCCTCTGCAGGATGATTGGTGCGTTAATAAGACAAGTCTGATTACTCCCGTGAGTAAAAATACTCATGATATTAACGTCTTTGTCACAATTCAGCTCCCTAATGGAGGGTGCCGTCCTTATGTTCCCCCTGACTGCCCCTTCAAGGAAGCTTACCCATACCGGGTTATGGCGGGATCTTCCCATCCAGTGATGCAATAATCAGTTGTGTTCGCGGAGTCTTATCCCTCCGCCAATATGTCTTGTGATTACGAGACCGCACCCTAGGTGGGGTTCTTCACGACCGAGTGCATCATAGTCAGTACTTTCTAAGAGCGTCCAGGTACGCCCCAGGAACTCTTGACTCAACCGTGTACCCCGGCGCCCTGATCGAGTTTCTACACTCCTTAGGAGAGAACTTGTCACCTCGGTCTTTCGCCTAAGGCGCCTCTCCTGGAGGATTTCGTTTCACCCTAAATCTCCATGAATCAAGATCTAGGGTCTATGTAGCTTTCACTTGAGTCATGCTAATAGGTTTTCCCCAACTAAGACGCGCTTTAGGTCTTATTATTTACTCTTGCTATTATGCGAACTAGTGTGCGCGCCATAGTTGGATTCCTCTCTTCTGTGGTTATATGTCTTTTTTATAAGGTCTTATTTTTTCCTTTTTCTTGAAATGTGTAATATGTATAAAGAAGAAGAATTTTTTCATTTTCATTCATATGTCTGATTAGTACAACCTTTTTGATGTCTTCCTTATTCACTTATTCGCCTGCATAATAACTACCTCTTAAAAAAGACCTAAATTAGAGATCACTAGTTTTCTTCTTTCATATTTTGTTCTTTATTAAGTTCGCGTATGCTTTTTATATACTTATTCGCACACGTTTTATTTCCTATGTTGTGCTATGACTGCCGCACGCGCCATACTTCTTCAAATATATCTAGTTCCAAAGTTAGCTCTTTAGCTCTTCTTCCTTATCATTCATCAACTCATACATTCCTTTCCCAGCAGCTTTCTATAATCATGTACGGTTCATCCTATACATTCTCCAAGCTTCCATTTCCATTCTTCTTATAAGGCATCTTTTTCCTCAACACCAACTCTCCCACCTTGAATTCAGTCTTTTTGAAGCAGTTGTGACACTCATTTTCTTGTGCGATAGTTATCGCCTTAATAGAAGTCTTGTTCATTTATTTGATGTTGTTCACAACATCAACAATTAGTCTTTCGCCTCGCTTGCTTTCTTGTATCCCCTTCTTCCAGTCTCTTGGCTTGTTTGCGCGTTCTTCACTTTTCTCGAAATCTATTTCTTTGCACCCTTTTTCTATGCTGGATCTCCTCTTATTATTCCCACACCTTGAGGTAAAGGGAATTTTATGCATTGATGAAAAGTCGAAGCTACTCCAAGAATGCTATGTAGCCATGTCCTTCCTATTAAGGCATTATATGGATATTCCACATCGACCATGCAGAATACTATTTATGTTGTTATTTCCTTAAGATAAATTCGCATGGTTACCTTTTCTTTTGGTTATTCACTGATCCATTGAAGCCATAAATATTATAAGTTGATGGGATGAGCTCATCATCTCTACCTCCCATTGTTTTGTAAGTATGGTAAAACAGTATGTCAACCGAGCTTCCCTGATCTATTAATATTCTGTTAATCGCCCATGCATCTGCGTAATTGTCTTCCTCTTCTTAATTTAGCCTTTGCTTTTAGATTAATTTCTAACTTTACCACCAATGGACTCTCATTCCATTCTCCTCCTTCTGGTACTTATTCTACATTGAAAGAGATGGGTTATTTCTGCCAATCCTTTAATGGTGATATCTTTTCCAATTTTAGTATCTCTCTTCCATCCTTGTCTTTTGCATAAACTCAACTTAGAATATTGTCATGGAAATCCTCTATGATTTTGAATGAGTGTACTATGGAGTTGCAGTATAAATTCTTTTCCTTCGTACCTACTTCAATCAGATATGTTTTCTTTCTTGCATCCCTGGTGCGTGCCCTTCAAGTGGTGGTGGTAAATTTTATGTTTGTACTAGAAAATGATTCAGTTTCCCTTGATCGATCATTCTTTGTATAATTTTATGCACATTTCGAAAGTTGCTAGTGGTTTCCCATGAAAATGAGGATAAGCACAGAACTCCCTACTTGTCCTTCCGGTTGGTGGTTCTTGACCCATATTTGATGGCTCTGGTATGTCTTCCATTAAGATTACTGCTTCCTATATTATGTCTATTGCGGTTTTCAGATGTGGCATCTTTATCTGTTCCAAGACTATTTTATTTCCTCATGGGCCTTGATTATAATATCTCTTTTGCCCTTCATAACTTTCTGGTTGATTATCAAGTCTCTTAATCTTATTATTTCCTCTTGTCTTTCTCTGTATTCTCTTTCAAATATTTCTTAATCTCCACTACCCATGGCTACCATCTCATCTGCAATCGCTTTCTTTTCTTGACTTCCTTGGGATGTGCTTGCAACTGGATTTATTATTCTTTGGAGTAGACTGGCATTCCCTTCCTTTGCGTTTGCAATCACAATTAGAAAAGACTCCATTTTTCTTTGCTTTTCTTCAAGAGCGATGTACTCTTCTTGGTACTCGCACAGCTCTTCCATAGTGATTGTATCTTTTATCCTGAATATCTGCATATACAACAAATCTGTAGCAAAGAGTGCATTAATGAAATATAATATAAGGTTTCTCTCATCCACTCTCCCGTCCATTTTGATGATCATTCTCCTCCAGCGCATGGTTAAGTTGCACAACCTCTCATTGGTTCTTCTGCATAAACTGAACACCTTCTCAATCCCTGGTCATAACTTATTATTGCTTATGTACTGTCCTAAGAAGATGTTTTGTAAATGATGAAATGATCGAATGGTTTCCACCGACAATCCTTCAAACCATTGTAAGGCTTCCCCTGTCAAGCTCGCTAGGAAATATTTATAGAGCACCGCATTATTTTCCTCCCACTGTAATGGAGATATGTTGTATGCTCTTATATTTTGCACCGCACATGTGCTTCCATCAAAGATATTAGTAAACACAGGTAAATTGCATTTAGCTGGTACTGTTGTAAGTTGTATCTTCCACGCAAATGTTGTCTTTCCAGCTTCCTCTATCGCTTCGTCTAATTGACGCCTTCCTCCATCTTTTCGTGCCGTCATCATACCTCTTACTTCCGCTAATTCTCTTAGGATGATTTTATTAATAGTTTTGTATGGGTCTCTTCAATATTGCTCACCTTATCTTGTTTTCGTGATTGTTTTTACGCACAACTTATTTTATCTCTTGCTCTTCTACTTCTTCTCTGCGTCTTCTTCGCATATCTCTTTTATTCCTTTCATGTCTTTGTGGGGAATTATTCCTTTCAGCTTCATCTGCGCGGTCACGTTGATCTCGTAGTATTTATACCCTATGCAATATCATCCTCCCTTGCTCCTCATCAGTTTCCTCCTCTAGATCATAGTGTGCGCGATGATGTTCGACTTGTTGCTCATGCTGATTGCCTCTGCGATGATATTCTCCTTACTATATGTATCGATCATCATTTGGTTCTTACTTTATGCGTTGGTTGCCGTGCGGTTCCTGCATATTAACACCTACCTGAAAATTTTCAACAAGGTTATTATCTAAAAGATGTTCTTATATGGCATCCCTGCGGCTAGATCTGCTACGCATTGACGTGCTCCTACTTGATCTTGATCTTGAGATCGCACACGTTGTACTTTGTGACCTCTGCTCTTTTAATCTGATATTCTCTTCTCTTAACTCATCATTCCGACACGTCAAATTCGCTCGTGCCTCTTCTTCTCTTCTTCTTTCTGCAACTAATTTTTTCCTGAGTTCTTCTATTTTCATGTTTTTTTCATTCCCTTATATGCGTCCTCCTTCTCCAGTTTGTTGTTCTTCTTCTTATGATGAATCTGTATTTGTTGTGTGGACACTTACCACATCATAATCGATGGTGTTGTTTTCCACCTGTTCATGTTGGATCTGAGTTTGAACTTCCTTTCCTCGATTGTTCCTTTCTCCCATCCTTGATGATTCAACAATTTTGCTTCTTCTTCTTCCTGCAATTCTTCTACTTCTTCTTGTTGCTATCACTTGCTCTACTGTGGATGCTTGTCTCACCATATGTTTTGTTTGTAACAATTTTCGCTCAACAAAAGTGGTATTCTTCTAAGAACCAAAGATTTTCTGAGACGAAAACTTTTGGCTGAATCCTTTAGATCTAAATTTCTAAAACTTTCCAAGATCAATGAAAAACTATGAATAAGTTGTAACTTCTTTTTAAAGAAACTCATCAACAGGTTATATCACTCCGGGTTGTTTTCTAGCACCAAAATGTAGTTGCAGGAACTCCTACAACTACACCCTTATGATATTCTAACAAGCAATCTAAGAAACCATGGTGAAATCTCTAAGAACTTTTATTAAGATTCAAGAACAAGTGCATACATATGAGAAAACCCTAACTTGGGAAGAAAATAACCCTCTCTCCCCTCTAAATATCTAATATCAGATTACTAAATATCTCCCCTTCTACAAAGGCATTATATAGGAGTTTTACATAATGGAGGACAGCTAATAAATCCCCTAAATTCGGATCTGACGTGCGTTGATGACGCGTGGACTTTATCATTGCTGCACGGGTTCTTTACTGCCACATAGATCTTCACACTTTAATCATGACTTTCATAACGTCACCTAGTGCGTCATTCTGGATAGGTAGTGTGCGGTCTTCTTCGCTCAGTCTTTGTGGACATTATTTATCGTAACTAATAGGTGTGCGGTATTTTGTACCCACAGTGTTTTAGTTAAAAGGATGGAAAACAGTTGGGAGTTTGCCTAAACTGGAAGACTAATACATACATAGTAAGGTGATCAACTTATAACAACTACTTTTTCTTTCCTTTACACACTTCCTCTCAAAACACAACTACATCTCATCCAACATAATGAATTATTTCTTTCAACCATTTTAAGATTCTCCACTATAAATAGGCACCAACTTGAACAAGTTAAATCCACCACAAAACCAAGCACTTCTTCATTAATCTAATCATAGTATCTTATTATCACCAAATCAAAAACCATGGGTTCTTCTAGAATCTTCTTTCCGTTGTTTTTGCTCATTGTGCTTTCATCGACAAATATCGAGTTCAGCTCGGCATCACGTCAACTCTTGCAAACATCAACCACGATACCCGCAATTCCACCAATTCCTGCAATTCCATCAATCCCAAGTTATCCCAAAATTCCACCAATACCAAGTAATACTAAACTGCCTCCATTACCACCAATGCCTAGTATTCCGAAGCTCACATTACCAAACGGGATACCAACTAGCATTTCGTCGTCAATTGCTTCTATGTTCCCTAATGGAATTCCTTTCCTTTCCCCTCCTTCGACAACAACTGCGACGACTACTAGCCCTTGAATTCCTTTCACATTAGTTCCATTTTTATGGGCTATACCACCATTCCAATTAGAGGGAGATAGTTTCATGTATATATGTATGAATATTCTTCAAAAAATTGCGGTACTTTGGATTACTACGATAGCTAGCAGGAACAGATGTCCTTGATCATCCTCATTCTTCTATAGGATTTGTTTGTGGTTTATATTCCTATGTGCATCCATCATTTATGTATTGTGTCACTTATTATTAATACTAATGTTATGATGTGATTAGTGATTTCCTACACAAATAAATCAGATAAATTGGTTGATGATTAAGAAAAAACGTAAGACTAAACCAAATAAAGGACTAAATAACGAATTGCTGACCGATTTCCATTAACACCATGGAAGATACAATGGGGCACAATTCAAGAAGAAGAATAGTAAACATACCAAATCAATTGACAATCAACATGCTAGGGATGGCACCTCCGGACAAGATGATTTGTTGAAATCCTTTGTCAATATATTGTTCTAGTATCGGATGACCGATTCATGTCATGCATATGAAATACAAATAAATCAATAATTCAAAGGTATTATTTAACCTGGCGAGATTGGGGTATACCCAGATTAATTGAGGTATACCCAATAAGACAAAATAAGGTCATTATGAAGTAAAACCAAGCTACCCCTTAACCTTGTATTTTCTAAATGGCTAAAATACCCTTGGTTAATTAACATTAAAATTCTGATTAGGTTAATTAATTGAGTTTAGATTAAAAATTTGAAATTATGAATTCACTAAATTAAACCTTTCATCCCACTTATGATTTCGATTTCGATCAAAAAAATTAGATTTTGAAAATACACAAGGCCGGCAAGGTTATAGTTTGAACAAAATGCCGGCTAAGATTTACCGGCAGGGTCCACTTTGAATAAGCTTCCGACTTTGGTCCGCCGGCATCAAAGTGGCCGGCATGATCTTCATCGTCGACCTTGCTGACTTTTGATTTTTGACATATAGGAGATGACATAAAAAAAATTGGCCGGCAAGGTATTCAAAAAACACCCTTTCGTCTGTTTTTTGCCGGCAAGGTATTCAAAAAATACCCTTCCTGCTGTATTTCGGCCGGCAAGGTATTCCAAAAATACCCTTCCGGCTGGGATCATTGGAACAAGCCGGCAAGGTAGTTAGTTGAATATCATGCCGACCTTATAAATGTCGCATCCAGGTATGAAAGGTCGGCATGATATTTAACCTTTTTTTTTATCTCTTCATGTATGATTAGAGTGAATAGAGTTTTTGGGAAAATAATTTGAATTTTTTTTAGGAAGGATTCAGCCGGCAAGGTTTGGGAGGGGGGCAATTTGGTCTTTCAATATCATTTAGACACTCCTTAGCACTCTAGGTTGGATGGCTTTAAATTTGGTATACCCCAATTAGTTTGAGTATACCCCAATCAAGCCAGGTTATTTAATAATTATTTTGCAAAGGAATTTTAATCAATACATACAGATGCAAGGGTAAAATAATAAACTATAAACATAAATACTTCGGACAATGATACTTAATTATGGGCCACTGATTTTTTTCCAAAAATCATTACAAATCACAATAATATTCATTAGCCAATTCTTAGGTTTAGGATTTTGCGAGTGGAACCGGTAGTAGCAGTTGTATTTCAACAAACAATTTGAGGCTTTAGTTTGAGCAACAAAATTAGGGGCAACATCTTACGCAAGTTGGAACAATTCTTGGCCTAACCGATCTACAACAACCAGATGAACCACATTGGGCGCCTGCTACTGCTAGAGATGCCTCATATTTAAGGTTTTCCACTCCATTTTTTTCAGTTGCCTCCACCTCTGTTGTAGAACAAAATGATGGAAACAAGAATATAGTAAAAGAAAACAATTAAAAGATTAAACAATCACCAAATTAAGGTTTTCTAAATAACATATCAAAATTGTATAAAACTCACGTTTCTTCTCAGTCAAGCCCTTAACAGTTAAAACCTGATAAGACATTAGAAGGAGGGCAACAACCAGAGCTAAATGAAAAACTTAACATTTTTTTAACCCATTTTCTAAGCACTCTTGCTCTTTCGAAGGGAAAAATAAAATGTATGTACTAGAATTTGGAGGAGAGAAGGTCGAAGAAATGTTTTTTTTTTTACGAAAATAGGAAGCTAAAACGCTTCAACCCGTTACATACTAAAGTTGTTCAATGTTTTTACAGGTTATCCATTGAGCTCCTGTAACAGAGAGTTTACTTCCTGATTTTTCCAAAACTTAGGAATATTACAGTCCGAATAAAAATTAGCTAAATTTAAAGCTAGATAATTTTGTGCGGAGTTTGTGGTGCTCCAACTGATTATCTCAAAATACTTCTCCTTTTGTTTCTTAGGTTTAAATCTTCTTCCAATCTGCTCAGCATGTATACTCCTGGTTAGCTTTATGAGATTGCAGGAATTTGATTCTATCTCCATTATGCTCTCCAACTCCGCCGCCCATCTGTAAGTCTCCTGAGCAGCTTTCTTTTGCATATCTATTTCTGTTCCTTGGATTTGCCCAAAGCTTCTAGCCCTTGTGAAGCCCCCTGTGAAATCATGAACAATTAGCCCTATTCCATAGCAATTCATAATCTCATAATAGTATATGGATGTGTTTATCTTTAATGTGAATTGATCTGGTGGAAGCCAATTTGGTCTGTACTCTATAATTTGATTTTGAGCCTCCTTTTTGGTATAACCAGTGTGCATGAAGTTTTTCTTGTCCTTTGATTCAGCTGCTTCTTTTGTGTTAATGAATTGATATATGGATCTTACTATCTGATGCACAGTATTACTTGGTTTACTGAAGTTTATGTTGCATCTCTCTTTCCAAACATGCCACAACATTGTAACACACAATTCAGTCCAGTTTTTTTGAGTATTGTTTTTACTTCTTCCATCCAGAAGATTAGATAGCCAGTGATGGAAATCATCATAGTTTTTATAAACCTCTACTGGTTTTATTTTAAGTTCTATCCATACCTGCCTCACCAGAGGGCAATGCATAAATAGGTGAGTAAGGGTTTCTCTTTGACAATTATAAATTTTGCATATACTATCTATGTAATGCAGGTGTTTTCCTACTGTTTCACCAGTTGGAAGAATGTTGTGAGCCGCCTTCCAGGTGAATAATCTTATAGAGGGGTTAGTTTTTACCTGCCAAACCGCCTTCCAATTTTTTTTCCTTCCATGGAGATTAGATTTATTCCTTGTCAATTCCTTATACAAAGTTTTGACAGTGAAATTTCCATCTTTTGTTAGCGGCCAAGTGACCCTGTCTTCCTGATTTTTATTGATAGAAGTATTTTTTATCTTTTCAGCCAGATCATTGTCGAAAAGATCAGAGATAATATTTTCATTCTAGTGAGTGTTGTTGAATATCAAGTCACTCACTTTTTGTATGTTAACCGGGCAGTTGTTTGGTTTAGTAATAGGGCCTGTATGGTTTGATATCCAATTATCAGACCATATAAGGATGTTATTTCATTTGCCTATTTCCCATTTGCTTATTTTTTGGATATTTTCAATGCCAGATAAGACACCCTTCCATACCCATGAGTCAGTAGGTTTTGGTTTTGTATTCATGTGCATTATATCTCCCCCTTGGAAATATTTTTCCTGCATTATATTTGCTCCTATAGAGTCTGGTTGCTTTATCATTCTCCATCCCAAGTTTGAGATGATTGCATTATTGAATTTTTCCAGGTTCACAAAATCTAGACCTCCTTCCTCTTTGGTTTTACAGAGGGCCATCCAAGCTTTTGGGTAAATGCCTTAGCTTTTTACTTCTTCCTTTCCCCAAAAGAAATCTCTTTGGATATCATTCATTTCCTTTATTACTTTTCTTGGTATTTTGAAAGTGCTCATTTGGTAGTTTGCCATAGTTGAGGTAACATGTTTAATCATAACTATCTTCCCAGCAGGGTTAATAGTTTTCCCTTTCCACCCAGCATATCTTCCTTTCATTATTCCAATGATAGGATGAAAACATTTTATTTTAGATCTGTTTGTGAATAAAGGCGATCCCAAATATTTATCATTAATAGGGATGGGAGCAATTTCCATTATTTCTATGACATCCTGGATAGTTTCTTTAGAAATATTTTTACTAAAGAAAATTCCAGATTTACTTAGATTTATCATTTGACCTGAGCAAAAGGCAAACTTTTGGAATGTGTGTAATATGTTCATAGCTTCTTCCTTGTTAGCTTTGCAAAAGATAATGCAGTCATCCGCAAATAAGAGGTGGCTGACAGATGGGGCTTTTTTCACAATTTTTATGCCATGTATTTTTTTGTTTATCTCAGCATTCATTAGGGTTCTAGATAACACTTCCATGCAGAGGATGAACAGATATGGGGGTAGGGGGTCCCCCTGTCTCAGACCTCTAGTAGGTTTGAAGAAACTGCATGGCACTCCATTAAGCATTATAGCTAGACTGGTTGTAGATATGCATTGCATTATTAGGTTGCACCATTTATGAGAGAATCCCATTTTATTTAAGACATCTATTAGAAAGTTCCATTCAACCCTGTCGAACGCTTTTGACATGTCAATTTTAAGGCCCATCCATCCCTGATTATCCCTCCTAGGTCTCATGTTGTGAATAATTTGATGTGCCACCATTGTATTATCATTAATTTTTCTGCCTGGGATTAAAGCAGATTGATATGGTGAGATAATTTTGTGCATCAAAGGTTTCATTCTCTTAGCCATTATTTTGGAGATAATCTTGTATGTGGTGTTGCATAGAGCTATTGGTCTAAAATCCACAGGGGAACACGGTAAATTCACTTTTGGTATAAGGGAGATGAAAGTAAAATTCATCTCCTTTAGCAAGTGACCAGAATTGAAAACAATTTGCACCATTATTATAAGGTCAGTACCTATGGTTTCCCAATTATCTTGAAAGATTTTTGGAGGGAAACCATTCGGACCAGGAGCCTTATTTCCTTCCATTTCAAAAAGAGCACTCTTTATTTCCTGTGGTAAAGGTATTTCTAGCAGATTTTGGTTTTGCTCATCAGTAACCACTTTTGGGATTAGATTTATCATATCATTATCCAAAGATGGATTAGATGTGGTATAAATTTCCTTGAAATGTTCAGTGAAACAGTTTGCAATAAAGATTCTATTATTGAACCATATTCCATTTTTTCCTTTAATAGTATCAACTTTATTTCTTCTGTATCTTGTTCTAGCAGAGTTGTGTAAAAAAGATGTGTTTCTGTCCCCTAGATTGATGATATTGTTTCTACTCTTTGTTTTCCAAAAGTCTTCTTCTATGTCTTTCCAGCTTTGTAGAGAATCCTCCAGCTTTTTAATAGCAAGAGGGCATCTGTGAATGTGTTTTGAATTTTCCTCTATGTTCTTTTTCAGAGTAGTAATTCTGTTTTTGATATTACCAAAAACGTTTTTTTTTCCATTTTTTGAGAATGTGTTTGACAGTGCACAAATTTTTGGCCAAAGAAAAGCTAGAAGATCCTGGTTGGTTATGATTACATGCTTCCATTATGATTCTTTTGCAGTCTGGATGTTCCATCCATCCTCTAAAATATTTAAATGGGTAAGCCCCATCTTTCCAATTTGGATTTGTTTTTAGAATGATTGGGGAGTGATCAGAGCCTCTTCCAACTAGATGAAAAAGGTTAGATTGTGGGAACATTTCAATCCAATCATCATTGCAGAAGGCTCTGTCCAATCTTTCCTCCACCCTACTGTTGTCTAATCTTTGGTTGCACCAAGTAAAGGGATAACCAGTGAAACCCAAGTCTTGGATCCCCATGTTAGATATGATATCATTAAAAATATCAGCTTCATTCTTATCAAAAGGTCTGAGCCCTTTTTTTTCTTCACTGTTAAGATCCACATTGAAATCTCCAATGGTTAGCCAGGGTATATTAGTATTGTTTTCCATTCTTATTAACTGATTCCATGATTCTAATTTCTTAGAATATGGGCTACCATAGAAAGCAGTGACCAAGTATTTTTTTTTTGATATGTTATCCGCATTTATAATGTTGTGACTATAATCATGTATGTTAACATTCATATTATTTTTCTAGATGAAAGCCATCCCTCCTGCTTTTCCCCTTGGAGGGACCAGCCAGTAATTTTGGACATTCATTTTTTTTTAAGATTATGTGCATGTTTTTTTGTTGTTGTTTTGTTTCCATGAGACACAAAACATCAGGATTTTCATAATCCAGCAGATCCTTTAGATAATCATGTGTATGTTTTTGTCCTAACCCTTGACAATTCCAGGATAGTATGAAGATAAACTCCCAGAAATAAGAGATTATTGGATAATCTAACACTTCTTTGTGGTGCATAGTATTGCTTAGCTTAGAATTTTTTGGAAGTGGTACTTGTGTGTCACAATGCTTAATCTTACTAGTTGAATTAGAATTCCAAGACAAGCTTAGAGTTGCCTCTCCTGTAGTTTTGTTGTACCATATATTTTGACTTTCCAATTTAGGTTCATTAGCAGTCAGTCTTCTTTGTAAGCTCCTGTGTTCTTTCAGTAGCATCTTCACTTTCCAAGCTTTCCTTTTTCTTTTTCAAGCTATTTGGATTTGTTTCTCTGGTACCACTGTCTTCAAATATGCTAAGGAGGTTCTTTGGCCTTTGGTATTTTGAATTTGTAGATGGAATAGCATTGTTGTGTAGATGAATAAGAGCCATTTTCTCAAACCCTAGTGGGATTAATGGAGGACTGCTCTTTGGTATCAATTTGGTGTTTCTAGCAGCTTTCTTGATTGAATGAGCTCTGATAAACCTTTTGTCGGTTTTTGAGTTGTTGCTTGTCTGTTTAGAAGAGCAGCCTATTTCAAACATTTGTTCCTTTTCACTTTCCTCATAATGCCTTTTGTTTAGAATATTCAGGAAAGGGTCTGCTAGTTCATAAGGTTGTGGATGAGCCATCATTCCCACGTCAGAGTTTTCCTATCCAGAGTTAGCCTTTTCCGTGCTGTTTTGTTCAGCAGCTTCTTCTGTAATATCCCCATTTTTCCCAGTGAATCCCACTATTTTCAGTGCCCTTGGGATTTCAATTCTTGTGACTTGAATAAATATGTGGTGGGAATCAGATGAAGTTGAAGTGTTGTTATCTTCCTCCATTTCCCTAGCAGTTGTGTTTATTTTATGTTTTCCTTTGAGTTCTTGTAGAGCTCTATTGTTTGCTTCTTTTTCCTCACAGGTTTGAATGTTGTGTTATGGAATTCTACATTTTTGGCAAAGCTTTGGCATAATAGCATAAGAGTACTCAATCCTGGTTTTTACATCTTCCACTTTTTCCCACATTCATGTTGGCATTTTTCCTTTCAGGTTGATCAGCACAATGACATCTACATTTTTTTCCTCCTCATCTCTCCCATATGGTTTTTTTGTTTGTTGTAGAATACCAGCAGGTTTACAGATTTCATATAGTAATTCCCAAGAGGTTAATCTTGTTGGAACTCTTTTGAGATGAATTCTAATTAATATATGGTAGAAATAATCCAAATTTATTTCATTTGGGCCACTGGTTGGGATGGCATGGAGAACCATGAAACTGTTCAGAGTTAGCCAAGGACCCCTGCTGAGGAGATGTTGTTTGTCATCTTCAGAGTTTACCTTGATGATATAGAAATTGAAACCTTTGTGGTATTTAGTCAGATTGAATCCATTTGATAGATCCCAAGATCTTTTGATGCAGTTAGTTAAATCCATGATGATTGGTTTTTTTGGATTTGCAAATCTACACTACACCAAATCTCGGATTTTGTCACAGGTTATTTCTGTTACTAAAAATTTTTGTCACACATATACGCCGTTAGAGAAACGCTGTGATATTAATTGTTGTAATTGTTTGCAACGCTTTTTTCTGTGACACTTATTTATTGAAGTCACGCTTAAAAACCGTTACTGAAAAAAACAGTAACGAATGCACGAATTTTAGGATGGTGACACGTGTCCTGCAGTAACAATTAATCCAATAGTTTTAATTGTACTTCATAATAACAACAATTAGGTTGCCGACACATGTCCCACACTATCACATATAGAACAACAGTTATTAGTGTGACTAATTAAATAGCAACAATTCTTTCAGGGACACGTGTCACCTTTAGTTACTGTACTAGTAACACATATAAAAGTTACCTAAATTTAGCCACAACTATTTAATGTACACGTGTCTTTTTTGTTACGACAAGTGTAACATTTTAACTGTTACTTTCATTTATAACAACACTCTTATGTTGACACGTGTACCCTTTTGTCACAATTTCTTGTCACAGTTAACCGTGACAATTTTCTAAATCACAAATAAATAAAAATGTATAGCCCAGGTCTTCCAATTTAGTGTGATGGACCTGGTCTTCCAATTTACAGGCTTGCAATACAATCTATTCTTGAGAAAATGGCCTTCTTCGTTCATCCCTGTCTGCTTGCTTAAGCAGTTCCGGATCTTCGGCTTCACTTGGACTTATCCTCATCATCCTCATCATCTTGGACTTATCCTCATCATCATCCTGAAACAAATTATACAGTTTCAATGCTTTGGGGAAACAAATTAAACAGTGTCAATGCTTTGGGTTGGTGTATCGACTATTCTAGTACGACCAATTTCAAGTTGCTATAGAAATACAAGTTACCATGCATCTTACATTTTGTATCATATTTTCCTAATTTTCTAAAGTTCTCTTTTACTTTTCATTCGCATAAGTTTTCTATGCTAACTTCAAACTATAATAAAGCAAATAACTCTGATTTGGGATCTTCAGTACAAGGTTCAATAGGAGTATCTCATTGTCTTCCTGAAACAAGTTAAACACGGCATCAATGCTTTTGGTTTGCATCACAACAAATGAAACAGATTGCTGAAAAATACAACCAACTTTAAGTTGCCATAAAAATACAAGTAATTGTAACTTTTACATGAAACCACCAGGCCTCTTACTCGTTTCATTTAGGCTGAATTTCAAAAGCCCTTTATTTTTCATTTTTGTTAGCTTAAAACTATATTAAGCAAAAGTGTATATAGCTTCACTCTACAATATGTACAATAATATAGTTAAACAGACAAAGAGCTTTAGCACACAAAAAATATCAATGTCATCATCTAGGAGCTGTAGCAACCAAAATTATTAATCATTTGGTAGAGATCTTACGTGGCCTACCAAGTGCAAAGAATCCAAATTATTGACGTTAGGCATCCTTCATCGTCAGAATTTATTTTTCTTCATTCATTTCACCTTCAATAAACTGCATCACACAAAGAGAGATGAGTGATGAAGGCATCTTAATCCAGCAGAAAAAATGGATGGGCGGTAGCATAGCCATAAAATATGAACAATGATACCATGTGACATTTCGAGTAAAACCACACATTTTAAACTAAAGCTTGAACAAAATATTTTCTGATAATAAAAATACCAAATCAATATGCACCGCTTATTTAATGTAATTAAACATCATCTTACAGTCACAACCAAGATCTCATCTTCACTAAATTAATATTTACAACCAAAAGAGATTGCAGGAAACTTTTGTCTTCTCAAACCAAGTATTAGTTCAAGATAAAGATCATACTGCAAACAAAGCCCCAAGAATATACTGCAACTCAGATGTTCATGGTGAGGACAACCAGGTCAGGGACTCGGAGGCTTATGATTTGAGTGACAGAAATTAAGTTCATATAATCAAAAGGCTGCAGCAACTCTACCACAAAGGGGTAAAATGCATATTCTAACACAAGGAAAAACATAGTTGGTTTGTCCTACAACACTTAGTACTACAAATGGCCACCTTAATCAGCACCTGAAAATGACAAAATTTGATGCTTTCTTCATATAAGAAAGCAAAGTTTTGAATTTCTTCTAACTAAAACCATTGATGGATTAGCATCACAAATACATTTTTGCATTCAAGCTAAAGTAAGAGTTGCAACTGCTTTACACTATACCTTTTCGATAGCTTCATTGTCAGGGAATCAACAGGTTTTATCATAGAAGCAAAGGTAGGCCTTTCGTTTTCGTCTTCATCAAGGTTGAATCTGAGAAAGAATGCAATCATTAACATGCAGAATAAATATTAAGATTTCAAAATCGGGAAGGAAGGAGTTGTAATGAGATTTAAGTGACAATTATTCCAGGGCACAGGAAAATAAGTAAGTCCATCATACGGACAAGATCAGAAAAACCAATGAAAGGAGAAAGTTATTAGCACCAAATTGGTTGTGCATAAACCATGAAATATCAATATCCCAGGTTTGTTAAGTTACCCAAGTTCAAGAACAGATGAACCTAGTTTTGTGTTTGTCTATACCATGTGGTATATGGGTATGTAGTAGCCTTGAGAATCCTAGCCAGTTCTCCCTTTTAGCTCCACACTCCTAGTGTGATATTTAATGGTGTATTAGTCAAGTTTTAATACCAATTAATTTAAGAGATATACTTTTTCACCTAAAATTAAGAAGGGAGTTCTTGAGGAAAATTGGCCAAGTGTGTACATCTTGTGTGGAGATGGAATGGGTTTGGTGTTAAGCGGTTGTGATAGTCCCCTGTAATATAATACGAAATGAGCTAAGTCGGGTATAAGTACTAGTTGGTAAGTAACAACAACATACTAATTAGTGAGGCTCTTAATTAATAGTAACTTCAATGTATCAAAACCAACATCACTAATACTACAAATCACTCGAGCGAAAGAAAACAAATTCACACACAGTGAACAAATAAATAAATAAAATAAAGTTAGTTACACTAAACAATGAATTTGAATTTAAAATTTAGTATGCCCCCAACCTGTGTCTATACTGCAGCAGTACCCTCGCAATGATAAGTTGTCCACTCACCTTTGACAGAACCAGTGAAATCTTGCATTGTTGACATTTCTTGACAAAATTCATCAGTTCTGCATAATGCACACCCTCGAAGACCGCCAGATGCTATCTGAACCTGATAAAATCGGTAACTGAAGAGTTAGCTTTCACAATCCCTTAGCATGAAACTTAATTATTTATGAGAAAGCCATATTCTGGATAGCTTTAGAAAGAACAAACTACGGCTTCCAGCATACTTAATTGATCAGTTATATTACTAGTCTAAGTCTTTAAAAATACTAAACAACAAATTGTAGAAGTTTCCTGTGTTGGAAACATACCATCTTTTTCTTCCTTGCACTTGAACTTACTAGTAGCTCTGCTACTTTCCCTACTCCCACATAGCATCTAAAAAGTTAAAACCATCCAAAAGGGAAATTATTCAACCAAACAACTAAATCAAATGGAAGAAGTTGTACCTCATATTTCTGTTCAAGGTCATAATTTCTGGTCATTGGCAGTTTGAGATTCTTCCACTATCTGAGAAAATTTTGAAGCATGTACTTCTAATGCCTGGAAGAAGTTTACCGTAATTCTGGAAATAGAACGAGTGGTTTCCACTGCTCTAGAGTATCATCCCTATACTCAAATCACAGGGTTTATATTAAAAAAAACTGAAAATTACTGTCAGTTGCTTAGAAATGGAGTTAATGAGACAAGGCGTGTCTTTTACTGACCTCGCGTTGTTGTTGTCTTTTACTAGTTAATTCATATCCCATAGTAAGATCCGCTGCTTAAACCCTATACATACCTCGCTCTCATAAGGAACTTACTCATACAGTTCTTATACTAAGATTTTGCAGGTTAATCTTCAACAAAAAAAAAAAAAATCTTTTAAAAAAATTACAATCCTAAATGCGATAGATTCGAAATTATTTCATACCTTTTTCAAACGCGAAGCTTGGTAGAGTAAATTCTGCTCATCCAACAACAACAAAAAAAAATCAATTCATAAAAATGGAGTAACAGATCTTGTAAATAAAAGAGTAACAGATCTTGTCAAAAATGCAGGAATTTGGGAACCCAAGAACAAGACTTTTCTTAAAATCATAAAAAAAAATCAAAAATCAAAAAAGAATTATCTTTCTTAAAATCATGACAAAAAAAAAATCAAATTTTTTTATCAAACGTTTATTCTGATATTGATATGAGTAACAACAAATATTAACCCAGATTTTAATCTCTGTATATATGTTGCGAGATTAGCAAACGAATATAAGGTGGGTAGTGAAAATTACCCCAAATCTAAATGCAAAACTCAGCGGAAGAGTAGAACATGAATCTGAAAAGACTTCTGTGATTAGGGTGGTGATATCCAAAGCAAAATCAGCTATACTGAGTAGGAAGAATAGAGATAATAAGGAGTTGCAGAGAAAGGAGGAGGCGGATCTAGAGAAGAAGTGAAGCAATGGCAGCCGGGCTGAGGGAGACTAATATTTCTGTATTAGGGTTCCGTGGATTTGGACATTTTATGTATCATTTGTTTTTGTTATACAAATTGCATCAAATTGTTTGATGTTTTGATTGCTAAACATTGGACACGTACAAATAAAGTTGAGTAGGGTCTCTATTTTCTATAATCAGGTCTCCGCAATCTTGGGACCATGGGAAGGGTCATGTGCGTGTAGAGTACTTGATAGTCTATACTAAGGGAGAATTCATCTCTTCATTGACCACTATCTCTTTGTAGACTAAAGTTATCAAAGAAGATAATGTTCAAGTTGATCACTAAAAAAAATTGTTTTCCTTTTTTTTTCCGTTTGCTTTTTTTCGTTTTGTTTTTTCCACACACCATCAAAATTTAATTGACTAGAAACACGTAAATTAAGAATATCAAAGGCAAACCAAAATCTTTTTTTTTTCTTTTTATCCAAAATCGGTAATGCTACACGGCGCCCTCAATAACGCCCTACTTTGCGCCCAATGTGACGTGTTAGCTTAGCTGTTAACAAAAGAACAAGTCAACGACCCACGTGGTTGAAGAGTCACGTGCTCTTTTCTCTCCTTGTTCTTATAATCTCTATCTACTTTCAAGTTTCCATCTTTCTTCTCCATCTTCATCAGTTCATCCTTAATGTCTGTGATCAAAATTTAACATGTTCGGTGTGTTGAGGTTAACTGCACATTAATGGATAAATATGGTGATATTCCATTAAAATCACCATTCCTTATTTAGAAGCCAATATGAAAAGAAATTATCAAATCTCATGGATTTCTAACTGTTTATGCCATGAAATGTTCTAAACCCCACCTTTAATTTCATCTTTCACATCAAAACCATGTTTCTAATCAGTATTTAAAATTTAATTTGTTAAAAAATTTAAATAAGTGATTATTAACTAATCAACCTTATTAATTCAAACAATTCTTCTCATGGAAACTTGAATTGAAGGGGTATATCTGCTACTACCATGTTTTTGTTCCTTAAGACAAAGTCCTGTGCAGAAACAGAAAACACAAAAAAGTTCTGGAAATTAAAAATGGGTTTTGAAAAAAGAGTAAGCCAAGTGTTCTTGGAATCTTAGCTTATAACTTCTCAAATTTGATTGCTTTTTTGATTTAACTGGGAATTATAGTGACTAAGAGATAGGATTTTTATAATTCTTCAAATTCGGGAAGAATCTGTTTCAGAGCATAAAGAGAAAAGAAGAAGAAGATGAGGGAGAGTTTTATTAATTGGGTGAGAAGAGCATTTACGTTCTCTTTTTTCTTTACAAAACTTCTTAATCTAAGTTTTCTCCATCTTCCTTCTTTTTCTTTTTGAAAAAATATATATACAAATCTCTACTGCTGTTATGAAAAAAAGAAATATTTTTTAGATATTTGTTTGCATCCGTGTATCATCAGATTTGAAGTATAGATCACAAATCTGAACCAGTAACACCATGAACTAACACTGTAATGGAGTCATGGGTTAAAGAGTTTACTTAGTGTTTTCCATTCATTCAATTTGATCTTTGCAACAATTTCAATTAGGATTATAAGAGAGATAGATCAGATGTAATGATTTTCAATATGGGAAGATCTGTTTTCATGGAAGAAAGAAGAGAAATGAGAGCTGGAAAATACACGGAAGCAAGAGAAAATGTACTATTCACGTGATATTTGACGAGTCAGCTAACCATGTTGGATTGGGCGCAGAGTAGGGCGAAAAGGAGGACTCAGAGTAGCATTTCCGATCCAAAATTGATTGTTTTTCTATTTCATTGAAATACTAGCTACTTTTTATCAAAATACGACTCAATACAAACGGACTACAGGTAACTAGTTGTCAGCCTAGCGACAAGCTGGGCTCCAACCCCTTTTTCTTTTGATACCACCAAACCAAAGTATAAGACAAGAACACTGTGATGGTTAAAAAATGAAACACCATTAATAATTACATAACGTGTTATATCACTTTTCATGACACTGGATGAAAGTATCACTTTTACTGATATGAGACAAAAATATCACTTTTTCTAAAAAAATGAAAGTATCACTTTTTCTAAAACAGGGTGAGAATGCACAAAACTTGTATAATTTTTCTTAAGGATGACCGAAAAGTTAGAGTTGCATCTAGGATGTCAATCACCAAAAAATTATGGGATATTTTGACTTTGGGTCACACAAAAGTGACCAAAGTTGCGTTTGGGTCACCAGAAAATTTTAATTAGAGTTTGGGTCACAGGACCGTATTTGACCATTATTAAAATTATTTTTTTAGTTTTTTTTATTTGTATTTACTTAACACCGTTAGTGACCGTGTGCATGTGTAACAGAATCCATTATATAATAACCCTAAAATCTAAATCAATAAAGAATTCATTTTTCCCCTTCTCATCTGTGAGTCTTCTGCTGCTGCCGGGATTGATTCGATGGGCTTCTATCCGTGTAAATTGAGCAGAGATGATGATGAACTGGTGAACAAGAAAGAAGGTGCTTATTTTGTCGAGATTGTGAATTAAAGAAGTCGAATTGATAGTGATACAACGGAGATTGTGAACTGGTAAACACCATCGTAGATCTTCATTGATATCATTAAGTTCTTCAAACAATATCTAATCAGGTTAATTCATTGCATCAAAATCCTTGGTAGTTCATGACGTGCTGCTACCACTTAAACTTTGAAAAAACAAACAGATCCATTATTAAATTGATATTCAGTGAATACGAGTTTCAAACTTTTAGCAGTTGATTAGTTCTAACGATTGATCTCGTTGAGAAAGCTAATAGAGAAATAAATCTAATCATTGTTTCATTTTTATTGGTCAGCAGATCATATCAACAAACCCAAATAAAAAAAGCCTAATAAATTTCATTTTCTATACAGGGTATCATATCTCTCAAATGTTAACATCACTGAAAAGGTGTCGAGATACAATTTACCCATTTGATTTGTGTATCATTTTCGGATGAAATTATTATAACGAAAGAATGGGAAAATCATAGAAAAAGACATTTCACTTCTTGCCGTGAAAAGCAGAGATCTCGCTGCCGTTGTTCTTCTTCGTTTTCATCTCCGGACATTAAAGATGAAATTCAGTTTGGTTCAGTTAGTAAAACTAGGCGACCGTTGGGGTTAATTTAGTCATTTTAGGATATAACTGAGAACTTCACAGTCAAGACGGTCAAAGAAGGTCATGTGACCCAAACTCTAATTAAAATTGTCGGATGACCCAAACGCAACTTTGGTCAGTTTTATGTGACCCAAAGTCAAAATATCCCAAAAATTATTCTTTATTAGAAAATATTTTGAATATTTCATAATTGGTTAATGAATTGTTAGAGATGAAGTGGGATACAGTTTACAACTCTGTCAAAATTGAACATCACAGGTTCAAAGATTACTAGAGTTAAACCTGAGTTTCTCATTCGGATGAACTGAAGACGAAATAAATCAGAATCGAACATCACAGGTTCAAAGATTACTAGAGTTAGACCTGAGTTTCTCGTTTGGATGAACTGGAGACGAAATATATCAGAATTAAATATCTCGGTTCAAATATTACTAGAGTTAGACCTGAGTTTCTTTTTCGGATGAACTGCAGATGAAATATGTCAAAATTAAACATCCCGGGTCCAAACATCACTAGAGTAAGACCTGAGTTTCTTTTTCGGATGACCTAAAGATGAAATATATCAAAATTGAACATCCCGGGTTCAAAGATCACTATAGTAAGACCTGAATTTCTGATTCGGATGAACTGAAGATGAAATATATCAGAATTGAATATCTCTGGTTCAAAGGTTACTAGAGTTAGACTTAAGTTTCTTGTTCGGATGAACTGAAGAAGAAATATATCAGAATTGAACATCACGAATTGAACATCTCGGCTTCAAAGATTACTAGAGTTAGAATTAAGTTTCTTGTTCGGATGAACTGAAGATGAAATATATCATATTTGAACATCCCAGGTTAAAAGATTACTAGAGTTAGACCTGAGTTTCTTAGTCGGATGAATTGAAGATGAAATATATCAGAATTGAACATCCCGGGTTCAAAGATTACTAGAGTTAGACCTGAGTTTCTGATTCGGATGAACTGAAGACGAAATATATCAGAATCGAACATCACAGGTTCAAATATTACTAGAGTTAGACCTGAGTTTCTTGTTTGGATGAACTGGAGACGAAATATATCAGAATTAAATATCTCGGTTCAAAGATTACTAGAGTTAGACCTGAGTTTCTTTTTCGGATGAACTGCAGATGAAATATATCAAAATTAAACATCCCGGGTCCAAACATCACTAGAGTAAGACCTGAGTTTCTTTTTGGATGACCTAAAGATGAAATATATCAAAATTGAACATCCCGGGTTCAAAGATCACTATAGTAAGACCTGAATTTCTGATTCGGATGAACTGAAGATGAAATATATCAGAATTGAATATCTCGTGTTCAAAGATTACTAGAGTTAGACTTAAGTTTCTTGTTCGGATGAACTGAAGAAGAAATATATCAGAATTGAACATCTCGGGTTCAAAGATTACTAGAGTTAGAATTAAGTTTCTTATTCTGATGAACTGAAGATGAAATATATCATATTTGAACATCCCAGGTTAAAAGATTACTAGAGTTAGACCTGAGTTTCTTATTCGGATGAATTGAAGATGAAATATATCAGAATTGAACATCCCGGGTTCAAAGATTACTAGAGTTAGACCTGAGTTTCTGATTCGGATGAACTGAAGATGAAATATATCATAATTGAACATCCCGGGTTCTAAGATCACTAGAGTAAGACCTGAGTTTCCTTTTCGGATTAACTGAAGACGAAATATATCAGAATTGAACATCCCGGATTCAAAGATTACTAGAGTTAGACCTGAGTTTTATTTTCAGATGAACTGAAGATGAAATATATCAGAATTGAACATC
This sequence comes from Papaver bracteatum, assembly GCA_023529315.1. Lineage (NCBI taxonomy): Eukaryota > Viridiplantae > Streptophyta > Magnoliopsida > Ranunculales > Papaveraceae > Papaver > Papaver bracteatum. The sequence continues at coordinate 55,340 of JAJJWX010003600.1, read as the reverse complement.
TCGAGTTCAAAGATCACTAGAGTTAGACCTGAGTTTCTGATTCGGATGAACTGAAGATGAAATATATCAGAATTGAACATCCCGGGTTCAAAGATTACTAGAGTAAGACCTGAGTTTCCTTCTCGGATGAACTGAAGATGAAATATATCAGAATTGAACATCCCGGGTTCAAAGATTACTAGAGTTAGACTTGAGTTTCCTTTTCGGATGAACTGAAGATAAATATATCAGAAATGAACATCCCGAGTTCAAAGATTACTAGAGTTAGACCTGAGTTTCTCGTTCAGGTGAACTGGATACGAAATATATCAGAATTGAACATCACAGGTTCAAATAATACTAGAGTTAGACCTGAGTTTCTCTTTCGGCTGAACTGGAGACGAAATATATCAGAATTGAACATCCCAGGTTCAAATATTACCAGATTTGGACATGAGTTTCTCTTTCGGGTGAACTCAAGATAAAATATATCATATTAGAACATCCAGGTTCAAATATTACCAGAGTTGGACCTGAGTTTCCATTCGGGTGACCTGAAGATGAAATTTATCAGATTGGAACATCACAGCTTCGAAGATTACCAGAGTTAGACCAAAGTTTCTCGTTCGGGTGAACTGGAGATGAATTTCATCATATTTAAACATCCCAGGTTAAAAGATTACTAGAGTTGGACCTGAGTTTCTCTTTCTAGAATCAAGATGAAATATGTCGAATCAACATCCTGTGTTCAAAGATTACCAGAGTTGGACATGAGTTTCTCTTTCGGGTGACCTGAAGATCAAATATATCAGAATTGAACATCCCAAGTTCAAAGTTTACCAGAGTTAGACCTGAGTTTCTGATTCGGATGAACTGGAGACGAAATATATCAGAATTGAACATCACAAGTTCAAAGATTACCAGAGTTAGATATGAATTTTCGATTCGGATGAACTGGAGACGAAATATATCAGAATTGAACATCACAGATTCAAAGATTACTAGAGTTGGACCTGACTCTTTCGGGTGAATTGAAGATGAAATTTATCAGATTTGAACATCACGGGTTCAAAGATTACTAGAATTGGACCTGAGTTTCTCATTCGGGTGAACTGAAAACAAAATATATCAGAATTGAACATCACAGGTTCAATTATTACTAGAGTTAGACCTGAGTTTCTGATTCGGATGAACTGGAGACGAAATATATCAGAATTGAACATCACAGGTTCAAAGTTTACGAGAGTTAGACCTGAGTTTCTGATTCGGATGAACTGGAGACGAAATATATCAGAATTGAACATCAAAGGTTCAAAGTTTACCAGAGTTAGACCTGAGTTTCTGATTCGGATGAACTGGAGACGAAATATATCAGAATTGAACATCACGGGATCAAAGATTACTAGAGTTAGACCTAAGTTTCTCGCCAGGATGATCTGAAGACGAAATATATCAGAATTGAACATCACGGGTTCAAAGATTACTATAATTAGACCAGAGTTTCTCGCCCGGATGATATGAAGACGAAATATATCAGAATTGAACATCACGGGTTCAAAGATTACTAGAATTAGACCTGAGTTTATGATTCGGATGAACTGAAGACGAAATATATCAGAATTGAACATGATCATCATGGGTTCAAAGATTACAGATAATGAAAATGACCATATTACCCTTATTAGAAATAAGTGTAATAAATATCATGTAGACTGTGAAAATGACCAAACTACCCTTTCAAAATAAGTAAAATAAATATTACAAACAATGAAAATGACTATTTTACCCTTACTGTAAATAAGTGCAATAAATATTATGGAGACTGTGATAATAACCAGTCTACCCTTATGAAAAATAAGTAAAGTAAATATCACACTTTGAAAAAGAACATTTTACTCTTACTGGAAATAAGTGCAATAAATATTAAGGAGACTGTGAAAATGACCAGACTACCCTTATCGTAAATAAGTAAAGTCATTCTTACGAATTGTGAAAATGACCATATTACCCATATTGGAAAATGTGCAATAAATATTATAGAGACTGTGAAAATGGCCAGACTAACTTTATCGAAAATAAGTAAAGTAAATATTTTGAAAATGACCATATTACCCTTATTGGAAAAAAGTGCAATAAATATTATGGAGACTGTGAAAATGACCATACTACCTTTATTAAAAATAATTTAATAAATGTTACAGACTGTGAAAATGACCATAGTATCTTTATTGGAAAAAAGTGCGGTAAATATTATGTATACTGTGAAAATGACCATACTACCCTTATTGGAAAAAAATGCAACAAATATTATGGAGACTGTGAAAATGACAATACTACCCTTATCGGAAATAATTAAGTAAATGTTACAGACTGAGAAAATGACCATATTACCCTTATTGGAAAAAAGTGCGGTAAATATTATGCTTACTGTGAAAAAGACCATACTACCCTTATTGGAAAAAAGTGCAAAAAATATTATGGAGATTGGTAAAATGACCATACTACCCTTATCGGAAATAATTGAGTAAATGTTACAGACTATGAAAATTACCATATTACCCTTATTGGATAAAGTGCAATAAATGTTATGGAGACCGTGAAAATGACCATATTACCCTTATTAAAAAATGCGATAAATAATATGGAGACTGTGAAAATGACCATACTACCCTTATCAAAAATAAGTAAAGTAATTCTTACAAACTGTGAAAATGACCATATTACCCTTATTGAACAAAAGTGCAATAAATATTATGAAGACTGTGAAAATGACCATACTACCCTTATTAGAAATAAGTAAAGTAATTCTTACAGACTGTGAAAATGACCATATTGCCCTTATTGGACAAAAGTGCAATAAATATCATATGGAGACTGTGAAAATGACCATATTACCCTTATTGGAAAAAAGTGTAACAAATATTATGGAGACTGTGAAAATGACCGTATTACCCTTATTGGAAAAAAGTGTAACAAATATTATGGAGACTGTGAAAATGACCATATTACCCTTATCAAATATAAGTACAAGTAATTCTTACAGACTGTGAAAATGACCATATTACCCTTATTGGACAAAAGTGCAATAAATATTATGAAGACTGTGAAAATGAGCATACTACCCTTATCGGAAATAAGTAAAAGTAAATACTGTGAAAATGACCATATTGCCCTTATTAGACAAAAGTGCAATAAATATCATATGGAGACTGTGAAAATGACCATACTACCCTTATCAGAAATAAGTAAAGTAAATACTTTGAAAATGACCATATTACCCTTATTAAAAAATGCGATAAATAATATGGAGACTGTGAAAATGACCATACTACCCTTATCAAAAATAAGTAAAGTAATTCTTACAAACTGTGAAAATGACCATATTACCCTTATTAGAAAAAAAGTGCAATAAATATCATATGGAGACTGTGAAAATGACAATACTACCCTTATCGGAAATAAGTTAAGTAAATACTTTGAAAATGACCATATTACCCTTATTGAAAAAAAAATGCGATAAATAATATGGAGACTGTGAAAATGACCATACTACCCTTTTCAAAAATAAGTAAAGTAATTCTTAGAAACTGTGAAAATGACCATATTATCCTTATTGGAAAAAAGTGCAATAAATATTATGGAGACTATGAAAATGACCATACTACCCTTATCGGAAATAAGTAAAGTAATTCTTCCAGACTGCAAAAATTACCATCTTACCCTTATTGGAAAAAAGTGCAATAAAAACTATGGAGACTGTGAAAATGACCATACTACCCTTATTGAAAATAAGTAAAGTAATTCTTACAGAATGTGAAAATGACCATATTACCCTTATTGGAAAAAGTGCAATAAATATTATGGAGACTGTGAAAATGACCATACTACCCTTATCGAAAATAAGTAAAGTAAATGTTACAAACTGTGAAAATGACCATATTGCCCTTATTGGAAAAAAAAGTGCAATTATATTATGGAGACTGTGAAAATAACCATACTACCCTTATCAAAAATAAGTAAACTAAATGTTACAGACAGTGAAAATGTCCATATTACCTTGACTGGTCATTTTCACAAGTGTCCATAATACTTATTGCACTTTTTTCCAATAAGGGTAACATGTTCATTTTCACAGTCAATAAGAATTACTTTATTTATTTCCGATAAGGGTATTATGGTCATTTTCACAGTCTCCATAATATTTATTATATTTTTTCCAATCAGGATAATATGGTCATTTTCACAGTCTGTAAGAATTATTTTATTTATTTTCGATAAGGGTAGTTTGGTCATTTTCACAGTCTCCATAATATTTATTGCACTTTTTTTTTTCCAATAAAGGTAATATGGTCATTTTCACAGTCTGTAAGAATTACTTTACTTATTTTTTATAAGGGTACTATGGTCATTTGCACAGTCTCCATAATATTTATTGCACTTTTTTTCAATAAGGGTAATATGGTCATTTTTAAAGTATTTACTTTACTTATTTTCGATAAGGGTAGTTTGGTCATTTTCACAATCTCCATAATATTTATTGCACTTTTTTCTAATAAGGGTAATATGGTCATTTTCACAGTTTATAAGAATTTCTTTACTTATTTTTGATAAGGGTAGTATGGTCATTTTCACAGTCTCCATAATACTTATTGCACTTTTTTCTAAAGGTTAACATGGTCATTTTCACAGTCTGTAAGAATTACTTTACTTAATTCCGATAAAGTTTAGTATGGTCATTTTCACGCTCTCTATAATATTTATTGCATTTTTTTCAATAAGGGTAATTTTGTCATTTTCACAATCTGTAAGAATTACTTTACTTATTTCCTAGGGTAGTATGGTCATTTTCACAGTCTCCATAACATTTATTGCACTTTTTTTTTCCAATAAGGGTAATATGGTCATTTTCACAGTCTGTAACATTTCCTTTGTTTATTTTCGATAAGGGTAGTATGGTCATTTTCACAGTCTTCATAATATTTATTGCCCTTTTTTTCTTCCAATAAGGGTAGTATGGTCATTTTCAAAGTATTTACTTTACTTATTTTCGATAAGGGTAGTATGGTCATTTTCATAGTCTCCATAATATTTATTGCACTTTTTTCCAATAAGGGAAATATGATCATTTTCAAAGTCTGTAACATTTACTTAATTATTTTCGATTAGGGTAGTATGGTCATTTTACAGTCCCCATGATATTTATTGCACTTTTTTCCAATAAGGGTAATATGGTCATTTTTACAGTCTGTCAGAATTACTTTACTTATTTTTGATAAGGGTGGTATGGTCATTTTCACAGTTTCCATAATATTTATTGCACTTTTTTTCAATAAGGGTAAAATGGTCATTTTCAAAGTATTTACTTTACTTATTTTCGATAAGGGTAGTTTGGTCATTTTCACAGTCTTCATAATATTTATTGCACTTTTTTCTCATAAGGGTAATATGGTCATTTTTACAGTCTGTAAGAATTACTTTATATATTTCTGATAAGGGTAGTATGGTCATTTTTACAGTCTCCATAATAATACTTATTGCACTTTTTTCCAAATGGCAACATGGTCATTTTCACAGTCTGTAAGAATTAATTTACTTTATTCCGATAAGGGTAGTATGGTTATTTTCACAGTCTCCATAATATTTATTGCACTTTTTTCAATAAGGGTAATATGGTCATTTTCACAATCTGTAAGAATTACTTTACTTATTTCCGGTAAGGGTAGTATGGTCATTTTCACAGTCTCCATAACATTTATTGCACTTTTTTTCCAATATGGGTAATATGGTTATTTTCACAGTCTGTAACATTTGCTTTACTTATTTTCGATAAGGGTAATATGGTCATTTTCATAGTCTCCATAATATTTATTGCACTTTTTTCTTCAAATAAGGGTAATATGGTCATTTTCAAAGTATTTACTTTACTTATTTTTGATAAGGGTAGTATGGTCATTTTCATAGTCTCCATAATATTTATTGCACTTTTTTCCAATAAGGGCAATATGGTCATTTTCAAAGTTTGTAACATTTACTTAATTATTTTCGATAAGGGTAGTATGGTCATTTTCACAGTCTCCATAATATTTATTGCACTTTTTTCTAATAAGGGTAATATGGTCATTTTCACAGTCTGTAAGAATTAATTTACTTATTTCTGATAAGGGTAGTATGGTCATTTTCACAGTCTCCATTATATTTATTGCATTTTTTTTCAATAAGGGTAATATGGTCATTTTGAAAGTATTTACTTTTACTTATTTCTAATAAGGGTAGTATGGTCATTTTCACAGTCTCCATAATATTTATTGCACTTTTTTCCAATAAGGGTAATATGGTCATTTTCACCGTCCGTAATATTTGGTTTACTGATTTTCAATAAGGGTATTCTGGTCATTTTCACAGTCTCCATAATATTTATTGCATTTATGTCCAATAAGGGTAATATGGTCATTTTCACAGTCATCGAAATTTTTATTGCACTTATTCCGATAAGGGTAGTTTGGTCATTTTCACAGTCTTCGGAAGAAGTAGATATTTTTGTTGTGGTTTTGTCGAGAAAATCGAGAGAAAAGGTTGGTATTTGTCCAAGTCAAATGTCCTACAAAGTCATGGCTTGTCGACTTGGTCTTGATCTTTTTTTATAATATTAAGAAAATTAAAAAATAAAATAAAAATAAATTTTGATATTTAGAAATTAAATAAAATTGTTATTTTGTATATCTGTTGCGAAAGTAGTGACAACCAAAATTGTAAGAGTGATTAATTCGGGGTTGTTTTAGATGTGGTGGAATTTTTGGGTGGAAACATCATTTCATATTATAATTGTGATTATCTAAATAATTGTCAACAAATATAATTGTGACTAGTAAAAAAGTTAAATATTCAGATTCATTATCACGATTACAAAATTTAGGTATATTGTTGTAGGACTTGGATATATCGCTGAAAAATAAACGTGGATGAAGTTACACTGTGAGAAAATCCTGATTTTGGTGTAGTGCTACCCAATAAATCAAGCCTCCAATCCTTCTTTTCTGGTTTTTTGAGATAGGTTGGGTCAATTTCAATACAGGTTTCCTCTGTATCATCTATTTTTGCAGCTTTCTCCATTTGAATATCTAGATCAGTTATGTTGATTTCTTCTCCTCCATTTACCATTAGTATGAAGATATTGCTGTTTTTGCTATTGTTATGAAGGTTTTTCTGTAGGGTTTGATTTTTTGTTGTTTCTGTTTTTTGGGTTGTTTGTGAGTTCTGGTAGGTTGTTGGTTTTAGGAAATTGTAATCCTATTTGGGATTTAGTATCTTTATTATGGGCTTTGTCAGGACTGTTTTTTCCAGCATCATTACTCTGCAGATGTGGCATATGAAGATTAGCTGCATTTTGTTTATTTTGCAAATTCTTGAGATTTTCATTGTTGGATTTAATCCAGCCACACTATTTTATCCTGCAGTTATTTTGGTTGTCCAATCTCTTACTCTTGGAGCTTCTGTTTCGAGTCTTCCGATCTCTTTTTTGAATAATGCATTGATTGTGTAGATGTGGAGTACTTCCCAGGTCAGACTGGATAACAATTATGTTGTTATTTTTGATATATGCGTCAAAGGTAAACTTTGATGTTTGCACCTTAATCACAGTTTTTATGTTCCAAACTGTTTTTCTTATGACAGATATCTCTCTACAATTTTTGATTTGTGCTAACTCATTCTGCTGAATTTTCCCAACCTCTAAATTTTTAGTTGTCAATGTGACAACCTTTAGCGTGTTGCTATGCACAGTTTCAGTTAAGGTAGTATTTGAGTATTGAATGCTTCTGAGAATTTCGATTTCCACAATTTGAAACAGATATGAGATAATGACCCTACCCTGTGCAGTAGGTATTAAATACATATCTACCAAAAATTTAGGCTCTTTTACATACTCTCTTATGTCAGAGATAAAAGATTCAGTGTTCCCTAGATCCTTGTCCAAAGAATTTTTATACCCTTCATCATAAATTTCAGAGGGACAGTAGCCAAAATTCCGTTGGCAAGACCATTTTCTATACCGTTGAGTAAGAGCCGTTATGGCAATATGGTGAGTAGTTAGCTCAAGATTAGTATTGTGCTCGTTAACAGTACTCCCCTTGGACAAAATGAGATTTAACATGTCCACAATTTGTATTTTGTAGACTCATCCACAAAATTCAGTAAATAGTAATTTAGAACCTTTGATAGTATGCCATTAAATTTTGGCAATACACCATAATGCCAAAATTCACTCTCTGAAGAATTTCTTATGTCAGAGAATAGATGCCCGTGGGTAGGAGATGCCACAAGAATTTTGTGTCCATGGACATCTCATACCCAACTTAATAATATAATTTCTTCAACTGAATCAAGAAGCCCAGTTTCAAATTGACAAGTTAACATATAAAGGAACGTTATTTTGGGCACCCTTCTTTTTTTGAGGGGACCATGATGTTATTTAGGGTAGGGGTGCCCTAATCTAATACTTTCTATATTACCTAAAATACCCTTTTAATTATCTTTTGGTTTTGATTAGTGAAATCATTATTAAAATGATTAAGAAAAAACTGATTAGTGAGATTAGATTAAAACATGAATTATTAAAAATGAAATTGAATTTTTTAGAGGATAAAGTTAGAGAAGAAGAAGGAGAAACCATGGAAAAAAAACATTATTTCACATTCACTACGTTTGGGAATTCTTGTGATGAAAGCTCATCTGATTCTTCATCTCCATTAACTCCTAGAGTATTTGTTAATCTTCACAATGATCCGGATATGAGTAATTTCTTAGATGGTGAATGTATTCTTCCACAAACTCAATCTCAATATGAAAATGATGGATTTTATGAACCACAACCGGAGGAAGATCATTTGGGTATCCAGGTATGCTCCAAACTTAGCTAATGTTGGTCTAGTTGCTCCAAATTTTCAAAAAAAATGTACATTTTTTAAGTAGTTCGGTTACGAAAGGTGAAGAACATCTAACCGAACTCATCTGGATATGCAGTTCGGTTACATTAGACAAACACGCAGATAACCGAACTATGCATTGATGGAAGTTTGAAGAATTCCAGTGTAATGTTCGGTTGTTTCGCAACCAATATACACTAACCGAACTTAACGTAAATTTATGATTTAACTTAATGTACAAAGTTCGGTTGCTTTGCAACTATTAACCAACCGAACTTTATGTAAAACTAATTAAACTTAGCATACAAAGTTCGGTTTGTTCGCACACTTCCTGTAAAGCCACTATCTAACCGAACCGTACAAAATATAAGAGTACACTAAGTTATGCAGGTTCATTTATTTCGCACACTTGATCCCAAGAGCATACCTAACCGAACTTAAGAATCCCAAAAAAATGAATAGTTCCAGTGTTGTATTCGGTGACCTATGTAAAATATATTGTAACCGAACTACATATACTTTATATGTTCGGTTATATGGCCTTTTGGTTTGTTCACCGAATTGGTAGTTCGGTTTACGCGCTTAAATTAATAGCTTACCGAACCCGGTTGTGATTGCAATTGATGTTGTTCCATTTCTTGTAGATTGAATGACAAGATATACCAATGGATGATCAACCTTCTCCAATTGGTATCTTGTACGAAGATACATCCCATCACTATGCCAATGATTTTGTATTTGATCAACCTATTGATGCGAAGAATTGGGCTAGAGAGCATGCCAAGAGAGCCATGTGCGTATTAGTTTTGAATGGAAAAGAAAGCAAAACTCGTTTTGAAATGGTTTGCGAGAGAAGTAGAGATCCGGATGCTAGCCACAAGAGGAAGGGGTATGTGTATGAAGGAAAGACGACGAGGAAGAACACAGTGTGCTTAAAGAAAATAAAATGTCCGTTCAAGCTAGTTTTTAGTTACTAAAAACTAAGGAAAGGATGGGTTCTATCGATGGATAAGGTGGTAGGTAATCACAACCACCATCGTCCGGAGCATCTTGAAGGACATGCAATGTCCGCAAGGCTGACTCCTCAAGAAAAGGAGAAAGTAGCTAAATATAGGAGATTGCGTATTTCCCCAGATGGTATGCTTCGCTTATTAAAGGATGATAACACGGAAAATGTATCTTCCCCGACCACCATTTACAATGCAATTGAGTCAATTAAAAAGAATCAATGGAAGGATAGAAAAGTCATGAAACAATTGTTTATGTTGGCTGAAGAGAAAGGATATGCGGTTCAAAAGAAGCTAGGTCAGGGTGAAGAAATAACTCATCTCTTCATTGCTCATCTGAAGAGTGTTCAACTGTCTCAATCCTTCCATGAAGTTCTTATAATGGATTGCACTTACAAGATAAACAAATACGAGATGCCATTGTTGAACATTGTTGGTCGTACGTCGACGAAGTCACCTTTTACCATTGCTTTTTGTTTTCTAAAGGACGAGCAAGAACCAAGTTATAGGTGGGCGCTACAACAATTGAAGGCGATCTACCGAGATGATGATATCCCGGGGGTTATAGTGACGGAAAATCAAGTATCATTGATGAATGCAATAGAGAGAGTCTTCCCATTGGCACATAATATGCTTTGTACATTTCATATATGGTGCAATGTGATGAATAGGTGCAAGCCTCAACTTTGTCCACCAAAGAGGATAGCATTCGAAGAGATTAGTAAGCTACCGGAAGATGAACAAGTTGATGCAAAAGAGGCATTCGATGAATAATACACCATAAATCATGCTAAATGGGTATCTTTCTCCGGGGAATGGGAGGCTTTGACTTGGTCTCTCACCGAAGAAGAGTACAATCTAAATCTTGCCGAATTTATTGAGCATTGGCGTAGCCCCGAATATCCTGATGATATTGTAACGTATGTGGTCAAGCAATGGTTGGAACCGCACAAAGAGCGGTTTGTTTATGCTTTTACCAACCACCATAAACACTTTGGGAATCAAGCGACAAGTTTGGTAGAATCGGCTCACCACCGTTTGAAGAAAAATCTCTTTGGATGTATTGATAATTTTGTGGTTGTGTTTAATGCTATGGAGGTTTACTTCAACCGCGAGATTGATAGAATTAAAGAGAAGTTTCAAAAAAGTCGCATCATGAAGTACAAAAAGATTGTAGACAAAGGTGGTAACATCGTGAAAATGGAGGACCTTCGGTTTTTCAAGGGACTCCACTATAATGTTTCGCATGATTGCATTAAGAGGTTATTGGTTGAGGTGAATTTGATCCGCATATGGGGAACCAAGCCGGAAGAGGTGTGTGTTTGCAACATGATGAAGTCTATTGGGCTCCCTTGTCGCCACATGATAGCTAAGTATGAACATGGCATAATCCCTTTAAGCGATATAGATCCACATTGGCAACACTTAAGTTTTGTTCCTCCTCCCAAGGGCAATGTCGGAGAAGAGTTTGGTGATAATGAAATGGGAAGAGTCGTTATCGAGAGGTACCGGAACATGAACAATCGTGAAAGGCAAATCTTTTGGGATGACATGCGGCCAATCGTTTATCCGCAGACTTCAGAAAATGTGCAAGAACCGAATAAAGGCAAGGCCAAAGGTAGGCAACCAACCAAAGAAACCAAAAAACAAGTCAGACAATATGCAAAGGTTTTGGGCAAGAGGAAGACTGAAATGACCCCTTTTACTAGAGATCCTTCGCAACATGAGCATACCGCAGCTACGTACCAAGAAGATTGTAAGATAAGGGCTAGTAATATTGTTGAAAAGGGCGAGACAAGTGAACGGGATATGAAGAAAAAAGGACCTATGTTACACTCTCAACCTAGTCCAATTGATATGACTGCCCATCCTGTTGAGAAAAGGTTCCTGGAAGAGCTACCTCCTTACATTAGAGATTACGTCATAACCACCAATGACGTCCCTGCGGATGGTAATTGCGGTTTCCACGTTGTCGTACAACAACTAGGGCCTTTCACTCAAGGTGCCAAGATATATAATGATAATCATGTCACTTATGTCCGTCAAAGGTTGTTGATTAATCTAAGGGAGAAACCGGAATTTTACAAGACAATGTTGTCCGATGGGGATGATAGTCTTAATGTGCAGTTTGTTAGATATCAAATCCGTCTCCACGGGGGAAATCCAATCACAAGGGATCATTGGATGAGCATGCCGATATGTGGGCACTTAATAGCCGAAGCATTCAATTGCGTGGTTCACTTGTTCTCAAAATGTGGTAGTTTCACATACACTCCGAAAAAAACCATATGTGTCGAGCAACTAAAACGTAGGAGAGTGGTGATTGCGTTGATTAACTACAACCATTTTATAGGCCTTCGGTTAGAAGACAACTTTTCATTGCCTCTGATATGCCCATACTCTTATTGGAATGAATTTAACCCCGACACAATGTTGGGTTGGTGCATTATGTATGAACATAACATGGATATGTGGAAAGCTTTGAAGGATTCGGAAGCGATTATACACCAAGGTTGTATTTCCCTTGCGGATGATTAATTGTACCTTTAGTTAGATGGTGTTTTTTTATTGTAAGTATGCTTTGAAAATCAACATAACAATGAAAGATTGTGTTTTTTGGTATCTGGTTTTTATTAGGAGTCATTTGGCATAAAGATTGTAGGTCCACTGTGGTTTGCAATTCAAAATATATAAGTCCGGTTAACAAATTACATTAAATGACATTACCGAACTATTACATTACAACATTAGTTCGGTTTGGAATTGAAATTACATGACATTACCGAAATTAAATTACAAAAGACTTAATATTCAAAACGCATTATGAAAAAGTCTCTAAGGATGCGGAAATGATCTTCATATTTGAAATCCTTTACTTTCCATCGTCGCCATTCATTCTTTGACATTAAAACGATTTCCTCGTATGTTTCACCCCTCAGTCGATTCCTCGCAACTATCCGATACAAAATCAAAAAATCCTCAACTCTTTTTTGAATCTTTTCAAATCGAATGAACAAAGATAGCTCTTCAAGTTTATGAGGGTTACCTTTGTCATCGCAGAATTTCTCATGTATTTTCCCCCAATAACTATTACTAATCCGACCATGCCTTGACTGTTCTTCACCCCTCTTTGGAAACCACAAGATTTAAGTTTCTACAAATAGAAAGATCTTCTTCTAAAGTAAATTTATGACTACCAAATGCCATTTTTATGAAATGGTATACAAAAAAATGAAGCATCAGACCCATATATATAGCATTGGGGTGTATAACGGACTAAAAAATTGTCGTTACATTTGTCAGATCAAGTACAAGTTTTGGTCAACAATTATGTTCGGTTAGTTCTGTTATTATATCTAACCGAACTGAACACTAACAAAGGTTTTATTTTCGAACCTATGCGTTCGGTTTGTAATAAAAGTTTCGCAGGTAACCGAACATAAGGTTTTATTTTCGAACAACTAAGTTCGGTAACCTGCAGTTTTTACCCAGGAATCAACATCACTCTATAACTTTTAATATTTTTTGTAGTGATCAGTTCGGTTGAATTTTGTAATTGCGATCTAACCGAACATCACTCTGTAACTTTTTTTTTTTTTGGTAGTGTTCAGTTCGGTTGAATTTTTAATTGCGATCCAACCGAACATCACTCTGTAACGTTTTTTTTTTTTTGTAGTGTTCAGTTCGGTTGAATTTTTAATTGCGATCCAACCGAACATCACTCTGTAACTTTTTTTTTTTTTGTAGTGTTCAGTTCGGTTGAATTTTGTAATTGCGATCAAACCGAACGTTTATATCTTACTTAGACACAAATTAGAAACAAAAACATGAAATTCTTTTACTAAAACAAAAAAATAAGAAAACAAACTACCAAATCCACAATAAAGAGGTATTCCAAACATAAGAGAACAAAGTACCAAATCCATAATAAAAGTACCAAATCCAGAATTAAATGCCAAATTACTAATTCTTGCAATCACTCATTCACGACGACCACTACGTGAGACTTTTCTACCCTTGCGTTTAGGAGCTTTAGCTGGTCCTTCGTCACTAGGAGTGTCATCTCCACTGCTTTGTTGTTCAACCATTCGACTTGAACCTTCCCCTTCTCGTCGACCCCTCTTCATCGGCATGCTCCGGCTTTGATCAGCAGTGTTGGGTGAAAAAACATTTGTCCATTGGTTGTAGAGTTCCGTTTGTTCAGCAGTGTTCATCGGCTCTCCACTACGGATTTTTGACATCATTTTCTTCAACAATTTAGAACTTGACTTCACCTTTTTTCAATGAAAATCATAAACAAGTATAAATTTCCTATATTTTCATGCTTAATAAGTTTATAAAAAGAAAAAATAAGAGTAAATATCTTACTGATGAATTCCATAAGATCAATGCCTCATCACCACAGGTTGGGGTATGCTTCATAATTTTCTGAGTCTCTTTCTCCACTGCCTTCGATTTTTCTTTCTCAGCACGGGCTTGTTGTTGTGTGTTTATTACACGAGGATGAGAAAAATTTTCATACCATTCCATATACCCTTCTTCAGCAGCATTTGGCTCACCATAACAATCTTCTAACTCTTCAACTGGAATATAATAATCCTCACAGTTGTTCCATTGGTCCACTGATGGAGCAGGATTGTACTTTGGAACAAAATTATTTTCGGTGTTCTTAGTTCCCCGCTTCATCAACTTGAATTTGAATTTATCCTCTGCTGGGACACTTTGGACACAACATAATTGTCTCATTACTCTTCGAGGATTGTACATTGTACAACCGCCAGGATAAAACAATGGGCCATTATAAGCCGAAATAGGTGAGAAATCAACAGGCTCAACATCTTCCTCTTCGTCATCTGATTGAAGCTTGTATGGATGGAAAACCACATCTGCAAGCGTTGCATTATCCAATTTCTCTCTCAACCTCAACAACCTATTTTTCTTACCCTTCATTTGCGAGTCCAAAAATTCATATTTACCAGCTGTAGGTTGCCCATAAGGCCAAGGAGTGTGATCATAAGACAATTTCAGTTTTGGGAAGTGGTCGTACACCCAAACCTATGAGAAGAAACCACACATATGATTATAGTAAATATGTATTCATTAGTAAAAATATAAATTCATTCACTTAGCAAACATATCTTGGAAAACACAAAGGATAAATTAACGGAGTACCTGAACAAGGGTGTATAAGCCTCCAAAATATAAACACTTAAGCCTCGAAGATTTTCTGAGCTCCGCTTGGACGAACGATAGAACCGCAATTCCCCAAGAATAGTTGTTCACCTCATTAAGGGGGTCCAATAGCTGGAGGTAATGGACATTTACCGAATGACCTGAAGTGTCGGGGAAGAAAATGGTTCCTAGTTGATATAAAAAATAAGCAGTCACATGGTGTTTAATCTTCTCTTCTGTCATTACCAACTTTCCCTTGGCAACCAAATCTTTCGTCCCTCCAAACTCTTTTAACAAGACTTTCAACTTGATCTTTTTCAACTTATTCTTGTAAGACCGGTCTGGGTTTAACTCATTATACTCATCACCTTCATCAGGATCTTTTGCAGCTCGTATAAACTCACAATGTGCCTTCTTAGCGCTCCATCCTAGACACCTCTCCACCAACTGTTCAAGAAGCTCATAACTCATGGAGGGATCGTACCCATCTCGAACACTTGTTCCAGTAATTGGTAGGCATGTGATTCGAAAACAATCATCCGGAGTGATTGCCATCTCACCAAACGGTAGATGAAAGGTTTCGGTCTCAGGATAAACCCTCTCGGCAAATGCGGAAACAGTGACAACATCAAATTTTTGGTGCGCATGTTGTATCGCGTACCATAGCACAAAATCAAATACGGCCAACCTAACCTCATCACACTCATTCCCTATATCCCATTTCTTGTTCTTTTGACGTTTCAAAACACGAACATCATTATTATGATCCTACAAATACAACATCATATCTTATTTACTAATATATACCGAAAAATATATGACAAAGAAATATTCATGTATAAGATTCAATACCTTTGTAGCATAAATCTTGGCAGCCCATGAGTTTTTGTAGCCAATCAATACCTCCCCTCCATCTCTTGGAGTACCATAAGTTAGGTTCTTTGGGGCCAAACACAAAGTATCATCAGGAATGTATGCATATCTAGCACAAGGCTTTTTCGGGGTCTTTTTTGGTTTTTTAACTATTTCTACTTGTTCTTCATCCTCTTCCTCCTCTGATTCATCATCTTCATTATCTCCATCTTCTTCACTGTCATCATTGTCATCTCCTTGTTCATCTTCATTTCCTCCTTCTTCGGATGATTCCTCTTCTCCACCTTGATTATGTTCTTGATTACCCATTTCTTCCACAATATCTTGATTAATTTGTTGTATAACGTTGTCAACATTATCTCTATTGACATCATCTTGGATGACAACACCCGGTGTTGAACCACCTCCATGCTTAACATATTTGGTTCCACGCTTATTAAAACCTAAGTGTTTTTGGCCTCGAGGAGTGGGAGTTCTAAGTTCTTCCATTGAAGGTTGGTTTGATTTTGGTGCTCTGCCCCTAACCAAGAAAACAAAACATATTAGCTTCACCCAAAAATTATTTTCATACTCATAATTATGTTAAGGGCTAGAGTTCGGTTTGCAATTAGCACTGACTATTTCTTGCGAAAAAACCGAACTCGACATGAATGACATTAGCACTGAGTTCGGTTAGTAGTTGTCTAAACAAAAAATTGCGATTTCACCGAACTCGACATGAATGACATTAGCACTGAGTTCGGTTGGTACAGATATTTTGCTAAACAACCTAACTCAAAATTCTATGAAATTAGGGAAGAGTTCGGTTTATAAGTTTTCTTGCGAACAAACCGAACTCAACATATATGCAATTAGCAAGGAGTTCGGTTCGTAGTTCGATAAACAAAATATTGCGAATCAACCGAACAGACTACATAATGTTCGGTTAAATGATAGTTCAACATAGTGGGAAAATAACAGCAGTTCGGTTAATAGGTTTTTTTTGTTTTCTTTGTAATGTTTTGAGTTCGGTGGAGAAATTGTTTTAAAATATTGTGCGAACTAACCGAATTGTTTTGACAAAGTTCGGTTAACTGAGAACTCAAAGTAGTGAGTAAATTAGTTGAGTTCGGTTGGAAAGTGAAATTATTTTTATTTTGGTAAAATGGGAAGTGTTCGGTTAGAAGATGGCTTTTTGAAAAATTAGCGAAATAACCGAACTGAATAGTTCGGTTACATATTTTTCAATCATAATCAACCGAAACAGCTTCTTCGTGTTCTTCCTTTCAGAAGTTCGGTTTACCAAACCAGGGTTTTTGGGTTCCGACTACTAACCGAACCTAGCACTGTTACTTACATTCAAACCCTATTTTGATGATTTCTATTCAATTAAACGAACCAAAATCAAATTAAAACTAATGGGTTTGGTTAAAATTACCTCGGATCTTTCCCATGCCCACTTCGGTTGAATCTCCAATTAAGTCTTCCGTTTCCACTACTTTGTCAATCTCCAATGAACTTTTCTGATTTGCTAGATGTCCTAATGGGGGACCTTTTCCTGTTACTCGCTTAGTTTGCTTTCGAAGCACCATTCTTATACTCGATTGATTAATCGACGATGAAAATTTTATGAATCGACGATTAATCGATGAAAACGATGTTGAGAAGAAGAAGAAGAAGAAGAAGACCCCAAGAAGAAGAAGGAGGTAGGGTCTGATTTTTATTTTATTTTTTTGTTAATAGGTTATATATTAGGTTAATCTAATTTTTTTATATATTAGGTTAATCTAAAACCGTTTAATTGATAATCTTAATTAGGGTTTGGGGGCAAATTAGTAAAGTCCACGTTTTAAGACACCCCTTACAAATGTAGGGTAGTGTGCCTTTAAAAAAACAGGATCCCCTCAAAAAAAGAAAGGTCCCCAAAATAACGTTCATATAAAGCTGAAAAGTATTTTGCTTCCCCATCATGTAAGACCACCAAGGCTCAGAGTGACTTGTTAGTCTACCCTCATATATCCATCTAAAGATACAAGTTATGAGTTTTCCATTTGCTTCTTTAGAATAGTCAGTATTTTGTCTTTCACATATTTGGTATACCCATATCAGTACGGTAGCCTCATGCCGATTGATAACCTTTCTGAAAAAGTTTGAAATTTTACCTTTCCAAATATTACCAATAAATCCAAGGTACACTTTGAGGGCTCCACATATTGAGAAAGTAGCCGTTTAGATATTTTCAACAGGTTCCACGACTCGGGATGTTTGACTTGGTTCAATGCTTCCTGATTATTCGGCTCAGCTGACCGATTTGGATAAATATTCATTGAATTTTCTGGTGAACCGTCAAAATTAAATTCCTCTGTAATCTGATGTTGCGCATGGTCTATGACATGCAAGGGTTTGTAGTGAGGATTGAATTCTCCTCCAACTCGATTCGTTTTCCTCTCATAAATGAAGACGATGATAACAATGAGCATCCCAACCTCCTGCTTCTTATAAATTTGGTTTTTTTCTTCTGTCAAGTAGCCTTCTTCAAGAACTACTTCCAGAAAAGAAAAAAGATTCCGATGGCTAATCCTGAGGGTCCCAACTCTGATTTTGTTGTAGGTGATAGTGAAAGCAGTGTTCGGGTGCTGACTCCACCTCCGCCTGAGCCCCTCATAGAGATCAGTGAGACCGAGATGAGTTCCGGCTCCAGCGACCGTCAATATGGTTTCATTGGTTTTGATGAGACTTATCCCGGACGGAAGATTGAAGCCTTTGGTACTGCAGACGGCGGATTTCAATGCAGTGTTGCTGGAAGGGAGTTGCATGCGCATCATCAGTATTTCGTTGGTGGTCATTATCGATTTTACTTGTCTTCCTTGATTCCCAGTTTTGGAGGTCCCTCCGGTGCCGATGGTTGCAGACATAAGGTAGTTATTGATCGAGCTATTGATGCAGCTTATAATGAACCTTTTCCAGAAAATTGCACCTGTACTTCTTTTCCGTCTCCTCCTGGGTTTGAATCTGGTGGAAAGAGAAAAATATCCACCGCCGAGCGAGTTGCTGCCAGTGTTGCTGATGATGTGTCTTCTCGAACCCGGAGTAAGGAATCTGTTAAAGCAAGTCATCCCACCAAGAAAGGCAAGGGGGTACAAAAGGGATAGAAAGAAGAAACCCGAAGATGAAGGAAACTAAGAGATAGAATCAAGGCTGTTTAGACCTGAACAGTATGTAAGAAAACTTTTCAATTTGATGATGTAACAGATGAAATCTATGACTAAATATTAATCCAAAAAATGAATGTGTTTCAAGAATATCAGCGACTCTAGACAACTCAAAGCATAGGAAACCAGGAAGGAAGAATAGAATCAGTAGAGAGGATCTTAACCAAACCAGTGATCCGAGAAAAAAACGTAAAGAGAATTCAAAGATCGAGTTGCAGAGAGATAAATCGGATGAGAGAGATAAATGACCACGCACATTCAAAAAAAAAATTATGTCGAAGAAATGTAGTATTTGAAATTTTGAGCCCTATTTAAGAAGCGAGAAAAAGAAGGGGCAAATAGAAGAGAGTATTACCCTAGTTATTAAAGTCCATTAACGTTCACCGTAAAGTATTATTGCAAAATGATAAAATAATAGGTCCATAACAATGCTCTCTTTGTTTTTTTCTTTTATATATAATTGAGAAGTCGACAGCAGCTCGGTGGATAACTACAAAGTTGCAATCAATTGTGTCAAAAATCCTGCTTCCACCGAGTTATCACCATTGGTGAAGGCCGACACCAGCATCAGCGGGCCAGTATCATTTCATATAAATAAATAAAAAATATAAGTGATTTTGACCGTGGGATCATCTGGCGGTACCAGCCTCGTTCATATTGGTACCCGCCCTTAGTAATATGCAAAATCATAATATTTTATAACCATAAATTACGGTATTCATTTGCCAAACGTCGTTAAAAAGGGTGTTAATTTGCTTTGGGGTGTACTTTCCACGAGGATAAAGTGTTTTGTCTTATGTGGATTTCGATATATCCTCAATCAAAATTAATGACGGAAAACAATAACAAAAAATTGATTTTTAAAGTTTTTAATAATAATAGCAATGAAATAATCAAACACAATTTTTGGTTGGTAGCCTAGCAACAAGTTGGGCTCCAACCCCTCTTTGAATAACAATGCCTAATCTATGAAAAATAAAACTACCAAAACCACTACTAGCGTCGTTACTAACTAAACAATTCTTTAAACGCTTGAAAAAACATAAAGTATCATCGCCAAGTTCTCCTAAAGTAGAGAAGGCTAAAACACCCATACCATAACCCAAGGAAGTGCATCCGTCCAGATATTTAGTGCGCTTTCTAGAGAATTTCCTTTCCAGGGACAAATGAGCGAACACCGTCACCCGTGAAGGGCGAGACAACGGTAACATCCATGCAAACATCTCGACCATTTTCCCAATTAAGAACAAGGATATCAGCCGGTCTCAAGTCTATGTCATCATCTGACTGAACACCAAGGGATACTTCCTTACACGCAGGTACATTATCCTTGTAGCAAATGTCAAAAGCAACATCCCGGACCAGATCATGTCGGAACATTCCCCCAACATCTTTAGCACAATGAAGCACATGGTCTCCGAAGATGTCCATTGATCGGCTGCAACTTGAGCATAAACTATTCTCAGCAAATAGAAGGATACCAAGTCTATAACATAGCACAGCACGGAACTGTCTAGGACCGAGGCACTGATTAAGACCACTAATAAGTAATCTTGAGCATGCTTGACACGGTTGCACTGCCACAGAATAGAATCTCTTGCACACATTTGAAATTGGTCTGGGATTTGCTTCTTGACTGCGCCAAAATAAGTGACTGCCAGGGCGTGCATGGAAGGGGGGCAAAAATAAGTTTTTAAGAAAAATAAATTTTTTTTTTTTTTTTTTTGTGAATGAAACTTTTTAGTCTCATATTGGGGAATTCCTTTTTTTAAGTTGTATTATTTCATTATATAAATAAATTTTTCTACTTTTGTAAAATCTATAGAAAATGGGTTTTTATATCTATATTTTAAAGAGACCCTATTGGGAAGATATTTTTATATTATTTTTCGTAAGCGTTCGCGATTTTCCTTAAGGGTCTTTTTCGGAGTTGTCAAGCTCAAGTTGAGCATCTACTACATATGCTAGTAGTAGGTGTAGTAGTGTGTTTTATCTTGGAGATGTCCGTCATGTGTGGGCTATAACATCATTGTTGAGTGTAGCCGGACAGCGTGTTGAACACGTGACTCACTCTATCTTTCCAATGTTTTTCCTTATTGTTGTTGCGGAGATCCGGGGAGTTCATCCGTTTCGTAAAATCGATCGCTTTCATTATAAAAGGAGTTAAATATCAATAACTTTTGCTTATTTGATTTTTCCTTGTTTTTGATTATTGCATGCACCAAACAATTAATACATCTATAAAATTTTCCAAGGAACTTAGGTTAGTACAAGGTTGACATGAACATAAACCCAAAACTTGGTAGATATGGCATCTAACATTTACATCCCTTTTAATTTCCTGCCGCATCTTTGAAGTTAATTGAAATCAGATTGCGTGCACCCAAAACCTAGTAGTATTGGAAGGAACGCAGTTGGGATTTTGCCTAAACTGGAAGACTAAAATGCATACATGGTAAGGTGATCAACTAATAACAACTAACTTTTTCTTTTCTTCGCACACTTCCTCTCAAAACACAACTACATCTCATCCAACATAACGAATGTCCCGTCGATTACTTCTATCAACCATTTTAAGATTCTCCACTATAAATAAGCATCAGCAAGAACAAGTTAAATCCGCCACAAAATCAAGTACTTCTTCATTATATCTTAATAATATCTTATTATCACCAAAGAAAAAACCATGGGTTCTTCTAAAATCTTCTTTGCATTGTCTTTGCTCATTGTGCTTTCATCAACAAATATCAAGTTCAACTTGGCCGCTCGTCAGCTTTTGCAAACATCAACCACAATACCCGCAATTCCACCGATTCCTGCAATTCCATCTATCCCAAGCTATCCTAAAATTCCACCAATACCAAGTACTACTAAATTGCCTCCATTACCACCAATGCCTAGTATTCCAAAATTCACATTACCAAACGGGATACCAACTAGCATTTCGCCGTCAATTGCTGCTATGTTCCCTAATGGAATTCCTTTCCTTGCCCCTCCTTCGACTACAACTGTGACAACTACCTCTACTGCTAGCCCTTGATTCACAGCATAACTTGATCCATTATTTATGGACTATATATATACCATTCTCATTAGAGGGATATAGTATATATCATGTATATGTTTGAATATTCCTATAATACATTATTACAAGCTACTTTCTGTTATTTTCTTAGTTACTAGCAGGAGTAGATGTCCTTGATCATCCTCATCCTGCTAGAGAATTTGTTTGTCTGGTTTTCACTCTCATATCCATCATTCATGTATTGTGTAACTTATTGTTAATACTAGTGTTATATACTAAAATGTGATTTGTGATTTCCTATAAATAAATATCGGATGATCAAGGAAAACTTAAAACAAAAAAAAAAAAAAGACGAAGTAATAATAGTTATTTAGCATTTTTTCTGTCAGCACAATTAAAGAACAATGCAAGAAGTAAAAAAACTGAACATACCAAACTAACCGACGATCAACGTGCTAGGGATGGCACCAGCACAAAAGATTTCACTTCTCTTGCAGACATATCATCACTCCTAATAAGCTGTTCGATGGTTTTAGCTTTAATGTTGTACGTAAAAATAATCCTTACGTCACGAGCAAGCAAGTAAGCCAATATGAGAATGTTTCGATCCACCGGGTTGAAAGCTAATGGCTTGACATCAATGTTACAGCGTTTCAATATGGATATGAATTGGCGATCAATTGCATTCCGGCATTTAGATGAGCGTAATTGCATATCTTTTGTTTTGACCTTGAGTGTCAAGCGCCAGTTTGAAGCTCCTTGTGTATTCAAATCATTGTCTTCAAGCAACCAAACACTCAATTCTCCATTATAACAATGACTGTAAAAGATAAACCCTTCTGATTCTCCAAGATGCTGATACGCTTTCCTTGGCTTAACTATTCCCTCCATGGGCAAGTTTATCAACTTGCATGATGAAATGGTACGCTCATCAATATTTTTAAGATCAACATTTATGATTTTACGTCCTCCTCCATCCATCCAATACAAGACTCCATTACTGCTAACTACATTGCTTGACAAATCGTGCAACATAATCACACGTTCAGGACATGAAAGAAAATAAGTATTCCATGCACCTAAACTTGAAAGAAAGATTTTAATTCTGAAGGAGGAATCAGAATGGATACATCTATATACAAGCACTACCATGTAATTTCTTGTTGATAAAGAATCTGTGGTTTTCTTCACAAAACCACAAATTAGGAAGTCGCGCTTTAAAGTACTAGGCGGAACAAGTTCATCTAACTCGTTAGTTAATGGATTACAGACATAAAACGTCATGCTAGGTTTTTTTAAACAAAGGATTAAACCATCTCTCGAAGCCAAAAGGTTTAACTTCTTCGGGGAAACAAAATTAAAAAGAAACCCATTATGATCACAACACATATTTGAGTTGGGATCAAGTGGTACAATCTTATTATTTCCGTCCTTAATTGGCTGTTCAAGGTCGTAAAACAATATGCATTCCGCAAAACCATTAAATTTGATCCACATAGTACTGAAATCTGGATTACGAAGTATAGAACGCCAAAACTTTGAAACGCACCTGAACTTCATTATGGACTTTACTGGAAGACGAACAAATATATTCATCATAACATCTTCTGCGATATATTTACCGGAATCCGCACCCCTTGACGAATTCAATCGCTTTCGCGATGAACACGAAGAAGTAGAAGAATCTACCACCATGTTAATTCTAACCAGTATGATTGGCAACAGTTTTCATCGCTTAAAAAACAATTTTCTAAATAACAAGCTACTACCAAGCAGGAAAAAAAGAAAATCAGTGAAAATTCTAGGATTATTAGGGTTCGGAGTCTACGGACACACCTATTGGCATTCAGCCCATTCCAACCCATCCAGTCCGGCCCATAAAATGTTACTGGAAGTTTGTAAGAAAAATACTAGTGCTAAACAGTCCACAGGTGGTGTTATTTCCACGCACAATTCATCTGACACATTCACATTGGTTTCGAAAATTCATGAAGGAAGTTACTGTTGATTCTGCCTCTGTACATCAACCAATTGGTACAAATCCCCCCTCCTTTGCTTCTCCAATGGAAGGTTTGTTCTGTAATTTTCCGCCACATTATCTCAGTAACAAGCTGTGACAAATTCTTTGAAAGAAAATAAACAACAACTGTAAGATCGTTACCTTCTGAGCTCAATCAGTGAATAGTCGATCTCTCCAATAATTATAGCTTCGTCATGTTCAGTAGTTGCAAGGACTTCTCCAAACTGCAACATTCATTCATTTCAATACTTTTGGTTACTTTCCAAACAAGCATAAAATAGAGAAATATATGCCTCATATGGGTTTAGCACTTACCGGACCAACAAGGGTGGAATGACCCCAAGCAACGTAACCTGCACCAGCATCTCGGGCCGGAGAACAAGTCGCTACATATAACTGATTATCTACAGCCCTGTGAGACATTTACACAGTAGAGTATTCTCAGTGAGGACAAATTCAAGCAACATCAAGGTTAAAATATGCAGTATTACTGAGCCTAGGTTTGTCTATTGGTTCTCCACAACACAGATAAGTCACAGACACAGAGTCATTACTCAACCTAAGATTGCGAGCCTCAAAGGTCCAGGATATTTATCTATCATCACACTTGAAACAAATCCTACGCTTTACATATACTGATTATACAGGTCCATATTAAGCACGTGCTCAATTCAACTAGTCTTGATCTTTCTCATATTTTTCTTTTTAATGAGGATATTCCTGTAGCTGTTTCGTTATCCATCATCTTTCTCATTCATTGAACATTACTTAGGACATTCGATAGATAATGATGGTAGGAAGTACTATGAAATCAGTCATTACCTTGCTCTTTGCAGTAACTCCCAATGTAAGGGCCCTGTTGTCATGTTGAATGCCCCAGGATAGCATATCAAATGTGCACCTGATCTCATAGTGTTATATTCCAATGATTAGTATGACAATACTAATAAACCAACCAACTATATAATCGAACATAAAAAGTAAGCACAAAATTAACTTGTGGAAGCATTATTCAGTTAATTCAAAAATCAAGAACGAAAACAAACAAACCTCGTGCTGCATACAGCATTGCTAGTTCTTGAAACCTAATATCATAGCAAATACCTATTCCAATACGTCCAACATCTGCAAATAAAACAATTGAAAGTCATATTCTGACATATGGATAAGCACTAGACACGGAAGAGATGAATGGAGTGGTAGATTCCTCTTCATCCCCAACCAACAAAGGACATCAGATTCTCATCCTTACAGGGAAAATGGAAACAATGAATTTGATAACAGGCAAATTCTCCAGTATTAGGTCACTCCGAATATGTGTTTTGTCTATAAGCACCGATTGAACTTTAAGATATAAAAGTTCAGGACAATGGGGCTTCCAGAGAGCAACCAATACAGATTGTTCTCCAAGAAAGGGCCACAAGACCTACCTGTATCGACAATAGTAGGATTCTCCCCAGCAGTCAGAGTTTTCGATTCCATGAATGTAATCTTCCCAGGAATATCGATATCAAATAGATGTACCTGAAATCAAAAAATCGGGGGAGATAAGTTCTTTCTGAATAGTTACACCTTCAAATGGGTATCTTTTCACTTCCACTTCCAAATTGTTTAAGCATACATACCTTTCTGTGCTTAGCCAGCAACTTTCCGTCGTTACCGAACACACAACACGCATTATACAACTTATCACCACATCGTTCTGGTATAGAGCCACCAACTATTGTGACTTTGAGGCTACGAGCAACTTCAGACAACATTGCGGTTGAAGGAGACGCATCGCCACCAGCATCAATATCCTCAGCATATACCGGAAAGCTATCATTTGCATATGGACTGTTCCATATTTCCTATAACCCCAATCATACACCCAACAATTAGACTACACTAAAAGCCTCAGCAATACCATAATTACTGCCTTCGCAGTGCGCGCTTATTCAGTCAAGACATAATTCAATCAGCTTACACGCATAATAGTACTCATCAAATTCAACTATCCACAGGACATCAAATTTTGACAACTTACAGGCAAGACAACAAGTTGAGCCCCTTTCTCCACAGCTTCCTCAACTGCTTTACGAGCATGTGCAATGTTTCGCTCCTTATCAGCAGTGACTGATAATTGACAAAGCGCAATCTTGAACTGAAAAAATTACAAATAATAATCGTATCAATACAAATGAATCAAAAATCAAGGTAATTTGACAGAATTTCAACAAAGATAACATCTCTTTGTTAAAATCAATTTCCCCATAGATATAATTTATGAAAGCAAAGAAGATTACCTTAGTTACAGGGGAAATAGGCAATTGAAGACTAGGAGGAACCCTGGATTGATCAGCAGAAGAACCCATTAATGAAATTGATTCTTTGAATAAATTACTGATGAAATTGGTACTTTGAATATCTGATAATGAAGGGGTTCTGAAGAGAATCAATGGTTTTGTTTTAGAAGAGAAGAACTGAAATTGAATGTTGAAAATGAGTCAACTAAAGGAACTGAATTAAGATTATGAGAATCCTAATGTTTCGGGTTTTGAAACGGATTTTAGTCTGTTGACAACCGGACAATGTTGACCGACCCGAGTTTTTACCATAATTCTGCCATTTGGAACTGGGTAACATTATTTAAATACCCCTCAAAATTTACCTCTTAAAATATACCTTTATTATTTTTAAAAATACCCCTACCATCTGAAAAGTGGAAGCAACTAACACAAATTGCTTCCAGAAATGGATACAACTAGCACAAAATATACCCTTCCAGACGCGAGGAAAAATAAGCGATTTTACTCAAAATCTAAAACTTTCCATATTGTTGTGTCTGAGATCTTGGTACACTTTGTTGAAAATACACTCATTTTAGTGTAGTACGTAAAAATCGAAAATACCTTATAATTAAATTAGATGGAAGGACCTTCCAAAAATAATAGTACCTTCGTCACAAATTAGATTAGCTAGTTGGTTTTTATTTTTGTCTCATAATAGACGAGCTATTTCTCTAATCAAGGGGAGTTTTCTAAAACTACCCTTTTAATTGATTATTGTTACTAAAAGAAATATGTATAATTTGATAGTCATATTTATATTCTTTACGTATGTGTTTTAAAATATTTTTTTCAACAGTATAAAGTTTACGAAAAACGTGGTATAGTTTAAAAGATAAATCGTTTTTAAGCTTTACTAGTTATTATTCATGGGGATATAATTGTAAAAAATATCTAAACTTACTCCTCTCTCCTCCTTGCCTTAATAATTGTGCAAACTACTAGCTTATCTAATTTGGGACGCAAGAGTAGGAATATAAGCACATGACAGCAATGCTGCTAATGGGGGAATTGGTTTTGATTGGGGGTGTACCAAATGCTAATAAGATAAAAACTTATTTGCCTTGGGGTTGGTACACCCCTAATCAATTTGGTTCCACATTAGCAGCCTTGCATGACAGGCTTAATTGGCTGTGGCGGTCCTGGCGGATCTCATCAAGATTTTGTTTTCTCTTGCCTCTCTGAGGGAGGACAGGTCGTGATATTATACATCATAAATATCACATTACACGTAATGCTAGCTGGTATGATCTTGATTCTCTTCTTATTTAATCAATTTAATATTCGTATTTCCTACGGTATTTGTTTTATTAGGCCTATAAGTAAAGGTTAGTTTTAGTAGCTGATCATCAATATCTTAATTCATCATACCAAAAAGTAAAGGTCCGTCATAGTATCAAACAAGAAGAAGTTCTACGCACTGAAATCATGGCCAAGATCAGTATGCTCTTTTGCTTCTTCCTATTTGTCTTGATTGCCATGCCAATCTCTTCTTCCAGCAGTAAGTCTACTTTTCCTATATACTCATTTTAATGAGTTCAATTTTGTGCACACTCCTCTAAAGAGTGTATATTTGACACATCTCTTTGATTGGTTGTTTAGTTAGTTGTTGGGCCCATTACCCTCCATGTTTAGAATCATGACCCTCGTTACATAATTCCATAAATGTAATCGACGGTGAAGATTGAAATCTTACGTGCACACTCGCCAAGGAGTGTGCACAAAATCGGACTCCATTTTAATGTAGTAAAAATCGAAAATACCTTATAATTAAATTAGATGGAAGGACCTTCCAAAAATAATACTCCCTCCGTTCTTTTTTAATAGGCTGGTTTCTATAAATAAATGTTTCAAAAAAATAGGCTGGTTTCCTAATTGGGAAAGTCAAATGTTATTTTAATTTTCTGTGACCACTTTTCTCTTAACTTCTTTTGATGACAAGTGTCATGTGGACCATTTCACTTTACTTCTTTTGCTGACAAGTGTCATGGGGACCATTTCACTTCACTCCTTTATTAACAAGTGTCATGAGAACCACTTTCAATGATTAGTTCTCTTAATTTCCTTAATTTTCTTTAAAGACAAAACCAGCCTATTAAAAATGAACGGATGGGGTAGAAAAAAACAAATAAATAATACTTCCTCCATCACAAATTAGATGAGCTAGTTGGTTTTTATTTTTGTCCCATAATAGATGAATTATTTCTCTAATCAAGAGGATTTTTCTAAAACTACCCTTTTAATTGATTATTGTTACTACAAGAAATATGTATAATTTGATAGGCATGTTTATATTCTTTACTAGGTGTTTTAAAATATTTTTCAACGGTATATAAAAAGTTTACAAAAAACCGTGATATAGTTTAAGAAATAAATCATTTTTAAATTTTACTAATTATTATTAATGAGGAAATATTTGTAAAAAAAATTAAACTTACTCCTCTCTCCTCCTCGTCTTAATAATTGTGTAAACTACAACTAGTTTCATTTAATTTGGTATGGGGAGTAAAAATTACAAGCACATGACAGGCTTAATTAGCTGTGGCGGTCCTGGCGGATCTCTTCGAGATTTTGTTTTCTCTTGCCTCTCCGAGGGAGGGAGGCAGGTCGTGATATTATATAGCATAAATATCACATTACACGTAATGCTAGCTGGTATAATCTTGATTCTCTTCTTATTTAATCAATTTAATATCCGTATTTCCTACGGTATTTGTTTCATGAGGCCTATAAGTAAAGGTTAGTTTTAGTAGCTGATCATCAATATCTTAATTCATCATACCAAAAAGTAAAGGTCCGTCATAGTATCAAACAAGAAGAAGTTCTACGCACTGAAATCATGGCCAAGATGAATATGTTCTTTTGCTTCTTCTTATTTGTCTTGATTGCCATGCCAATCTCTTCTTCCAGCAGTAAGTCTACTTTCCTATATAGTCTAAAAACCTTTCATTATACTCATCATTACATGTATATATATTTATTGAACCTTTTTTTTTCTTTTGACAAGTTTGTACCGTTTTGGAATTTCTGTTCGTATGTCTAATTATCTAATTGAAAATCGATCAGGGATGATACTCGAAATGACTCAGGAAGTAACGAAGTCATCCATAGAGGAACCGTGCCCAGATTCAGTTGATTGCTATCTGGTTAGATGCCCGAACCCCGACTACCCGGTTACATGCCCAAGTGGTCGGTACGTGACCCCCTGCTGCTGTACACTATGCGTGTCGCGGGAGGGAGAACCGGAGTTTGAAGGCCATATACGTATACAAAACAAAAAATAAGATTGGGACTGCCTATCCTTGCCTTGGGCTTGGTCCGCCCTTACAATATTACTCTGATTGTGCTTCATTTCATAAATTTTATTGTTACGTTTTATATATACGCGTATATTTTTATGGGGTAGGATCCAATGACATGGTTATATTGACATAATCATGACATGGTTTGGTCTTTTTTTTTATAAAACTCAAACGACAATGTATTTAAAGATAATTTTTTGCTGACATGTTTCTCTTATGTAGATCAACGATCCTATCAAAAATGAGAGCATTCCGAGATGTATAAGACTACCATCTACTATTTTGAATATCAACCGTTGAAGATTAATGATTGAAATTAAATTTTGTGGATGGTGAAGTTTCGTATATCGGAATACTTTCATTTTTGGCATGAATGTAGAGCTATATTATTGAACATGACACCAAAAAATTAACTTCAAACTCGTAGTCGCTTGGATTTTGTAGAAAAAAATAGCCAAACCATGTCATGATATTGTGTGGTATCGTATTTTCTCCTCTGAATTTGATGTGCCTCACTGTATCATATTTTAATATACACCATTGTTTGTATTATCTTCCATAAATCTTAAGTGTTTTGCTTGTTCTTCTTGACAACAATTATATAAAATTAGTTATATTTCCAGTTTTTTTGTTAAATATCCCTTGAATTTGAATATTTGAATTTATAAGATAAAAAAAAAAAAAATCAAGAATTCAAATTCAATAGTTCTAATATCCTTCCTTGATATTTCATCCAACCTTTATAACTAATTTTATATCCCACTCACCAAAATACCCTTATCACTACAAGAAAAACTGGTTTGAGCAACATAGCAGTTTTGGTTGCAAAAACTCTAACCCTTATAGCTACTTAATTTGGCTCTCGCTCGTTAGTTGCAAAAGGTGCGATTTGTACAAGTCTAGAGCAGCTACGCAATCGCTTTAGTAATCAACCAACTATCATGTAGCGTCTATTTTCTTAATTGCTTCATAGCTAGACCGACCTTACGGGAGCAAGCAAAATAACCATCGCTCAATAGATATACCAACCATAATAGAGCAAGTGAAACGCCGATCACTTCATAGATAGAGCAACCATACTAGAGAAAGTGAAATACCAATCGCTTCAGAGCTAGACCAAGTACCCTATGAGCGATTGAAATGCCTAGTTAATATATACATGGAACGACTTGGCCTGAAGTGGATTGCTTAAGTTATTAAGCTACCAAATTTATTGTGATTTCTTAATACCTATACCAAGCACCCTAGGAGAAAATGAAATACGGCCCGAATTTGGTTGCTTAAACTTTTTAAGCAACCAAATTTTTGTGCTCCTAGTTTAGAAAATCCGAAAATTACAATTTAAAAATCAATACTGGATTTTAATTATTAATTAAGATTTTATAATTATAATTATCCACTTCTGATTATAAAATCCACTCCATTAAACGTGATATGTACTTCAGTATCAACACACAAGCAAATTAACTTACAAAAAAGACAATACCATCAATTTAACATACTGGTTTGCAAGCCATATCCGGAAAAAAAAAAAACGTACATCTGTGCTTCAGTTTTCTCATATAAACTGAATCGGGTGGCAACTTTTGACTTGGGAGCACGCTTAGCACCCAAACAGCAAAATCACCACCCCCAACCACCACTCACCACCACTCCAATTGGTAAAGCTTCACTCCATCCCTAAAAACCCCCTACGAATTCTTCTTATTTTAGGGATGGAGTGAAGCTTTACCAATTGGAGTGGTGGTTGGGGTGGTGATTTTTCTGTTTGGGGAAACCTTAAGGTTGTCATAACTGCTGGATGCAGCATTTTGCAGTGCACACCTGGTCACTTTTGCTGGGTCGATAACTCCAGCCTCCATTAAATTCTCATATGAAGGTTGTCATAACTGCTGCCTTGGGTTGAGGGGAGATCTCATGCTTCAACTTTCAGTAAGACCTGAATTACGGCTTCTTTCGTAGGCAAGGAAGGAATTGCACCTCTTTCTGTGAGTGCTCCACAGGAATTTGCAAACAAAAGAGCTTCTCTCAATTTCTTCTCGTCCTGCACATAACACAACGAACTCTTTTATGTACAAAAGAAAAAAGAGTTTTTCCATGGTTACAACTTAAAAGAATATATAGATGTGAAAAATTCCCCTGCACCTCATACTTCCAATTTCATGAATTATGAGATTTATAACATGCAAGAGTTGTAATTTCCATTTTCCACATTGCACACAAGTTGATGTGTTCTGGTCTTTAGATACTCTATTGTGACTGTTAGTATGATATCTGGAAAGTTTCTTTTTCAGTGGATATAAAAGTAAATTTTGTGCAAAAAAAATGGAAGGATAAAATGTTACAAGAATGGGATGACAAATGGCGACTCATAACAAGAGCAGCTCATACTAGTCCCTATAGTTAAAATATTGCTCAGTAACCTTTCAGTATGGCATGGAGACGTATTTTGAGATTGGCCGCAAATACTAGTTTGTGACTAGAAACTTTAAGAAGCCAAAAACACAGAAAAATTCCAAGGACGTACATCTTAATACCCTGATAGTGTTTATAGTAATTACGTATAACAAGAATTGTTAGAGAGAAAGTGAGCGAGAAGTACTTGTTCTTAATTTTTGTTCTTCGCAAAATCTAATTTGCCCGACAACTAAGCAAAGATTTGGAGAACGGATACTACAAGCAAGGCGCTTTTCTATGGGGAATGATGGCTACGATATACAAGACAAGAAACTTTGACATTGTTGCATAGGTAATTCAACCATAGACGACAACATAAACGTCTGTAACAATGCAAAATGCATGACCTAACCAAATATTTTCACCCAAATTTATGTATAAAGGAGGGATAGAGTACCTTGTAGAGATTTAGGTCAGCAGAAAAACTGTTCAACAGCCCACTCACAAATGCATCACCAGCACCAGTTGTAAAGATTTATTAAGAATTTTGGGTTACTGGGATGCAGAGAAAGCAGGGGAAGAAGCTCACTGGGATGCGCCATTGCAAATTTTTGCCATCCTACTTGCTAATCTATAAACTGGTACCTCTGCAGTTTTGAAGTTTACGCCTCCCAAAGCATCCTACAGGTTTAGGTCCATATGCTAATGCCGGAGGAATCTGAAGTTTACGCCTCCCTCCTGCAGGCAAGTGAAGGATAACTTTAAATTTATTTATCTCACAAATAGAGGAAAATATCAAGAAAGGATCAAAAAGTTCACAGATTTGACAGCTCATGTTTCTTGCAAGCATACCATTGGAGGCACACCTTCACCCCCACCAATCCCTTGGTCCAGACCCTTAATCACCTGTAATTGAACTTGAAGATTACACACAAACATCATAAGACAAAAAAAAATAGATACCGTAAATTAGAGACCATAAAAGGTTAAATTGCATGGATTCTGTAGTTAGAACCTCATCAAAGAGGAGTCCATATGTTCTGTGACTGAAGTGAAAAGAGAAAAAACAACTAACAACATTACTCAATCACTTTACTACCACCTTTCATTCCACCACCACCACGACCTCCTCCTTTGCTTCCTGCTCTGCCTCTACCACCACCACGACCTCTAATTTTTCAAATCAAACATTCGGCGAAGATGATTCATCAAAATTCCTCAAATACGTAATTTGGTTAAAAAAATATGTCTTCCTCATCACCCCAATCGCCTTCACACTTGTATTTGTAGCGTTTATATATTATGAAAGCTGGATCATCTCGAGAAGAAGTAGTAGAAGTGGACATAATACCATTTCAACAAAATGAACCATTTTTAAAGCTGAAAGCTGGATCACACACCCACCCACCCTTGTAAAATCAACAAAATGAGCCATTTTTAACCCAATTGAATCACATAAACCTCATAAAAACCCCAAACTGCACATAATACCATTTCAAACCTCCATCTCATCAGCAATACCATTTCACATCTGCAAGTACAACCAATAAATTCCTGCAGCAGTTGGCTAAACCACCAACTCAGCTCAATCCATTCGCAATAGCTCCAGTTCAACACCAAGCTTAATATTTCAACCAACTGGTCATATATTAAACACCTCACACATCAGTTCCATTGCACTTCTTATCAGGGCATGGTTCGTTAATCATATTCGGGCTTTGCAGGAACGTAATAATCGATTCAGCTGCATCTTCAAGCAATTTCAATCTCCTAACCACTTCAGCATGTCTATTAATCATTTCTGCATCACAAAATCAACAAAAAAAAATCCCCAATTACATATCAAAGCCCTAAGAATTCAAAAACCCTAATTAGAGAGGAAAAAAAGTTAATTGCTATTATTATACCTTGAGGAACATCATCAGTTTGATGAAGAGACTTGTAGAGAAGAGCGTCTTTAGCTTTGAGGATTTGAACATCGGGATGAATCCGTTTCTCCTGAAGAAATTCAAGGAGTGGGAGAACGAGAAGCTACACTGAAATCTCATAAATCCCTATCATCAAACTCTCTCTGCTTCCTCTTCCAGATTCAACCCAAAAACCCATTTCGAATCAGACCCGAAATACAGCAACAGAACTCTAAAATCAGATCATAAAATTGAAATCAGAACCAAACCCATTTTTAAGATACACAAAATCCAGTGAACAAATATGAAAACTACGAATTCTTACAGAAATTTTACAATACAAAAGAAATCAGACTCCTAAAATCAAAAACAAAGAATATAGGAATTTATAGACTCACCTTCTTAGATCTGTGTTGACAGTAACGAGATAAGTTTGAGGAGTTCCATAAATTCATCGATCTCATTGAGAACAGTGGTGGCGATGAAGCGCCGGTCATATGAGCGGAAGAAGAGAGGTGTTCTTCGTGGGAGAGGAAGAGGAGACGAAGAAAGAGAGAAAGAGAGAAAGAGACGGCTGATGTTTGGTTCCGGGTAAGAGAAGATGAAATGAGGTAAGAGAAGATGAATTTGGATTTTGATAGAAGTGACGGTTGATATTAATCTAAACAGCTAGCATAAGGATCGCCAAAATTATCGAATGGCTGATGTTTGGTTCCGGGTATTCATACGGATCCATCCTAGTGTGTGAGAAGTTTGTGTTTCTTTGCCAAATTGTGTTTCTTTGCTAAACTTAATTCGCGCATTCGGCATATTTAGAACCTTCATTATGACTAAGTATATAAATATGTGTCGTGTATATTTTAGTCCACGTCTAGATTTGAATATCCATGGTAATAGATTTCGAGCCATGTAGGTGGTAGAGCAGATTTTGATCCAGAATGACAGATTTTGAATTGTTGCTTTGATTTTCGATTTGTCACATAAGTTATGAAGTATCATTTGGTTTACGATGGTAGATTGAGAGTCCGAGTTCAACTAATCCCTGAGGTAGTGAAGTATATTTGTCTTACATTGGTTCAAATGAACTAGAGAAGAAATATATCAGAATTGAACATCACCGGTTCAAAGATTACTAGAGTTGGACCTGAGTTTCTATTTCGGGTGAAATCAATATGAAATATATCATAATTGAACATCACAGGTTCAAATATTACCAGAGTTAGACCTGAGTGTCTCTTTCGGATGAACTGAAGACGAAATATATCAGAATTGAACATCACAGGTTTAAAGATTACCAGAGTTATACTTGAGTGTCTCTTTCGGATGAATGAAGACGAAATATATCAGAATTGAACATCACAGGTTTAAAGATTACGAGTTAGACCTAAGTTTCTGATTAAGATGAACTGAGACGAAATATATCGAATTGAACATCACAAAGTTCAAAGACTACTAAAGTTGGACCTTAGTTTCTCTTTTGGATGAACTGGAGACGAAATATATCAGAATTGAACATCAAAGGTTCAAAGATTACTAGAGTAAGACCCGAGTTTCTCCTTCTGATGAACTGGAGACGAAATATATCATAATTGAACATCACAGGTTCAAAGATTACTAGAGTTAGACCTGAGTTTCTCGTTCTGAAGAACTGACTACGAAATATATCAGAATTGAACATGACCTGAGTTCTTAGATTCCCAACCGTGAATAAATATTACGGTTGGGATAGTTTGTCGACCTAACCGAAATTCCGTATTTCGGCTTGGTTTTCCCAACCGAAAGATTTTCGATTTTTTTTTCATTTTCATAACCTAACCGAAAGTGCGATTACGAAAACAAAAAACAGTTAGGATAATTTGTCGACCCAACCGTAGAAACAAAAAACGGTTGGGAAATTATGGTTTTCCAAGCCGTATTTTTTATTTACGACCGGGAAATAAAGAATTCCTAGCCGAAATAAGTTTTATTATTTTTTGGGTTTTCAAAATCAGTTACGAATGGGTTTTCCCAGCCGTAATTGGAGTTACGGATGGGTTTTACCAGCCGTAACTAACTCTGAAAACCCCAAAAAATCATAAAACTCATTTCGGTTGGGATAACCAAGCCGAAACATTAACTTTCGGCTGGGAATCTAAGAACTCCCAGCCGTAAATATCTTTAGAAACTATGCATACCATGCTCCGAGATCGAAACCTGACCGTGAGTTGACTACTCTAAGCCAAAAACTTGGTAAGAACGACGAATTTATCCATTTACAGGTAGGATTCTTTCGGAATATTCTACGAAACCTTAAAAAAACCTATTTTTGCATATTGTATGCATACTGGCTCAAGAGATCGACACCTGGTCGCTGAAAGTTAATTTTTATCGACACCTGGTCACTCGGCGGAATCAAAGATGTGGAATAACATATTTTACCATCTCAGGTTCAGATATTCCTAGATACATAAACTGTTGGTTTTAAAACTAATGTGGTATTTATACCTGGTACAGAAACTAATCCGAGTATCCAAAGATATAAAATAACATATTTTATTATCTTACGTTCATAGATTACTAGATATAGACTTTAGTCCTACAATAAGAGGAACCAAAGATGTAGAATAACATATTTTATCATCTTAGGCTCAGAGATTACTAGATATAGACTTCAATCCCTTATTATGAGGAAATGAAGATGTGGAATAAAATATTTTATCATCTTACGTTCAGATATGTAACCAGTACACATACCGACATAGCTATATGTTGTCAACAAATTTTTGTATGCATACCCGTATGAATACCATAATAAGTCGAGAAGTTCGTGGAACCAGAAATGGTACACATTCATCATTCTTACCAATCTTCCAACTTATAGTAGTCCGCTCCTGGCTAAGTTTCAATCTCAGAGCTAGTTTCTTTCTCGAAGTTGACGTTTAAGGTTTCCGAGAATATTCCCATGGAATCTTACCCGTAAATGGTTTGATTCATCGTTCTTACGAACTTTCAGACTTATAGTAGCCCGCTCTGGCCAGGTTTCGATCTCGAAGCCAGTTTTTATTTCGAAGTTGACGAATTTGTGTGGGTTTAAGGTTTCTGAGAATATTCCCATGGAATCTTACCAGTAAATGGTGTGATTCGTCGTACTTACGAACTTTCAGACTTATAGTAGTCCGCTCCTGGCCAGGTTTCGATCTCGAAGCTAGTTTCTTTATCGAATCCGTATAATTCCCGTATGTATGCCGTCCCGAACTACCACCCGTACCCCGAATTTCTAACTAGGATATTGACACACCCTTACCGGATATTTTTTTTCTATTTTGAACCTTAAGTTTATGTTTCTTTACTTTTATGTCGAAGCTAATCCGTATGCTATATGATAAGCCAATAGAAAAGTAAAGCTTTTAATCCAATATAGTGCAAAAACAAAGTTCACGCGGATTACTTCTTTATCCAACGGTTCATTTTATGTTTGAACCCAATCCGTATGGTTTACAATGCACACACAAAAGTTCACACGGATTAATGCCTTATCCAAGTTTCCAAAGGTGGAAGATTGACTCTTCCATTTTTCATTCAGCTTTGTTACACACACCGAGGTGTGTGTACCGCGGATGCACCGTGAAGGGATCGTGTGGTTATGAGGGGCGCCATGTGGGGCAACTAACAGGGGGTGGGCCATTATGTGGGTCCAAAATTTTTTTTTATCTCACTCTCTCTACGGGACAGTTTTCGGTGCACAGTCTCGGTGCATTAATCATTTTCGTTTTTCATTTGGCGTAAAAGTGGATGGTCTGTGTAGTGGACGACAAAATAATCTGGATCAACGGAAATATTGGGATATAAAAGTGGATGACTCCCATCCACTCGTCCACTATATTCTATATAATAAATTAAAAAGTAGGAAAGCATCAAATGCTCTCAAATTCTTTACTCTTTTTTTCTTTTAAATTAACTGATAACTTGACCAAAATTTTGTGATCTTGCTAAGATTTTGGTCCCTTGAACCATGTTTTCTTGTAGTGCTTAATCGCTCAAACAGGTTCGACCAACCAAACACATTTTGAGTCGCTGGTCATCATATCTTAAAGTAAGTAGCTATTTACCCTGAAAAAGTGGTTGCTATATATTTAGCTGGAAAAATATTTTACCGACAAAACAACTATTGGGGTCGCTAAAATTATTGGATATATATTAAGAGCGACCTAGTAATCCGGTAGTCGCATCATTAGTTGCTTGAAACATACCGGAAAATATCATATAATCTCTCTAATGAATGGGTGGTCGCTAAATGTAGTCGCTCAGATAGGTTTGACCAACCAAATACTAATTGAATCGCTGGTCATCCTAGCTCGAAGTAGGTAGCTACCAAACCAAAATTTTAGTTGCTATATTATTACAGGGAAAAGCATTTTACCGACTAAACTACTCTATGTGGTCGCTCAAGTTAGTGGATATATATGAATACCGAGCCGCTAGTTTGATGGTCGCAAGTTTAGTAGCTTGATTCGTAAAGCGACCAAAAGTTTGGGTGCTTGCTAAGATTTTAGTTGCTTAAGCCATGTTTTCTTGTAGTGTATGTTATTAGATGATTTTGTTTTAGATTAATGAACGTACGGTCGGGTATAATTTGGATCCCCTTTCTCAGCATGTAGACCAAGAGCTTTGGGAGGTATATACTATTGTTGTTTGTACGTTTTGTTTATTTCTTTAGGATTGAACAATAATCTATGGATCTATGCAGCATAACGATAATTAGGTCTCACACCCAGTCTGCATATTCAATTTAAACAATGTTGCTATTTGGGAGGGTTGTCTGGTCTCACCGCCATTATGCATACTTACAATAAGTGTTGTAAGATTTAATAATTGGCTATTACATTGCAAAAACAGTGGGGTCTTAGAATAGTTGTTGTGCAGGTTCAATAGCTAGGATAACACCATGAACTTCCGTTACAAGAGGACCATTCTGTTCTAGACTTAAGTAAGAGGATTCAGAGTCATTTAGATTACAACATAATACCAAAACTATACAGGTTGATTTAAGTAATATAATCCCATTTCATACCTATGTTTATATGAGATTCTACAAAGAACTAACGATCCAAAAAATTGATGCAATAGTTTATTTATACAAAAAAAATCCTTGAACATTGTAAGTTTAAGTCAAATGGACAGTCATTCCATTTCAATTTGAAAAAAATCCATAAGCACTTACTCCGTAGTGTAAAATGCAAACTTGAAGAAACTCTGAAAACAACTTCTTATGGATATTAGTTTAAAACTCATGTGCAGCAAGCTTTCAATTCGATGGGATAATATGCATCCCCTATAAACCGTCAGGGATTGATAAGAAACCTGTAGCAATTGATTTAAATAATGTTAAAAGTGAGATATAAGTGTCATTCACGGGAGAAGCATCTATTGCAAATCTAATCAAACCAAATAGAATCAAGATGCATCTACGTGCGTCTGAGTTTACTGCAACATGAAACCCAAACTTAATCAAATAGAATCAAGATGCACCCAGTTGCATATGAGTTTACTTCAACATGAAAACCAAACTTAACCAAATATACTCAAGATGCACCCAGGTACATCTGAGTTTACTGCAACATGAAGAAATTTTTTTTAACCAAAATGTACTCAAGATGCACCACAGGTGCATCTGAGTTTACTGCAACATGAAAACCTAATTTTCTCAAGATGCACCCAGGTGCATCTTAGTTTACTATAACATGAAACCAAACATAGCCAAAATTACTCAAGATGTACCCCAGGTGTATCTCAAATCACTGAGTATAGTATATTAGTAATCGAGTTCAATATATACATGCAGCATTGCCAGAAAAGTGTTCTTGTTGAAATTTCAATTCAAAAAATAAAAACAAAAAATAAACCAATTGATATACACCCAAAGTTTGATTTAAAACTAGATACACCAATTCGAAAACCTAATTGAAACATGTAGTACTGCCATAAAAGTGTTCCATGTCAAGAGTGAATTAACCCCCATGATGATTTCAGAAATAAAAAATAAAAAATAAGGATTAGGAGTTTACGATCCCTTCGTGCTCATTTTGTGAAATTGATGAAAGATACAACCTTTTGTACTGTACAGAATAGTTGAATTGAGAAATATAAAGAAATTAGGGAATTTGGGAATAGTGGTGGAGTTAAAAATCAGTTTTAGGTCAGTTTTGATGGTGGATACGGCGTTTGATGGTGGTATTGGTGTCGACGATGATGGTGAAGAAGGAGATGAAGAATAAGAAGATGTTAGTGATGGTAGTAGTTGTTTTTCTCTAAGAAGAAGAAGATGACGTTGTCGATGAGGGTGGTGGAGATAAGTTCTATGTTCGGAAAAGAAGAGTTTGGAGAAATGATGTTTTCGATGTTAGGGCAGTGTAGGTGTAAATTATCCCCATGGCTAGGTGGCAACATCTCAAGATATGAGGTACCCAAACATGAAGAGACGAGAAGCACGAGATAAAGGATGGAAGGCGCGAAATTTAAGGAGCCACGTGGATCGGGCGTGATCACTCTACAGCTGTCGGACAAGACTCGACCTCAGGCCTCTGAAAAAGCTGGCAGACGAGACGTATTGGGTCAACCGAGGAGTGGTAGTCAAAGGGATAAAAAGATACGTGTCATATCGGCCAGATGCAAGGGCGACAGTTTGGAAGGGCGACATCGCACCAAGAGAACACCCGAACAGATCGCCTTGGACAAGGGACTACAAAGGGATCAAAGCACATCGGCCATAGTGACGGAAGAAGGGACTACGCAGGCGGGCCCTATGACAAGACTTCAAGTTAGATATGTTATGACCAACACCCTAGTTTGATTGTATGTAGCCTCCCCTATAAATAGAAGAACTTGTATCCAAAAGAGGGCAGGATATATTGGGAGGAGAGAGACTTGTAATCAGAAAAGAAAGAAGTAAAGTTGAGAGCCAGTTCATTTTGTAAGTGAGTTCACTTGAGAAAGCAACACCATTGTAACACCTTGAAGTAATAAGATTCATCCTTTAACCCCCGTGGACGTAGGTAATCATACCGAACCATGTATATCCTTGTGTCTATCGTCATGTCAATACTTTCATTTACATGAGTAGAAGATTTATATCCTTTGGATGTAGGTTGTAGTAAAATGCATCTACATTCTGGCACCGACTAAGGGGATCCGACTAAGATCTACGGATACCTTTACTTGGAGAACTTCAGAGACGATCCAAAGCTCATGTATACACGTTCAAGTGTTGTAGTTGAAGCTAGGATGAACTCTGATGGCCGAAATCATTGTTATGTCGAGTTATTTAGTTTACATGCATAGTGACAGCAGTAGCAGCGTCCTCACAAGGCGTGGTAAAGTTCTCATTTCTTCGCCCACCAACAGTTTGATCAGCAGAAAGTCTTCATATGCTCACCGGAGACTAACATCACAGGTTCGGAGCTAGGTTCAAAATCTGCTGATATGATGACTACTTGTTTTTGATGATTGATCGAGTTTTAGCGGTAGATAAGCTGTTTTCTTGTGATGCTATAAAGCTTGAGTGTTTGGAGTAACAAAAGGTCAAAGATAAGGTGTCTTTTTGCATAACAAGCTGCCGATCTTGAGGTGTCTTGCCCGGCGATGTTAACCAGTCATCGGAAAGTTCTTGGAGAAGATCTAGGGAAGACGGCCATAATAATATCTTAGGAGAATAACAACAATATGAACTTAACTTAAGTTTTGGATTTACGCGTCGTACTGTTCAATCATCATGTGCATGATTTTAATGATTTGGAGCATATAGAAGGAAGGACAAACTATCTTAAATACGGAGAGGTCAAGTACTGAAGGCGACATCGTACAGAGTGACAGCGACGTAGCATACTGAAGTCAGCATAAAGTCAAAATAGGGTAGATAGGCAGAGCCCATTTGATAACCGGAGTAGGCTTTATATCTGCGAGCTGTAGAGTAATGACAGTTTTTGTGTCAGTCGAATTTGTTTCACATTTTTGAATGTTTATTTCCCAAATAATAGGTCAAAGTAAGGTGTTTTTTGTATTTGCTGACGTAGGTAGGGACGACACTCGGCTCACCGCGCGCCACACCCGATGGCCAGCACATCAGGGACAAGAAGGATGTTAAGGAATCGTACAGTGACTAGCAGCAACATGCAGACAGGGTAACAGGGCCGAGGCAAGAAGGAAGTCGACAACTACCACTCGAGGAATCTAGGGCAGCAGCACGAGGAATGCCAATTGTTAATGAGGGAGTGGATCTCAGGCGAGATGATGACACTTTACCTTTGGACCAGGTCATCTTGACCCAGAGGAGAGTTGACCAAACTGATGGGCTCACAGATTCCGATACATAGGACGATGAGGAAGCACTTGAAGCCCAGGCCTAGAGACAAATAAAAAGGAAACAAACTGAGTACTAAGAAGCATTAGGGAGAGAGCAGGAGCGTCTCAGGCAGATTCAGCTGGGGCGAGCAGCAGCGAGCAACGTAGGCCCTACCCCCATCCATGCGACTGGTCCGATACTACCCCTACACCAATGTCGATGCCATTACAGACTCGGCCACACCACCCAAACGGACACTCTATCCATGAAAGCAAATACCTGACACTCTTAGCC
Source organism: Papaver bracteatum (assembly GCA_023529315.1). Classification (NCBI taxonomy): domain Eukaryota; kingdom Viridiplantae; phylum Streptophyta; class Magnoliopsida; order Ranunculales; family Papaveraceae; genus Papaver; species Papaver bracteatum. The sequence continues at coordinate 12,608 of JAJJWX010003600.1, read as the reverse complement.
ATTTTAGAAAGTCAAAGAAGGAAAGAAGCGGCTTTAAGGGAGCTCCATCAGCGGAATCTCGCCCTAGAGTTCGAAAATTATCAGTTGAGGAATCAGCGAACCATATCAAGAGGTTCGTCCAGCTGAGGAACGTCGAGTCTTCATGACCGATCAGGTCAATCACCACCTATGATGGTGGCGAGAAAACCTCATCATCCCGGACGATCAGGTCAACCACCACCACCTCTCGTACCCCCCCCCCACACACAAAGATATGGACCACCCGAAGACTCGTCCACTAATGAGGAAAGGAGAGGAAGGGACGGGAGACAGGATCGAGCAACAGAAGCCAAGATCAAAGAGTTGGAGGCAAAGATCAAGGAGTTATCGAGAAATAGCGAAGAGAACAAATTGGTGGAAATCATAAGTGAGGCCGAGATGACGCCCTTTTCCCAAGAACTCGAACAAATGCCGTTCCCACCAAAATGTACATTTCCAACATTTCCTTCTAGATTCGACGGAACAAGAGATGCGGTCGAACATCTCAAAATGTATAATATGTCATTGATTCAATGGAAAAGCAACACGGTAGTCATGTATAAATTCTTTCCGGCCAGTTTTGAGGGCAAGGCGAGAGATTGGTTTTATTCACTCCCACCAGGATCGATTGACGGTTATGATACACTTGTCGAGGCCTTTCTGGAAACCTATATACACAACAGCCGACCTCGGCCAAGAATGAACAAACTATTCACCCTCGCCCGGAGGTTCAGGGAGCCCTTGAGAACCTTGACCTATAGGTGGAGGAAGCTGTGTACTGAAATTGGAAAAGTTCCGGTAGATCAAGATATCTTTGGATTTGAAAATGCACTGGGAAGATCGGACCCCATATGGGTAGCTATGTTCTCTGAAAAGCCAAAAACCCTAAAGGAGACGCGAAAAATGCAAGAAAATTTCATCGCCTTAGAAGAAATCCAAGCCGAGTCGAGAGATGGGGGAATACAAGAAGCTAGTACTGAAGCGGGTGCCGAGACTAAGGAGGTTATGGACAACCCGGATAGGCGAACCGAGAAGATATCGGACCCTCCACCAAGAGGAAATGAGAAGAAAGAATGGGTGGCCAAAGGGAAGAGGCCGAGGCAGGAAGCCCGATCGTACACCCCATTGAATGCTCCTTTGGAAGAAGTATTAAAGGAAGTCGAGAAGAGGAATGATATCAATTACCCAGCATCGAGGGGAGTCCAGCTTCAAGAAACCAAAGGCCACCCCGACTACTGCCAATACCATCAGTATATGGGCCACTCCACTAATAATTGTCGAGAGGTGAAGGATATCGTCCAACACTTCATCCGAGACGGGTACTTGAGACAGTTTGTCCGACATCCATCCCAGTCGACAGCAGCACCCAATGCGTCGGTCCATCAAGTCCGCATTGATAGGTCAACCCAATTTGTGAATACCATTTCACACTCAACTACGCAAGACTACACTTTCGGGCCAGTTATCACTTCAAGGATTCATAAGAGGGATCGTAATGGCAAAGAAATATTCAGTGTAGCTAAGACCTTACCAATGGAACCTTGGATGATGCAACCTATCTCGTTCTCGACCAAGGATGTCCCAACAAATGGGAAAGCACACAATGATCTCTTGATCATCACGTTATTAATTGAGAGATGGGGAGTAAGAATATTTCTCATAGATAGTGGAAGTTCAGTCGAAGTGATATTCTACGACACGTTTAAGAGAATGGAGTTGTCGGACGACATCCTCATCCCCTTATAATATCGCATCTACGGTTTTAACGGAACAATTACCATCCCTAAGGGAGAGGTAACACTGAGGGTTTCAGATAGTGGGGGTTACCTTGACACCCTGACCACCTTTTGTGTGGTCGATGTCGCCTCGCCTTATGAAGCAATTATCGGACGTCCTTGGATCGCTGGGATTAAAGGAGTGGCATCGGCCTATTATCAGAGATTAAGGTTCCCTACCTACAAGGGAATAGCTGAAGTAGTTGGCGACTCCCAAGCGGCACGACAATGCATGCAGGTTGATGCTGAAATTAATTAAGATTGGAGAGCACGGCAAAGGAGAGAGAACAATAAAGCCAAAAAGAGGTCAAGGCTACAGAATAACCAGAGGAAATTATTTCACAAGCGGTCATGGCATGCGAGACCCAAAAGCAAGACCCTTTATATCAATCAAAGGAGAAGGATCCATTCAAGGGGACTAAATCTAATTTCTCGACAGTTGAGCCGACTCGGGAGGTGAATTTGGGGACGATGGAGGAGCCAAAGATAGTGAGGATCAGGATGTTACTCTCAGATGGACAAGAAAGTCAACTCATGACGGTGTTAAAGGGAAACTTAGACGCGTTCGCTTGGGAAGTATACTATTTAGAGGGGATCGAACCGGAGGTCTATTGCCACCACTTGAAGATTGATCCGAGGTTCAGTGTCGTTAGAAAAAAAATGAGACGAATCGCACCAGAGTTACAGGCGACAGTCGAGGTCGAGCTTAAAAATTTGTGGGAATCCAGGATAATCAGGAAATCCCATTACCCACAGTGGATATCTAATATGGTCGTGGTACCAAATAAAAAAGGAGGAGTTAGGATATGTATTGACTTGAACAAGGCTTGTCCGAAGGACAACTTTCCTCTTCCAAGTATAGACCAATTAGTATAATCCATAGTCGGGTAGGAGGCGATGACTTTGATGGATGGATACATGGGCTACAACCAAATACCGTTAGAGCCCGAGGATCAGGAGCATACCTCATTTTTCACACCAAGAGGGTTGTATTGTTATACTAAGATGCCATTTGGACTTAAGAATGCTGGTGCTACTTACCAGAGGTTAGTGGGAGACATGTTCGAAAATAAGATCCACGACACCATAGAAGTTTACGTAGACGATATGTTAGTCAAGAGTCCCCGAGCTAAGGATCACGTCTGAGACCTTAGAGAGATTCTTCAGACGATGAGGAAACACAAGATGAAGATTAACCCCGCTAAATGCGACTTCTGGGTTACATAAGGAAAATTATTGGGATATATCATCACCCCCAGATGGATAGAGGCAGACCCCAAGAAGGTCAGGTCTGTCTTAGAAATGCCTTCTCCCACGACGGTAAAGGATGTGCAAAATCTAAATGGCTGCATAACAGCGTTGGGGAGATTCGTGTCACGGTCGTCGGACAAATGTAAAACCTTTTACGACATCCTGAAGAAAGGAAAACAGTGTCAATGGACGGATGCAAGTGAAAAGGCCTTTCAAAACATCAAGTTACACTTATCCAGCCTCCCGGTTTTGTAGAGGCCCAAGCCGTCAGAGATCCTCACCCTATACTTGGGAGCGACACCATATGCCATTAGTGCAGTATTGGTCAAGATGTAGGAAAACGTAGAAAAACAGGTATATTTCACTAGCAAAACACTAAGCCCAGCCGAGAAAAACTATACCAGAATGGAACAGATGGTTCTGGCACTATCTTTTTCCACTTCTAAACTCCGAACGTATTTTCAAGCTCATCGCATACGGGTGCTCACCAAATCGCCTATTGAAGCAGTCCTGGATAATGCAGGGCGATCGGGAAGAATCTCTAAATGGGGAGCCTTAATCAAACAATATGATGTGGTATACGAAACAAGGACGGCGATCAAGGGGCAGGTAGTGGACGACTTCTTAACTGACTTCCCACTTAGTGATGAAGACGAGGTAGAAGATATACAGGGGATGATGGAAGAACGAGAAGAACCTGCCGACCTATTAGCAGCCAATAGTCCTACAAGATGGGAAGTTTTCATCGATGGAGCGTCAAACAAAGAGGGATCAGGCCTTGGGTTAGTGTACACCACGCCGAAAGGAAGGAAGATAGTGCATTCGTTCAGACTAGAATTCAAGGAAACAAATAATGTCACCGAGTACGAAGCGGTGATCCATGCCTTACAGATAATTGTAGAAATGGGGCTACAAGAAGTTCGCTTAACTAGTGACTCACAATTGGTGATCCGGCAGATTACGGGCAAATATTTTACATACGACCCCCTATTGCAAAAATATTGGGAGATCGCCCAGTCTTACATCAACCAAATACCGAACATTAAGTTCTGCTATATTTGTCGAAAAGATAACAGATACTCGGACGCTTTATGATACATCGCCTCACAGCTGGTAGACCCGAGCATATAGGGCATTCGCGTTATGAGGCTCCTTACTCCCTAAATCCCAGAAACACCAGAAGTACGGATCGATGTGGCTATTAACACAGCCGAGCGATATAAAGAGGGCGATTGGAGAAAGCCGATACATCGATACCTAGAAACGGGCGAGCTACCTAAAGGTCGGCCCTAGATAAATAAAATCAAGAGTAATTCGGGCGCCTACGAGCTAAGGGAATGGATCTTATATATGAAATCTTACTTAGGGTCCCTTTTACAATGCCTAAGTAAAGCGGAAGGCCACACGATCTTGCACGAGTTACACTATGGAGCCGCCGGAAATCACACCTCAGAGAGAAGCTTATCGGCCAAAGCAAAGACGATGGGCTACTTCTGGATGTATATGAACGAATATGCAAAGGAAATGGCGAAAGCTTGTGAAGAATGTCAGCGGTTCGACAAGAAAATACAGGCGCCAGGAGTACCCTTAAACTCTGTTATAAGCCCATGGCCCTTTGCCAAATGGGGCATAAACATTGTCGGACCATTACACGTAGGAACGGGGAAGAGGAAATACTTGAACGTGGCCACGGATAACTTTACCAAATGGGTAGAAGCAGCACCACTAAGGCATATCCGAGACAAAGATATCTTCAAATTCATTTGGGACCATATCATTTGCCTCTTTGGGATCCCAGCAGCCATCGTCTCCGATAATGGTAAAAAACTCCAAGGGGAAAATATTGATCTGTTGTTCAACACGTACAACATCAGGAAGAGTAAAGCGACCCCCATTTACCCTCAGAGTAATGGGCAGGCCGAGATCACTAATAAAATGATCGCCGAAAACATGAAGAAGAAATTAGATGGTGCATATGGTGACTGGTGTGAGGAGCTATACAAGGTTTTGTGGGCATACAGAACCACCCGGAGGGAAGCTACAGGGTTCTCGCCGTTCATGCTTACTTACAGAACTGAGGCGATTCTACCAACAGAAGGGATGATCCCTACTACTAGAACAGAAGCTTGGAGGCGAAACATCTCGTCTGATCTAATTTTGGAAAAACTCGACGGTCTGGAAGAAACAAGGGAGATAACGTTACAAAAAATGGAAAACTATCAAAGAAGGTTACAACGAGAGTATAACAAACGTGTTCGCCCAAGGGAGTTCTAACCAGGGCAGCAAGTACTCAAATTTCTGGTTGAATGGGAGCGAGACAAAATGGGTGGAAAACTAGTACCAAAGTGGGGTGGGCCGTATATAATTGCGTCTAAGGCATACGAGGGATCGTATCGGCTACTAAGGCTCAATGGAACAGAAGAGCCCAAACCCTGGAACATCAAGTATTTGAAACTCTACCACCCATGAACGGAGACGCGGTGAAAAGGTGAGCATTCTTGTCTTCTATTTATGTAAAACCGCGAGGGGTATGAGATAGGGCATGAACGACTAATGGTCATTTGTACTCGGGGCAAAGCCAATATGGAAGTGCCGAGGTGACTTACACTCGAATGGTCATTCGTACTCGTGGAATAGCCAGTGTGGAAGTCCCGAGGTGACTTACACTCGAATGAGAATTCGTACTCCGGGAAAATCCAGTGTGGAAGTGCCGAGGTGCCTCACAGTCGCCTGGTTATTCGTACTCGGGGCAGTTGCAGTGTGCAAGTGCCGAGGTAGCCTAAGGGTTCTGGTGGTTGGAAACCATTTATGCAGGTTGTTAAGACACGAAGTCTTCTCATCTAGGTGGCCTACTTAGATTTGAAAGGTCACCCCCATCGCAGGTGGATGTGACCATTTTCCCGAGATTGGTTGATCGATAACCGCTCTGGATAATCGAGACTAGAATTAGGTTGGCTAGTACCCTTCCACTGAATCCAAGAGATAGTGATGAGATACCCCAATAAGGACATGGCATTGGGACCGATGACCCTCCTTGTTGCGTGTGTTCGACAAAAACGGTTAAAATACTAACATACATAATCAACAAATTGCAGGAATAACATAAGGAACAAGGGCTAGAACGAAAAGAAACATGTGTCAATTAAGAAAGCGCGGAAAATGTCATGAAACCACAAGAAACACAAAGTATAACGGAAATAAAGAGAACAACATCGGCGACGCAGCACCCCCGTTTAAAACAAACAAGCAGTGTATCGGAAATAAAACGGGGAAGAAGTATTCAAAGCGATTTACAACCCATGGCAAGGGGCGATTTAGTGACGCAGCACTACAAAAATGGAATTCAAGCCTTGGGAGGAACAGTGCCGACCCTCTTTTGCGCGACCTCGCGCCACTTATTATCCACCCACTCATCGATACCCGACTGAACCTTCTCGTATATCTCATCTTCATGGGAGACACGTTCATCCTCAAGCTGTTGAGTAAGTTACAAGTTAGCAGCCTATGCATTGGTTAACTTGGTGCCCAAATCGGCCTGGACCTGCTTCAATCGTCGGACCTCCAGATCCAGTTCCCGGGAACGTTTTTGCACGGCCACAAAATTACAACAACACGGGATTATTCATCGATAGGGCTTAACAATTTCACAAGTACAGAGCATAATCTAATCTTAAGGAATGGCCTCAACACATCATCTATAAGACCTGAAAGGGTGGGTAACACTGACTGAAGCGAGTCTACCGACTTGGAAAATTCATCCTCGACCTTAGACAATTTCATGGTTAGTTCGTTATAGTGTTTCTCGTTGAACTCGTTGCTAGGGCAGTACTTCTTATGTTCGCTCCACTCGTCCATTAGTCGATTACACGATATTTGGAGCACTGAAAGTTGCGATTTACTTCACTCTAGTTCACCCGCTACTTTTTTGAGTTCTCTCACTTTTCCCATCAGATCACGGTTAGCTCGCTCCACTACATCTTTATCCCTCAGTATTCGTCGGAGATATTCATGAAGGTCTCGGTTCTGCAATTGTAAAGCATCTACCCGTTGCTCTAAGTTCGTGACCAAAGCGGTCTTCTCAGTAGCTAGGCGTTGGGAAGAACCAAAGTGAGCCCGTAAATTGTATATTTCTTCAGGGTCATACTCAAACTGACGATAGCGTTTTAATTCATCCTGAAGCTCTTCGATCTCATCGGCCTGACGATCTATCTTACCATCCTTATTAGCAATTCTCCGATAAAGATTTTCCACTAAATCATTTTCGATATCCCACTTCCTCTTCATAATCCTAAACTCCGAAGAAGCATATAAACCTATAATAGCTATCTCGGCTAGAAGAAGGATACCCGACTCAGGATACTGGCACGATAAAATCAATCAACTTAAGCTAAGATTATGGAATTATAACATACCTCGGGCATCGGCGAGTTTGATTTCCAGCTCGCGCGCGCGAATTTTTTCGTTCTACAATTGAAGCTAGAGAGATTCCACCAGTTGCCTTTCCCTAAGACGATTGGTAGCATCCAACCATACCCAATTAATAATATGATACGAGTAAACAAGTTAGAATGGTAGGAAACGACTAGGAATAAACCAAGGGCAAGGCGTCACCCAAACAGGCAGAGTCACTCACCACTGTATCAAGAGTCTGAGCTATATCTCCGTATAGGGGCACGAAAGCAAGCATTTGCTCATCAGTATACGTACCGAAGTCAGGGGAAGTCAGCGCTCCAAGAGAATTCATGATAGGGACTGAGACAGTAAAAGAGGTTTCAACATTGGACGAGGACCCACCAGTAATCTGGGGCAGACGATGAAGTACTTCTGATTAAGCATTAACAGTATTTCCTAGCTCGGGCGCCTTCAGGGGCTCTTGTTTGTCGGACAATTCAGGATTAACGACCACCTCAGGACTAACATTCTCGCCCATCTCCTTCCCATCGCCCTTGTCATCCGAGAAATCCTCGCCGAATATGTCATCTTCATCGGGGATATCAAATATTGGTTTCTGCCTTTTCTGTGGCTTAGCAACAACATGCTTGCCCCTATGAGGATTACGTCTAAGATGTTGAGGGTCAATCTCCTCCATATCGGCTTCATCACCATCACGCCTAGGGAATTTCTGCACAAGGCTTCTCGTCAGAACATGTGAAGGCAAAAAACAGGGGCAAGTACATGTACTTATAATAAAAACACTGTGTTTGTTACCTTCTCATGGTCCTCCTCAACCCTTGTGCTAGTACCTCTTTTCCTCGACGATGCGACAGCCTTGGTAGAGTCTCCCTGAGGCTTTAACGACATCAAATAGCCAACCCGTGTAAGAACCAACAAGTTAGAAATTGAGGAAAGTAGAAGGAGACACATACCTTATCGGCCTTGCCGTCGTTAACTACTCAGAAAGGATAGGGCTCGGCCGGAAATGAAGGCGACGGAAAGCTACCATGTAAAATAGGACCTCGGACAAGGAGCGAAACTCGGGGATAGATTGGATCATTGGTGTAACGGGGTCGCCTGTTAGAAGCTTGGCCCATAGGATCATCATCCAGCATCATCCTCTCAACACCCTTGGGCATGGTTCTCTGACGATGGGGACTGGCAGCAAAACCGGAAAGATCACCGTTGGTTGAGGTACCGGCTCGATAGTTGACAAGGAAATTGGAAACGGTATATTCAGGAGCGTCCTCGGGATTATAGGTCGACCATTCAGCGGTGGATCCATGACCATCTTGGCGATTTCTCCACTCATCCATAATGCGAAAAGTGTTGCCAGTCCATTGATCCAGGGCACGATAAGGCTTGAGCTGTGAGAGAATCTCATAATAGAAAGGGCTATCAGGATTGTACAAAGGGAGATGAAGTCCTAGATCTAGCTGACCCTGAGTAATGACCACGCAATCAGCCGACTGCTCATACTTATCCACGTCGGACTTCTTCAAGAGGCTGTTTTGGCCCGAGATTAGGGTAACTTCGTAATTTCGAAGATCGTACTTCTCTTTCAATTGCTCAATGAACTCTTCATCAGAGAGATCTTTCCCCCTTTTCTCGGACCTGCACGAAATAGAAGGAGAATCATCAGGAAAGATATATTTCATGGCGCGATCATCGTACTTAGAGGGACTATCAAACGAAAACAGGGAAGCAAGGGAAAAAGCATCATTCTCAGAAAAAACATCATCCACGCACCTTTTCACAGTCATCGAGGGAGAAGAATCCATGAACGAGAATAGTACAGAACTCGAAAATCGATAAAGGAGGTTGGGACGACGAAAATGTAACTGCAGCCACTGTAGCACTCGGAGATGAAGAGATGAAGGAAGAAAATCAAGAAGACAAGGATTTACTGAGGTAGAAGATGATGAAGAATCTCGAAGAAAAAGTTGCAGCGTCTGGAGGCTAAAAAAGAAATGGTGAAGAAGAAGAAAGAGAATAGGAGATGGACTATTTAAAGAAGAGAAGTTGTAACCAGCGCCGATGGTTACAGGTAATAAAGTGGAGTTAATGGGGGACTGCATGGCGGAAATCTCGGCATGAACGAGGACGTGGGAAGCGGGGAGGACTTTCTTCCACTCGTGTCTGTCACACGAGCGAAAGAAGGGGCATAAATGTAAGTGTAAATTATCCCCAAGGCTAGGTGGAAACATCTCAAGCTATGAGGTACCTAAACATGAAGAGATGAGAAGCACGGGATAGAGGCTGGAAGGCGCGAAATTTAAGGAGCCACGTGGATCGGGCGTGATCACTCTACAGCTGTCGGACAAGACTCAACCTCAGGCCTCTGACAAAGCTGGCAGACGAGACGTATTGTGTCAACCGAGGAGTGGTAGTCAAAGGGATAAAAAGATACGTGTCATATCTTCCAGATGCAAGGGCAAAAGTTTGGAAGGGCGACATCGCACCAAGAGAACACCCGAACAGATCGCCTCGGACAAGGGACTACAAAGGGTTCAAAGCACATCGGCCATAGTGACGGAAGAAAGGACTACGCAGGCGGGCCCGATGACAAGACTTCAAGTTAGATATGTTGTGACCAACACCCTAGTTTGATTGTATGTAGCCTCCACTATAAATAGAAGAACTTGTATCCAAAAGTGGGCAGGATATATTGGGAGGAGAGAGACTTGTAATCATAAAAGAAAGAAGTAAAGTTGAGAGCTAGTTCATTTTGTAAGTGAGTTCCCTTGAGAAAGCAACACCATTGTAACACCTTGAAGTAATAAGATTCATCATTTCACCCCCGTGGACGTAGGTAATCATACCGAACCACGTATATCCTTGTGTCTATCGTCATGTCCATACTTTCATTAGCACGAGTAGAAGATTTCTATCCTTTGGATGTAGGTTGTAGTAAAATGCATCTACAAGCAGAATATATACCATGAAAGGGTATTACCATCTGTTTTTTAGTGCGTCTAGTTCGCCCAGACCCATAGTTTAGCAATCAAATACTCCCATACGTTACGATTTTTAATGACTCATTTTCCGATATTTTTATTTTTTTTAATTTTTTGAAGGAACAAGGATTAGATGCTCCCAATTTCATATATTGTTAGGAATTCTTACAAGAATAAAGTACATCTTAATTGAAATACATGAACAAATACAAATTCTATGTATTCTAAAATACAACAAAAGTAATAATTCATGTAGTTCGTTGAGAAAATCGATGTTATTTGAGGGATGGTATGAAGTTTCTAATTCCGCCATTTAAATTGTTAATTATTCTTCATGGAGAACAAGTTTATCTTCTTCTTTAAGATTTGATGCTCCTGTAACATAGGAGTAATATGCACTGTGTATCGAAAACACGATCACATTCGGTATCCATGGATCTTTATGGTAATGTAGATCTACATCACGCCAATGTAATTCATCCTCGAATATGTATTTGAAACTATTGCAATAATCGATAGAACTTCCTTGAAGGATATATGAAATTGTTATACAAACATATAAAAAGAAATCAAGATAGCATCCATAAGCCATTTGATTGATCAGAAATATAAAAAGAACCCTAAAAATTACTGGAACATCAATTTTTTTTATTAAAAACTATACAAACTAGGTAGATTTATAACCTTGATCTGCCATGAAGATTCAAAAAATCATATCAAATCCGGGTCAAGATAAAAACAAACAAGAAAATGGAAGTTATTTTTTTTCTACGATTTCTGAGAGAGGGGAGAGTCCGATTATTTTTCTTTATAAAATAATTTATATCAGGTATAAATATACTAGAAAGTATAATTAAAAAATGTTAACAAATAATAATAATTTTTATTTACAGTCTAACCTCAATTAATTATTAGCTTCGTCATCATTATCCTCCTCTATCTATATCTATCTTTCTATCTATCTATCTATATATATATATATCATTAGTATAAAACAGGGTTTGGATAAGTTTGCCTTTGTTAGTGGTGGTCAGGATTTTTCTGGACAAAGATAAATCAAGGGCTGTGGTTCTCCTGACCACCCGCCTACATCTCGCACGTGTGGAGGTTCAAACTCATGACCTATTATGTCATAAGAGTTGCCTCTAACCAGTGTTCCACCTTGGTTGGAATTGATAGAAAATATAAATCAACAATGGTGGTTTGTTCAACTCAAATACCATAATTGCTTTATTAATTAGTATTTCACTAATTGCACATAATAAATAATCTATTCATTATAAAAAAAATATATTAATTAGGGTTTCACTAGTTGCTCATAATTAATGACTAATCATTTTTTAATTATAAATGTTTTATTAATTAATTATAATATTTATTTCTATTAATAAGAAATTTTGATAAATAATATCAATAGACATTTTCTGCGACAATGAGTAGTAGAAGAGGTGGAGGCCGAAAGATTAGTGGTGGTTAAGGGCAGAGCCAAGCACAATTATATTTATTTTTGTTCTATTATCGTAAAATGAGATACAAAGTCCATTTTTCACATGTATCCAACTTGCCAAGAATTTTTTTCTCCCTCTCTCCTCAAAATCCTGGCTCCGCCCCTCGCTTGTGGTGGAATAAGTAGTGATGGTGAATGCTGGTGAGTAGTGATGGAAAATATTAATTTTATGTTGTCATTACCACATAGATAACATCGTAGTGTGGAATATGTGGTTGGTTGTTTTTAACACTTATTTCAGGGATGATATCATATAAGACAATATTTTCATGATCATAGTTGGATCACCCAAATGGTGCCCCTGTTATCTTTGGTACTATATCGTATAAATCATGATTTTTTAATGTTAAAATAAAATTGATTGAAATACAAAAAAAGAATATATACACGGAAAAAAAATAATGAAACTAATCAATTGACGAAATTTTGTTCAATCTAAACCTCATACATGGCATTTGTGATTGAAAATTAGAATTGCGTCCAACAACCTATATGGGATGGGCGACAGTGATGGTGCCAGTGGTGGAGTCAAAAATTGACATTGAGGAGGCCTATTTAAAAAAAAGAAAAACATGTAAACTTTGGTGGACTAAGCCATAAATATATATGGACAAAGTACTATTTATAAAATAAACTAAAAAAAATTATGTAGTTATTAAAAATTTA